>OW119927.1:75290589-76490589 GCA_933210815.1 Meta bourneti | reverse complement strand
CAATTTGTGAACGAGTATTCAATGGATGAACCACCACTACTCCTAACAAGGACAATCACTAACATTCATGCGCTTACAAACTGGGATTCGAACCTGCAACCAACTGGGTTACAGACAAGCACTATGACCACTACACTAGTTAGACGGCAAAAAGTAATACCAATATCATTCCTATTTTTGTACACTTTTCTGAGAAGTATATTTCATTTCAGCCTCAAATATATTTATTAATATAGAAAATGTGAAAAATTGCCAAGACTGAGTGCTTAGATTGCAGTCATCAAGGATAGGAATGCTTAAAAAATCATAAAGATTTTTATTCAGAAGTAATAAACAATCAGGCCATATTTGGTTTAGCCACATTGATACATTTGCTCTGGGAAAGAAATACAGCAACTCAAAAAAAACACTCATTTGCATAAGGGATGCAAAAAGATTGCAAGTGGTTTGAGAACAGTTTCAGAAAGTATTTTTCATCAGAATACTGAAATCAGTTCGAGTTATGAGTAACGCGTGATTTTTCTTTCCTCAATCCCCACTTGCTGCATTTTTCCTTTGTTAATCTTGAGTTTTGGTAAAATCCCAGTTATCAATAGACTTGGCACAATTTCCATTTTCTGTAGCCAAGCCACTGGCAAAGGATGATAATGGGCCGAAAAGATAAATGAGGATAAAACATGGGTTGGAGTTTTCATATTGTTATAAGGTGCCAACTTGGAAACAGTTTATGATAAAAAAGCAGTATATTGCCAACTTAATGGGTGTCAGCAACCACAATGTCGAGAGGGGTTTTCTGAAATAATTTCGCTATTCGCCAAAATGCTCCAATAAAATTGAAAATCCACAACAATAACAAAAATCCATAATGGTTAGCATCTCTGCAGTTGTAGGTATGCATTTCCAGAATGCCACATCCAATCGAAAAACTGGCATTTTGGGGGGATGGTTTTTGACAAGAAATCATGTGGTATGATTATTGTGGAGTCAGTTCTGACCACCCTATAAACATATCTGTGGATATTTACCATTCCTGTTCTAATAGCATCAAACTCTAAATCCAATACTAATAAAGATAAAAACTTATTAATAAAAGACTAAAAACAATATAAAGTTTTTGCTGTACCAAATTTTTTGGTATTAAAAATTATAGTAGCCTTTATTTTGACTATGTGGAATATAATTCCAAATATCAAATACCACAAAAGAATCAAACTAATCCAATCACTAATAGCATCAAACTCTAAATCCAATACTAATAAAGATAAAAACTTATTAATAAAAGACTAAAAACAATATAAAGTTTTTGCTGTACCAAATTAGATTTTTTGGTATTAAAAATTATAGTAGCCTTTATTTTGACTATGTGGAATATAATTCCAAATATCAAATACCACAGAAGAATCAAACTACCACAGAAACTAGATATTCTGTACTGTTTATGTATTAGTGATATGAAGGGAAGCATTAGTGACAAATGGTGTTTTATCTATAGTTGTTAAGTAGCTGATAAATTATCAAAAATAAAAAAATTATCAAAATTTAAAATTGTAAAAAAAAAAATTAACGTTTCTATGTACTTAATTAGCATATATAAAACAAATGCATAAAAATTGAAATTTCTTCTCACTTCAAATACTGTCAATTCCATGAAACAAAACTAGTTTGAGCATAATACATAACTATGCTATTATCAAACCCATAAATGATATTTCTGCTAAGCAATAAGTTTAAATCATGGACATGATAAATTAAAAGTTTTAGACATCAGATGATTTTGAAACATGATAAACACAAAATATAAACATCATGATTTCAATACACAAGTAATTTATCCAAAATAATTAGTCCATTTTAAAACCATGTCATGGTATATGTGATTAAAAATAACGTAACCTAGTAATGAAAAGATGAGCAATGATGAGATCGATTTTGGATGAGATCGAATTCTTCATAAGAACCAGTCAAAGACTTAATTAAGCTATGAGGAAGATGTAGGATTACTATAACACATACAATAAAAACTTCGTAATATTTACAAAGTTAAAACAAGTATCATTTGACAAAGCAGATAGAATGAAACTATCCTTATGGATCTGCTGATGGATAACAAATGGATGCTTTGACTATAAAAGGAACTGAATATAAAATTATGAATGTTGATACTGCATTCCAAAAGGTAATGTAAAATTACTTATGTTCACACATATACTAATTAGTACAATTTTAAACAGCCGCATTTAGTAAGAGTAAAAAATATTCCTTCATTTTGTTTTTATACTTTGCCATTTAAAAAAGCACTTACTAATGGGCATTGCATCTTTTCATGCATTAGGTATTTCAATATATTACAAAAGTTTCAAGTATTAGAAAAGCTAAACAGGAACAATTAAGACCAAGAAGTCAGTTGATAAGAATACACATGAGGTAAATAGAAGAGAATAAGGCACACATACACTCAGTTCTCAAAAATCACATCTAAAAAACTTAACTATAAAAATTAAGCACGAAATGCTCGTCACATGACAATTTTTACTCCATTCAAATGTAGTCTTCTTTACTCAAATCATTGGCTTGGGAACAGGCCCAATTGCCTCACTGGCTCGAAGTGGAACTCCTCCTAACTCGACCCATCTCCATGTCCCTGTTCCTTCCCGATCTACTGCGATTGAGACGTCCGGGACACAGCTCAGGGGTGAAGAGGGTCAATAAGTAGATGGCAATGCAAGCCCAGGATGAAGCCATTTTTATCCAGACAGAAGCCCAGTTTCGTTCAAAAGTCAGCAAGTTTGCACGTTCTGGTCTGAAATCAGAATTTTCATCTCTAAACAAAGTTCGATCGAAAATACTAAATTACAAACAAGGGCTTAATCCAAGTACAGAATAGTTTTATTTGATTTCTAAGTTTCTAGCTATATCCTTTTGAAGCTTTCTTGTCATTAAAGGACAAGATAATTTTTAGATATTTAAAAAACTCAAGAGAAAAGTAAGATCAGGTTTTTCCCTTTACATACACTACTTGTAAATGTAATAGGTTTTCATGGATTTTAAGTATTCTACATAAAGTCTGCCAAATGAACAAAACTGTCAAATCCAAGAAATTTCTGAAATCTTAGTTAGTTAGTTGAGGTGTTTATGGCATAAGGACTATATTTAGCCAAGCTGCAGCAAACAACACCAAGTAAATGGGCATACACATATACAAGGAAAGTTTAACTGAGACAGAAGAGAAATACACTGAAAGGAATCGGACCTGCACCACCTACAACTCACATGTAAAAGGTGGGAATTCAGTTAAATAATGCTGTAAGTGTGCAACAGCACAACAAATTTCACACATTTGAATGGGAAATTTCATCCAAAACAGAAATGAAAACTTGCTATCATACTTGGTGATTTATTTGATTTTGCGAATAGCTAAGAATGGTTTGGGGCATATCAGAACAATTGGCAGGTCAAACACTGTCACCCTTCTCGCCATGCTTTCTTGCACTGCAGTGAAATTTTTTTACTCTAGCATCAGTAGCACTCCAGCTAACAGTGCAGATAGAAGGTGTTGTTGTCCTATATTATAAAATGTTAACTCAAGTATCGTGCTGCTCTTAAATCTTCACATTCAAAATTTATTTTTTAAATTCAAGTGGAATTTGCATAGGGGATTACAAGCAATGAATAAGTCATTTCTGCACTTTTAAACAATTTAAAAAATAAAATTTCAGGTTATTTGGTGGTATAGAAAAGTTAATTGACCATTTAAAATGATACTGAAATAAAGGGTGCGTGTGTGATTATATTGAAAAAATAATAATTCTTGACTATTGCCTCTTTAATACCTATGGGCTAAAAACTTTTAACTTTACTATGTTTAAGAGTACAATAGGTTTGGCCTCATGCTACTTTTAATCACTATAAAATTATACAGAGAATACAAATAAAATACATACTTAAACCAATGGGTTAACTGCATCATAATGTAGAGTGTAGCTAAGAAAAACATCACATGAAAAAATGCATAGCTGTACGAAACCCCCTCAGTTTCATTTCTTAGAACAGTCTGACCTTTTTCCTCCTCTGCCTGACTAGATTCTGTAAAAAATAGAAAATGATTCAGAATGTTTATCTGACAGCTTTACCAATTAAAAGTTTATTTAGTATTCAGAAAATATACATTCCTTTGTGCCACGATAACAAATTTTTTAACACATTCCAGTTTGTACTGAGCTTTGGAAAATAATAAAAGCCAGGTTATCAATCAGTGATGCAAAGGATAGTATAAAAAAGAAAAGCATACAAACAAAAAGATTATAAAGAAAAACTCAAAGCAAATCTTATCTTGGTGTCTAAAGAGCAATAAAAAGAAAACAAATAAATTAACATGAAGAAAAGTATGAAGTTTTAAACCCAGAAGATACATTACAATTTTGTAAATGTCCTTTGTAGGATAGCCACGAGGTTTGTTCAAAAAATATCCGACCATAACTTTTCGTGCGTAAACAAATGAAGCTAGGAAGGCGTGGTTTGGTGTACGTATGTAGGCAATACTAATGCGCATGCTTGAATTTTTTCCTGCCTGCAGAAGCTGTCAGTCGCCATCAGACCGCCAATGAGTGAGGAAGTGTAAGTGAACGCCGTCGGATTTTCAGTTTTGACAAAATGACAGAAAAAGAACAACGCTTCTGCATTAAATTTTGTCTAAAGCTTGGTGATTTCCCAAGTGGAAAGGATCCGTAAGATTCAACAGGCCTTCGGGGTCGAAGCAATGGGCACCACACAGATAAAGGAGTGGTACAACAGCTTCAAAGATGGCCGCACATCAGTGGAGAGTGAAGCACGTTCTGGAAGGCCCTCAACATCCAGAAATGAGATCGTCATTAACCAAGTGAGGACCCTGGTGATGCATGATCGTCGAATCACGATCAGAGAACATGTTGACGAGGCGAGCATCAGCATTGAATCCGTTCATTCCATTTTGACTGAGGATTTGGGCTTCAGTAGAATCTCAGCAAAGTTCGTGCCAAAGCTGCTAACCATAGAGCAGAAGCAACTCCCTTTGGAGATCGCACAAGACATGCTGGAGACTGAACAGTGATCCCAACTTCCTCAACACAGCGATCACTGACGATGAATCCTGGGTTTATGGGTACAACCCAGAAACCAAGTTGCAGTCATCACAATGGAAGCATTCAATATTCCCAAACCAAAAAAAGCAAGGCAGGTCTGCAGCAATGTCAAAGTCATGCTGACCATCTTCTTTGACTCCAGTGGCATGGTTTATCATGAGTATGCACCACACGGCACAACCATCACCAAGGAGTACTACCAAGAGGTTCTGCGTCGCCTTCCTGACGCTGTGAGACGCAAACGGCAGGACTTGTGGGCAGCGGACAATTGGAAGCTCCATCACGATAACACACCCACTCATTCTTCACATTTGATAAAGTTTCCTGGCCAAACACAAAACACCTGTGCTTCATCAGGCTTCCTACTCTCCTGACATGGTTTTGTGTGACTTCTGGTTTTTCTCCAAGCTGAAAATGCCCCTGAAAGGGACCAGATTTCAGTTCAGAGAAGACATCATGCAAAATGAAACGGACCAGTTGCGCGTCATCTCAAAAGAGGCATTCCAGTGCTGCTTCCAAACAGTGGCAGAACCATTGGGAGAAGTGTGTGGCAGCCCAAAAGGGACTACTTTGAAGGAGATCAGTGTAAGATTGTTGTATCTGAATACGAGTATTTTTTATGAATAAGGGTCTGATATTTTTTAACAAACCTCGTATATATCAAAGTGTTACTTCATTTCCAAATAGAAAAATATATAACTAACCTCTTTTTGAAGATTTATCACAGCAAGTACAACAATCCTGGAACAAATAGCATCTATAATGTTAACAATATATAGTTCAATATAGTTTACATACTGCTCAAAAAATATTTAAACATTTAATAAATTACACAGTGAAATTCAAGTTTTTTTCTTGAATATTAAATAAACCATGCAAATGTAAAATATGTTTACTACATGTAGGTAAATGCACATATTCCTTACTGTTGGATCTGGAGCTCTAATACCAAGCTTATATGAAAAGTGAGATGTACGCAATCTGAAAAGTAAGAGTTACAATTAATTAATGACGTGGAAGATATTAAATTAATACATTAATACAAAAAATTTCTTAAAAACGAATGGAATTAATCAATAATCAAACAGTAACTTAGGATGAGGAATAAAAGAAAAAATTGCTTAGAAGATATTGGCTTCACTTATTTCACACAAATATTCCTTATTTTTATAGATTTTATCCATCATTATTAACCTTGGCATTATAAATTATTCTCATCAAATATATTTAGAATATAAGGAAACCTTGAAGTTGTAGCCACACTACTAATATTTTTATGCAATGTTCTCATTTCTGGAAATATATTTACAATTGGCCTGGGCATTAAAGAGTTACCATTTTATTTCGATTTGGTGAAAATTTGGTATCATTTTTGCTCTTTGTTGAAGCAGTTAGAAACTTTGTTACATTTCTTTGTAGATAAAATGGAAGCTTCAGCACAAAACAGAAGGTGCTTTTTATGAAACAATACACCAAATGATAATTCAATTGTTACAAAACAAAGGAAACATTGTTAATATTCCAATATGAGGATTGCAAGAAAACAGTGTTGGGGTTGACTGATATGATTAAGGAAAGGTAGTGATAGTGGAAACTTTTGATGCAAAGAAAACCGAAGACTTTGTGTTCATTTCCATCTGAGCTATATACAGTAGAGTACAGAAAATCTATTTATATAAAATTCATCTTAACTAGTGATTGCAAAACCGGTTTCGGGGAAAAAGGTTAACCGGGAAACCAACCCAAAATTCGAAACCGAAAAACCGGTTTTATGAAAGAAGAAAACCGGGTTTTCGGTTTTACGTATTGGCAACCCATAAGAGAAAAACTCACCACAACAAGGTATACCATACTACGCACACTGATACCATACTACACAAACAACTAAATGTTTAGTGTTTACTACTCTATCAGAATAAAAATTCAACATTATTACATGTCTGTGGTATTAATGCCAAATGAGTCACACATCACTTTCATGTGTGACACAACATAACCTACTTCTCCGCTGACCAATCATAATAACATGTAGACGGATTCTCAGAATCAGTACCAATGAGCCAGACAGTGGATCCTCATTAATACCAATAAAATGTAAAAATATAAATAGAGAAGAAATTTATATCACACGTCATTTAGGAGCAGCTCAACTTGGCTACCACTGCCACAAACAATAATCATACTATCAAAACCCTTCCTACTCCACGGGGACCAACGTAGTAGAAGACTTTCTACGCCTCGGCCTGCTCCCTTGCATAATGCCACAATGTCATTGTCAATTACTGCTGTTCATTAGGTAATTCTGATATGAAGAATTATAGTTCTGTTTGCTAAACCTTTTGTAGTTTATAATGGACATATTTATTCAGAAATAAGAGGTAGGTGTACTTCACAAACTTGATTTCGCAGTCATACACTGGCTAGAAATAAAAATAAAATAATAATTTTTTTATTTCAACCCATAATAGAGCATGGCCAGTCATTTTCGAGGACTTTAAACGTAGCAGGGGTGATGATTATTCCATTTGGTGTCATTATCTCAGTGAAAGAAATGGTCAACTAGCCAAATGCAAAAAAATGTTCTAAAGAAATAAAAACGTGTTTGCGGCTCAACAGGTGCATTACATACACACCTAAAAAAGATGCATAGTATTTCCATTTTGCAAAGAAAAGAAGTACCTATTTCGGAAGAAAGTCCAGCAATATCATCTTCGACAAAAATAACAAAATATTTTAATAATCTAGTTGATGACACATTGCCAGCAGTTTTATCAAGAATGACCGCATTGGATGGACTTCCTTTTTCCGTACTTTGCACTTCAACTGATCTTTGTAAATCTCTCATTGCAAGGGGATTTCAAAATATTCCAAAATCCTCAAATACCATTCAGAAATTAGTGGTCGCCTATTCACACGAAGTGTGGGCAGCTGTTGTCAGTGAATTTAATGGGCTAAAGTTAAAAGGATATAGAACGAGTCTAACTTTTGACGAATGGACATAAGTAAGGAATCGATAATTTTTGAATATCAATAGTACATTGTCAAAAACAATTTTGGAGTCTCGGTCTGGTTCATGTACATGGAAGTTTACCAGCTGAGATGTGTCGAAGTAATTAGAAGAAAATTGGAAGTTTTTGGTCTGTGCCTTGATAAAGATATAGTATGTATCACTACAGACTGAGTGTCTGTCATAAAAAAAGTAAGCAAATTTATTAAAGCTGAGCAGCAGCTGTCTAGCGCATGCCATTCAGCTGGGTGTAATCAAAGTGCTATAAAAAAAGTTCCTGTCGAAGTTAAAAAAAATAACTCAATCGGATAAGGAACCTGAATCGGAATGTGACTGTCTCAGAATCTGAAGGAGAGAATATTGAGTTGAATATTGACAATGATGACGATTCTGAATTGGAAGATGAAAATTCATTTGAAAGTGGGTTCAGTATTGCTTACTCAGATGATGTAGATGAAAATTTGACTTCAGATGTTAAACATGAAACCATCTTACCACTTATTACAAAAATTAGAGTGGCTGTACGAATGTTCCGCAAATCCCCAACAGAAAACGATGACATACTGCAAAAATATGTGAAATTGGAATTTGGTAGAGTACTCACTGATTTTAGATTCAAAAACACGATGGAATAGTTTACTCACCATGTTGGAAAAGTTCAACAAATTAAAATCATGTGTTCAGAAAGCCCTAATTGATTTGTCATCGAAAATTTCATTCTCTGAACAGGACTTTAATTTAGTAGTGAATACTATTTCTGCCTTATTGCAAGTAAAACTTACAATGGAAGCATTATGTAGAGCAGATGCAAATAATCTATTGACTGCTGACGCTGCTCTAAAATTTCATGTTGATGTCTTTAAATGATCTTCATACTATACTCGATAATGAACTGAAAGAATCCCAAGAATTAAGAATTCAAGAAAGACACACTAACGCGTCAGCAGTACTTCAATTTCTACATAATGGGTATTGAACCTGTGATAAAAGATCGGAATATGTCTTTAAAAAGTTGGGGAAACCCGCTGTCGGTTTACAAATTACCTGATAAAACGTTTACTGCTGTCTTCTTTAACACCAACACAATCTGATGCAAGGGATATCAACTTCGATGACAAAAACGATGATGTGGAAAAATCTTGTTTTGTACATGGGACAATTGCTGCAGAGGGCAATTGACAAGGAGCTTGCTGGTTCGGCATCACTGGATAATTGTACAAGTAGTGATTTTGAAACGGAAATTGAAAAAGATGTTGCAGTATTGGAAGCAGGGGGAGCCAAAAGCACAATTATGGAGCTGTGCTACAAATACTTGCTCACTATTCCACCGACAAGTGTGGAGTCGGAACGGGCATTCTCATTATCAGGTCAATTCGTAACCAAAATAAGATCGAGGTTGAATGTCTCCATAAATTCACTATATTTTCTGCGAGCACATTTTAATGCCAAAAAAAAAAATTATGTATATATGTTACATACTTAAGAAATAAATTTAATTAATGTCTGTTACACAAATATAGCGTTTTTCGTATTTTTTACAAAACCGGTTTTCGAGTTTTGGAAAAAATGTAAACCGAAAAACCAGTTTTGCATTTTACTAAAACTGTGCAATCACTAACCTGAACCCAAAACTCATTACAAATGCTAAAGAAAAATAGCTTTGCTTCTACAACCTATTCCAGAGAAGGAAATAAGACATAATGAACATATTGTGATTTAAACACCCAAGTGTGGCTGGAATATTCTCCAGCTGTTTTAGTAAGCAGCATTTAGCTTTCTAATTGTATAATAATGTCAACAATAAATAACACCCTATATAATATAGTACACAGAATTAGATAGAACATACAAACTGAAACTTACGTAGAACTCAATACCATTAGAAAGGTTATGACAACTCCGCCATAACAAATGATATCTTTGTTTGACAAGAATGAAACATCTGATGGGCCACAGAATTCTTCCTCTTCAGAATGCTTGGCGAAGAAAGTTCCTACTCCAGTACCTGCATAATATAAATTACATAAATACGTCACTTAAATAGTGAGAACAGTTTATAGCAGTAACCAAGAAAGTTGATGTCTTGAGAAGCCAACATTCAACACCAATTAGAACTAGTCCCAGAATTGGAACGGTTAGTAACATACTAGGCTGAGTGGCTTGAGTACAACACAGTCAAACTAAAATTAAGGGAATTATTTATCATACACGAATAATTTTACACTATTTACATTTCAATTTTTGAAGTAACAGAACTTTAATTATAATACATGGAATATAGAAAAGGATCCTTTTACTGTAAAAAGGGATTACATATATGAAAGGGATCACCTCTAAAGGTCAGCAACAGTACACCAAAAACCTGTTCTGTTTGAGAGCATATAGTTTTATTTCTCTCATTCCCCTTGTCACCAAAGGTCAGTTTTTAACCCTGTTGCAACGAGGTATCTCATTTAGAAAACCTGACAAGCTGTCTTGATGGATGAGATATCTCGTCATTAGAAAAAACTAACCAGATCTCGTCATCATTAAAAAATTGGCAATAACTTAATGACAAGATATCTGATAATTAGCAAAATTTGTCAGATCTTGAGATAAAGTGTCTCATTGAAACCACTTGGAGGGTTAAAAGGGGGGCTCATGAGTAACACTTAAAGCCATTTGGATGGAAAGGAGATCTTATAGATCGATAATTGACAGATTTATGACCGACAGCTGGAGGAAGATTTGACAGTGTTGACTCCTAACCCCCAAGCTGTTGTTACGGACTTTACAGAGTGCTTTAGTGTTTGTTGAATTCAAAAAGTAAAGTTAAACCAGTCATTATTTATAGTCATTTCATACATGAGTCATGAAAATTGACCAAAAATGTCCAACCAAGGAGAATGAAAAGTTTGAAGTATATGCCAAATGTCTCTAGAGAGGTTCCAAGAAGTAAATAAAAAATTTTGAAATTCAGTGTATCAAAAACAGGTTTTGTAAACTTCAACCACAATTTTTAATAGCGTTTTACGCATACATTGCATTCAAACACCAAGAACAAGTATGATTTAACCTTTTGAAAAATTAAGCATTAAAATCTAGATGTTAAATGCTTTATTACCTACATGGATACAATATACTAATGGATAGACTTAAAATAATTGGCAAAGAAATGAAGTTTTGGTAGATTTTTTTAAATAAATGGGGAGAAATGGAATTGTTTCATTCAGTTACAAAGTTTTTAGAATAATTTCTAATAAAAAATGTCTCTCTGGACACATAAGAATCTATGTAATAACTCTTAGAGCAGACCAATTATTGATTTAAATGCTAATTAGCTAATTAATCTTTGAATGTATCTAATTTTTTAAAATCAAACATTTTACACACACCCCTGTGTTTTCAGTACTTTTAGTAAAAATCAACTTCCAAAATTTAACAAAAATAGTTCTAGTGTGTAATATACAACTTAATCAGACTGTTACTACTAAAGTAAAGCTAAATTGCTCATGAATAACTAATATTTATCAGGTGTTTCTGTACTCTTTCGCCACATCAAAATGTATGTTTTCATTTCTTAAATATCAGAGTGATTAGGAAATTGAAAACAAAAAGAGATCAAGCTTAGGCTTGCTTATCAGAGGTCCCAAAAAACAGAAAATTTTCTAGTTATCCTCTCTCTAACCAAGGTAGATTTTAAACTTTTAAAAATTATAAAACAAAGTATAATTAACGAACCAGCCAGAGTCGGTTCACTAGACAATGCAGACCATGTGAGATAGATTACATATGCAGATATCACTGATGACTGCAGAAGTCCAGCTCTTGAATCACCAGTATCTAAATACATAAAAAAGATTTTCCATTACAAGTTTAGTAAGAATACAACTAATAATTTAATATTTGCTTCAAGGAATTTTTTCAACAAAAATTATAAATACCTATGTGGTAAGAGCATGTTATTGAAAGTAAGGCACTGATGAAGTTTCAGAGTATAGGTGTCAAAAAGAAAATAATTTTAATTTAATTATCTCCCAAACAACCAATTCATGATAAAATATGTGCACTCTAAATAAAAATTCTCAATAAATAAGAAAATTTGGATTTTCAGCATCTGCAAAAATTGAAAACACTTCCAAATAATGGCTTTATGGATCAACCAATTTTCCAATCAATTAAATTCAAATTTTAATATATTTCACTTC
This sequence comes from Meta bourneti, assembly GCA_933210815.1. Classification (NCBI taxonomy): domain Eukaryota; kingdom Metazoa; phylum Arthropoda; class Arachnida; order Araneae; family Tetragnathidae; genus Meta; species Meta bourneti. The sequence continues at coordinate 76,478,278 of OW119927.1, read as the reverse complement.
ATCTGATGAATTCCAAATGTTATATTCTCAAAGTAGCATGTTACTCCACAGAAATTGCATAACTTTAATTGCCAGTTGATATTTTCTTAACATACAAAGAGGAATGTAAAAATATAGAGTAACCTCAATTCAACGATTTTTATCGAAATTTGCAAAGAAAATTAGTGTTAAAACTCTGACCTTATGAAGAAATAATCATTCAGTGAATAGTTTTACTCGTGATTTTAAATTTATTTTTCTACCACAGGCAGTAATCACAATACAAGCATTGTAAAACAAAGTAATTTGCCACATTGAACATTTACCCAGAACAAATAAAAACAGTAATATTAATGAAATGAAGAATAAGAATAAAGTTTTGTGAAAATAAGAATAAAGTTTTGTGATTGAGAACTTGTTCAGTTTTCTATGCAATGAAAACTGGTATTTCGACTTGTATTGTGCATTAAATTTGGTAAATCCTCATTTTAGTTCACATCTTACCTCTTACAGTTTTACTCTGTTCCTTCTCCGATTCCCATTTCCCCAATTTTGCAATTTCCTGGAAATCATGAATGAAAGTTCGTTCGTTTGGGTTTTATTGCACAAGATGTAAAAACAGACAAGCTGTGCCAAACACAAGACATAATTCAAATCATCGTGACAGAAAGCAATTGCATATCTGCCAACATGTCCATTTTGAAAATCTTACAATTTTTACAAGCTCACGAAATGCACTGCCCCAGAAATGCATAACATACAATTTAAGTACACACATATGCATCTGGTTTTCAAAATTTAAGGTAGAAGGAATGATGAAACAGTCTGTTTCGATGTATCCAATTTGAATAATCGAGTCTTTCTCTCATTTATAGTCAGATTTATTTCATTAAATATATTTGTTTGTAGCTCTGTTGATTATTCTTAACTACTAAGTGCACTAATTAGACATATATAGACTTTGTATAATAACAATTGCAAACTGCACAACAAAGCAAAATCGGATTCGCAAATCCTTTCAGCTGATACATTTTGTTAGTCAAGTGGTCTGAAAATATGCAACCTTTTTGGAGTTTTTATACAAAACTGCTAAAGGGAAAATTAAATTTGAGAATGGAACATTTATTTCCCACTGTACAATTTACCTTTACCATAATAATATATAAAAAGTTTCACAGTAGAAAATTGCAGAGAACCTGAAGTGGCATATCTGTACACTTACGTCAGATCTCTTTAGAAAACATAATTTATGAATTACTTGGAAATTTCCAAAAAATTATAATCTTACTGTCCGTCCATATAAACTATCAATAAGCTGAAAGCTGTACAAGTTGGTAGGTATGAGATCGTTCCTTCCAACTTGTCAAATTAAGACTTTCACTGTATCAGCAAAATACAGTGGTACTTGGAGATATAAGTGCCCCACCCAATATACGAGTTGTTTTAGATACGAGCCGTCACTAGGTCAATTTTTTGCCTTGAGTTATGAGCCAGAATTTGAGATACGAGCCTGCTTTGGTGATGTCACAACCACCACTCTGCTCAGATTCCCGAATCTTGAGCTTCTTTCAGTTCACATGTTTACCTCACCTGATGCCAGTTTTCTTTTCTTCGACCAGATGCGTCAATTCTAAAAACGGAAAAAACAGGATGTATGTACAGTTATTTAGCTAATTTTTTTCGTATAACCATGAGTCCAAAGAAGGTGAGTGTAAAAAACAGTGGTGATAAAAGGAAAAGTGATATCCATGGAATTACAGCATGAAATAATAGACATACATGAGCAAGGCGTAAGAGTAATAGACTTGGCAACGAAGTATGATCACACTACTTCGACAATATGTATTCTGAAGCAGGACTCAATAAAGGCTATAACTCTAGCTAAAGGCATTAAAATTATTTCAACTCTATCCATGAAAAGATGGAGAACCTGCTGTTTTTATGGTTCACAGAGAAGCAGCTCACAGGAGATACTGACAGAGACTATAATTTGCATGAAGGCATGAGCCATTTACGCAGATTTGCTGCAGCAGACCCCAAATACTTCATCACAGGAGGCTTCACAAGAGCAGTTCAAAGCCAGTCGGGGGTGGCTCGAAAATTTCCAAAAAAGGACCAGCATTCATTTCGTTGTCATGCATGGTGAGTCAGCAAGCTCTGATTCTAAGGCAGCTGAGATTTGTAGAAACCTTTGCTGAATTGATTGAAGCCAAAGGATACATCCCCCAACAAGTTTCAACTTTGACGAGACAGAGCTCTTCTGGAAGATGCCAAGCAAAACTTACATAATGGCAGAAGAAAAGAAGATGCCAGGTCACAAGCCCATGAAGGATAGGTTGACCCTCGCACTGTGTGCAAATGCGAGTGGCGACTGCAAGATCAAGCAGCTGTTTGTATATCACTCAGAAAACCTAACCCTTCAAGACACATAAGGTTTAAAAGAAAAATTGAAGGTTATGTGGAGGGCAAACCCAAAGGCATGAGTCACCAGGCAGTTTTTGGTACAGTGGGTCAACTTAGTCTTTGATCCTGCCGTTAAGAAATACCTCAAGGTCAATGACTTACCTCTGCAAGCCCTTCTCATCCTTGACAATGCTCCTACCCACCCACCAAACCTTGAGGACATCCTCGAGGAGTTCAGCTTTATAAAGGTTCTCTTCCATCCAACACCACCCCTATCCTACAGCCCATGGACCAACAGATGATCTCCAATTTCAAGAAACATTTTACCAAAGACATGTTCCGACGCTTCTTTGAGGTTATGGAGAGCACAAACCTCACCCTTCGAGAGTTATGGAAGGACCACAACATTGTTATAAGCATCAAAATTATTGATATGGCCTGGCAGGGTGTTACAAAAAAGACCTTGGCCTGAGGCTGAAAGTCTTTGAAGGATTTAGACCTGAACAGGAAGTGCTGGAGATTGTGTCCCTTGGAAAGTCCATGGGCCTGGAAGTGGATGAGGGAGACATCGGAGACCTTGTCGCCGTACATTCTGAGGAACTGACAAAGGAGGAGTTGACGGAACTACACAAGCAGCAACATACGGAGGTTCTGCAGGAGATAGGTACAACCACAGAGGCGGAGGAGGTTATCTCTTCAAGTGAGATAAAAGGAGTGGGAAAAGACCTGGTTAATTGAAAAGAAACACCCTGAAAAAGTTGCAACTGGTCGTGCAGCGGTGCTATTTAATGACACTTGCCTCTCATTTCAGAAACATTCTAAAAAGGAGGAAGAAACAAAGCTCCTTGGACAGGTTTCTACTGAAATGCCTTGTGGATGAAAGTGACGAAAGCATGTCAAAAAAGAAAAAACTAGTGAAGAAAATTAAGTTAAGCAAAAGTGAAGTGAAAGAAAAAATTAATACCATACGCTAATCGGCCCCACCAACATCTGTTTATTTCCTTAGATTCTCTTTTACATGTATGTATTTGGTTTGTGTACAATATTTGTTTTTATACAATATAATATAATTTTGTTTGTATACAATATTTGTTCATTATAAATACATTATTATAAAAAATTTGGAGTGGTTTTTTAGAGGCTAGTACGAATTAATCACAATTCAATTTCTTTCAATGGGGAAAATTGATTTGAGATACGAGCATTTTGACTTACGAGCTCAGTCAAGGAATGAATTAAACTCGTATCTCAAGGTACCACTGTATAATAAAAATAACTTAAGAAAATTTATTTTCCCTTACTTTTTTCTACACAGGGCATGATAGATACGAAGGAACACAAAAGGCACAGTCCACCATTGATACCAATAAATATCTTATTAGTTGAGCAACCTTCAGCTCTGGTGTAGTTATTCGCAATCATGACAATTCCTATCACCACTGCTGTGTAGATGAGCATAGCACAGAAAACCATGGCTGAATAAGAGAACAACAAATTATTTGTGTCATATCAATTTACCAAAACTAAAATGCTTCAATAAGAAAAGAAATTTGTATGGTTAAGATTTTTATGCCCTAAGAAATTGGTACTATAAATATACAGTTATGACCCCAAATGGAAAAATCCCTAAAACAATAATTTGAAAAGTGGAAACCTAAAAATTACAACTAATCTGCCGCTGAGTAAACAGAACTAAAAACTATTTAATTCATTATTTTATTACCAAGTCATAATCTATGAAAGCAAACAGAATAAACAAGTGTAAAATAACAATTTTTAGTTTCTATTTCTAAGCTAAAAATTTGTGGCCTACAAACATGTTCTGAAATAATAAAGTGAGTTTTTACATTTTTTAACAAACTGAGTCTATTTTTGATTTTTGCATGAAAAAGTATTCTCTTAAATGATAAGAGAAAATGACAAAATTGCATTCATTTCTTGCAGTTCCTGGGTCAAATCAAAAATGTGAATTTAGCAAACTAAATTCAAATTAATGGTTTATCCTAACAACCTGAGTTAATTTTATTAGTCCAACATTGTAATACACTATCTAAAATGCCCTCTTTATTGAAAATCAAAATCATGGTGATTATAACATGAATATGTATTTGTATTCAAAGTAAATTATAGAAATTGTAAAAAATGTTGAAACTGAGTGATAATTATTTTCCACACACTAAAATGATATTTGCATTTTTCCATGAAAGAAAAAGTGATTATTCTGGTCAATCAATTCAACCCCAATAATGTTGGGTAATTTTGGTAAAAGAATGTGATCATAAAAGATTGTCAAACAGAAATATACCAAAAAACATATTACCTACAAACCAACATCTACTTCCACCATTAGACACTCTTTTTAACCTACATTTGTAAAATGTTTTGTTAAAACATAATGGATAGTAAAACAAATATAGTAAACATTCCATAATGGAAGTTAAAGATAAAATGTACATACATTGATCCATACATATTGCAGAATGTATATGTAATTGAAAATTGAATTATTAATAAAATGGGTGATAAGGAAAGCAAACCAGTTCTTGTATTTAATTTTAAATCAATGAATATACTCTTACAACTATTATGCATTGAAAGCACATACAAATTCAGCACATCTTAAATCTCAATGTTAAAGATGACATGAAACTGATTTATTTATAATATATATACAATTGCAACACCACATCCACCAATTCATACATTTTAGGTAACTTTCATATGTAATGTGTACTGTAAATATGCAACATAGTACAACTTATAATATGTGATATTTGACAAGGGCCTAATTATGAATAATTTTATATCTAAAATTATACAACCAACTGAACCCTTTTAAATTTTTAGATGATTTAAGTATATGAATATATTACAAAATATTCAAAGTATGAAAACATTTAGAAATATTAAAAATGATTTAAATTATTAAAAACCAAGGAATTAAAATAAAAACAAAACTACACATAAACTCCTCAGTTAAGCTAAAACTTTAGAGCTGTTAAAAGTTTCACAATCAGCAAAGTTAAGTTGTAGGCTGTAGATTTTAATAGAATCGGCTTGAAAAGCTCTACCAATATGGCACTATGATCAATTTTGAAAACTTCTCACAACTGGATACTTTGCATATAAACCATCACATTTCATTAATACTAGTTCATTTTGTGCATAGTTTGTCAATTAATCATATCATGAACAGCATGCCATAACTGTACTTGGAACAATTTCCCATAGATACTGGGCATTGTTTTAGTTGGATTAAATTGAAATAATCAAAAGGGCATGATTAGTTCAAACTGAAGAAATCTTCCAAAGAACAATTAAAAAACAGCAACTAGTAATATCTACCTAAACACATTTTTAAATCTTCAAACCTATTTTTCAAATATATAAATTTTTCATACAGTAGTACTATTCCAATCAAAGTATAGTAACACCTTGAATTATCCCACTTCTCAGGAGGATAATAATAAAAGGAAGATATAAGGGTAGAGAACTATGTGCTTGTGAGAAATAACGAATCTCAAATGATATGTTAAATTATGTGTTTTCATAACTTAAAATTATGTAAAATTACAAGTTAAAAAGAAAATTTATGTAAACCCTTTTTAAATTATACTAAATATTGAAGAAAACTTTTGAAAACAGAATTTCCTTTTCATTCACTTTTGAGACACCCGAATCGTTTTATCAATTCAGTATAACAAAAACCACTTTGAACTCTCACTTCTAAAAGAAACAGATTGAGATTTCCTTGATATATGCAAACTTAAAAATCAAGAGCAAGTAAAAAAGTAATACAGCCAAATACGCATTATATCGAGGCAGAAACAAATTTTGCAGCTTGATACAACTCAGTAAATATGAAATGTAAAGCATGAAAATTATCTTGAAACATTTAATTTATTATGGTTTTGTTGGCTGTTTTGGAGTTTTATGGCACAAAGGCCACATTTGGCCGAGCTGCGCCAAACACAATACAAGTAAAAAATTGTTGTGAATGGAAAGAAAAGAGGGATTGGGGAAAAGAGTAGTGGGATAAAAGAAAAAGATCGCTTGGGTATCCCGATAACACGACTCCAGTGTTTACTAAAGACAGTAAGCCCCATGGGAGAAGAAACATCACTAGAGTACCTTGGGTTTGTGAAGCCCATACACACCTAAAGGAGATGTGCCCCTGAGGGCTAATCTATTATGTGAACTCAATAATTACATCAGCTCATTTTGGTAATAAAAACAGCAAAGGTTATATAGCAGGAACTACTGAAATAAGGTTGTTTAAAGGTCATCTAAGCTACAACGTAAACTTAAATAACAGGTCAGTATAAATAAAAGATAAAATAAAATTTAAAAGTAAAAATGGGCACATATTTACCAGTTATCAGTCCATGCATGGGCAAAATCTACAATCAGCATAAGTTGTATGATTATAAAAATAGAGGCTCCGCCCATAGCAATATACATCCATACTTGCAAGGAAAAGGGGAGGACATTCAGTAACAGAAATTTAAAAATTAGAGATCACAGAATTTTTAAAAATTGGTAATCAGCATTCTGATAACTTGAAAACTACTTACTGCTGCCAAAACTATTCACATGCTCTGAAGGAATGAGGAAAACTCCAGCGCAGATAAAACACAAGCAAAGTAACTTGAAACCCCATATTCTATAAAACAAATATGTATCTTAATGTATTTGTTCCACATGGTTTGAGCATGATACATTAATTGCTTCAAACTGGTAACGTAGCTGAAAATGCATGTGCAGGAGATAAAATACAACACTGCATTGTGATGTAGTCCTAATATGTTTGTTTCTTTGGTTGAATTTAATTATAAAATATCATTAACAAGCAGTCCTTCAAATAATTTTAATGTACTTCATTCTAGTAAAAAATGGTGCAGAGGAAAATTATTTTTCTAGTAAAAAGTGAAATTTACTATATTTCTTTGACATGTTTTACAGTAAGAAACAGTTTTAGAGCCATGACAGCCTCTGCATTTTAACAGGATAGTACAGTACATATCTTTTAATTTTAACTTTTGATTTTAGAAATCTCATTGTTTTAGCTAACAATGAGATTTCTAAAATCAAAAGTACAGAATAGTCCAATAAGTTGTGAATAAATTTAACATTACTTCATTTCAAATCAACCATTGCGCTTTGGTTTTATAATAGCTAACTATCCCATTTTAAATATTTTCAGATATTTTTTCTTTTAGTATTTTTTTATTCTAACCTGATCATATTGTGCTATCATACTTTATACTTTGGTATGTAGTGACTGCAACAGGCTATAGGAATACTATTCTGCTGTTTTTAAAATGAACCCATATTTTTCTGCATTTAATCTATCTACCCTCAAGGTGTGTATCTTAACTGAAAAGGTGTCTTTTCATACAAAAATATACATGCTTAGATTTGAAATTATACATTAAACAAATAATAAGAATAGTGTGTTGTCATACAATATAAGTATGTAATCACTATCACACACATGGATGGTACTGATGATTCATTATGTTAAATACCAACAACCTGATACAACTATGGTCAAAGTGTACACTTACCCATTATGAAGGCCTGCTCTACAACTCATACTTGTAGAAATTCCAACAGTAAGAAAGGCCATGACAAAGAAAAATGCAGCTATAGCAAAAGATACTCGATACACAGCCATATAACCAACCAGAAGATCACAATTCTCTCCGGCTTTCAGGGTGACACATGTTATGTTGTATTGGGGAAACTGAAATTATAACAAACAAAATATAAATAACAGTAAACTAGTGATATTTAACAAATAATTTAGACATTTTATTTCTAATAAGCTATATTTCTCCCATTGATATATCTCAATCTTTTTCATTAGCATAATATATCAAAGGGGTACTTTTATTGTTCTGACATATCCCTTGAAACTGCACAGAAGGCACTAGATGTTTTTCCTCCTCAATAATCTCTTGCTAAGGCAAATGTGTTAAAATCCCTTATTTTCATACACACAAGTGTTAAATTTGTTCTTTAAGTCATTGTTTGGTAGGAAAACAGTCAAAGCCATAGTGAAATAGTAGCTCTTTAGAAGTATACATTTTTATAATAGTAGCAAAATCAGCGTTCTCATAAAGCTTATTTTAGTGGCAGTTTTAAAGGCAAAAATTTAAAACATACAGCAAAAACCTTTCGAAACAAGACTGGTAACTAACTGAATTGATTCAAAGTATTTCGACAGGTTTCCTTTACAAAACAATTAAATTAAACCCATTAAAACAATCATTTTTTCCATGCTTCAAATAAAATTACTTGGTTTCATTAAAAGCTGCACTCAACAGACAAGTGACACCATCATTCTCGTTCTAAATAGATACACGGTTTCCATTCAAAACCGCATCTGAATTTAAACTCATGTTCATTGACCACAAGTAGTAATATTATTTTCTGATTTTTTCACCCATTAACGTTTTTGTATAATTTTTTCTGATTTTACTTTAATTTTATTTCACTGCTTTCTGTGTGGTTGCAAATTTAATAAATATCTTTGAAATTCCTATTCATCACACATAACAACCAGACCAAGGATTCTATTTAAAATTACCTAAAGATGGAGTACAACAGGTTTTAAATGAAACTACATCCATAATTGAAGGAATATTAGTGTTAGAAAATATCCAAACTTTTGAAATATTAAAAATTCTTTGTTGTAGTGACAGAAGGTTGAGGTTGCTTACTTCACCAGTTGAAGTTACATTTTAAGTTTGTTAAAAAACAGTGATTTTTCTTTTTAAAAAATGCTGTCAAATCAACTGAAGCAAAGGTTTCTTATTACCATTTTCCAAAAAATGGTAATAGGAAACCTTTGCTTTATCTGTACTGAAGCCATTCAATTTTAAAACAAGTTCATTTGTTATTTTGCACATGCCACAAAATAGAATTTTCATGAGAAAATATTTGCTTTAGAAAAATTAGTCATGAATATCTTATCAAATTAATTTTTCATCCTTTCCTTTAACATACTGTTATTCAAAAATGCTGCATGACTGCATGCAAGAGTGCCACAAATCAAACAATATTGGTAGAACTATAAATGTTAAACTGTTTGCAATGTATTCATTATTTTTACAATTTGAGTTACAGCAATTTTACAGTAAACAAAATTAAAGGGCATTCATAATAACTTCTGAACTCAAAATTGACTTTTATAAAAGTCACTTTAGTATCACCTTTAGTAATTTTGACTTACAACAGGGATGAGATGTATGTGAAATGGATTATTTGATGGATATATATGTATACAATTTGCATACAAAGCTGTAGAAATTATAAAAATGTCAAAAAGGTGATAAAAAATTATTTGCCAGACACTTTTCTACACAAGAGAAAATGATTATTCTAGTCACTTGTTGAATCTAAAGGTAAACAATTCAACCCTAGTAAGGTTAGGTAATTTTGATAGTAATCAAATAAAATTCAAGTTGAAAGCATACGTTTTCTATGATTCGATCCTGGACATCCTGAGTTAACATGACACACATAAGCAAAGTACCCAAGAGTAGGAACAAAGTGTACATGAGTCGAGTAGATGTTGATTCCTTGACTGCTGGCAAGAAGCCGCAGCAGAGTCGACATGGTCGACAACCACAGCAGCAATCAATCTGAGAACAAAAAATATTACAGGAAACAGAAATTTTTTACAAAACACTACTATAAGTATTTATATTTTGTTGCTCAAATATGAGGTAAACATTCAATGAACTGATAGTTCACCAAATCTTGTTTCTTGGGTACCGACTATGACGATCTGTTAAGCCACTCAATAGTTCAATGTGTGCTTTTCTTTTGTTAGATCTTCAAATGCTTCAACTTTTAAGATCGGTAAAATCCCAGTTAATGAAATGGCCTTGATGTGACTAATATTTGGGTGACAAAATATATAGTCTATGCACGACTTTTGATGGAAGTGGTGTAGGATATAAAATTTAAAGATTGAAATATTTAATTTCAAAACTACCATATTTTACTAAGGGTATGCAAGCCTAACAATTTCACTGCGAGATTGAGCTTAAGGATTATTGTTCTCTAGCATTTATTACAAAATCAAGATAAGTATTTTGTAAGCTCCTGTGCTGTTTTCATATTTATAGAAGTATACACAAGAAAATTTTAACTATCAAAACATACTCTATTATAAAAAGATGCTATCTCTAAACAATATACTTCTATATTGACTTCATTGTAAAAGACAAGTTCCCCACATGTTTATCTGTTCTTCAAAATTTTACCAGAAGCAAAACTTTATATTTTAATCACTTCATAAAAAAGGGAGATATGTAACGTCAAAACTAGACATTTTTAAGGCTAACAGTATTATCCTCATTAAAAAGATTTAGAATTTTTTATTAACATTAACTTTATTCACACTTTCGATTTGCAGTCTTAACCAAAACAATTTGCTATTACATATTAATCATCTTTATAGTCTTGTTTTGACCAATTAGGGAAAATTTTTAAACAATGCTGAAAACAGCTTAAAATGACTGATGTAAATAATTTTTTCTGTTGGTTTTCTGATCAGGTTACTGAGTCATTTAAGATGCTAGGAGATTAGTAAACCATTAAAATGCACGTATTGATTCCAAGATTATCACATCATTGAAAGATAAAAAATATGATTCTGTCAAACTACACTATCAATTTGAAGGAACACATTTAAGATCAATCGATATAATTTCTTTTTTAAAATTGCAAGGATCAACTTAACTTTATAAGGATATACTGTAAAATATCACAATGAACACAAATCGGTGGAATTGCTTAAAATAGCAGTAAAAAGAAAATACATACAACTCAAGAATACAGAAAAAAAAGAACCTACATTTAAAAATTGTGTTCGTAATAAATCTACAAAGCGTGGGAGTACTTTCGATTTGGTAATTTCGATTTTTGTTACATACTAAATTTTTTTTCACGAATAGTGTTTGGGATAAACATACAAATTTAATTTTGTGCGATTCAATAGTATTTATAGAGTAATCTTAGCACACACTTTTTCTTCCGGAAAGTAAGTTCTCCGCAAAAAGACATACAACTCCTTATTTAAAAGAGAAACGTCAACAAATGACCAGGAAAAAAATCCTACCTGTCCCTGACAACATCCGCCCATCTTTGAGTGTAGGATTTTCAGTGGTACATTCATTAAATAAAAGCACAATAAGTTATAAACAAATTATGAATACCAACAGAGCGTAAAAAATCGCATTCAAAACAGAAGAAAAATAGAAAACAATAAATGCGTGAGTTCAGTTGCCAGTTCTCGAATGGTAAATGCTAAGTCGGAAATGAGGTGATTCACGACAGCCACGATTGGATATTTTATTCATACAGGTTCGAGCTTCCGTAGAAAATTCACAATGAAATTCGTAAATCAATCCTGCATCTCAATTTTTACATTTGCAACTTGTTAGCACAATAGGCAAATGCTGATTTCCTGTTTTGCACAGCATCATGAGAGTGGTGTCATAAAGCCTTTTGGACTCATAAACTGAGACTTTTCAGAGACTGTTTCTCGGGACTAAAACTAACTTTTTAAAACTGTCTTTAAGAAGCAGTTGCTCAAGAGTCAAGTTCCCTAAATTTTTCTAGTTCTTCTGATAACAAAGGTGGCAACCACAGAGTGGCAACAATGCAATCTATCACTGAATCTCAAATACAAGATCAGTAACCGAAAAACAAATTAAGGACTTTTAAAACAGTCAAGTATGAAATAAAAGAAAAACGAATAGCAAAATAATTTCTTATAAAATATGAATATCGCAGCCGTCTTTCCTTCGCTTCTATCTTACCTGACGACCTGCAAATTCACTCCCAGCACACCACTCAGGAACTCTATTCTTTTTTTTTTATTGGTTTTTAAAACCCAGTTAAAGTCCACAAAAATAGCAATTATTTTTATATCAACAGATAACACATAATTTTCAAAAAAATATTTATTGGATTTTAAAATTTAGCGCGATTTTTGAATTATAGTATGAGCTGATGATATTGATAAAACTTATTTTGTTATTAAGAATTAGTTTTGTTAAATTTGAAAGATCCTCGTAACTCTACAGTCCGGTGAAACTTTCAATTACAAAAAAATCCATATTTACCAAATAAAAAATACCTTTTTAATTCATTGGGCTAATCTCAAAACATGCTACATTTTGTATCTTTGGGAAGACAATTCTAGCATTTTCAATCTGGAACAAGAGTTCTGTTTACTCTGTTACTTTTTGGACAACTGCAAATCTTTGATCTGGTAAAAACAAATCTCTGATCTGGTCTTCCAAAATAAAAATAAAGTATAATTCATACTTCGATAAACCACGTTCTCAAGAAACATTTATACAGTATCAAGTGGCATCACAAAAAAACGGAATTATAATAAAATTCTGAGTGCATGTAAAAATCAGCATACCCAAATGCACAAAATAAGCATTGTTGATTCTGTGGAAAGACATTTGTTGATCAGTGTTATTTAAGCAATATCTAAAACTGGAACTTATTATTTATATATTATTCATCCTTATTTTTACAAAATATTTATATCAAATTGTCAAATTTTTATTTATGTTGATGAAATGACAATTTAAGTCTCATGCACTTTTAGTAGAAAAGTATAAAAGATTTCAAAAAAGCTAAGTAAAAGGATATGGTATTCTAAATCAAAGGATTCTTATGATTCAGATAAGCATAGCTTAATTGAAACCCATGTCAGCTTCTTATCATTCTTGTTAGTACGTGATTTGAGTAATGCAAAGTATAAAATTACTGGACAATCTGTTACAGAAAAAATAAAATCAACTGGAAAATGCATGCATAACATTCTAAGCTCGTTATTGTTAAATAAAAATACATGTTGATAACATGCTCTAATCATGAAGTTACTTATTTCTGTTTGAATAGAATAGAAACAATACACCCTCTAGCAGTTTTAATCAGTAACAATTTCCATTGAAATTTCTGAGCAAATAAGTTTTATATGGGCCAGAAAGTAGTATATTTGAGCATACAATTTCAGTAATACAGTAAAGTACTGCTGATAAACTGTTCTAAATTAATGCACAGCTTAAAGGCAGTACTATTTAATTACGTAAATGTGTTTCCATATTATTTAAAAACAGTTAATCCATTAAAATAATTACTACTCTTAGTTTTGAATGTGAGCATATTTAAATTTATGAAAAGTTGCAATTAGCGATAGATAATTTAATTAACTAATTTTTATAATTAGTTAACATAATAATAGAAAAAAATACCTACCTGAAGTCTCTTCCAACATGATCCATATACTTCTATCAAATTTAAAATGTGAAGAAAGACGAACTTTGCCTGAAAGCAAGTTGTACTGATCTGCTATAGAATAACTAAACAGCTCAGTACAGAATGCCATCGGGTCAACAGGTTTGAATGAAGCAAAACAATTGCCTCCATCTAAAAGAGGCTTTATGGCGCAAGAGTCATATTTGGCCAAGCTGCCCCAATCTAAAAAAGGCATGTACATTTAAAAAGGTAAAATAAATGCACATAAGTTATAAACTATAAAAAAATTATTCTAGAAAAGATGCATTTATTTCTTTTTAATTCTCTTTTAATTTTTTCAGTAAATATAAACTATCATATCAAAATGATTAAATAATCAAACTGCAAAAAGTATTAACGAAAGATAAAACTAGAGGGAAAACCATTTAACAATACAATATAAAATCTTTAGGTGGTAAAAACAACGTTGCGAAATAACTCTTGAAATAGGCAATTGTAAAATTATTAGGAATTAGTTATGACGTGACTCATTAATTTAACCAATTGAAAAAAACTCCTTGCATAAAGAAATGTCACCCAGACATATTTAAATATTTTTTTTTGAAAATATATTAATTCATTTGAATAATGTGTGTTTTAAAAGCATTTATTTATGTATAAAGTATTCATATTCGCTACACTAGTTTTATAACTAAAAACTACTTACGAGAGCTGTTTTCTTATTTCGCTTTATAAAAAATAGCAAACTATTATTTACATCTGAAAAGATAAAGGTAAATTGTAAAACAAATTTAAAACATAAATCAAAATTATCAAAGATTAAAAATGTACAGCATGCTTTGTTAGAAAATGGATCTATAAGATGAAGAATATCTATCTCAATATTCAACTACAAATTCTTATGCAATTTTAATTTAAAACTTTTATAATTTGACTTTAATTATTTAATATTTATAAAAAATTGATACGAGCAATAGAACAAAGGTGATTCAAAATGTACAAACATACTGTTGTACTTTGAAGTACTTATTAAAAAGTTTTTTTCTTGGAAACTTTTGTCCTCGTCACAAAATTTTTTCCAGCGCCATGCATGTGCTTTCTTGCACTATCTTTAGAATATAATTCATAAGAGTCAACAGTTCTTTTCATCTACCCTCTGCAATCATATTGCTATTTAGAAAAGAGGACGTATTTAAATTATCTTCTCACAAAAACGCCTGGTGAACATAAAACAACCCAGCGGGATGCCTTTTCTTACTTCGTCTTGGATAACCATTAACAAAGTTCGGCCTTTTACTACTTTTAATGCATGGTCAATAATAAATCGAAAACAAATTTGTTTTAACAAAACTATTGTGGTGCAACAGTATATTTTATCAAAACGATCTTCATTTAAAAATACGTAAATTTTGTTTTGGACAGGGTGGCATCAGCATCGCTTGATCCAGGTCCCAAAAAGTCGATTTGCCTCTGCCAATAATTGAACACTTCTACAACGTTTATCTACGATCAGAAATGCGCTTATAGTCATATTGTAGTGATGGAAAGGTCTAGGATTATAGCTTCTCATTTGTCGACCCTAAAAATCATCAATCATATCAATTTGGCATTCTTTTCAATTATGATTTTACGATAAATCTTATTCTTAATTACAAAGTTGTAGAGATACAACTCCTTGATTTTAGAGTGGATTTTCTTGGGAAAATGTTTTAATTTTAAGCACAATTTTGAGTTAGAAAAACTTTATAGAGCGGATTTTCTTGTCAAAATGTTTTCTAAAACGTTGCAATTTTAAGCACGACTTCGCCTTTGTAAGAAGTATTTCCCAATGCCGGAAGAGTAAAGTGAATGAGCTTTCATGCACTCCATCAGTCCGCCGTTGTTTCTATGGAAGTAACCCAACTGGAATTAAAAACTACTGAATAAAATGTCATTTATTAAAACTGCATATTTACACGTCAACCGTTGGAACTCAGTTCTAAAACAATTTTAACGTTCTACCAAACCAGAATTCAAATTCCGGTTAAAACTAAAATTAAAATACCGAAAAACATGCACGGAAAAAGTTGCAAACGCAACACAAAAGAAAATTAAATTGAAACATCAATCGCATGCTTCAAGGCCATCTTTAAAGTATAACGCTCAAAATACAATTCGTCTTTTGTCGATCCCCCTGCAATTTGTTTACTACTCAGAAAAAAGAGAAGAGACAACGCATTAAAATTATCTCCTCAAACGTCTGGAGAAAACACTTAACAAGACTTTCTAACTTCGCGAAGCTAGAAATAGTTAATGGGTCTTGACGAAGCTTCGTCGTGAAGACCCTTTAACTGGAAAAAATAACAAAGCTCGGTGTTTTGATAGTTTTTATGGATAGTCAATATTCATTACAATAAAAAAATAACATTTGGAACATTAATACATAAACAAAATTACTGTAGTAAATTTTATCCTAATTATCTCATTTTGAATTCGTAAATTTTATATTGAATAGGGCGGCATCACCCTCATTTGCTCTAGGTTTCAAAAGATCTAGCTTTGCCTTTAAGGTCTTTTATGCCCATTTCATTTTTTGGATGTTTCCTTTTTTAGGAGCAGTATCTTGTTTCTTGACAATGTTTTACATTTTTATTTAATAAAAAGTTAAATAAAGTTACCAACGGAAAAAATTCTGAAAAGTGAGGCGTCAAAAATTACGACTGGAATCGAAAAATTCGGAAGTCAAAACGAAATTTATACAGTAGGATTCTCCCCCACTTCTTCCTATAGTTCCTAAACGTCTGGTGAAATGCGAGGCGTGGACACGGTAGGTATTTTAATTAACGTCGCACTGGAACACAACGGGCGGTCCGGATCAGATCCGAGGACACCACGATCAGATGACGAGGTCACACCTGAGCTGGCACCCCACTCTTCAAACTTCCACACCAAGCCAACATGAGGGCATTTCAGGCCACGATAGATTTACCGTGTACCAGCCTCCATGTACACGACGGTCTTTGGTTGGATTTCAACACGCAACATTGCCTTTCAGAGATGGGTAAAACTGATAAGTGTTAACTGCAAGTGCTAATTTGCGATAAAACAGTTAGCAGCTAAATTTGACGGTATTTATTTTAATTAATACACACACTGGAGCAACACAACGGGCTATTGGCGACGGTCCGGGATCAACCCCAAAGGGAAAGATCCGAGTACAACACCACGTAATTTTGAACCACTGTCAGATGACGAAGTCACATTTGAGCTGGCACCCCACTCTCCAAACTTCCACACCATACTAACGTGAGGACATTTGAGGCCACGACAGATTTAACGTGCACCAGTCCCCTTTGTACACGACGGTTTGGTTGGATTCGAACTCGCAACCCTCCGATTGCTAATCCGTCACCTCTTCCAACCGGGCCCCTGCTAAATTTGACGGTTGTTCACTGTTAGAAATTGACAATAACGATTAATTTTAGCACTTATTAACTGCTTAAAGATTAAATATTTATAAACTTCATTTTTTATTTTTAAATTCCATTCAGATTGCTTCACTCCAGTCCCAATAACATTTATTGACAACTGTTAATATTTTCGATAACTGTTGCTAACTAATTTTGTAATAGCAGTGTTATTGTAATTTCATCGCACTGTAAATAACGCTAATTCAATTAGCAGTGTTATTTACACTGCTAGCCGAATTACAGTCCATCTCTACAAAAAATGTTTCGATGAATGTTTATAAAAGCTGCCTCCCCTGATAACGTTGCCATGACAGTGAGGCCAAAATTCAGGTCCCCACTGTGGGGGTACCGGCGCCCGATGTTTAAGAGGGTAGATGTGCAGATTATATGGGTAATGAAATGTGAAAACAAAAAAAAATTGTTCGAACAAAACCACAGTTGTTATGCTAACAATAATTTTCTCAGGTTGGCACCATCATGAGTAATGTCAATGGGCTGCTCCATGGACGAAACGCCGATCTTTACGTCATGGGCGGCACTTGCAATGCTGTTGCAGCAATAGTAGATCCATTAATATTTAAATTAGGGATTACATTAAATTAAGGATGTGCATTAATATTTAAATGGGTCCAATAACAAGACAACGTGAACGCTTATCAACCAACAAAATACCAATGTTAATTTCGTATACGGTGTTGATGAGGTCATGGGGACCTCAATCTCCAGTGTTGACAGTATAACACTTGATAAATGGGCCTGCCTTGATATTTGGGAATCCTAATTAAGATAGATTAAGAAAAGAACTGAATAAAAATAAATATATGTACTCATATTCACAATTTTTTCAGTATTGAGTTTTTACTTATTCTACCTCTAGGTTAAGTCCAGAGAGCCCAAAGTAAATTTGTAAATCTGTTTAATTTCGCATAAGCTACGACTGAATGGGCGAAGTAAGCGTCTTCCCAGTTTTCCAAAAACAAGTTAGCTTTTCTTTTACATTTCGGCTAACATTTCTTTTGCACTGTACAACTGCACGGGATCCCTAACTAGTCTTTAACGGTTCTGCGATCTTAAGCTGAAACTCAAATCATTCCTTTTCAATGTGTATGGAATAAGTTCCTGGGATCCTTATGCGAGTTGTAGGCGGCGTAGGTTCGATTCCTGTTGAATGGATTTCTTCGGTCAGTAGAACTTTCCTCGTGTATGTTCATTATTTCATGCTGTCTGTCTTGTATTTGGCGCAGCATGGCTAAATATGGCCCTTGCGTCATAAAAACACAATCAACCTGGTTGATACCAACTATTTCGATTCTGAAGCCTTAATACTCCTTGTGGTAAGAGTCATTAACCATTAATTCATAAGTGGCCAGTGCCTCCGATACGAAGGACCGATGTCAAACCGACCCGCCTTCACATTGGACACACGATTCACCCATCGCCATCTTTTACTCAGAAAGAGCCCCCAATTGTAACTTATGCTCAACTCCTCTTTCTGTTAATCATATTTTGATTATCTATCCGGTCTCGAGTCATCATCGTCTTAGATTTTTTAACGTACAATTTCAAATTTACAAGATTTGGTTGGAGAAAATCCCCGTAAAAATCTTCGTATTTTACTATTTTGCGTGTTTATTAAATCTCATTCAATTTTTTCCTTCAAATTTAACATGAGTATCAGTCTCTACAAAAGTGTTGCACAATGAATGTAAACTAAATTTATGTGACTGATTCCCCTCTAAGCCTATAGCTCTTCGCTGTTGCTTAATTTTATAATCTGGAGTCTGGCGCCCCGTCTTTTACAACGGGAATCCTAACTAGGTAGGTAGAATTAACGTCGCACTGCAGCAACATAACGGGCTATTGACAACGGTCCGGGATCAATCCCAAAAGAAAAACACCTCGGAATTTTGAATCATGATCACATGACGAGGTGAACACGTATGGTGGCACCCCACTCTCCAAACTTTCACACCACGCCAACGTGAGGACATCTTTTGGCCACTGTAGATTTAACGTGCACCAGCCCTCTCGTACACGACGGTATTTGGTTGGATCGAATTTCGAATTCGCAACCCTCCGGTTCCGCTACTCTTCCACGGCCCGAATCCTAACGACTTTCTTGCGGGTCTTTTCGTGCTACGCATACTTTAACTTAAATTGAAAGAAATCCCATGAAATCTTTCCCGCAGGTATTGGTGTCATACTAGTGTAGCTGACCTGTCTCTGCCCTTTAACCATAAAACTATTTCCAGACTATTCGGTCTTTAAGAATGTGTTTGCCCGAAATTATAATAGGAGTAAATGATCTGCATTCCTTTTGGTGCTTTTTATTTATATATATAAGTTAAAACATTCAAATTTTCTGAGATAAACAATTAGATACCCAATATACCGTTCATAGCACAAATGGAGCTTGGGAATACCAAAAGCGACCACTTGTGTTACATTTGAGGAGTGACTTCCGCAGGGTTAGTGAGACTACACCCTAGCAAAATCTAGAAGCGACGCATGTTTACAATTACTTGGGGGGTTGGTTTAACGCTTTTAAGATCATTTTTTGCAGTACGAGCCTCTTTTTTGGAAGGGGGCTCAAGCTTCCCTAAATTTTTCCCTAAGTCTTTACCGAATCATAATCACCCTCTTACCAATGGATGATTGACAGAAATGTAAATTATAATTTTTTTCAATTGTTTTCGACATTCAGATTTTATTTAACAATATCCGTGTCAGGGCACAAGGGGTGAAGTCAAAATGGCTACTTTTCGGAATTTTAAGTTAATATTTCACTCTAGCAAATATATCCAGGAAAAAAAAAGAAGCATGCCATAATACAAATAATCGTAATTTAGACTAGTAGATTAATTTAGTTTTGTTTTTATACATATTGTTTCTTAAATTAATGATGCACTTAACTCATTTGGATTCATCAAAATAGACTTAACCTCTTTTGCCCTGACACGAAAGTTATATCTTTGATATAAGACAACTTTTGCTTTCCAAACGCTTTTTAGTTGTAAATAAACGCATCTAAAATTCATTCACAGTTCATGGATTCAGTTTAGGAAAGTATTCAACATTTCCTTCTCTATATTGCAAATATCATTGCACTTGTTTTCGTTACGATAAAAGAAAAATTATGTTTCTAGGCAAGTAAAGGACTTGGTACACTGCATGTAAATTCCATCTCAAGACCCCCTGGCGACGACATTGAATTCTCGAGAACTAATTAGATCCAAATAATGATTCGATAAAACATAACTGTTCAAGTAACTGGCAAATAGAATGCACATTGGTGATAATTGCATCTAACTGGTAACCACTTTTCCCACCAGCCCCTAACAGTAGCTTTAACAGCAGCCAACAGTTCTGAACATTTGTTAATATAGCTACTTCATTGGTCACTCCAATTAGCTTTCACATCCCCAATTTTTTAAAATTCATATTTTTTTCAGCAAATATTCTGACCTATCTATACTACAGGCCAATCAACATTTACAATCTTTAGAAGAAACGAATTGATAATAAAAGATGGCAAAAGTATTTGACGGACAAGACACTCGTAAATGATGCTATTTAAAAACAATGGGTGCTCCACATTAAATATATTTACATGTTAAGACCGAAACGTTACTAGACGAATACTAGCAGCCATCATCTGACATCTCTTCTGAATAGGAACAAGAACTGATCGATAAATAAATATAAATTGATATGTCCAGTTTGCACATGTATTCTATATACAATAATCTGGTTCTATATACAATATCTACAACAGCATGTGCCAATCAAAATACAGAATTTCACTTATAGAAAGCGAATCGCTTCAAGCCAAAACAGATGTTTTTCTGATGGTCGATACATAAAGTTTTACGACCCACACAGAAATAGGATTTTATGGATTTTTGAAGTTGATTGCGATAGATGGTTGAGCGTGGATAGAAGGGCAGTTTATTTGTGTTAGTACTGCAGTTTTTAAGAGAATTTCAGACTATATAAATTCTATGTTTTTAATGTGCAGTGAACGATGCAATCAAACTCTAAAAGTGTAAACACATCGCATGGTATTGTTCTCAGCATTGCACGAAGTATGCAATTTTATTGTTGCATTACGAATATTAACCCTCATGAGATCGCCAACTCTCAATCAAGTATCAAGGGGCACCATGAATGTCAGGATCCAGGGACTTGACGCCTGATTTGGTGAAAGAACTTTGGTTACTTATCTAAATGGAATAACCAAGACTGGTGAAAAGCAGCTCGAGTTTGGGCGTAGTCAACCCTTCGCTTCATGATTAGGTCATGACTTAATATTTATTGCGCACGTGCCAACTTTTCTCGTGAATGTATTTAAATAATTTAGTTCCACTTTAACCATGATATGCAATGTTAATTTATAACTTTGACCGTCCAGCTGTGCTTTTGTGTTTGTCATTCGTTACGTCGTTTCTTCCTAGTTGAGCTTGTTTGAATAAAGTTTTTTTTTAAAGTTATGATCATTGCCATCTTCCGTCTTGATTAACGAACCGTTCTGAATTGAAGGAGTAAAAGGGTGCATCTCGACACGTGCGCCATCTCTTCAGATATTTTAATATTTGTAACTAGCGTTAGGTGTGACCTGACCCTTTCAATTATTGGGGTTCGGGTCCCTAGGAGTTGACCCCGGTTCTAACCGTCTTAATCGGAACACGGCCAACCCAGTGAAAAAATGGAAATACATCGTTGGCCCGAGGACCTTCACTACTTAACCCTCCTGGTGGTTATCTCAACGAGATATCTCGCATTAGCAAAATTGACTACATCTTGATGGACGAAATATCTCGTCTAAATCACTTGGAGGGTTAATTGGTGTCTCGAAATCGACGAAACTATTTTTACACACATCGTACATGTACTCCATATACAAAGGAGGCCTATCCTTGAGGATCGTTAGATATGAAAGCAAGAAAACTTGCGAAAGCTATTTACGTCTATCCTAGTGCAGATCTAGGTCGGACGATCGGGGTGACGAAAGTGATTGTTCTTTCGGTGTACCGTGCACTTCTTCAGTAAATTGTTAATTTTGTTTACAATTCATTTTTTTTATTTTAGATTATTAGTCCTTCTAACTTTATTTAAAAAAAGATTGGAACTGTATACCTTGAAGTTTTCATTTAGTTATGTTTCATTTCAAGGTATTTTAGTCTACCAACTTCATTAAAAATAAGAAACCATGTTCTCGACAGGCGAGGGGTACTAACTGCGCGCAGTGAGGCATTTTCTCCTCCACTGTCATTTCATAAGCAATCAACATAACGGTAGGTAGTTCAATTAACGTCGCACTGGAGCAACGCATGGGGCTACAGTCCGGGAAAAATCCGGAAGAGAGAACCGAGGACACCCGAGTTGGCATCCATTTCTTCAACTTCCACAACACGCCAACGTGAGGACATTTGAGGCCACGACAGATTTAACATGCACCAGCCCCCACGTGCACGAAGGTCTTTGGTTGAATCAAGTTTCAACCCTCCGATTGATATAAAGAAAAACGTAATGTATGTGGGTTATGTTTTAAAAATCACCATTCCATCTGCCACTCTCCATGTGTAATACAGGAAATGAAGAAGCGTCGCCAAGTCGACAGACTGGCTTTGGACGATTTTACGAGATTCAAGAGACAGTTGCAGAACGATGACGCGAGAAGAGGAGGGCGTATGGCCATGCCTAACGAATACCCGATGAAGTGAAATTGTTAACTATTTTTAATCTGTAAATATTCCCCCTTTAATTGTAAATAAACGTCTTTAATTGTTGATTATGTCGCTTTTATCCCTTTTGTTAAAGTAAAGTTCTACATATTCTGTATGCAAACTCATCAGCCCTGTGTCCACGAGCGAGAAGACTTGCGCGAGTGTCAAGCGAGATCCAATCTTGCACGTGTACACACAACCTTGCGATTCCTTAGTGAGAAGTTCGCAAATCATGCAGAAATGCTTGCGCGAGCCATAAAATTTTTCTCGCCGAGTTCCAGTCAGTAGGAAATTTTGCGCTTGTTCGCTGAAATCGCTTCTACCTCTAGTTTCAATGTGTTCTAGTCGTTCGTGTGGGGCAAGGATGAAATTCTAAATTTGCTGGAATTCTATGAGTGCCAGCCTGAATTATATAATCCAGGTTTGTCGGAATATAGGGATCGGACTTGCAAAAAGAGAGCGTAGAATAAATTCTGTATAAGGAAACTGGTGTTTATCAACAAATTTTCTGTTACCTACTTTCATTTTACATGTATTATAATAGTATATAGATATTCATTAGTGAGCTTCTGGGCAAAATGAAGTCTACTAAAAAATAATACGTTATATTCTTAAAATTTCATTCAGATTATCAATTGCATCATGCATATTCCTCAACTATTGATAGTTAAAAAAATTGTAATTTCATGTAATAATTCTGGTTCATGGGTATAAATATGTATCCTCCGTTACAATAAGAATGTAACAGAGAATACAGATACATAGTTTTGTGCAATCAGAGTAATCGTTACTTTTAAAGTAGACTATTTGTAAGCAAGAGCTGTGATTGCATGTGTTAAATTAACTTCTAGGATAATGAAAAAATAAAAGTTCGTTTTATATAACAAGTTTAATTTTACAAGTATTGGTGGAGATGTCGAATCAAGGGCACTAGCGATTTATCGCCAAACATGGTAACCTAGTTGTTTTGATCCAGCTTTATGGTAACCCTATGCAAAAAGTATTAACCTTCTGACCAAGGCTAGTAAAGGAGACAGGTTGGTCCATCAGCCTTTGTCCCTTTCTCCGCGAAAAGTGGGGTGACCTTATGACGTCACGTGGAGGAGTGATTTTTCCAGCGAGCAAGTGTCTCGTCATTTTCACTCAATGGAAAGCATTGCTTTTAGAGTACTGGAAGTTCCCTTATTGTTTTTCACTGTCTTATGAACCTTTCATAGTTTTACATCTATTTGAAAAGTAGATCTATATAACATACGTCTTCAGAGTTATAAGTATGTTTCGAGGTAAATAGGCCGTTTTTAACTCCCTTTCTGTATATCTTTGTTTTAAGAGCCGTTGATAGTTTTACATCTATTTCAACGGAAAACAAGATAGTTTTACATCTCTCTATACTTGAGCTCTATATAATAGGTATCCTGAAGTAAGTATATCGAGCTGGGCAGTTGCAACTAGCAAAAATTTCGGGAAGAAAACACCAGATGTGCTGTTTCATAGATTTCCCGCCGATGAATATTACAAAAATGTATGGTTTCAGAGTGCAAAAGAAAAATTCTTTCAAGCCTCAGTACACGAGAATTTGTTCCGTTCATTTTACGGAAAACAACTATGAACGTGATCTGAGGGATGAACTTTTGGGATTTCATAGCCAGGAAGGTATTAAAACTGCCATACCTTCTAAAAACCTTCCGTTTGAAGAATCGTAGCAAAGTTTTCTCAGATTCGCCACTTCAAGTTTTGATGGACGGCAAGTGCATCAAGAAATGGAACGAGGAAGATATTACCAAAGCCATTGCTTTGAGAGCCAATGTCTTATAAAACATATATCATCTTCGAAATAATTTGGAAATGCCATCACCGTCCACTACAACTTTGAAGAGATTAGATTTTTCTGAAGGAGTTTTAGACCCAATTCTGAGCTTCATTAAGACTAAAGGCAGCAACATGACTGAAGCAGAAAAATTTACAATTATTTGTTTTAATGAAATGATTCTCGTATTTGGTACGATTCAGTAAAAGATAGGTATTAGGGCCTTACAGCAATGTTTATTGCCATGGCAAAAGGTCTTATAAGTACAAGGAAGCAACCAATTTATTATAACTTTGACCAGCAAATGACAAAACTATTATTGTTTCGATTAATAGGAAAACTAGAAGAAATTGGATTTAGGTGGGAAAAACATCCGCATTTGGAAGGAATTATCAATAACACCAACAAACAGTTCATTTTCAAATCCAATGGATAACAGGAAACATCTGGGGTTTTGCTGATTTCCCTCATCTTTTAAAGTTATTAAGAAACCATATATTAGATTATGGAATAAAACTACCCTCTGATAAAGTGATTCAAAAATACATATTTGAAAATTTATTGGACGCTGATTCCAAAACCACTCTGGTGGACCCTACCTTTCCCCTTAAGTAGCCTTGGACCCGACTGAGATGCCTTTGCATTCAGACAAACGATAGCCGCCCGTCCGGCCTTTAAAGTAATCAGCTTTTCTGCCCATCTACCAGTGAGGAGGATAATCGGTCATCCCCACTCTATAAAGGATTTTCGAACATCTCCTTGTCACCAGGTGTGTTAAATGATCACCAGGTGTTAAGGGGGTCGATTTCTAACTACGTTCTACAGTCTGTCTGCGGATCGGATAACCTCCTGTGAGATTTTTTGCCTTTAAAATGCCTCGGTATAAAACTTTTGACTCGAGAAGAGATCGAAACAATACTCTTTAATGATACAGATGAATCAGATTTGGATATGAGTAATGAAGATGACGAATTGGAAATGCCAACTAAGGAATTGGGAAACAATTCGATCAGTGTATAGTGAATCCGAAGAAAATATAGGAATTCCTCAAACTGAAAAAAATGACGGTACCGTTGAATGGGATTCAGAAGTGGTTGAGAACGAACGCATAAATGTCCCCCAATTCGCCAATTTTTCTGGTCCCCTTCATGTTACCACCTGGATCTTCAGCGCATATCTAAAATTATTAATGACTGATGAGATATGCGAACTCATCAGGATTAATACCAATAAGTATACGGAATTTTGTGCCAAAATGCGAGGATTTGCAGATGAGAGATGGGAACCTATCGCGAGCATCAAAGAACTGTGGAATTTTGTTACAGTTCTGCTTGTAATGAGTATTGTACGCATGCCTAGAATCACTGATTACTGGTCCAAAAATGAGACTTAGAAATTCAAGAGTGAAAATGATGATAAGTAAAAATAGATTTTTACGCATTAAACACTATTTCCATATATCCGATAGGGAATACGAACTTAGGAAGGACAGTGAAAATTTTATTTTCATGCAAAAAGTAGAGCCACTACAAACATACTTGCGAAAAAAAATTTCCGAACATTTTAAGCAGTACGCTCACTTATCAGTTGACGAAGCACTGGTAAAATTTAAGGGACGTTTGGGCATTATTCAATATATGCCCTTAAAACTAGCAAAAAGAGGCATCAAAATTTGGATGCTGTGTACACCTTATTTAGGATACTCTGTCCTATGAAATGTACTGCGGAAAGAAAGACAATACCCCGCAATCAACTAATGGATTGGGATATGATGTTGTTATGCACCTGGTAAAAGACAGCCCATAAAAGCCACACATTATACTTTGATCGTTTTTTCAGTAGCTGATGAAGGATCTCCTAAAAATAGGGATATATTCTTATGCAACTGTGATGGGAAACCGAAAGAATTTGCCCAAGCATTAAAATATTTAAAGTTAAAGGTCCCACATGAAATCACATGTTTTCAGTGTAAGACCTTTCCAAATATGCTGTGTATTACCTGGGTAGATAAAAAACAAATACATCTTTAATCTACAAATGTTAAAAATGAGAGTTGCTTGGTCGCTAGAAGAAAAGGATCGGAGAAAAATTTAGTGCAGTCCCCAGTACCTTGCGCCGACTATAACTAACACATGGGAGTTGATTTGGCTGACCAACGCAGAAAATATTTTTCAGTGGCTAAGGAAATCATCCAAATGGTGGTGGTATGTGTTTTCCTTCCTCCTTGATACCTTCTATTATAGCAATGCATACATTTTGTGCCCAAAACTACTAACTCTCCACCGACAAAGCGATCGTTTCAACTCTACGATTTCAAGTTAGAACTGATTGATGAACTGGCAAAAGGGTGTCGAAAAAGAAACATTCCGATTTCTCACCAACTCCTATTCAGTCATAAGAAAAGAAAAATTGATGGACATAAAAGGACTGTGTCCATTGCCGGAAGCTTGGATTTAAAACTATAAGCGGCCGTTCCATTGAAAGCTCCTTTGAATGTCAAATTTGCAAAAAGTGTCTGTCAGAATTGTTTTAATGATGATTAGGATTTCAATACTGAAGAAATTGCTCTATTCAAGAATATTCCAGAATTACAGTAAGTGTATTTTTTTTTAATGTGCTATTAAATCAATTCTGTTGAGATATACTTCTAAATCATAAGTAACTGTTCATTTAGAGCAAATTTTATGTTTGATCATAATTTACTACGAAAGAAATTTTCTACAATAATTATCATTTGTACTGGGAAAATATATTTTATTGTATTTAGTATAAATATAATGCGTGTATATTCCGTAACTAATCCAGATTTAAAAATAGTTTTTAAGGAAAACAGAAAATAAATAAATTAGTTATAATTTTGGATTAATTATTGACTAATTAATCCATTCAATATCTGTATGTTAAATTGATAGAAATGTTTTTTTAATACTTTTCTACTTCAACCTGTGAATGTACGTTATAATAGCTTTCTCAATGAATAATTTCTTTGTATGGCATGTTCTCGGAACCTGAGCTTCAGAGTACCAGTCTCCTAAATTAGCCTGAGTTCTCGCGATGCTACAAACCTTTACCATTTCTAAACTCAGGCTGAGCATACAAATCTGAGTACATGGTTTGCTAACTGAAGCAAATTTTTTGAAGTTTTTCGATTTTGTAGATGCATTAGCAATGCATCTTAGAAAGGCTTTACGTGGATAAGTCATATAATAGTTTCATTTGTTGAGAATTCTACATTGCATCATCAATGGATGAAAAAACATGAGGCTTGCATACTTTCTGTTTGCATGAGAAATGTTTCTGCGAAATTTCAAAAATATTTTCTGTTTTCATGCTTATATATTGCATTTATATTTCGTTTATTTATGTTATTTTCGTTTATTATTTTTATTTGGCCATGCATGCAGCTTATTCTATTCTTAACCTCGTGCCATAAAAATCCAAATACCCAACTCTAGATTAAAGTTAAGGACTAATTGCAACTGGAAACTTTTGATCGATCAGATGTACCAAACAAAAGAATAGCTTTGAAAAAGAATTTTATAATTCTTGCTATAATTTAGAATATAGTTACCCATTCTTCGGTAGCACCGCGATCTATCACACATTGTTACTTTTCCCTGGGTTAATGTTTGGTTTGGAGGCAGTAGAGAAAATATGTCGATTTCTTTAGAATTGAGGGCTCAAAGGTCACTTGCTTCCAGCAATTTCTTTAACCTTACCTGTGGGATCCCCACAGTGTGAAATTTCACGTAGTAGTTTACCACCCAAGGGGTGAACTCTGGACCTCTAAAGAAAGGTAGAAAAATAGCAAATGGCCCCTATTCGAGGCGGCTTAGCATTCACGGCTTGAGGATGCACACGTACTTTTGCAAACGCAAACGATTGTAGCTGAGGGTGTTACTCGCGTTGAAGAGAATAGAGCGGATTTGGGACCGAAGGATTTCAGTGACCTTTTTGTCCATTGTCCCTTTCAATACTATGCTTCATATAAAAGAACCAGTGTTGCTGTTTGTATACAGGTTACGGGAAATCGAAGTCTGAGAACAGAGGGAGATTCTTGAGTGAACAATTGACTTCGTGTCGATAAGTAAGCTTCTCTTGTATACAAAACCACTTGTATCAACCGGTAACATGAAATAATCCGAGAAATATTGAAAACATTAGTCCAGAAGTGGTCGGGGGTATGTCGTTGCCCAATAATCAAAAGTACAAAATTCTAAGAATGCATACTATAAGAATGAGATGATCAGATTAGTAGCTGAATTTTATGTTTTCCCTCATCAAACCAGTTTTAGCCCCTTGGTCTTTTAGAATGGAAGTTATCACAAATTTATAACAATAAAAGAAACTATACTACACTTCTCATTTTGAGTGACGCACACTTGACCGTCGCTTTTAATGCGGAATTTGACTGAAGTACATGTTTACTTGTATTTTTATGTGGAATTTAATTCCAAGACATGTTTTGTACCTAAGCATATATAATAGTAACTGAAAAAGAAAAATTGTGTAAAGAACGACTTTTAAATTGAATTACGAGCTATAAATGCTAATTTTGCGATTTATTAGGGTTGGGTGATAGCAGTAAAGTGCAAATTTTATTTCTAATAAACAAAGGTTTTCACACTTAAAGGTTTGCCTATCTTAGTGTTTTTAGGAAAAGGCTCATATTTTTTAAAGTTCCCACAAACGACTAAACGTCCATTTCATGGACATAACTGTGACGTAATTCTAGTCATACTTTATTGATGTACCAAGATGCTTTTGGTCTACAATTTTAAAAGAAACCATTATAAAAAATTCACGCTGCTTTAAGATTCTATTTTTAAGGAAGAATTATTGAAAAATAATCACTTTTATCACTGTATTATATTTCCGAAAACCGTTTTTAAACATCAATTTCAAAGCAAAAGATATATTATTAATTTGAAAATTATCACGAATTTTTGATACACTGCTTTAAAAATAAGATAAGAAATTACAAATAAATAGCCGATAACACAACAGAAAAAGTATACCTTGTGTATTCCAGTTGCAAGAGATTTGAAATAAAAGAGATCAGAGGGAAATAAAGAAATTAAGTTGCTCTTTTAAAATATTTAATGAAAAAATATGTACTTAAAATTATACGTAACCTAATGTTTTTGTTCTAAAATTGAAAAATATTTTCCTTGTTTTATAAGTAATTGCACATTGCTTTACTTTTGCGCTATATTTCATTAAGAGAAAATTATTCTTATGAATAGATAAAAATTGTTCCTCTCTAACAATCTGACAATTTTCTATCCGTGTTTTCTTTTTGAGAGTTTAAAAGATGTTATATAATGGACGCTGAACATCAGCAAACAGCAACATGTCTCTATATACAATTCTAAGATCGACTTATGTATAAGTTGAAAAGAGCACTTTCCATACGACCCCCATCAAAACAAGCGCGGTTTTCGGTCCCAGTGTAGGGTCCCCCGATTAGGTGTAAAATAAGTTGCAAACGAGTGGGGAAGAAATATTGGTGATTGAACTAATGATACTCGGGCGTTTTGGGTTTCTGAGGGCATGATCTTCAGATGCGTACGGAAGTCAGAGGGTTAATTGCCGCAGCCTTTTATTTGTGAGAATGCATGTTTGGTACTGCTTTGGTATGTACTCACTAATAACAAATTTCCCGCACCGCGCGGTTGCCGTCCGTGGACACAGCTATGCGAGATTTACGGCTATGCGCGCTACCTTTCGGCAAGAAAAGTTGCATTATTTGCACGTCGTGGAATCGATCAAGCAAGCATCTCGCGCGAGACTCGCGGAATTTTTCTCGCTCGTGGACACAGGGCTTAAAGTGTTCTAAGTATTCTACATGAGGGCTCGGCCCGTGCTTTTCCGAGCGGAACCCCTCCCTAGACACATCCGCCGCAAAGAATACCAGAAGTGACCACGATGTTAATTAAGCAGACTTCGAGTGATGAATTATCTTACAGAACAGATGTGTTTGAAACCGAAAGCAACCTGATTGGATTACATCGTTGTGAAATCGTCTACACTGTGACAAAACCCGATTGGATTACCTAACTGCGAGACCGTCTAAACTGAATACGAAATTTCTAATTTTGAGAAAATTGTTTTGTTAACCTTGATCATGTCAAAAACTCTTGGTGATATCCCCAGGATGCGCGAAAGCATAAAATCAGCATCTACCAGAAATATCAAACTTATTCATTCTTTGATATTTGAAACAAACAATGGAAGACTTAACAGATCAGATTTGATAAAATTTTCTGGCCTTCCATCTATCTGTGATCTGTAGTTGGAAAAAGAAATAGCTCTTGAAAAATTCTCTTTGCCGAATCTTATTTCAATTGCCAACATTCTACGCCTTGAAGTAACAGCTGATATTGACAAATGTACTGTACTGTAAATATAAAAAATATAAGCTCTAAAAGTAATCGTCGATTTTCTTTTATTTCTTTGTGTGCATTGCTCTTTTGAAAGCGAAGTCGCGCCATTTTATCACAAATATTATATCACCTGGAGTGGACTCTTCTTGCTGTTCAACGTAGGATGTTTGTTACTAGCTCAAGTGCGGCTTTTGCTTCTGTGTGGCTTACTTTTTCTACATCTTGAACAACTTCTTCATTTTCTTGATCATCTTCAACAATAACTGCACAGTAAATCAGCAGCTCAACTGAACTGAATAGGCTAGCGGCTAGAGACATGGCTAGACAGTCCGTGAGTCGTCATCGTCTCAAGCTCGTGGCGGCCGGTTAAAAGGTGGCCGATTAAGAGTGAGTCCACTGTACTACCAAGAGACATAGCCAGCATAAAAGTCAATGTGATGGAAATCATTAGCTCCAACATGGACTAGATATTGAGAAATTGATTACATAAATTTTATGCATATTTTACGATAATCTTTTATGACGATTTGATTTTACATGTATTAATTGTATATTTTCTTCCCTAAATTGTATAACTTTTAAATGATTTCATTTCCGATAATGTTCCTCTAAATTTTATAAACTTTGTGATCCTTTAATATCACTAAGTGTGTATATTTGCGCGCCCATGTTTTGCCCTTCACTTGTTTCGTTTTCTAATTTGCAATGTCTTTTGTATGGTGCATTGCTTCGACCATCAAAAGCCCTTTGTAAGGCGGACAAAAATCTAAAAACCGCTTAGGTGAAAGCGTCCGTCTACGGCATCCAATCCAATAAAATGCAATAGAGAACCGAATGAAGTTATGCGTAAGCGATGAATCAGTACTAGATACTAAAAGGAAGCTGTGTAACGTCCACAGTTAGGCTCGGGGTCAGATATCAACACCTGCACCGCAGATCATAAATTTCGACCCATTATCGGGAAGATCTCGTCGAGATGATTTTTAAGAGGTGAACGACGACCCCTTCTGAATTAACTGCCCCCCCCCCCCAGTGTCAACTGAAGGGACGAAAAAAAGAGACGATTTCCAACAATCACTGTGCAGACGTCTTTTTGGCGCGCGGTCGTCTGCTGTTTTGAGTCTATCCCTTTTTGCAGCGCCCACAACCAAGGGAAACAAATCCCTGTTTAATTATCAAAATCATTAAACAGTGATTTGTGTCCCACAGCCAAAATACAAATAGCTATTTTATTTGCATTTTGGTTGTGTCGTCAGGTTTTTTACATACCATTCGGTATACTACGTTACAAAGCCCATCGACATCTGCTAGACTAGTCCCTAGTTTAGATGAAACTGGAAGTTTATTAGATCGCTTTGGCAGACCAGGGTCCCCACAGTCGCCGGTCCCATAGCATCAGGGCCCAACATCTACGGGGAGCCCAGAAAATGTGAAATGTTTGTTTGTACTTTAACATGTATTCGGTTTTTAGAGTACAATTTATAAACCTTTTTATCGTACTTGTAATAAATCTTAAGAAGTGTGCAAAAAGATGCATTTGAGCAAGTTAAACACGGAGTACTTAGAATACGTCGTTAATTTAATGGACTCATGATGTAAACTAATACTGAGGCAAGGATTGCAAATGTGAGGAGCCTAGTCTAGTACTGTGGCATCGTAAATGAATGCGATTGTGAGTGGCTTGGTTTTTGCAAAACGAAGGCTAATTAGACCGGCTATAGTGAATGAATCGATAAACAGTGACCCTCGTTTCAATGCATTCTGCTCATCATGGCTCTCGCCATCTATCGGTGAGAATTTGAAGTAAATATTTAACGACAGAAAATGATCTTGTAATTCATTTGTGCGTGTGCGAAAACCGTGCTTAAAAACAATTGTTCCAATTTATGAAATTTTGTTGGTTTGGGTTTATAGCAAAGGGTCATATTTGGCCAAGTTGCGCCAAATACAAGACAGACAACGTCAAGCAAATGGACATACACAAAGAAAGTTTTACTGACACAGAAGAGAAATACACCCAGGGAGGAGTCGAACCTGCGCCGCCTACAACTAACAGGTGCAGAGGGCTAGCCCACTGAGCCACGGCGATCTTTTTGGAATATTCTGTATATAATTATATGTAATGATTAAAAAAATATTTTAAAACTTTCCCATTTCATTCGGGGGGCCGTCGCGGCTAAGGTGGGTACAACCCGCGAGCTGTAGGCGGCACAGGCCGACAGTAAACTTTCCTTGTGTATGTCCATTACTTGATATTGTTTCTATAGCAGCATGGCCAAATACAGTCCTTGCACTATAAAACCAACCTTTCATTCGGCTTAGTATCCGTTCATATAAAATCGAATTTCGTCTTCCTTTTCCAGACAATTCAATTCACAAATTTAAATATTAATGGACCATCGATATTAATTGCCACTTCCCCAATCCCAAATAAGGTCTGGCCGCGCTAACGAATCCACACCCTAAATCATTTCCCCATATTCTCTTACATTTTCAACTCCATAAAATGTTTTCCTTTTGTGGTCACCACCATGCAAAGAGCTCCAAGTACTGCCTCAGGATCAGGTGTAGAACCATGTCCTGCAATTAGTGAACATCACACAACTGCCACTTCTGTGAATTTATCATTACTGAGATCGTCTACGATGAAATCAGAAAGCTTGGACTATCCCACCTAAACATCGGTACCAGGCTAAGTTCCATTGATTGACACTTCGGTTTTAAGGTATCGGACCATTACTGTTTTGGTGAGGCTCAGGATTGGGCACACAGATAATACAACGTTAGAAGTTTCTTAAGCTGAATTCAGATAGGAGGCGCAAAGCGACACGCGCAAACCAATGAGATGTGCCGACGCGATCATTCCTCTACGTTGAAATCATTTCAACTTGATTGGTCTGCGCTTCCTATTCGTATTCAACTTTACTCTGCTCGTGTATTGTCATACCTACAACTCCTGACATTCTTGCAAAGCAGCCTGCGAGCTATAGGAGGCGCAGGTCCGATCCCTATAACTTACCCTGTGAATGTCTTTTGTTGGTAAAACCTTCCTTGCGTGTATAGGTCCATTAATGTGTTTGGCGCAACTATGTCCTTGCGCCATTAAAATCCAACCAAGCTAGATTGTATCGGTACCCCTTTGGATGTATTCAGAGGCTTAGTTAAGGAGGTGGATGGACAGGGCGAGCCCCAATGTCTATAACTTTGTTTTGTAGTTTTTCTTGAGAAAACGTTTTCTAAAATGCTTTTCCTCTTGATTTCACATAACGGTTAACATTTATTTAATGTGTCGAGGTTAATCAACGATAATACACTTGGACAATATTAACTAGAGTTCCGTCATTCTTAAAGTTGTGCGTGGATGGTTGGTTTGTTTTCTGACGCAAGGGTGAGTTCTGGTCAAGCAATGTTTTTCCGTCAAGTAAACGGACAGACAAGGAAAAGTTTACTGACACAGAAGAGAAATACAACCAACACGAACCTGCGCTGCCTACAGCTCACAGGCTGCTTACGCAGTATGCAAACCCATTGAGCCACAGTTGTGCGTGCAAGTTAATTGCTAACGTAATTTATCTATAATTAGAAATTACATTAAAAATTATTTGACAGCACTAATTAGCAGATGAATTCACGTCGCACTGGAGCAACACAGCGGGCTATTGATGACAGTCCGGGACCAATTCCGAAGAGTAAGAACCACGGTCAGATGACGAGTTCAACGATGGCTCCGTTCAGACCATATACTCCGTCTACTTCATGAGATGGTCGTAACTATTACGTCATTTATATTTTACTTTAAATTGTAAGTTCTGCATTAAGAGTTAGTTCTTTCCTTACGTTTGAGATCAGTCAAGAAGGTCGATATTTGAACAAACATGCTGCATGAAACGTTTAAAAATAATTAGTATGCAATATTAATTACGGAATTGATATTCGAAAGAATTATTAGCAACCCTGATATATTTCGACGGAAATCGATCCATAAAAATCTTGTACACGCAACTTTTTAGCTTTTCCCATGATAGGTTTTTTGCTCTTAAAGTTCATCTTCTCTTATCCATGCTGTAAAAAGAAATGGCGAAGGGAGAAAAGAGCTGAAATTTCGCACGTTCACGTGTTTCAGTCATGCAGCGCAATTTTATCATCGTCATGGTTTTTAATCGTGACACGTGGTACGAAAATTCGTAGCATTCAATTTCGTATGTCTTGTTTTCTACACCTATCCTTTGAAGAGAGCAACACAAGTTTTCACATTTTATTTCACTAAAGGGAGAAAATCCTCAAAATAGCAGACCCACGTGCTAAATTTCCTTATATCAATTGATGGCAAAGTGTTGTTACTCACACTTCATATCTTACTTCAATCCATTTATAATGAATATACCATTCATATTCACACATAAATGGATTTCATACCTCTAGATGAAATAAAATCATCCAAAAATCTCTAACAGCATTTCGTTTACTTTTCCTGTCGGAGTCAATTCTTGTTTCCAATAAATTGCATGGGAAAGAAAGCACGCCTCAGTCATGTTACCACAATTAGATTATCAATGCCTACTTCACTTTCATACCATTCCTTTATTCAAAGGTGATTCGACATTTTTTTTGAAGCTTTACCTATTTCCTTTTATGTGATTTCTATTTCTCAGATTATGCAGTGCTTTCTGTTTACCGACTGCTGAAGAATATCATAATAGTGACAAGCTCTTCCGTGTAGTTTTAGCAATATTGTGCAGCTCCATAAGTCAAATCAAGCATATTTAAACTAAAAGGCAAAATTGGCGAATGAATTCCTCAAAGGCCGATTTCTATATTCGGTATTACTATTCGACAAAAAGCAAATAACGTCGATTTTCCACGTATGTTAGTGAAATATATAGATGGTATGTAGCTAAATTAACGTAGCACTAGAGCAACACAATGGGCTATTGACGACGGTCAGGGATCAATCCCGAAGGGAAAGATCCGAGTACACTTCGCAATTTTGAACGATGGTCAGATGACGAGTTTAACACCAGAGATGGCACCCCACTCTTCAAACTTCCACACTACGCCAACGTGAGAACATTTGACCAGCCCCCACGTACACGACGATCTTTGGTTGAAATTCTTTGGTCGAGTTTGACACTCGCAACCATACGGTTGCTAATCCGCTGCCCTTCCAACCGGGATACCTCGGCCTGATATATACAGGGTGGGCGAAAAGTCCATGACGCATTTCAAAATTTAATATAAAATCAACCAATTGTCATATGAGTGTGCGGTTTTCACTAAATAGCTTTACATGACATCAAGTTTCTTTTGGCATAAAAAAAATAGTTCAATTGTTTGCATATAGATGGCACTAGCTTAGTAAGGTTAGGCAATTTTCATACTCACTTCTTCCACTCGCATCAAAACGTTGGAGAACTGAATAAACAATATTGAAAACGAAAGTGATTCGTTAAAAACAGATAAAAATTTATCAATTATAAAGGACATAGGAATACTTTATTACATTCCAAACCATGTTGTGTGATGTTTTTATAGTTCATTAAAACATCAGGACAAACCAGTAATTTCGGAAACTTTCTCATCAATGGTAGCACTTCGTTTAGCTGCAGAACAATTTCTTTAAAATCCAGCAACGAGCTTCGCGAAATTGACACGCAAATCAGTTAGCCATTGACGTCAGTACTGCACCGGATGCACGCAAGCGTTTTGTGGTCTGAATAACTTCTTTTATTCTGTCGGTTTCGTCTTACATCCTTCTGCGAATCCATTCGCTAATTGGTTACGTCTTTTGTTATACGTGCAATTTTTGATAGCCATAACTTATATTTATTAGTAAAACACGAATCTGAAACCAATAATCGCATTTGCTTTGATTTAAATCAGTTGAAAAGGTTTCTCTTACGTCGGCAGATTTGATTCGCGAGTGATTTTGTAGTCAACCAACAAATACATAAATTAAGTCGCTTTTTTGAGCATTAAGAGAAATATACCACATCGATATTTGAAATAGGATTCCTATTCTTTAACGTAAAAATTT
Organism: Meta bourneti; assembly: GCA_933210815.1. Lineage (NCBI taxonomy): Eukaryota > Metazoa > Arthropoda > Arachnida > Araneae > Tetragnathidae > Meta > Meta bourneti. Next base: position 76,441,199 of record OW119927.1, on the reverse strand, counting down.
CAACTTCCGAGGATTTCACCAGTCAATGACTCATAATCATTTAGTAAGAAAATGATACATGAAAGACAAGGAAATTAAAAAGTTGTGCAATAATGTTTTTAATAAACTAGTGGTTCGGCGCAGAATTAGCGCTAAACTTTCTTAATTGCAAATATCTATTGATGGCGTAATGTCGTTGCTCAAATTTCATGTCTTATTTCAATCCATTTATAACGAATGTAGCATCCATATTCACATAAGTGGATTTCATGAGATAAAATTATCCAAAACATAACGTCCTCTGGGGCACAAATCTCTTTAAGTGTGCACCACGGGTTTCGCGAACCCAAGGTATTCTAGTTATCTTTTTCCCATGGGTTTTACTGTCTTTAGTAAACACACTCCCGGGATCCCCAAGCGATCTTCTGCTTCCACGACACTACTCTATTCCCAATCCCTCGTTTCCCTTGCACGACATGAAGGTCGTTGCTCGCCGTCGTCATCCCGCCGGTTTCGCAGCGATAGCGCCATCTGTACTTTTTTACGAGCGGGAGTCCTGGAACTTTTTGAATACACTGTGTACATGCAATTATATAGCCGGCGAGCGTTATAGCCTTTCGTAAAATATAATCGGACCAGTCGGTTAATGGGACCACTTTCATGTCGAACCAAAGTGGTCCGATAAAACGGAGTGCACTATATTACGCATAGCTCAAAATCAAGCGGCAAGATTGGCGAATGAATCCCGTAACGGTCGATTTTATATTGTTTATATCTGTTGTTGCCATTCGACAGTAAAAAATAATGTTGATTTCTGTACCACGTAAGTTAGAGAAATATGTATGCAGATTGCTTTTAAATCACTATGTAACAAAAAAGAACATGCAACTCGGACAGCTTTCTTCAAAAAATACAGTAAACACACATGGTTTTACCACTATACAAGTACATTTTCAAAAATAAAATTAATTTTTCAATTAAGTGTGCAATGAAAGGGGAAAAGGTATTGGTATTTTTCAATTAACGTCACACTGGGCTATTGGTGACGGTCCGGGATCAATCCCAAAGGGAAAGATCCGAGGACAACACCACGCAATTTTGAACCACGGTCAGATGACGAGGCAACACCTGAGCTGGCACCCCACTCTCCAAACTTCCACACCACACCGTGAGGACGTTTGAGGCCACGACAGATTTAACGTGCACCAGCCCCTTTGTACACGACGGTGTTTGGCTGGATTCGAACTCGCAACCCTTCGGTTGCTAGTCCGTTACTCTTCCAACCGGCCACCGCGGCCCGAAAGGTGAATTATGTACAAATATCAAGTTTACGTTTCCAGATTCGGTTTAAACTTGTCCGGCGAAACTGATGTTTTTCAAGTGTGAAACCAGCCAAGATATCAAGTAGGTAGGTATTTAATTAACATTGCACTGGAGCAACACAACGGGCTATTGGCGACGGTCCGGGATCAACTCCCGAGGGGAGAGATCCGAAGACATGACGTAAGTTTGAATCACGGTCAGATGACGAGACAATACCTGAGCTAGCAAAGATATCAGATTTAGCATCGATCTTTTCGATCATCAAAACACGGAAATTTAAAATTATTCTCGATGATCATCGAGAATAATCGACTTCGGGGAATCGATAATCGGAGAAGTTTCGACTTCTTAAAACGAAAGTTGAGAGTTTTAGTACTGTTCACTGAAGAGGAACAGAAAAAGCAAACGAAAGTTTACGTCAAAAATACTTTTATTTGTTTTTTCGAAATACCCGGCAATTGACATCAATTACCACGGCCCTAAAAGGACGGAATTGTGAACCACTTGGCGTTGCCCTCATTCACCATGGGCAGTGGGTTCACATTACACCTCACATACATTCTAGGCACAACCTGTCAATAGAGATCACATATTCTCTCCAGACGGACAAACATCGATGTTTAACCCTCTGGATTCGAACCTTCCGATCCAAAAGCCAGCACCAGCACCACTAAACCGATTGAATGACACTTTAAAACAAACCGGCTTATGTTAGGTCTCTAAATGTAAAGTATGAAACCCGTTCAAGGTGGGACGTCCTACCTACCTGAAATTGTGCTAAAGCAAGATATATAAGTATTCTCGGAACACGAAGGTTTCAAATATGTAAGGAAAAGTACGCAGAACTTCTAGACAATGTTGATGGGTCAATCAATCACTTTGGATGATGTTACATGACAGAAATAGAAGTTTGCAATCCTTCTAGTCTTGCATATATACAATTACCTGCATATGAATTGCAGCGTTACAGGTGAACACGGTTGGCCACCATTATTATTAAACAGCCGATAAGAAATAATCTGGAGCCTTCAAAACGAGAATCTTTTTTTAGCTTTATAGACTCTACCACCTCAATTCAGTATCATCTTTTGCCAAATATTTGTATAGTGCAGCCTAGTTCCAGTTAGTGTTCTAAACTAATACAAAATCAAATATTCTTAGTTCTTTGATGCTAGTAGTCTTCTACATTCATGTTAAATGAAAGTAATCTTCAAAACTCTTAAAAGGATGAGAAAAATCCTTTAAACATTTTTCACAATTTTTGAAACTGCAATTTCAAATATGGACGATTCAGAAGTAGAACATCTGCATCAATTGACGCAAGTAGTGTTGGGAATCATTTCTATTACACTATACGTAATAATTCCCTTTTCAGCACATTGGTCGAATGAACAGAAAAGTAAGGTTCAAATAATAAGGTTCCTATTTTATTATTCAAAAGAATGATGAAACATACTCACACGATAAAAATTTTATAAACAAAAACGATGGTTAAATAAACTTTAAAAAAATCAACTTTATTTAAAAACATAAATAAACTACATACACAATAAATGACCAATCATTTATATAAAATTAGGCTTATTCGTTAGCCATTCCAACCATCCAATGGAATGGAGTGGTTTATTGAGGGAGTTAAGGCGATGCTTGGTCGGAAACACCACAACCTGCTGAGGTATAATCAAGATAAAATGCGAACTTGCATGAATGACGTGTGGTGTTCCGACTCGGGGTAAGGCAGATGCTCATCTAATGATTTATCACCTGATTGGTCCACGCGACACAGTAGACTGGCGCGATTCCGCCACTTGATAAAAATGCGGATTCACACACCTACCTTGTTATAGGATGTTATATCGCCAAATGAGGCGATGAAATGCCAAATCGTCCAACCAATTTTTCACAGAACAGTCACGTCACACTTTTTGAAGCTCAGTAGTATACTTGTATTTCAAGCTCCGTATACTTATATTTCACGTCCATGGGTAAATAAGCCACACATTGATCGGGCATGCGTACGCGTACTCCGTTTCGGCATAGAAAACACATCGGTACAAATGCGTGTTTTCCGCTTGTTTAAGGTCACACTAATATGTGACTTGCCTAATGGAATAAAATGATACTTGACATAACTGACTTGATACTTGACATAACTCCTGTTTTTGTTTTCTGGACAAAATGAAGAATGGTCCATTTTAGACATCGACCTTCTAATGAAATAGAGAAAGCATGTGCGCGAAACAGTTATTTCCTTTGGTCGCTCGGTTTGAAGATCAGTCACGTGTTTGTGAGAAAAAAGCACGAATCCTAAATTATTGATTGGTTAAAGTGATTATCCACCATGACAAACTCGTAAAACAAACTGAGTTGCGGTACGCAACTCAGTTTGTTTCACGAGTATTGATGGAAAAAACAACTTTTCCAATAAAATTGTTTTACTCGGTAAACAATTTTTTCGTCATCTTTATTATTTTTATAGTATAGATCCCTTTTACGTCTCTTACATGCGACAAATTATTTATGTATTGAACTGGTTTTACATTTCTTTCCATAATATTAATAATTTATTAATGTGATTTGATGATATAAGGATATTAAAAGACGCATGTTCCACATGAGGTCAAGATTTGAAAAAAAAAATTGAAAATATACAACTTAACAATTTTTGTGAATTCTAGAGTTAAGATAACCTTTTGGCGGAAGAATTACGTGCTTTACACAAATGGTTGGAACAACACTAACAGTGATCTCGAGGAGAAAGTGTTGTAAATAGTGATTGAATAAACTTTTTTGATATTTTGGATATAAAATATTCGCTTACATCTTTCACCCTTACAACGGATGGGGGAGTGGAATTGTTCATGCGAGAATTCTCGCGCGGGCAAGCTAGTAGTTAATTAAAAGCATAAGAATTATTGAGACAATTTGAAACCATTTTCTCTCAAGCGATAGGTCAGATGCAAGAGATCTAACAGTAGGTAGTTGAATTAACGTCGCACTAGAGCAACACACCGGGTTATTGGGGACGGTTCGGGATCATGCCCGTATGGAAAGATCCAAGGACAGCGCTTCGTAATTGTGAACCACGATCAGATGACGAAGAGGTATTCCGAAACAAAGGATAAAAATGCATAAGTTTATGGCATGTGCCCAACGAATTTTCGTTCAAGTGCAGTGATATTAATATCTCAATTTTAAACTTCGTCTTTTCGGTTGCAAGTTGCGGCAAACCCATACGAGATCGTTAAAATGTCGCTAATTCTTTTGAGGTTTTTTCTGTCAAGTAGATGACGGTAGTGTTTCCTGTGCGTATTTCGAAAGTAACGTCGCTCTGCTTGTTTTTCGAATACGATTGTAGCACTTTGCGAATAAAAATTCCAAAGAACGAATTCCGAATTAATAGTTGATTGGTTAACATTAAACGAGGCAAAACGGCGATAAGCTACATTTTAAGGTTACCCGATATGTATCATGCGAGAACATATGGGTAGCGGAAGTAAACTCCTGGTTTGTTAGCACTGAAAATCCCTATTTTCTTGAGAACTTTTCTCGACGATTTTACTGTAGTTTTTTCACTCTATTTCCTATGTAGTGTTAGTTAATTAAGTAGTTGTAGTTTAAAATAAACCGTTAATTTTATTTCAGGTAAACAACTCATTTGCAATTAAATTCATACTTACGCAACCCAACAAATTAGCCAAATACCCAAGTTCAAGGAAATCTAAGTTCTTTCATTAACTTGAATCAAAATAGAAGATAGAATAGATTTTTCCCTCGTAGAATTGTGAAAGAGTAGTACGCGTAGTAGAGCAAAACTGTAGCTAAACAATGGGTTTTATGTTCGGTATATTCATGTATTGCATTATTTATATACTATGGCTATTCATACATTAGAAACCCATTGTAAAGAAACGCTTCTATTGAATCCAGTCACTGGCTCACTATAGGGAAGATTTTTTAAAGAGAATTAAACGTTTTTGTGAAATAAACAGTTTATTAAGGTTTGCATGTGGGTGGCTAACCTCTTAGGAACGGTCCTGTTTCCCATGAATGTGATGTGTTGTTGCTCGCACATGCAAAAAAACCTGAACCAGTGACACAAATTAAAATGGATTTGAAAAGTATATATTTTATCAACTAATGAGGAGGGCCTAAGTACCCTGGTCCTTTTCCTATTTAGGTCACTGCATTGGCAGACACAAAATGAGATAGTTTCCTCTTTAAAGCAGTCTTTAAATGAAATTAGCTTTTAAAAACTAACTGGTCACACTTTGCTACCTGAAGGCTAATTAAATTAGACCTAGTTAGATGTGAGGATCTTCCCACTTAGGATTCTTATCAGTTTTTTAGAGACCCTGTTCCAACAGGAAATGATTTTCAATGATATTTTAATAAACTCCTTTGAGAATTTTTTGGGGTATAGTGAAGCCAAGATTTTTATTGCGAGACTTTCACAGAAATATTGCATACCAGAAACATGTTCACGCATTTATTCCGATGTATAACATACACACACAAAAACGGATTTACCATACTTTTAAACAGATGACTAGAATATCATTTTAGACTTACCTACAAGATGACATACTGTTTGAAAGTTTCTGTAGCCCAGATTTTCTTTAATGTATAGAAACATATATCCTCTTCATTCGCGGGAATATTTCATATACTTACCCGAAATTTTAAAGTAAATGAAATTAGAAGGAAAATACTATATAGCTTAATCAACACTAAAAGGCAAATATTTTATTGACAAAGTAAAATGTACAATATCTTATTCATATCTGCCAACCAAGAAAAAATTCGGAAAATTTTTACAACATAAAAACAAGCGCGCGAATGTCAGAAATGAAAAATGTCTAAAAATAATTAAGAGATCCACATTAGGCGACAATTTCTGCAAACAGAAAACAATTCAAAACAAAAAAAGTGACCCTGTTCTACTGTTATATGCTTGGCAGCAATATTTGAACACATTAAAACCGATTTGGCGTTACTTTACACAAAATGACTCCAAGTATACGCAAAAATGAGTACTTTTACTTGAGTGTTTTACAAGTATATTTGTTTTTTTAATTAGTACCCTCAAAGAAGGTTTTTACGACAATCAATCTTTTTATTTTACGAACTGCCATGCTTACGAGTCGAAACTGGCGTCACGGAAAACTTCTCCCAAAGTAAAATATTTTTCCCGCCTGAAAGAAGGAAAACCACATGTTTTCCAGAAGACCTGGAAAATTTGACAGGTATGCTGATCCACTTAAAATTAACATTAAATTACAACAGGATTCTATGCCTACATACTAGTCTTACAGTAAGTATTCACAAAAACATCCTAAGATGTAAAGTTGCATTTTTTTCATTCATATTTATTGCCTTTTCTTCGATAATATCCATCAATATAGCAATGAAACTTTTTCCCTTGGCTGTACTCTAAATGCAATCGGGACCTGACAACACATTGCTCATTTTTAAGTATGCCAATCTGAAAACTAGAAAATCTAATGGATCTCTCTTGTCATTTGATCTTACTCATAATTATATCATTCCCAACAAAATTAAGATTTTTAAACTGCTCACTAATCCGAAACATCATCTTTTTTTTAACAGTTCAAGACATTTAAATAACATTGGTCCATTCAACCAAAGTTGAAATTGAAGAAATTTTCAATTGTGCCCATCCAACAACTGGTTGAGAGCAGCCATGAGTTACATACTGGTGCTAACAGAAGCATTTGAAGCTAAAGCACCTGAGTTGAAATTTGAGTCATGTGGTTTTGAACAAGTCTACTTGTTAGTAGGGGACAGGCTAAACAAAGGACATTTTCCACAATTAGCATATTTGGTGCAGTTTCTGGCGGCTGAGTTTATCATTCAGTGTCAGATATAATAGCAGTGATTACAAATTGGCGGAGGAAATTGTCACCTCTGATTGTCACTATATATATGATTTTGAGTATGGCAGCCTTTCCCCTTGTGAGCTTAACCACCTTTGTACAAATGGACTTCAGCAAGGTTATCTGCCTTCTCACCGGAGCCGCACTATATGATCGACATAGCAACATGAAGCTTGTTTCTGTATAATTCTGACTATGGCTTTATTGTACACTGCACCACACATACAATTACTCAGGTTAAACTGTACAATTTTTAGTTTTACTACACAAATAAAGTTGTCAATTGTGAAAAAAACCATAGACCATTTAAAACCCACAAGTAAAATTTGATTTACATAATCACTGTGTATGATATAAATAAATTTGGAATTTATGCTACATTGTTTAAAGTACTCAGGTATTGCTGAAATTTTCCCATAAAGGCAATAATTCCACGTAATTTCTTCATAAAGAAGATATATCCGCATTTAAAAATTCAAATAGTGCATGATTCATACAATAAAGTAATCCCAATTTTTTGAATAAATTGTGATTTGTGATGAAATTTTGTGTTTTGTGCTTATGATTTAGAAACAAAATGACAATACCTGGATAGAAGAAAACTAGCCTCAGTCACAGAAATATTAATGTTTTCTTCCAGACAAACATCTTGAAGAAAACATTCATTAGCTGCAATGTCTAGATAAGATAAACAATTCAACTTCCTTCTCATGCTCATATCTGTAATTTATCTACTCGATGTTACTGCTGCATCAAATGACTGAACAAATAAAATGACATCAACTTCAGAATACCTGAAAATAGTTCCTTCAAATGTCAAACACCTAAAAGAGGGAGAAATTTTGTGTTAAATTAATTTAAAAGGTAGTTATAAAAAATTTAGAATTCAACATGACAAGGGTGTTCATAAAGATTGTTACATATCATATAAATAATTATTTTATATACCAAATAAATAGTTAAAGTTGAAATTATTTATATGGTTGAGTCTCCATAGGGAAAACATCTGTTTTTCTGTAATTAATGAATTATTTTATAGAATCCTGGTTGCTTTTCAAATTTGGTAAACAACCAATTCAATTTGTATCCATTCAATTCCACTGTTTACTGTTTTGGTTTATTTGATACACATAATTCATGACAATATCTCAAAATTTATAAATGTATGGTATATGTAGTTTTATTAAATGAATCAATCATTTTAAAACAAGCACGTCATATTTGTTTTATCAGGACTATACTGTTTTTCAAATGACCTATTTATATGTATTAATGCTGTTAAATGAATTTAAGCAAAAAATTGTTTCATTTTATGAACTTAATTTGATTGATTAAGGCATAGTTAAAGAAAACTTAGAGAATTGAAATTATTATGAAACATTTTACTCAGTACTTCTAAAAAAGGTGAGTTTATTAAAAAATTCTATTTATTGAACTTTTTTAGAGTTCAATTATATGGAGATTTTACTGTGTGAATTAAATTGTTAAGCAATTATATAGTTAAATTATAAAAATTACTATAGTTAAAAATAAGCTCATAAAATAGAATACATGTATTTATTACAAGAGATGTTTCCAAACTTCTGGAGGTTTGGAAGAGTAGCGGATTAGCAACTGGAGAATTGAGAGTTCGAAACTCAATCCAACCAAAGACCATCGTGTACTGGGGCTGGTACGCATTAAATCTGTCAGGGTCTCAAATGTCCTCACATTAGCGTGTGTGGAAGTTTGGAGAGTAGGGTGCCTGCTCAGGTGTTGCTTCATCTTCTGACCATGGTACAAAATTACGATGGATTGGATTTTCCCTTTCAGGATTGATCCTGGACCCTTGCCAATAGCCAGTCATATTGCTCCAGTGAGGTGTAAAATCTACTACCCCTTCCCCAAACTTCTGGAAATTGCAATATGGCTAAATAATGCAGAACGACTAATACTTTAATGTACAGACAAGTCCTGACAGGTATTCCCAATGATGTTAGTTAATGCCAATCACCATGATTTTGCCACTTTGAATATAGACGATGTTAGTTTTGCAACTGTAGAAGACACTGATTCTCAGAGCCCTCGTGGAAAGAGTGTTAACAGGGAATGTGCAAGAGGGGCATTCCAGCAACTATCATGTTTACAGATTTGAAAAATCCTCTGCATAGTGAGCAATTTCAGGACTTAAATGATATAAACAGGGGTCACAGTAAAAATATAAAATAGTAGTATACATTTTAAAAACAGTAGAAAAATATCTTATCCCCATTTTAGTTGCTCAGACACAAAATGAATCAGCTAGAACACAAAATGTGCAAATTAAGTATGAAACAGACGTTGAAGATCTCGCCAGGAAATTAAAACTAAATATTTTCTTAATAAGTAAAGTTTTCACGACAATATAGCAACCAAAGATTTTAATGTTTTTCTTTCATGATTGCCACGATTTAAGCCAAAACTTTGAAATTCGCACCCATTCGAAAATTTTCTCCCTAAATAAAAAAAAAAAATTCCGTCTGCTATAAATTTAAGGGGACTAAATTTTCGTTCAGCTTTGGTGAATTTTCAAAAAGTCCCCAAAATTCTGAAAATAGGAGCTTTGAAGTGATTTTGCTTACAAAGATACTAGATAAGAGAATCGAACACTTTTTTCAATGGCTATTTTTCCTCTGGAACAAGTGTGTACAGTTAAACAGAAATTACATAGTAAAATTACTGTCAAAAATTAATAAAATAAAAAAAATTATAGCAAAATTCCCACAAATTTGGAAACATCTCTCACACATTTACAATCAAAGACATGAAAATAAACAGACCAGATTATACAGAAGTCTTTCACATATACTCTTTTACAAACTGATTGTTACAATGGGCATTAACTATAACTTTAAAAAATGAAGTATCAACTTACTTTTTAAAGGCAAGATGCTTTATAGCTCGGCGAAGTACAACTTGGTTCCACATTCACGGGAAGGGCGTGCAATAAGTTCCCTCCGAGATAAGTAAAACTCTGCACCACATAAAAGTGACTTTATGCATTTCTAAAATGACGTGTTGTAGTGAAACTATAAATTTCAATGATTCTGAATCAATTGATTTTCAATTTTTTTATCTGCTGGTTCCATATAGTAAGATCAAAGTTACCCCCTCCTCATAAAGAAATATTGTCTTTTAATACCAAGGACACCGTTTTTGCACTGTATGTTCATCTAGTTTATGCCATCAAATGAAAAGTATTAATATAATTGTGTTTATATAAACACATACCAATCGGCACTCATCACCAGATCTAAATCCCAATCACATGACAACTCTATTGTTTCCAGAAAATTAATTGAGGAAATGTAAAATAGTGCTTTGCTTTCACAATGTATTCCTTTTACATGTATTTATTCAAATTTTAAAAATGCTACCAAAAAAGAATCATTTCCATACACCACGAGAAATACCGAGCAGATCGTGCAACATAGCCCAATCTTTAGCAGTATGAGTTTTACAGCTTTATTAAAAAACATGACGTTTCCTATGTATCACCATGCGGCTCTGTTCAGCTTTAAAAATATTAAACTTGCTAAGTTAATAAAAGAGACAAATAGCAAACACTAGACTGTATTATTTCTAGAAGGGTATGTGTGATACATTACAAGAGAAAAATAACAATTCACCATAAAGAAATGAAACAAATTTTCTTAATTATTCATAAGTAGCATAAAAACTGCATCAGTCAAGAAAATCATTATATCTCAAAGTTCCACAGAAATTTCCATCCAATTTTTTTAAAATCCAGATTACAAAAGGAATGAAATTTTATCATTTATTTTACAAAACAAAACACGAGTACAATTATAATACATTTCATTAGAGCCTTAAATTTAAATTAACACTTCACATTATGCTATTTTAATAGCTGGAAAAATATCCAGAAACTAAACAGCTTATATACAATTGCATGAAAACAGATACTTACTAGTTTTCACTGCTAATCCTCATGCAGGCTTTTTAGGTGCGTGGCAAACGTGGAAGCAGTAAAGGAAACCGAAGTGGCTGCAGAGATGGTGCAACAGAATGCTTTGAGTCTGCACCAATCGATGGTAGAAGAGATGGTTTGGGTAGAGCACTACCAGGTGGTGGAAGTGGAGGTTTCTGTAATGGGCTGTCAATTGGTGGAAGAGGAGGTTTTGATACAGAACTAATAGACGGTGGAAGAGGAGGTTTTGATACAGAACTAATAGACTGTGGTAGAGGGGGTTTTGGCAATTGGCTAACAGGTGGTGGAGGTGGTTGAAGTAGACGGATATCTACTGGTGTTACTGGTATGCACTGTGTCATAGGAACAGAAAATCCTTGATACATGGCTGAACCTGTGCCATAGCCATGTTGGTAAAATGGCATTGCTGAAAGAGGCGTCTGATATGCTGAACTCCAACCCATTCCCCTATTTTGCAACAGTGATCCAGAAACTGCAGTTGATACACTTGATGTAGGAACAATACTTGAGTCAGGCCATTGAAAAAATGGTGGTGGTTGAAGCCATGCAGCATTCTTTGGATGAGACACTGTACTAGCCATGTGTGAAGGTGAATTCACCTCCATTGCATTGTGACATAAAGGTTTTGGAGCAATACTACTTTGTAGATTTAAATTTTCATTAGAATTTAATGTTTTTGGTCCTTTCATGTTTTGTTCACCAACTTCCCCTGTTGCACGAGAATAGTTCAAAACTTCCATACTGTTTTGCTTTAGAGTCTCACTTTGCAAAACACCTAGTGAGTCACAAGCATTATTAGATTCAAGATTTTCTGTACCTTTTATAGAAAAATCAGAGTTCAATCTAAGCTTGATGTTCTTCTCAATTTCCGTCTGGAAAGTTGCAGATGCCTTGTCTTTGATCAAATGTAGAAGCTTGTCCACATTTTCAGGTCTACTGTGAACAGATGTCATCAGATTCTGGTGCAAGGGAAATGAAATGAATTTTAATATCGAGAAAAATATTAAACTCACGATTTAAATATAGTTGTACATGGTTCACTTTTAATTATAAAATAAGCATTGCAAAACAATATTCAGCTGGAAATATATATCTTCAAAATCGCAAACTCTTGAAATACATATCTTAAAATAGATACTAATGGGTAAATAATAAAAATAATGCATTTAAATAGTACCGACATCAATGTGTGCATGTGCTGTAAAAGTAGTTTGCTATTAAGATAGAAGACTAATAAATATGTTCTTGTCTTTAACTGAAAATTTCTTACGAGCCTCATCCATTTTCACATCGATTCTCAAGAAAAAATGATGAAATTGTAGACTGAAACATGGTATAAGAATGTTTAAAATAATAACTAATATTGCATGTAATATACCAGTTCTTAAGTGTATATGAATAGGTTTACCGTGCATTTGAACAGTAAAGTACAAATTACATTAAGCAACACGTTGTGTAATATTTACTAGATTAAATATAAATCAATAAATACATACACGACAATCTGACATAATACAATTACTAAAAAGGTATAAAAACTCTAACTTACCCACTTATAACTTCTGCTTTCATCAAATACAAAATTTCAAATACATAAAAGTAATTACTGAAAAACATACCTCCACATCTTCACTAGCAATATGTCGTAACTTATAACGAAGTAATAGCTTTGTTAAAACAGCGACACTCTTTAAAACAATATCTGCTTCTTCATCAGTAGAAATATCATATTTAGACTGTAACAAAAACAATGACATTTTCACATATTTCAAAGGCATCTATCTAACAGAAAACAATATCAAGATATGTATAAAAAATTAATGAATTTTTAATTTCCCATTCATTGAAACTGCTTAGATCAAATTTATGTTAAAAATGAAATGGGCATGAAGAAAAAAAAGCTTTATCAAAAACAGATTTTTTAAGATATAACTTTATAAACATCATTTATCTGTTACTTAGTAGATGTCAATATTTTTATTTCAATATCCAATCACTTTCAGCAATGAGGATAACTTAAATGTTTGTTTTCAATCTAGAAATTCTTAATCAAAATATTTTAACTACATTGAAATTGGTACTTAACATGAAAATCAATCATTTTTTAGATATGAAATAATAAAAGACAAATATTAATTTTCATGCAATGAATGCAGTAATATAAATTCACATCTACCAAGAATTACCAATCATACATGCATTACAAAATATCCCTTTTTCATACAAATGGCTTCTTACATTAAGGATTTACTTTCCTGATAAAAACACTGGAGTCCACTTATTTTCAAATAAAAAGTTACTTCAATTTCATAAAATTTAGTTGCAAATTAATATTTCACAGTAAAGAAAAATTCATAAGCATCATATTTTTTATACGTCATATTTAATATATACAATAAGGAAAAATGGAATTAAGGTAATTTTGTTACAGAAAGTAAACAAAAGGACAAATTGGAAAAGCATTCTTATGGCAAAAGCAATCAGTCTACTTAGCTTTCATATAGCAAAAAATGTCTGTAAGTTTTAGTCCTAGTAAAAAATCCAAAGTTTTTTAAACACACTATCCACAGGATTCCCATCCTTCAAGTAAAAGAAAAATCAGAGCCTTTTCAAGACTATTTTCTATTTTAAGGCTACATTTTACATAATTGCAACTGATTAACCTATGAGTGTGTATGCGAAACTTTCTTAAGTGCTAGGTTTGGATCTCATGGACCTAGTTTTAAAAGCATCAATTTCTGGCTAACTTATGAATACAATGCCCTTGATTTTTGAAGACACTTGACCTTGGACAAGTACTTGGTTTTGAATGAAGCTGAAATAAAATAAGACTCAAAAAAATTTATAAAGACTTTCCAGCAAAAATTCAGGTTTTTAAAGGCCACTGGAAACTAACATGAAAATCAAGGCCTTTAAACCCTCTTGGTGGTTGTCTCGACAAAGTATCTCGTCATTAAGCAAAACTGATCAGATCTTGATGGACAAAACATCTTGTCAGAAAAAATTGACCGGATCTTGATCTTATCATCATAAAAAACATCAATAGCTTAATGATGAGATATCTCGTCATTAGCAAAATTAGTCAGATCTTTATGGACAAGATATCTTGTCGAAACCACTTGGAGAGTTAAAAAGTCCAAGGAAACTGTCATATTAGAAATCATACAAACCAAACTATCTGTAACACTTCGCATCTATGTAAAACAGCTCTCAGCAAACTAAAAATAACAATTTAACTGTAAATAAGACTTTTTCTGGTGTAAGAGAACGAAATGGAGTTCTAAAATTCAATTACATTTCACCAATCACTTCTACGCAAGAGTTTTATCACCTTTCCTCTACAGTGTATATTTCATTGTTATTTAAATAAAACTTAAACATACTTTATACTAACCAATTGTTCAAAAACCAATGGATTGAAAACTTGTGTCTGAGAACTTGCTGCATTGCTTTGTGAATTGCCAATACCACTCTTGTTGGTAGAAAAAAGCATGGGGTCAGCATGAGAAACATCCAAATCACCAGATGTGTCTTGTTTAAGCCTTTTAGGCTGTTCATGCCATGGAGGGGAGGTTGGTCTTTTCAGAGCTCCAACAGTCAAACTCGCATTGGAATGGTTTGCTCTTAAGTCATTTTCCAGTTGATCCAATATTTGTTCATTATTAGTATGCTTGGTAACTTGAGTATCAGGTTGAGTAGGCTTTTTATGAGATGATAGTTCGCTGAATTCTTGGTTAGAAGTAAACTTCGAAATTGCATTTTCCTTAGCTTCTTCATTTAATTCCTTTTTATAAATTGGATCAGAAGGAAGAGAACTAGAGGAATGGTGTTCGTCACCATACAAGCTGTCATCTACTGAATCTGTACTACAAGTAAATTCATCATTTTTATTGATTGTGAAAGGTTCTGAAGAGAGATGTTCCTCTTGGTTTGAAACAGAGCCACACAAACTGCAGAAAAAGAAAACTGATTCAGAAACAAAAATTTATGTAATACAAAATACTTCATTTTGTAATTAGCAGAAATCTTTGTGTACACAATGCATAAAATCAACTTTTAAATTAATCTCTACATTATTTCCTTTAAACTTCTCATTGGTGTACTTAATTGAGACAAGCAGAGGTGCCAGTCCCGAAAAGAAAATTTCTCCAAAATTATATAAATATAAAATATTGGTTTCCATAAATTAAGAAATATCATAAATGTCATAATTAAAAACCATTAAGTAGAATTTTATGTAAACATGAATTAAATAATGCTATAGATTAGTCTAAAAAATAGTAACACAAGGTTTAATTTTTGTCAGACAATTCAATGATACAGGGACTTGTCCAAAACTAGGATATCCGAATGAATGTGAAAGCAGCTTCAATGTAAAGTGTGGTCACCTCTAACAGACCAAAAGCAATGCTCCATGTTCATTAACTTTCCTCAATGTAGAAAAAATAACAGAGGTAATTAATTTCAATTGTTTCCCCTATCTTTAGATTTCAAACTACTATACAATCTATTAAGTTATGATATTTTGGGGATATAAAAAGGGGAGGAAAGGTACCTTTCAGTAATTAACAAATTCCAAGAAATTTTAATCATAGCATTAAAAGCTCACAAGATACAATTTCTCCTTTGTTTACATGAAATTATTTTTGTAGACAAAGCTTTAAAAAAGCATAGTTATCAACAAACATGACTTTTAAAATTTATCAGCAATATTCCCTCAAATATTAGCTAAAGAAAATAAAATGTAAAGTATCCCAATCATAATTGCTTTTAGGTTATAAAAATGGTCAAATTCTATGGTCCTATGATAAAATCATAGAATAAAATAATCTAAATTTGTTTTATTACATATTTAAGTTCATCAGCAAAGCCATCTCTGCATTTGTTAAGGATTAAGAAATTGTAATAAAGCACCTTTATAACCACTTTCCATTATTACCAAAGTAATCAAATAATAAAGAACTAATTGCCCAAAAGAAAAAAGGAACCATCAGGTAAATCACTTAGTAAACAATTTTTAACTTTTGAGAACTGAAAAACATTGCCTTTTTTATTTTCAATGGTACACATGTAAGATATATTGTGTTTGAATATTAAAATGAATGTTTATTTTTTTCAAAACTTAAGATTTTTCCTGCATGATATTATTTGCTGGTTTTTTTTTTGCTGTTTTTTAATTGAAACCTCAAAGAAATTGCACTTTAAAAATATATATGCATTTCATTTACTATATATTCTTCTACTATCTTTACTATATATTCTTATTTAATTCTTCCCAACTTTTTGTGGTAATTTCTTACTCAAGTCAGTAAAAATCAGAATAGAGTGAAAAATAAATTTTACGTCTTGTCTGGAACTTTTCCATAACGTATTTGAAGAGGCTTTTTGGCACCTAAAAGAAAATACAACTCATCAATAAAAATTAATATGCAGATTAATAAATGTTAATATATATTAAATCTATCAAGTGCTGAAATGAGTGCTAACAATTGAAATGTTTCACAACGCAAGTTGTGGTCAGAAAAGAAAAAATCCATTGCAATCCTAACTACCATTGAGTGCTGCTGTGACCATACCTAACAGGGAGCCCCTCTGGTGGTCAGTATGAGAACCATTCATGTCACACTTACCCTGAAGATAAGGGAGGAATTAATTTGACAAAATTGCCTTTCAGGGGAACAACTTACGAAATTTGGAAGCTAAAGATTAAAATTGTAGTAGTTTTGTATGTATTTTTCATCTCAATACCGAATTCAGCTCTAGAGCCATCAGCTCTAGAGCCATCAGCTCTAGTGCCTTTTATATTTATTACATACCCAAAAGTTACTAAAAAACATCATAACATCACAATATATAAAAATCAATTGCATCTTAACTATTTAGCAGCTTTATTAATTATACATGTTTGAACAAAGAATGAATTGAAAAGATAGTTGAGCATACCTGAAGACTCCAATTTTACGACAACATTGCCACGGCCATAAGTCTTCTCTAATCGCTCAGATGCTTTGTACACATATTCATCTTTCTCACTTTGTTTGGCAAGTCCATTTACTATATATTTACAACTAATTTCATCTTTCAATTTCTAAAAGGATTTAATGGTTTGAAAAATGAGATGAATTGAGTCAGAAATTATATCAATATCATGCATGAAAAGACCAACGAAATCAAAAATATAGATTTTGTATCATATTTAAGAAATGATGTGGAATTAAAATTAGATATTAGGCAAAAGTGTCATTATGTTACACACGAAATAAATGTTAAAGAGCATAAAAGTATGAAACAAAATATTACCAAGTAGTTGAATCTGTGTTTGAACCCTTGTAAGTGTTCAATTATCAGCCTTCTTGAAATAGATGATTTGCACAATTTACAGTGAAATGCAAAGCCCCCATCAATTGATACAATATCTTTGTATTCAATTATGTAATCCAAGCCTAAAAAACATTTTTACAAAATTATTCCAGTTTCATTCCTCTTATAAATATAATTGAATAAGGTACGATAAAAAATATTGCTTGAAAAATTCAGCATTTTTCGTCGCAAAGGAATCAGTTACGCATGGTGTATTCTTAGAACCTACCATGAGCTCACTACTCTTGCTGTTTTGGCTATTTTACAATAGTCCCTTTTTTATGTTAGTTAAGATACTCAGGGTATTTGTCATATTGGAAAAATTTATCAACCAATTTACATCAGATTTTTTGTCAAACACATTGCAAAGACATTTAAAGTTGCAGAACGGCTTTGGTAGTTATAAGATTTGTATTAAATTAGACGTAGGGAAGTTTAAGACTAGTATGAATGTTCCTAGATTGTCATGAAAGTTTTGTGAATAAGCATCCTGGGAGGCCTACAATCAGCAAAACTCAAAACAGTCTTGAAATTGTGCCCACAAATGTACTGGAAAGTTGTCAATAAATATTGATAAGTTTCTGAAGATTTTAACAATTTCAACTTTGTTTACTTGGTCTATTAAATTATTTGGCCATAATCTATTGGTCTTAAATCTATTTAGGTATTTACTTGGCTAAGCATTAAATCCCTAAATATATTTAGGTATTTATTGTCTCAATCAAATATGTACCAAAATTGCTATCAGATACAATCAATGAACAATATCAAAATCAATCATAAACAGGGATGAATTGTGAGACTTTGGGTATGACTAAAACTAAGGGCCAGCTTTAACAGTGGTTGATTTATTGATCTTTTATGGCACAAGTTCCAGGTGTGGCCAAACTGCACCTAATGATTGGTAATTTTAAAAAATGATTTATCCGTAAATTTAAAACACATCAAAATTTGACAATCGGACAAAATTGTACAAAAACGCATTTTAAATTCAAAAATTATAAAAGCTATATCGGATATAAATAAAAACATTTGCATGAGGGGATCACTCAATAAATCAGAAACAGTAGGAACAGCACCAGTGGTTGAGTCTAATTGTATTCAAATCAGAGTGCAAGTATATTTAAACACTTAACAATGTATGATAAATTGTATCACATTTCGGACATCTCAAAGCTGGTTCAAGAAATACTAACAAAATAGAAAATGTCAAAATACTCTTAATTTTATTCTGCATTAGTTGAACATTAATTTGTACAACACTATTTAACTTTTTTCAACATCAGCATCATCTTTGATTTTACACCATAAATAAAATTTCACAAGACACCAATTAGAGAAATAAGAAAAAAACTTGATAAGAAATATTCTTACCAACAATTGGTTCTTTTATCTTTAGAGTTTCTAACGCACCTTCAAGAGTAGATCTTATTTTATCATTCTCACCTATACGAAAATATTTAACAAATAAGAATAGTTCACAGCTAAAAACCAGCTGGTACACAATACTATATAAATATAAAGGTATTTGATACGGGTGTTAGAATAACTGAATTTTGTTGGTAGAGAATCTTATGTTGCAAAGTAATAAAGAAGCAAAAAAGTAAAATTGGATCTGAAAGTTAAAAAAATAATGGCTTTTAATAAGAAATGAAAATGGATTTGGGAAGTATAGAGATGGACTCAAATAAGCAGAATTAAGGTTTAAATAGAATAACACATTATCTTTATGCAGGTATGTTTGAACTAGTATACCAATCATAACATTAGACACCAAATGTTGCACAAGTAAAGCTCAACATATGCTATTCACAGTAGATAACACTATAGAACATTTGTAGTCAGTAAACAGATGCAATGATTTATGCCATGATCAAGAAAAATATGTATAAAAAATTTTAGTTGTGTATTTTCCTGTCTTGCTTTAACTTAGTGCGATTGTGTAGGAAAATATTACCAATTAGCAACATCCTCTATGTACTCAATAGTAGGATTATTTTCTCTATTTAGAATACTTCTCAATACTTGTTTCTAACAAACCTAATATTTAACATATTTCGTAAATTGACATTTATTACTTTTTGATAACTTTCAGTTTCTTGAACATACTGATTACATTAATTGTTATTTGGAAACAAAATATTGGTGAGAAATACACTGATGGAATTTAGAATATAAATTGCTTAAAGTAGCTGGTAAGCGATGCATTTTAGAAGAGGGGCATTTTTAAGTAGAGTAGTGAGCATTCAGATGTTCAGAAAAAAGTAGTTTTTCATATTTTAAAAGATACCTAGCAAATAAAAAACATTTCTATAGGGTGAAATGCATGGTTCCATGCTTTAAATCAAAAGGATATCAACAGAAAATTCTTCAGGTTTTAGTGGATATCAAAAATTTTGAGCAAAGGGATCAATTCGCTTGGTGGAAATTCTTACCCATAAAACAGGATGTACAAAGAGCTCATATTGTTTCAAATGTGCACACTATTCGTATTATGGGTACCCCTATATTCAGAAAGAAATTTAAATTTGCAGATCATAATTTCAACAGTGTAGTGTAATATTCTGCTCCTCCACACAATCCCTACTTGATGTGGAAAACAGAGGTGTCATGTGATCATGAGAGGAGATCAAGTGACACGGTGAAGGGTTTGACTTATGGGTGGGTGGAGAGAGAGGAAGTTGGTTAGGATTATATAAACCGATCACACTCATTGGGAAGATTTCCTGAGACAAATATTGGCATTTGTTAAAATTTGCTGTTTTCAACATTTATTCAATAAACATTTTGTTAAGTTTCATTTCTCCTTCCTTTGCCAAAAAAAAGAACCACACAGCTCAGCAAACATCTCTTGAATAACCTGATATTTAAGGGAAACTTGTTTAACCATCATCACAACAATCATCTTTTTTTAGATCAATGCCACAAAAGGAATCACTCACAAAATTTAAATTGAGCAGTGCATCCATTTCTCTTTGTGAGATGGCTTACCTATATTTTATAAATTTATTACACCATTCCTTCCCAGTTCAATAACTTCCAAAATAATTTTCAAGGTCCTTGCTTTGTTAATGATGAGCCATTTTATTTTTACGAGACTAAATAAAATTGACAGATGAAATAGACTAAGAAATTAAAAATTAACACACTTATGAAATTTTTTTTTTTAAATATGCAAACTTTTTAATTTTGAAGAGAATAGAAATAAAAATGTTCTGCTAATCTAGTCACTAATACCTTCTTGTAACAATCATAGCCTTGGAATAGTATCCTAATTTACTTGGGGCTTTTCCCCCAAAGTTTTATAAGAATCGAATTACAAGCTAAAAAGTTACACTAAAATAAGTGCAGTAATATAAAAAAAGCAAAAAATGTAAGAATTTGGAGAAAGTAAGGTCGCAGGATGGCACTTTTTAAAAATGAGGCTTATAGAATTGTAATGTAAATCAATTACTTGGATTGTTTTAACAGTACAGCTGAAAAGGCAATTATTTTTCCAAAAATAATTTTTCTTTGGAATTTAAATTTTAATACTTAACTTATGTTTAGCTTATTTTTCTTTGTGAACTATAAACAATTTCCGAATATTTGGGACAGATGATATAAAGAGAATATAACATTCAATTTTACACTAGAGCTTCTCAAAAATTAGTTACTTTGTCTAATATCGCTAAAGATGTGTGCATTCTGGATGGCATGTGCACATTTTGACCAACATTCTTAAGTCCTTGGTTAAACACACATGGTTATAGAATTCCTACAGAAGTGAAACATACAGCACAAAACTTTTTGAACCAAGGCTGGTAACTGGCTAATAGAATTTTTCAAAGTATTTTAAAGTTTCAACATAGATTTCCTTTACAAAATGCTTAAACCTTTAAAACTTGCATTTTTCCCTATATTTCAAATAAAATTACTCGATTTTATTGAAAGCTGCAGTCAATAGGCAAATACCATCGTTCTCATTTTAAACAGGTATGGGGGTTTCTTTTGAAAATTGAATCTCT
Source organism: Meta bourneti (assembly GCA_933210815.1). Lineage (NCBI taxonomy): Eukaryota > Metazoa > Arthropoda > Arachnida > Araneae > Tetragnathidae > Meta > Meta bourneti. The sequence goes on along the minus strand of OW119927.1, from coordinate 76,419,663 downwards.
GAATTGAAAAAAGTGCTTTAAGGTATATTGAATGCTCAACGAAACAAAAACTCCTTTTTCCTTGATATTTAGTGATATTATTTTCTGACTTTTTCGCTCAGAATTAATTTTGTATTTCAAAATTTGTTCTAATTTTAGTTTTAAGTTATGGGAACTATGCGAGATCACACAAGATAAAAAAATTATCATGAATTATTATATTTAGAACTATTTTTTTCTGCGGAGATTACTTTTGTTTTATTTTGCTGTTTACTGTGATTGAAAATTTACTATTATTTTTAATAAATGGTAATCAACTACCTTTGTTTTGTCTGTACTAAAAACTTTAAATTCAAAAACAAATTCTTGTTATTGCCATGTGCCACTGAATGAAATTTTCAAGAAAAATGTATTTGCTTGAAAAAATTAGTCAGGAATATTTTATCAAATTCGTCATCTTTTCCTTAATGATAATAAAATTCAAAAATGTTGCTTGCCTGGTGGAAGAATGTCACAAGTAAAAAATATTGGTAGAAAAACTATGAGTGTTAGTGTATTCACTGTAGATTTGTCATTTTTACGAATTGAGTTGAGACAATTTTCAGGAAATGAATTTAAGGGCATTCCAAATCCCCCACCTAATTCAAAATTGACTTTTATCTATAGTTCGATGTCACCTTTCGTAGTTTTGTCATACAACAGGGGTGTGATGTATGTGAAATGTATACCATTTGATTCAAAAGTAGGCTACAGGAATTATAAAAGTGTCAAAGCGTAGTTAAAAAATCATTTTCCTGACACTGAAATGATGTTGGCATTAATCTACGAAAAAGAAAAGGGATTATCTTGGTCAATTTTTCAATCTATAGTTAACCAATTAAACCTCAGTAAGGTCGGGTAATTCTGATGGTCAATAATAAAAATTAAGCTTATGGGAAAACATTGAAGTAGGTAAGAGTGTTGTACTTTGGATCACATACACCTTGAACTAATTTAAATATCTCTATCTAGATGAGAAATTTGATTTTAAGTTTATGTAATTGGTATTTGTGATACATGGTGCTACATATTGTGTTAGTTATTATTTCAGATTTGGGAAATCCTGTGCTAATGACTTCTTTTTGTTTTTGCAGGTATTTTCTAGGGTAAGTTTCATTTGAAAACAGAACTACTGTATTACATTTAAAAGCAGAACTAAAGTAGATAAATACCACAATTTCATTCTCTATAAAGTAAAAATATGAATTTAAATGAAAATAATTTGCATTTGTTAGATTTAAGAAAATAAGAAAAATTATTACTTGTATTCAGATTTGATTCAATTATTATATTACATGAAACTAGTTGGTTCTTATTACAAGCACAACAATAAGTAAATAGTTTATAATAATTATAGTTGATATCCTAATATTCAGATTCAATAAAACCTTTTATATGGCAAGTCTAGGAACACATAAATGAATGAAACAAAACCCATTTCCTAAAATTTCGTTTAACTTTAAGATTAATTTATATCGAGTAATTACATATGGAATTAATGAGGCAAACACCTGTACTTGATCTACAACTGAACAATGTGGTTGATGTTATATGTAAAGCCTATAGCAAAGCTGTCACAATTGAAAAATTTAATCAGGAATAGTCAGGATTTAAGGTGACAGGAATGCCTTTTACTGGAAAAAGAAAACATTTAGTGACAAGTTCCTAACATCTTATGTTATTGTTTTGACTAAATAAAAAATCCATGAGACCAAAATCTTTAAACAGATCATAAGTTTTCATGTTCCACTGATTCGTTCTTCAATCATGATACTGATGAACAGTGGGGTGTAAATAAGAAATTTAATCTTGGTAGAATTATCGGGGAAGTAAAACAAAAAGCATTATGTTGCTGAAGAGTTTAAATGTTGTTAGCAATAGATATTAAGTTTTAGAAGCAAAAAAATGGTCAATTAAAATACATTTTTACCAAAAGAGCCTGTTTGACACTTTTGAAAGCGAAGTTGTAAAGAAACTATAGTCCATGTGCAGCAAGCAGGTGGTCCTGAACACCAGTTACCAGAAATATATTTTCCAGTAAACATTGAAACTTACTCCATATATCATCTTAGTATAAATATTTTAATAACATTGATACTTGAAAAGCTTATTCTAAGATAATTGATGGATAAGTTTCAATGCTTACAGCAAAATATATTTGTGGTAACTGGTGCTCAAGCTCAGCTCCTTTGTCTGTAACTACTCTCTCTAGGTGTCAGGGTAGAGTCAGGAGAGAAGCTCGATCACTTTCGTGTACTTCATGGAGGAACACTGGAATGAATTGCCATCTTTTTAAATTTCAGAGTAAACCAAAGGACCTCCATTACTTAAACAAATCCTTAGAGCAATTGGCATTTTTTCTGCTAAAGTCAGAATAGGCCACATTATAACTCAGGCCTACTTGAATCGTTTTCACCTGTCTGATTCCAAGTGCCTTGATGAGGATGAGACTTTTGAGCGTATCATGTTCAACTGCATCAGAAAACGTTTTTAGAATTATCTTAAAGAAAATTTGTGATTCATCTTCTATTCTTACTGATTTTCTAATGTTCCATTTTATGTATATTGCTTCGCTGGTATATAGAAGACATCGTGAAATCGGCATTTATTCACCGGACTCGTGTATCAAAATGTAATGCAATAAAACATCGATTTTTATTAAATACTTTCTTCAATTAAATTGATTCATTTTAGTAAATATGCCTTAAAATTGGTAAAAATGTGTTTTATAAAGATGATTACCTTGATTTAATCAACTAACAGTAATGCTAAAACAAGTAACGAACAACCAAAAAATAGTGTTATTCCAGATGTACATCTGACGGTTCAAGGAGCATGCATCTTGGATCAATTACCATTACCTAACAAAAAATTTTTTCTAAAGTGCATGTCAATATACTTCCACGAAAAAAATTTATATTAATAGGTAAAAGATAATGAATTTCTAACAAAATTTCTGCTATTGAGAAAACTATATCTTGCATAAAAAGTTTTGTAGTGAAAATTGGTTCAAAGTACAATTAATTCTCCCTTATATATCAATAGTGTTAAAAATAAGCAAGTACAGAATTTCTTACCGGATTCATTTAGACTGGTGCTAGATAAAATAGAATCATCTTGAGATTTTTCCTAAAATATAACAAAACACAAAATCAATGAAAGCTGTGAAATCACCCACTAAACCAAAGAATCATAATGATTAGTACAAGGATTTTTACTATCTAAAACTTGATAGAAGTGCACACTGAAAAGTGTATTTGACACAAGATAGAAAAATACCCCTTGTTGCACTTTTTTCCTCACAAAAAATGCATAAGAACAAGGAATCTAAATATCCCTTTGGGTCAAAAATACTCTTAAAATACAATTTTAAAAGTTACTCCTAAACTTAAGTTTTTATTTTGGTTTAAAAATAGGCCCACAAGAAAACAACAATCAACATTTTCTGACAGTTGCTGTGTTAACGGGACGTTTGAACACAACAAAAATATAAAATTAAGTACTTTACTAAAAGCACTTAATTTTATATTTTTAATTAGCCTTGACAAAGTGAAAATTTTCATCAGTATAGAATTACAAAGCAGAACAAAAAGCACAAGCAGATTTTAGAAATGAATGATTTTCTATGGTCTGCCAACAAAATTTTAAACATTGAAGCTCCTTTTCACTGCTCCTGAAACCACAGGAGCCCACTTTAAATAAGCTACATCCTTTTTGTTCAGTCTCCATAACCTACTAGTACATACGGAATAAAACATAAGAACGGAAATGTTTCCAAAGTCCATATTCCATCTTTAAAAACCTTATACCTTCTACAAGAGCAAAGTATAGTCCAGCTATGGCAAGTTGGTGTTTGAGTCACATGGTTTTGACCGAGTCTATTCCTCAAATTAGAGAGCAGTTAAAGGATAGGTAAAGTGAACATTTTTCAACGATGGCCCATGATCACTGAATCGTAAGATTGGAAACAATAAAAGCAATGTTTAATACTATTCCAAAACCTGCTGGTGAAGTTTATAAGTTGGTTTGGGTTTTATGGCTCAAGAGCCATATTTGGCCATGCTGCGCCCCATAAAGACATACAATATCAAGTAATGGACATACACACACAAGGAAAGTTTTACTGACACAGAAGAGAAATATATACCCAGGAAGGAATCGAATCTGTACCGCCTACAACTCGCAGTTTGCATGCCCACTGAGCCACAACGGCCCCATAAGTTGTTAGGGAAGAAAATCAGTTATCAGAAAATATGAGTTGATCGGAAGAATTGTTAGGCAGAACATTAGCATTGTCAAGAAATGCTTGAAATAAGCAAAATTGAATTATAAAAAGTTTTTTTATTCTATAACAATGTTTTTCCTGCAAAACTAACTTGTCTTGATGGATAAAAAAATTAGTCTGAAGAAAACTCAAGAGGTAGTCTCAAAATGTGAAAAATACACTGTAAATCATGGTGGTAGGTAAGTAGTTAATTAACGTCACTGGAGCAACACAACGGGCTATTGGCGACGTAAATCATGATAGAGGTTCTGCAATAGTTTGGTCATTTTTTGGCTGTAATTTGTATCATAGGTCGTAGCGCATTAAGCGGGAGAAAACTGTATCTTATGAAAAGAAATATGGATCATTATGCCTAAATTTACATGCTGAGAAAAAATAATAAATTGCAAGGAAATTAGGGTTTAAAGAGATCTTTATCCAGACAACAATCCCAAGAATAAAGATTGGATCATGAGGCATTTGTAGCTATATAACTGTCCCCAAGTCATGGAAACATTCCCAATTTCCAGAACTTATTGTTAGTGAAAATATATGGAAACATTCAACACAGAAAGCACGAGAGTATCACATTTCCAGCAAAATTAATGTAAACTAGGCTCAATACAAGTATGGACCGAATTGTACAAATTAGTTGAATAATCCAAATACTAAAAATGGAAAGTGTTTATCTTTTTTTTAAAATTTGAAATTGATTAATGCAGAACCTCAAGAATAATGCTCAATTCATTGTTCTGTGTTTCGACTTCTGGAGGGCAAATTATTACAGATAAAAATTTGTAAGGAATCCTCGCCAAATCTATAGACAGCGGTTTTAGCATTTTCTTAAAAAGCAATTCAATTACATTTTCAAATAACTTGTAAAACAAAGATAACTAATTTCTATTTATAAAAAAGTTGAGAAACCTATCAAAAGACAGTAATTTAATTTTTTCATCTAACTGCTTTTCTCTCGATTTTCTGATAACTGAAGATTATTGGATATTACAATTCTAGGATAGTAGATCTAAGAAAGAATATTTAACTTACTAGAAATGAACTTACTAGGTAAAACAAACTAATTTGTACAAGCTTACAAAATAAGATTCGTATAGCAAAAAAGACGAACCAATCAAAGTAAAATAATCAGCACATTCAAAATCAGATTCAAAAGAATTTCACGAGTATAAATAATACTCCATTGAAAAATACAAAAGGTGTGTGTCGTAGCATGCAGAACTGATGGTCACCACATCCAGATACTGAATATCAATTTAAACTGACTTTGCAAGAGCAAATTGCTTTGATTTTATTGCTTCGATTAATTTCTATTATTGTAACCCACGGAATATTTCTGCAGTGGGTGCCTTGTACATTGTGGTGAACCGGGAAATGTAAAAGTGGATGTTTTAGCCAAAAAAGGTGTTACAGAAATTTTCAAAACCTAGGACTTTTCATTTGCCAAAACTACAAATCAAACTGATGCATAGGAAACAATTTGAAGCTGAGTCTTGCACTATCTGAAAAAATGCCTTGGAATATCCTCCACAATGGCATTTCATTTTTCAGTCGTCCCACACTCCTTGACATGCCCCGTTAAGACTGCTTATAGCCCACGACCGTCTCCATCCCATCTTCACTGAATAGGAATTGCTGATTTCCTAGACTAATTTATAAGATCTAGAAAAGCTTATGCCTGGTGAACAATTTGGACGAGTGCCCAGCACTAGTGGTTTTCAATTGTCCTGTGGAAGAATATTGTAGAGCATGTGATCTAATGGCCTGGTGGCATTTGTCAACAAATTCTTCAAGGAAACATTGCATCAAATGATTCAAATGCCGATTTAAAAATTTCTTCGATTTCCAGATTTTGAAATATTTCATTCACAAATATAATTTTTCAATAACCAAATCAAATGCACAGGATTCAGTCAAAAACACAATTATAATTATCTGATCTCCAATGTGGACTGGATCTGTGAAATTACTTCCACAGGAATGGTACACAAATGGTTGAACCGAATGATTTGAAACTTGGTATCTAAGGTTAAATTTGATATGAGCATGAAATTAGTGCCCAAATAGGGTGTTATGGTAGGAAATTATGAAGTTTATGCACAATTTGATATGAACAAATTGATTACGAACGATGCACAAATATACGTGGTGGTTCGACTTTTTTTTGCAGTCATACATAGGCATTGACCTTCTAAGAAAATAGACTGAGCATGGTGAAGCTGCATAACTTCATATTTCTGCCAATCGCTCGGTTTGAAGATCTGTCGCGTGGTTGTGGAAAGAGCATGATTCCTAATGTGGGACAATATTGATTGGTTAGTGATTATCCAGTGCGATTAAAAATACTAGTCTACGCTTCGATAGGCAATAGGTCCAAGTCGATTCATAAGCCCCTTACCCTTTTGAGATCTTATAACAGGACTCCGTACACACACTGTCTATTTCGTCAGAAGGTCAATGTACATAGGAGCACCAGTCCATTCCTAGGAATTTGATAATTAAGAGATGTGCACACTTTTGCTACTCGAGATCTGTCCTTTTTCTTTGTGGTTAAATCAACAAGAGTGCCGGCGCTATACAATTTTTTCTTGAAAGCCAGTGAAACGTGCATACATGTGGGCAGAGGTAAAATGAGTTTATGGGACACAATTTGTTAAGGAGTTTTGAGAGAGTCTCAATCTGACCACACATCGGAGCAGCATGAGACAAAATATACCGCATGTACGTATACTCCATTTCTGTACAGAAAACATGCCGGTACACATGCGTATTTCAACCAATTCAGTGTCGCAGTACTGATGTTGGACCAGTCTGGCTTGTCTAGGGAGATTACGCTTATAGCGACACACTTCCTTGTGCATCAAATGATAGCTTATGGGATGACAAATGATACGTTAGAAAAAAAACGGATTTCGATGCAAAGCAGGAGTGTCCAACTCGCGGCCCACATGCAGCCCAGGACAATTAATAATGCTGTCCCACCAGATATTAAACTTTTAATATGGTATTTTAAGCGATATTTTTCAGGATATCAAGAGAAAAATATCTCTTGCTTAGCATTTACACCTTATTCATGTCATCGCTTCTTGGCAGTTCGAACGTTAGTGAACAACGATTTTCTAGAATGAATGATGTAGCACATCATGGAGAGCGAAATTAAATTGAAATTTTCTTCCGAGCACTTCAACTCGCTAAGAATTGCAACTACTTCCATCAAACCAGACAATGATGCACTCGTTTTACGAAAAACATCATAAGTCTCAAAGAGAAAGAGTCTCCAAAAAGATGGTAACATAAACATACTAGTTCTATGTTTGTTGCCCTCTTTTATGGGATGTAATAAAAAATTAAAAAAAAAAAAAAGAAATTCTGTTTTTAAAAGACAGTAACCATTATATGCAGCCCAAGATAGTTGTTTTGGGGTTTCATGGTGTAAGGGCCATATTTGGCCAAGCTGTGCTAACACAAGACAAGTAATGGAAGATGTGAAGAGATGTAATGAAAGGGGGAAAAGATTGGGGAATAGAAAAGATGAAAGCAGATAAAGAAGCCCGTACACGCCTAGAGATGTGCCCCTGAATGCCTGTGGCCCAAAACAATTCCTCTTCACTCAATGCAGTGCCAGGCAAGACAATAGGTTCAACACCTGATTTAGAACTTTAGAGAAACAAGAACTTTAAACTTGGGTAACATTGCACCTACACATCGCTGACAGTTTGCATGATTTCAGGAAGGAAATGAATCACACAAGTAACTTTACTGTAGCCAACGTGCAATAATGTAGCCAACCATCAAAAGCTGCAGACCATTAGTATGCCATGAAAGCTCATTAAAAAGCAAAAATTCAAAAACATTTTCTATGAATTCAAATTTTCAACAAAATCTCATATAGTGAAGCCCTTGGTTTCACAAACCTTTCATAATCGTTCGTGTTTTGATGCACGACGGAAATCATAGATGAACCCTAAGAGTCACGTAGCGACCATACATTGACCCAAAAAATGGACGGAGCATGTGCGATCAGCTGTCATTTCTTCCAGTCACTCGGTTTACATATCTGTCACGTGGTTGTGGGAAAATTCGCTAACAAAAACATAGCAGTCGATCTAAACCTGAAGCAAGAGCGATGATTTATTTTATTTAAATTTGCGAGACATTAGTTTCTATTTAAAAGTTCTTAATTTTTACTCAATGAAACCAACCAGAGATTGTGGACGTCCACCCCTTTCAGCTTTAAATGTTTTTTAACTATGATTGGTCAATGGCATTTTGTCATGCACAATGGGTACCTTCAGCACAGACCCTTCCCGATTGAGCCTAGCATCCAGTCAAAATTAGCAGTCTACCATTCTCTCGCGTTGAATTAACGTTGCACTGGAGCAACACAACGGGCTATTGGCGATAGTCCAGAATCAATCCCAAAGGAAAAGACCCGAGGTCAACACCTGAGCTGGTACCCCCTTCCAAACATCTACACAGCATCAATGTGAGGACATTTGAGAACATGACAGATTTAACATGCACCACCACCCCACGTACACAATGGTCTTTGGTTGGATCGAGATTTGAACTTGCAACCCTCCGGTTACTAATCCACTATTCCAACCGGGCTATCGCGACCCAAAGAGCTCTCAAGATAGGGCTCCAAGTTGTGTTTTGAGCTCCTTTTTAACTTGGGCAAAAATTATTTTTACTGGTTTTGTACTTTTGCGGAAAAGAAACAATGGCGAATGGAGTTGACTTAGTATTCAGTATTTTGTAACGTTGTCTAAAGCCAAGAATAAAATACAATTTAATTTTCTTGCTTTCGATCTAATCTCGGCCTAACATCGGTTATAAAACTTGCGCTACACTATAGAAACAACCCTAAGAAGCATTGTTTCAGAACAAAGCAATTGTTATGCTCATGAAGAGACTCATGCTTGAAAGGACAAGTAGAAACCAACATTTATCTTCATTCCAAAATCAAGCAGTTAATAGCAAAACAGCAGGAAAACAAACGATAAAATATGCAAGATTATGCTGTGTCCATTTCTGAGTCAGATGTTGCCTTGTGAATTTTGTTGAACTTTGGCGATGTCAATTATTTTATCACTGTAAAGCTGCCCATCAGGATGGTTTAAATAGCAGCAACTATTGCAGGACAGCTTCTGTCGTTAGCTACATAATGAGAGTTTTAATAAAAAAATTATCGGTGACTCACATTCATTCAGTATTTTTTTAAATTAATTATAAACATAAAATAATAAGCTACAACAATACACATGATAGTAAACAAATTTGTCTTTAAAAAAACAATGAATTTCAATTTTATGACATAATATGAAAATCGCAAATTCCTCCGGGAATAAATATTTGCATTTCCGAAATTTTCAATAAATTTGTCTATATCATAGAGTATGCCAGTTTTCTTTATCTATTCTATATTTTCCATGGTTTATTCCATTTTCAATTTATTTTCATGGCTTTTATTTTACCAGGTTGAGTTTACAATAGTACTCAACAAAGCAATACTTTGGAGAGGCTGTGCTATTGTAAAATGCCATCTAGTGATTTATTTCACTTCCCATTTCAAACATTCTTTACCTCCAGAACCTTAGATGTCGTGCTAGCAAGCTTAACAAAACTTGTAACATTTACATAGATTGTGTCAGTTACTTATAACTGCCATTTGACCGAATCATTCTTTTAACAGACCATTTGACCGAATCATTCTTTTAACAGACCATTTGACAGCGCCAAAGAATTTCCACTTTATTAAGAAATCGTACTTATTCTTTAGGATACAGACCCGTTGCTGTTCTACGATTTTTAAATTGAGATGATGACCCATTAGGATTTTTATGTTTCTGTCAAGTGTTTTTAGACCCCCAATATTTTATATCAACCAGTTTCCTTTAAATGCTAGGATCAAAGGTGTTATCACAAGCTAGCACGCAAGGATAAAGTGTTTCACATTACAGCTGTAAATTCACTTAGCGACTTAATCGCCAATACGCTTTCTGCATTTTATCTGGATACTTATAGGTAGTTTTCTCAAGTCTTTGTATCCTAAATTTTATTAAGTGTTACAAGCTAATGTTGTGGATGTCTTCTTTGCCTGAAACCTTTTTAAATAAAAATGTTCCAAATAAGCCGGTATGAGGAAATCGAGAAACAACTAATGCTCTGAGCGATAGTTCGAAATCAGAAGAATGTAAAAAAAATCTCAATCGAAGAATCATGTTTTTATATATAGTCAGGGTATGTCGATTTAAATCAGCATGATTTAAATCAAGTGATTTTTATTAAAAAAAATCATTGATTTAAATCAAAATTTTAAATTTAATTTTTCTTTCTATTATGTTTAATAATATGGAAAATGAAATAACTGAAGACATGTTATTTTATTCAAATAAGCTAACTTTGCTCGTACTAAGTTCATCCCAAAATTATATTGAAAATCCTCCTTTGAAGACACTAAATAGTATCTTGCTGATTGGGATCATAATTCCAGATAAGTATTTCCATCTTGGGCCATTGACCAATAGATGTCACCCACAAGCCTGCTCATCAGTGCTGGCTTTGTTTTAAACATTCTGTGTCTTAAACAGTCCGTGTTTTAAACAATCACACATGGCCAATTTTAAACATTCACCATGTGATGAGTGAAGATGCTCAAAATATTTTCACTCAAATTATTACAATTGTGGTATCTTGCTTTCTTAAGATGTTCTAGTTATTTATTTAGTATTGTAGTCTATTCATATAAAAAATATAAAAGACACTTACTCACAACAAAAAGATTTTCTTCAATATCACAAAGCATTCCAATTTTGCACATGAATCTTTATAATTAGAAATTTTAATACTTTTGTGGCAACACTTAAAAACATCTCTAGAATTTGTGTTCTTATTGTTGCAACTGTTCACACTAAGAATGTTCTTATTGTTACAAGTGTTCCTGTTAAGGATTCTTAGACTAACAGAGTACCATGCAACTTTTCTCCGTATGCATGTCAAACTATTTGCTCTGTATTCATTTACCAGTTTTAATTGTTATGTCTGAATAAATTATGTTTCCTTGTTCCTGAGATGCTTATGGCACAGTTGATAACACGCAGAAATAACATCGAATTGAATGCTGCTAGCCAGCATTTTGAGTTGGGATTCTTCCGGAAGCCAGAACAAAAAAAATTAGATATATTTGATTTCTAATTGATGTATTTTCATGTCGTTCTCATTGTTTTACTGTGTTAACTTACAAAAAAACAATTTTTTCACCAAAATAAGTTACTTTTGCAAGATAAAAGTTAATGAGAAGTAGGAATTTTTTCAAGATGCAAGTTCCTTTTATTTTATTTTCTATCGGTGACACGATTTTTTTCTCAAAAACAAGTCTTGAACTAATTAATTATTTTATATCAAACTAATTGAAGTAATTCAAAACATTTTATTCATATATGATAAATATATAATGCAAAAAAATTCTGAAATTTGTATAATTGAAAAAATTCATAATATGGCGTCCGGCAACCTTACTTATCTGATCCAAAAGATTTACGTCACTGGTTATGGGTAAAACTCAAAGTAATCTAAATCGCTTGAGAACCAGATGGAAAAACATTGCTCAGCTTGCATTTGGGGCACTGTCTATTTACTCTCATCATGTGATTTACTTTGCTAATTCCTATGTCGCATTTCAATCTTTCAAAAATTTACCCGGCTATATTCCTTAATACATTAATATCTTACATTAAAATATTAATGTTTAAATAAATCAAAACTATCTAGAAACTGCACTGTAATTTGCGTGTCTTATGTCCAACAAATTTAAACTTGTGCAAGCAAGGAATTAATTAAAATCATGAAAATCTGATTTAAATAAAAAGTCTGATTTAAATCAAATCTGATGTTTTTTTTATTTTTTAAATCATGATTTTTTCATACCCTGTTTATAGTAGACCTATTATACTTATCTACTACATATTTTATGTTGCGTTATATTATGATCTTCAATGGCCCTCGCCTGGTATTATGTATGAGCCGAACTTGGGGATCTCAGCTGGGTTGCCGAGAGTCGAGCATGGAGATAAAGATAAAGAACGCATGGGGGTTGCAAACCGGTTCTACAAGTAAAATCAGCTGACGTACGGACGGTTCTTCGACTTGGAGAACGTTCTCTATGGGATTTAGCTAAGGGGATGGCAAATTGACGCGTTGAAGGCAGCAATTTAAGTGAAAAAAAATGTTTGCATATTGTTGTGCATACAATTGCAAGAAGAGGAACTAAAGGATCATCCTACTCATTTCACAGGTATATTATTATTTACTTATCTGCTTTTTAAAATTTTTTAAAGCATTTAAAAAAGTGTAGCGTTGCATCACATCCTAGTATAATCAATGTTTATTCGTTATAGTGAACACTTTTTTGCATTATTTGATTTCGTGAGAACAATTTGAATACCTTTAACCTGATAGAAAATGTTTTGGAGGCATTAAAGTTATGCATTTTGCGAAAAAATGTTTCCTGGGGCATAGAAATCAAAAATTAATTTTTACTACTTACAATACCAAATCTACATTTACTGGACCTACCAGAGGATGACCAAATAGTGCGATTCCAAAAAGGCACTGGGGACCCGAACATGAACATTGGACACGAGCCAGGGTTCATGCCGAGACGAATCCTCTGGTAGGAATTCAACAGGTTCTGAGCGAGTCTGTCCACTCCTCATCTGACGAAAAGCCTCGGCCTCTTGCCATAGTTCAGTGGATCCCCAGGTAAAACCAATTTGCATTTTATTGGATACCACCAATAAATGGATTTTAGGAAATTATTGAGTTATTTACAAGTGCTAACCACCACATGACCAGTTGTCAATTTAGCTTTGTCAAAAAGTATCGTAATTGAAAAATTTTGTTTATGTATAGTTAATTTTAAATAAAAAATTAACTATTGATGGCAAAAGTAACTATTATAATTTTACTTTTAATATAATTTTAATCAAGGTATAAATTAATTTTTGAATTAAAAATTACAAAAAAAAATCGATTTTTCAATTGATTTTGGTAATTTTTAGTCCAATGTCATGGTTAATGACTAGAGGACACAACTAAAAATTTGCAACAGGGTTCCGACTCGTCAAGCAGAAAAGGGACCTTTTATAGGCCATTTTTAAGGTTACATTTCACATATCGCAATAGATTAACCCGTCAATGCACAGGTGAAGAAACTTGAACGCGCGGTACATTTAGATGTCAGTTTGAAAACAATTCTTAGCTGACATATATATATAATGCCCTCATTTTGTTTTAAACTTGACCTTCGACAAGTATCATTGATCTTGGTTTTTGAATGTATGTGAAAGAAAATATGCAGTGTTCTTCTGAAAACTAGGGCTTTTAAAATTTTTGAATGACTTTCAACAAATACTGAAGATTTTATGGACCCTTAAAAACTAAAATGAAAAATCAGGCCTTTTTAAAGCTAGCGGGTTTATGGCGCAAGGGTCATATTTGGTCATGATATATCCTAATGATAGAAAATAACATTTAATTTAGTGTTACCTCTCAAACGCCAACCTCCAAGAAAAAAAAGAATCCAAACAATTTTTTATCGACACATAAATCCTTTACATCAGCTCATAGTACTATCAGGCTGACGTGTGACTTATGAAGTTCTTTTTAAGCACACATTAAGTTTACATGTCAAAAAAGAAAAATGCCTAACAAATATTCAAGTAAAAAATTTAAAGCGCCAAATGACAATTGTGTCGAATTGGGCTTTACGAGAGCAATTTAAAACAGAAAAGGTAAACCTACTCTACTATAGGCAGCTCCGGTGGGAAGGCACATGACCTTGGGGAAGTTCAGCTTTAATTTAGGGGTTATCTCTTAATAAATAGAATCGTTCAATACCATGTGATTCGACTGCCTTCTCGTGGAAGCCGAACCATAGGCGCACAGGGAAAGGCAGTTATACCAAAATAATGTCTAGTAAATGTCATAGGTGGTTATTTGCTTCACCAACTCATAATCACTTATTGACAAACTGGGAGCTAGTAACCAAGTTAAACAATGCCAATTGTAGGAACGCCATTATTTAATCTGCCTACTAATTTAATACTCATTCAAAACCATGACTCAAAAGTCAACTCACTGTATCCGGACTATATTGTAATATGTTTGGCGGTAGTTCGAATGCATTCAAACCGATTTGGTGATATTTTAATACACGCATAAGTGAGAAATTAAAAATTAAACTTTTCTTGAGTGTTTTAGAAGTATATTTGTAGATTTTTCTTGAAAATTAGTCCCCGTCTCGGATTTTTAACCCTAGCATCATTGATTCCGATATTTTTTGTTCATGGTTGCTACAACTTGGTTCCAAAACTCGAAAATGGCCTCACTTGAAAATTTTCTCCTTGAAAAAATCCGTAAAATATTTTTACCATCCGGAAAATTTGGCAACTATGCCAACTCACCATTACCAATTTCATACAGAAAAGGCAAACTCAAATTATGAGCTGAATAACCACCAAGTAATGAGGTTCTTCCCTTCTCATTTATGCTAATAAGTGGTAAGATACTACAAAGATCATCTGGAGCATTACAAGCAGAACTACAAATGTTATAAGTAGGACATAAAGGATAATTTATCAAACCAAAGTTTTAGACTTATACATTTACCAAAGATTAAACACAATGCACAAATTGGATATTATTAACAGAAATGTTTAGCCAGTCACATAAGCTTGCCTTGCTACAGTATTGAACTAATTTTATCTACACGCTATAACAAAAAGAATGCATAGAATACGTTTGCAATTAAAATGAAGACAAAACCATGTAGTACAAGTTGAGTTCAATAGGTATTGAGCGATTACGAAAAATTATTGTTTCTGATTTATTTGCAGTTGAAATTGAGGCTAGTTTCTTTTTTAGTGAGCCCCAAAATGAGAATCCAATACCAAAATTTTGATCACATCATTTTATTTACCACTTTGTGGACAATACCCTTACACAAACTGAAATCTACTTATTCTCACGATTCTAGATACAGTTTATAGTATCCTTTATTTTTTTTAATTTCAGGGCAATTTTTAGGTCATTTTTCAAGTTAGCATAATTTTTTAATTTTAAACTGAGTCTAATTTTTGTGGAAACATTACAAGCCACCATTCTTAACCCGCGGTTTTGTTTTACAATAAAACAAGGGTACTGTTATGTTATGAATTATGATCATTGGTGGTCCCTTGCTTGTTCCTACGTGTGAGCAGAGCTTGGGGATTTCTGCTGGATTGGCGAGAGTGAAGGCGAAAAGGGAGGCTTCTGCCTTGTTCTAACGAAGGCAGAAGAGGAGACAGCGAGAGGAGGAGGATCGTAACGGATTGTTGTGAAAAGGGGATGAGCGACCCCAACAACAATTGGGACGCTAGCCAGAGTTCATTCGAATACAAGTCCTCATGTGAGAAGAAAAGGTTATGAGCGAGACATCACAAATAGAGTTCCAGCCATTCCTCATTCGACGGAAATCCTCTTGCCAAAGTTCAGCGGATCCCCAGGAAAAGCTTATTTACCTTTAAACTAGACACCATCGGTTGATTGCAATGAGTTTTATAGCCCAAGGTCAAATGTGGTCAAGCTGCACCAATCAGAAGACATACAATGTCAAGTAATGGACAAACACACAATGAAAATTTTATAGACACAGAAGAGAGAAATATACCCAGAGAGGATAAGAATGAACGTCACACTGGAGCAACACAACGGGCTATTGGTGATGGCCCAGGATCAATCCCAAAGGGAAAGATCAAGGACAATACCACGTAATTTTAAATCACAGTAAGATGACGAGACAACGCCAGAGTTGGCACCCCACTCTCCAAACTTCCACAACACGCCAACGTGAGGGTATTAGAGGTCACAACAGATTTAAAGTGCACCAGTTCCCCTGTACACTACGATCTTTGGTCAGATTCGAACTCGCAACCCACATGTTGCTAATTCGTTACTCTTCCAACCGGACTATCGCAGCCCATGGTAGGGGGTAGTCTTGACAGAAGAAACGAAATATCACTCTTTATGCCAATGCATAATGCCAAAATATAAGCACTGTACAGCATTTTCTAATGAAAAAGCATAAGCACTATAAGCCTTTCCCAAACAATGATCTCTGAATAAGTACTATCTGTGGGCAAGTAAAACAATACCATCCTTTGAAAATATTAGAAAATGTACAAAAATGGCTCAGGTATGAATCAGAGTGAAGTGGAAACACACCGCACCAGTCCTATGAAGGGTTTGTTTGAATAAATGGATACTCCTGGGTCAGTAAGATGATTCTTTACTCGAACTCTTTTGCAACTGCTCTGAAACGTAACTATTTGGCTCTCACATTTTCGAATAATTTGTTTCAATGTTACAAATTCTTCTTTTCTTAGTCCTAAGCGGAATATCCGATACATAAATACAAAATCATCTTTAATGTACAAATGAAATATACACATCAAATAAATTTTAGGTCACTTTTAGGATGAACAATCCGGGCCGACTTTGTGCAGGGTGGAATACTGAAAGACAAATAGTTACATTTGAAGAATCTCACAAAACAAGAGTTCAACTAAATACCACTGTTGAAAAAGAGTAGGGAACATTTCAGCATTATCAGACTTCTATAAAGGTAAACTGTGGAAAACATAGGTACGGTTGTATGGTTTGTTTATAGTCACTTTTCTTCTTCACTAGGGGAAAAGATACTCTAAAGTGTACCACCAACAAAACAGGAGTGTCCTGGACCCATAGAATAGTAATACTAAACCAACAAGTCTTCATAAAGGCAAGAGGGACAATAAAACTACCGCACATCTTGAAATGATGTTCAAGCAGTTGAATTTAAAAAGGTTGAGACTATGAGAAAGCTCTACCACAGCGAAATAGAAAATAGATATTTTCATATAGGTCGAAATGTTAATTCAGATAGATCTACATGAAAATATCTAGATCCTAACAAATAGTCGGAACTCAGTCCAGTGTTTGAGTAAATTCTGGGCTGAGACAATATGAGTGTCGAAATGTTTAAAAAACTGCAGAACATATCCAGGAATGGAGGAGAGGAAATAGCAAACGGTTTTGCCTAGACTGCGCAGTCATAACACTAAAACTCTTAGATGTCGCAATAAACAAAATCCATTTTTTAGTCTGTCCTGAAAAGGCAGAAGTCTCCTAGCCACTTGCTTCTTCGCACTAATCTGGATCCCCCTGATCTTTATAGAATTCAGTAAATGTATTAAACGTTTTAAAGACGAGTGGTTTATTGAACTTGAGTCTAGCATGGACTAGACCAATAGGAATTACACTGCTGGCCACCAAAAAGGCAGCACAAGAGATATCCATACTGCTTCCCCATGTTGCCCAAGTTCATCTGGCGTTACAGCAGGTGGTCTGTGGTGTGCCAGTTGTTTGACGATCATCGACCAGGTGTGTTCGAAGAGCGACAGATCTGGTAAACGGGCAGGCCATGGAAAAAGTGAAACCTGGAGGACATTGAGGAATTGTTATATGTTACAAGCCATGTACGGTCGCACATTGTTCTGCTGAAAACTGACAGCAGGAAAGTCCTGAAGATAAGGGAGGACAACAGGTTCTAAAACTTCAGAGGGAGCAGTGGCTTTTGAGCGTACCGGCATTGCGTACTAGGTGGGTGCAGGAGTAGAACCCATTGGTGCCTCATTCCATTATGCCAGGTGACGTATGTGATGCATAATGTAAGTCATGCAATCTGTCGCAGCGGTGCCACCAGACTCGGATGCAACCATCATGGTGCTGTAAACATAATCAAGATTGGTCAGAAAAGACGATGTCATGCCATTTGTTTGTCCATGTACCATGTTCTAAGCACCATTGCAGCTGCTTGTGGTGTAGAGTCAAAGTAATTGCAACAATGGACGCTTTGAAAAAATTTACCGCTGCTGAAGACGACGTCAAATAGTACGTGCTGACAGATTCTTGAACAACGCACCCTAATTCTCGTAGTACGATCCACAGAGAGCTATGATACGCGATATCTATCCTCTCGTTCGGTGGTGTCACAAGGCTGCTGCAATCGTTCACAACAGTCAGTATGTCCTTCCTGCACCCACCGATTCCATATTCGTATCACTGTGGCTAGATTTCATCCAAAATTAGTACCAATTTCTCGGAAGCATAATACACAGTATCGATAAGCCACAATTCTTTCTGTCAGACTCTGAAATGTGGTCGCATG
The DNA here is from genome assembly GCA_933210815.1 of Meta bourneti. Classification (NCBI taxonomy): domain Eukaryota; kingdom Metazoa; phylum Arthropoda; class Arachnida; order Araneae; family Tetragnathidae; genus Meta; species Meta bourneti. The sequence goes on along the minus strand of OW119927.1, from coordinate 76,401,118 downwards.
ATTGCTGTATTTTTTTCACGAGGCATCATTAAGCTTCCTATGCAGACCCAGCGACAAAACATAATTCCAATACTTAAAATCGACTCTCTGTTCTCCCTTTTTATACTGCTATTTTTATGCAAATCATTTGCATATCCTTCCATGATCTAGAGCATCGTGCAAATTTCAAGGCTATTGGATGCTTCCTTTATCGTGTTACATTTTCGATAACCAACAGTGTAGTAACAGAAATGTTAAAATTGTTTTTGAATTTCAGGTTGTAGATTTGTCTGAATGAAATGAAAATTTATAAGTTTTGATCTTGACATTCCAAAAACTTTCACAAAAAGTTCTATTCAGAGACGAAACCCGAAGGTCTCGGAATTGTTACAATTCTGAGTATCAATGATAAAGTTTGCAAATTTTGACATTACAGGTAGTATGGATCTAACTGATAATAATTACAATCTACCAATTTGTCAACATTTGTTGGTTGGGGTAAGCCTTGTTCCAGGAGAGAAAATAATTGCACGGTTTTTTGCAGGCTTTGATATAAATCGAGATTTAAAAAATGATTTTTATTAAAAAATTATGATTCAAATCAAAATTCTACATTTTTATTTAAAAATATTAAAAATGAAATCTCAACAAGTTGCATATTTCATTCAAATAAGAACATTTTGTTCAGGAACACCCAAAAAATGACCTTTTTTCAATTGAAAATCATTTAACTTACTTTAGACAGCTCGATGGGGATGCCAACGACAACTGGCAAACAAGTATTTCTTTGGTCACTTAAACTACTAGTAGTTGGGGGTGCAGCCCCCTCCGCGCCGACTTTTGCCACTGCAGAGTTGCGGGAGCAGCCCCAGAAACTTACAACAGGTCATTGACAATTCACGCACCTATTTATCAATAAAGGATGTTTTATACAAATGGGGGAGTCAGTTCATAATCATACTGCGAAGAGTTGACATATGAGTCAAGTGATATTGCGGAACGAGTCGTCAAATGAATAGCATGATTTCTGGCTCCCAGTTTATTGTTCTGTGCCAGACGTGATAGCTGTGATTACGGAAACACATAAGCAGCTACGGTGAGCACCATACTTAATTGTGCAAGCTTGATAGCCAATTAATCCTCCTGGCCAGCAGCTTCCCACCTTTCTACAAATGGACTTCCCCAAGACAAACTGCCTTTTCTCCAAAACACAGCACTAAGGTGTGGCTCCAACATGTGAAGAGTAGACCTTGGAACAGTTAATTTCGAAAAGGTGTTAAGAGCGCTTGAAAGCTCATACGGAGAAGGCTGCCATACGCAAAAAGGATGAATGGAGATGGCCCCTAATGGTTCCCCTCATAAGTGCATTATCACTGCTATCGCTTTCGGCAGAGAATAATAAACTTACTACGAAATGTCAATCAAAACTTGGGTGATCTAGTTTTCATGACCTTCTTGATGGAAACAAACATTAGTTTCAAATTTTACAATTATTTGTTAAGAATTTTTAATGTCATAAGTTGGGTGAATCCATTCAAACTTAGGCAATAAGAAATAAAATGCTCGCCTCACAAACATCGATTCTTTTTAATTCATATATGATGGCCCATAAAACATGCTGAATTATGCCACATTAATTTTTTACAAAATAATTTTTTCCATGCAAATAAGACCCTTTGAAAAGCGATGTAAAATACTCAATTTTGCTTGTCAAGAATGGGTACTTACGTATTAACCGCATGCCAGCGATTAATCGCCAAATCTGTTCGCATTAACCACATGCCAGCGATTAATCGCCAAATCTGTTGGAAGGGGTATAAGACGGAAAAACTGGAACAACCTGGTTATATTCACTGCCAAGTGAACCACAAATACAATTTCATTGATTGATTGTTTCGCAAAACTTTTTTTAGAACCACAGTTTAGTGTGTAGTTGCATTAGATACTCATGTTTTATTTTCTGTTTTTACATCAAAGTAGATTTTTACGTAACGCTTGATCGTTACGAATTAATGATGGAAGAATAATCCCATCCCAATGCATATTTTGGGGCATTTGTCGCGAAACATGAACGAAATAAAAAAACACATTAAAGATGGATCGACCATTTTTTCCGACTGTTGGAAGGGGTATAAGACAGAAGAACTGGAACAATCTGGTTATATTCACTGCTAAGTGAACCACAAATACAATTTCATTGATTCTGAAACTGGCACGCACACACAGAATATAGAACGCATCTTGGGAAGTGAAAAATGGCGAAATAAAAAACATCGAGGAACATCTTGCCACCACCTCGAGTCCCTACCTCGCAGAGTTTATAATGATATGTTTGATGCCATCCTAAGGGCAATTGCTAAACATTTTCTGCGCGAAACAAAACTTGGCTGATATTCACCAATGGCATGCGGTCAATACGCAAGTACCCAAGAATGTAGTGAAGTACTTAAGGTGTATATACGCTAGAAATCACGAAAATCGACCAGAATATCAATTTTTTATTGCTTAAAAAATTTTTTCAACTCCTTGGCTTTCTATTCAAACTCAACTTATTTAATCCGCAAACTAATATTGGAAAATGCAGCTTTTGCTCAATTTTAAATAAATAATTTCATTATTTATCCATTATAGAAAAAATATTGAGCTCACACTTTTTCTTATTTATACAGTTTAGAAATGTTTTATTAGAAGTTATTGATACTATGTTTTGTATTATTAATTTCAATACTGTCCAAATATTTTTAATAGTATTAGATATTTATTAATATTGGTATAGTATTTTAAAAGGGTAGTTAACTATTACTGTCCCTTTGTATCAAAATATTAAACATTTTCTAAATATTGTTATTTTATACAAGTGTATTTTTAAATGCGTTTTGCAGCAAGAAAAGCAAAAAAATTCTGATTTGTTTGTGAAATTCTGTGTGTATGTTTAATATGTGATTTTGTGCTTGATAATTTATCCAATTAAGTAAATACTGCAAAGTATTATTCGGTTAGCAAAAAGTATTTTTAAACAAATACAAAAAGTATATTTCCCACAGGAAGTTGAAAGGAAATATTGATAAAATTTAGATAATTTGAGAAACTTTTCGTCCTTTTGCATGGAATTTGACATGCACTTGGGATTTTCCGCATTTTGAAAGCGATTTTAGAGGTATTTCATTATTTTCTGATCGCGTCTGGTTTTCAGATCAATGTTATTACACAAAATACTTTATATGAACTTAGCAATTTAAAAACTGCAAACGCTCTGATAGCATAATTATACTGTATAGGGACTTGGAAAAATAATCATATTTTTAAAACTCGGCTTTTATTGAAAAAAATGAATTTAAAACTTATCAAATTGAAAAATCCATATTTGCAACATTATTTAAGACCTACTATTGAAATCAGTACTAATATTTGCTTTAGTTTCACAATTTTACTAAAAAAATATGCACATATTGTTCATGTTCTCAGCACATGTTGGAATGTATAGAACACTACATGTCAGCTGATTTACGAGCTATCATTATAAAACTTGTTCAAATCTGTTAATTACAGTGAAAAGTTTTAAATACTCATATCTGTTTTTTCTTAATTATTCTTTGTAAAATCTTAGCTAACAGTATAGAAAGGCAATTTTTCCAAAATTTTCAATTTCTTGGAGCCAAACCAAAATAGCCAATGACAGCATAGAAAAGCTGCAAATTAAATCAGTGAGACAATGCTAGCATGCATTAGTGGGCTCTACCTTACCTGAAAATCAACATCACTCTCAAAACCAGCATTCTGAGTTTTCAAGGGGAGGTTCAAGTTTACTAACAATTCTCCAAGTATATATCAAATTAAAACTATTACTACAAAAACAGAATTCACTTCCCAGATTCCTTTGATGCTATAAATGCATCAAGGCAGAAAGATGGATCGGAATTTCTGTATAGCAAAATTCACCTTGCAAAATAAGTGCAAGAAGAGATCAAAATAGGACACCAGTGGATTTGAAGTGTCCTATTTCACACTATCTATTTATATGACTAGTCATTAGAAATGAAAGCAAGGTATCTGAAACTTGTCACTGTTGAATTAAAATGTTAGGTCTTTCAAAAGTAGCCAAGTGTTTACAAATATGGGATATTATGAGAAAATCAAATACAAATTTTTATCAAGCATTAGTGTCCATTAGAAAAATGATTCATCAATTCGTCGGAGTTAAAAGTCTTTGTAGAAGCAAATGCCAACAAGAAATGAAATGCAACTCATACATAGATTTTAGATCACCCTAACACAATAGCAACCCACTGAACCCCTGTAAAGGTTTTGTATAATCTACTTTGAGGAACAATAAACTAATGCATGTAAAGAAAAATTTCCAAAACCTGTGACATACCTGTATCTGAGGTGAAAATTTTTCATTGAGCTTGGATTCCGTGGGAATTGCATTACCAATTGTGGTATCAGTTGTTTCTCCAAGAAATGGAATAGAATGAGATGATGGCCAGTCATCAGTAGATAAACTATTATCACAGGAATTAGTCTTAGTAGCAACTTCAAGAAGTTTATGCAAACTGTCTTCATCAAAGGACTTCAATGATCCATCTTTAGAATCAGAGTTCTTAGAAAGAAAATTGTTCACATTTTCAGGTGGATCAGCAACTTGTGGTAAAGAGCTATTTTCTGGGAGGAAATTTTCTAAGTTTGTTTTAGCCTGCAGATCATCTTTATTTTTTAAACCAGGTGGATGTACAGCTGAAAATCTAAGGGATCTAGCTATCTGCTTTTCAGGAATCTGCAAATTTGTTTTAAAAACTGACTGATTTGTAAGGGAAATGTGCTTTTGAATGTCAGATTGAAATGCAAGTGAATCTTTGGTAGTTTCGAGTACCTGTTTTTCAGTACATATCACAGGCTCATCTGAATACATGAGCATATCTTCTTTCTCTAAGTTTCCAAGCTCTAATGACTTGGAAGAAAAAGATTCATTTTTACCGGAAATATTAGAATTTTGTTCAGAAGCCAGGGTAACTTTCATTTGATTAAGCCTATCAGTTGGACATGGAGAGTTTCTTGATGCATAGAGACCTTTGGATACATCAAGCTCTCCTGGTTCCCGTTCAGAATTTATAGTACTAGGAAATACAGGTCTATTTCCTAAAACTAAATGTGACTCTTTTTCATTGTTCCATGCTGCAATTTTAGAATGCTCAACCTCGACATGAAAATCTTTGGAGAAGTCTCTGTCAAAAGACTGCCGGCTATTCTTGAGGGATGGCAAGTCCGAACACAGCCTCTCTTGTTCTAAAGCTCCACCATGTCTAGAATAAGAAAAATCATTTTGATAACGAGAACTAGATCTATGCAAACTGGTCTCCTCTTGGGAAAGTTGTTGCAATTCATTTTGCATGTGGTTCTGAAATTTTTCTTTTAATGCTAAATCAACAATACTTGGCACAATTCCATAGGAATTATGTAAAACAGTATCTTTTTGCCTACAAGTCGGAAAAGCACTTAAAGAATTACCATGTAAATTAGGCCTGGAAGAACTACGAAGGTGAAACATATTAGAGAAAGATGCTCTCTCCCATTCTAATGCATCTCTTTCAGAGTACAAACTATTTCGAAACACCTGATTAGCTGTATCAGCACATTGATCTCTTCTTCGATCATATTGAGAAGATTCCCGACCATATCTGCTTTGACTAACTTGTTCATTGTAATTTTGAAGAATATAGTGTTGAGCAGAATCCTCCTCCAAAGCTGTTGAGTGATGCACATTCATAAATGATGATGTTTCTCTCTGCCCAACAGGTGAACGAGAACTTTGCATGTTGTGCTCATAAAATGCTCGACCACGATCTTGTGATCCAAGAAATCGATCAGGACTGAAATGAGGTTCTTCATCTCTGTAAGCAGGAAATAGGGGCCTTGAATGGCTTGAAGAGGGATAATTATTCATATTCAATGACCTGGAAAGAAAACATCACAATGTTAATGATAAAATATTTATAATAGGTCAATTATAAAAATATGGGCTTTGTCTATTCAAAACCAAGTTTAAAAAAATCAACTTGGTTCAAGTCTTGGTACAGTATTTCACATGAATTAAATGTAACACAAAGTAAAATAAGATATCTAAGAGCTTGTCCCAAAGAATTAAAATGCAGTTAAATTAAGAAAATAGATTAAAAATAAATTTTTTAACATCAATTTGCAGAATTACATTTCAAAGCAAAGTTTAAATAGAATCTCAACTTTTCTAGGGACGGAGTACAAACATGTATTTATATTTACAAAACTATTTGAAATTCTATACTTTATTACCTTCTATTGTCTTATTAAGAACACTGAGCTTGAGACTTCCAAGTACAAAAAAAAATACTTTTATTCTACAACACACTTAATAAACTAAATAGTGGTTGAAAGAATTATAGAAAACATTATTGGTCAAGAATGCTAAAACTAGTTAAACGCCATGCAGAAAAAATTGTATGTAATGTGTTTGCATGACTAAGAGTTAACTAGAACCAGGTGGTCATACTTTGAAACCACTGCCCCACCTATGGTTGTTTACAATGCATTATTTTTAAGTACTTTGGAAAAGAAAGCATATACTAATGCAATATTTTAGTTATATAGTAATTTTATTTTAAAATAGTACAACAGAAGTTAATAGTAAAACATTAGTGAAGAATGAATTGCTTATATATGAGAAATCATCAAATAGAAATTATTTCATCAAGGCCAAGGTTTTTTGGTGGAAAACTTTTTTTCTTATCACATAAAAAAAACAGATTATTGCATAGCTTTCATGCAGTAAAGTTCCCTTTACTATTTTTATAAAGGTTTCTTTTCTTAAACCTTTGTGTAAAGTAAAATTATATAAAAATGTAAAATTGTGCCATAGTTATTATGTGATAGTTTAAATTTTATTCCAATATCAGAAATAACATGCTACAGAATTTATTTCTAGCAAGAAACTATTCAGAGTAAGCAGATAGACAAATTCAGATCATTCCTTACATCAAGAGACATGAAAACTACCTAGAAAAATACTATAAAAAAATGTTCCAGAGTGTGGCAGTAATCAGTATTACTTTTTTTATACTTTACGGATCTGTTACAATGATGGTTTTACTAGAAGACCATAGCACAAGAAATGATACTTTTCAAAAATTGAAGTTTCAATAAAGGCACAAAAAATATTTTTGACCTAATAGGGCATGTCAATTTCAAGGCTGCCACTGGTAACTAAAAGGCAACTATTTTTTTACCTCATCAACTAGGGGTACCTTTTAAAGTAAAATTGTCTCATAAGCTCCTATATTCAAAGTTGTGGTGACTTTTTTGGAAAATTCAACATAGGTCAACGAAAATTAAGTCCTGACCATTAATCAATAGTAGGAATCCTTATTCCAGTCATAAATTAATGCCCTGTTCCATCATTAAAGAAAATTATTTTATAAATTTAACCTACTGCGCTCCAATGATATCAAAAACGTTCAACTCCGTTAAAAGTGTGAGCTGTTTATTTAGTGCCAAATTACTCCACACAGCATTTTTGAAGATCCTTTGTCAAGAATCTAGCTGCTGGGGGCAACTAAAGCTGCTACTAAAATATGCTTTGCGAGAAGACTAATTTTGCTACTATTTTTAAAGAATTTATGCCAAAAAACTTACTATTTTATGAGTGCTTTGGCAGTGGTAGTCCTGCAATTTAAATCTAAAAGTAAAAACTTGTCTAACTGCATTTCCTAAACCCTTGAATGTGTTAATGTAATTTAATGTTTCTGTAACGCGCATGCTGAATATTTAATAAATCTGAACTTATAAATGCAAAAAATTAGTTTCCCTATAAACTTTGTAAAAAGAAAGCAAAGTGTTCGACTCTAGATAAAAAAATTCAGTTGTTGGATTGTCTAGCTGCAGCTGAAACATTTTCAAGCATCTCAAAAAAATTTAAGGTAAATGAATCAACAGAAAAAACAATTAAAAAGTGTGAAAAATCCATTCGATCCAGTGTTTCTTGCAGCATTAGTATAAGCAACAAAGTTAAATTTTTTCCACGATCTCAAACCATGGAAAAAACTCTCAGAATTTGGATTGAAGACCAAACACAAAAGATGGTGCCTATTAGCAGCTGCATCATTCAAGAAAAGGCAATATGGCTTATTAATCAATTAAAGCTTGAAAGTAAAACAATAAGTTTCCAAGCAAGTAAGGGATGGCTCGAGATTTAAGAAACGATTTTCTCTGCACAATGTTCAAATTGTGGGAGAGTCGGCTTCAGCGCATCAAGAGGAGGCCAATCAATATCCAGCTGAGCTGAAAGAATTCATCGAACATGAGGGTTATAAGCCAGAACAAGTGTTCAATGCCAAGACAGGTTTGTTTGGAAGAGGATGCCTGCTCAAACTTCATATCACAAAACGAGAAATTTGCACTGGGCTTTAAAGCTGTGAAAGATGGGCTAACTCTTCTATTTTGCTGTAACGCTTTTGGTGATCATATGGTGAAACCCATGCTCATATACGAAAGTCTTAACCCACGTGCTCTTAAAAATAAAGACAAAAGTGGTCTCCCAGTGATTTGGAGAGCCAATTCAAAAGCGTGGGTTAAGGCGTCATGATATAGACTGGTTTGTGAACTGCTTTGTTCCTAGTGTTAAGCAATATTTGGCCTCAAAGTCACTACCATTCAAAGTGCTTCTTCTGATTGACAAAGCTCCAGGACATCCCAAATCCCTGAAATTAGTCGACCCAGATGTAGAAGTTTGATTTCTGCCTCCAAATACAACCTCGCTCCAACAACCATTAGATCAAGGGATAATTGCTACATTTAAAAGATATTACCTGAGGTGGACTTTCAGTCACATCTTGGGCAGCATGGAACTAGATCCTTCACGATCACGTAGAGTTGGAAACAATTTACCATTGCTCAGTGTTTAATAATCATCAAGGATGCAACTGAGGAGTTACGTCCTTCTACATTAAATGGAAAAACTATGGCCAGAAATAGTGATGGTTAATTCAGGTGTGCCTGACAAAGAACCTGAAATCGAAGAAATTCAGCAGATGTTGCATGAAATTCATGGAGGGAATTAACAGCTTGCAGTCCTCTGATGTTGAAGAAATTCTAAACTCTCATAATAATGAACAGAAGCAGAACTTCTTGAAATATTGGAAGGTGAATCAAGTGATGAGGAAGACATCCAGGAAGCAACAACCATGTCACCGATAATTACATCCCTGACTTTAAGTAACATAAACAAAATTTTTTCAAATCTGTACAACTCCAAGACCTGGTTTTTGACATAAATCCATCATTAGAAAAAAGTCTGAAATTTAAAAATGGTTTGGAGGGTCTGCTACAACCATATAAAGAGGTCCAAAAGGAAATCAAGAAAAAAATGAGACAACCAACTATTCTTTCGTATTTTTGTAAGTAATATGTTCACAGTTCATAAATGTTCATTATTTGTGTACATATGCACATATTAGTATTAAGTATATATAAACATATATGTATTATGCACATTATGTAATTGCACTGTATTATCCTGTACCATATGCACCATGTTATGGTATGTAAATATCTTTGTTTATTAAAGTTTACTATGTATGTAACTTCTTATTTATTGTTTCATTTCCTATACATATTCCCATGTTCAATGTGAATATATATATGTACAGTAATACCTCGAAGTTACGTGATAGGTGGGTCCGACGAAAATCGCTTAACTTGAATTTGCGTAAGTCGGGGTATAACTTTGCATATAAATACATGCAAATTTTGTTTGATTGGGACCAAGGACTAACAAAAACACTAGTTTAGAAGAAAAATATTTAATAGAATTGCAGTTCTTTATACATATTAATACAAAATATTGAAAAAATAAATGAGTTACGTAAAAAAGTTATTTCGATGTCGATGGCTTCATAAAATCTAACAAATTCGTCTGACGACACAATACCTTCTTTTTTCAAGCAGAATTTCTTCATAGCAAGCTAATAATTTTTTTATTCCTTGCTTTGTAGCTAGCTATAATGCGTTCTTCGTTGGAGTCTATATTTTCTAAAATTTGTAATGAGCTGAGACCCTTTCAATTGAGCTGAGACCTTCTGTCAAGCTTGCAATTGTTATGTGCTTTTCTGGTGTAACTGGGTCTGAAGTATCAGATACTTCTGTGACGTTTTGCTCACGCATCTGAGCTCATCAATTGTCAGCTCCTGACTATGTGAATCCAACAGCTCGTAGACATCATCACCATTGACTTCCAAATCTAATTGCCTGGCAAGATTAACTTCTATCACATGAGCAAAACGAGTACAATGGGTATCACAGTAAGTGGCAGTGTTCCCAAATGAAAAAAATCAAGAACTGCATAACTCTGAGTTCGCTTAAGTCGGGGTATTACTGTACATACATAAGTGGAAAATCATGTATCCCTTGTCAACCACTGTTTCACCAACCAAGGCCTTTCTGTGGAACCGAACCCCTGCAGTAGGCGAGGGATTACTGTACATGAAATAGTTGAAAATGTAAAATTTCTAAAAAACCAATTTAAATTTTAAAATATTAAAAAAAGAAAAAAATTACTTTGTACCATCCTTTCAGACTTCCCGAAGTTTCATTTTGGCATCTGAATGAGTCATAGAGGCATAAGTTTGACAAGTAAGGAGGACAGCCCAACTATCAAGTTTCCTCAAAAGTCCAGCTTTAAATAAATCTAGCTGACTGCCAATTTTAGAAAATTGGCAGTCAGCTAGATTTATTTAAAGCTGGTGAATAAAATTTAATTCTGCATTTTATAATCTTTTAACTGTATGGCATTTAAGATATGAATTCAGTTGACAAGAAAACTGGACTTAGCAGCTTACCTTATAATATTAACATAGTATTAGTCAATATGCTGAAAGGGGTGGTTGCTGCGTAACTCAAATTTATTTGTGGTCATTTCTTCATTCAGGATATGCTTAATGATCTCTACAATTTTCTTTTCATCTTCTGGTAGAGTCAGATCATTAGGATCAGTTGCTGTGATAGGATTCACCCTACAAATTACATAAGTAGAGTGATTGCAGCATCATATCAGGTAGGTAGTTAACTAACGTTGCACTGGAGCAACACAACAGGCTATCAATGACGGTCCGGGATCAATCCCGAAGGGAAAGATCAAGGGCAACGCCCCTAATTTTGAACCACGGTCAGATGATGAGTACACCTGAGCTGGCACCCCACTCTCCAAATTTCCACACCATGCCAACATAAGAATATTTGATGCCACGACAGATTTAATGTGCAACAGCCCCGTGTAGATGACGGTCTTTAGCTGAACCGAGTTTTGAACTCACAACCCTCCTGTTGCTAATCCCTTGCTCTTTCAATTAAGTTACAGCAACCCAGCATCATATCAGAAGTAAAGCAGATAGAAAAGGATCATGAGTATGTAGGTAGGTATTTCAATTAACGTCACACTGGAGCAACACAATGGGCGGGATCAATCCCACAGGGAAAGATCCGAAAACACCACGCAATCTTGAACCACGGTCAGATGACGTGGCAACACAGTCAGATGACATGGATGTTTGGACAGTGGGGTGCCAGCTCAGGCAACATCTGAGCTGGCACCCCACTCTCCAAACTTCCACCACACTGACATGAGAACATTTGAGGCCACAATGGATTTAATGTGCCCCAGCCCCCTTTGTATATGACAGTTTTTGGTTGGATTCGACATGAGTTCTTAGATCAAAACTCAACTATGAACTGTAGGAAAAATAGTTTTAGACAGCGCAGCAAAGAATACAAAAAGGAACTTTCTAAACATTTGGAATCAGAGGCAAAGCTAGACATTTTGGAATCGGAAAATGAAGATAATGCTGTGCCTGAATATATAGAAAATGATCAGCAGAGGTACATCTGTTCAAATTATGACAATTTTACAAACTCAAAAGGCACATGTTTTCATTTCCTAAAGATGAAGAACAAAAGTAAATGCTAATCCATTTCATTTGCTCTATTATTAATTAGCTATCCAGTCATCCCTTAAAAAGAGAAGTTAGATTTTGAGGAACTGAACAGATATTTAATTTCTATATACAACAAATGGTGGCTGAGATATGTTTTAGGTAAAAATATAGAAGAAAATTAAATGCAAGTCATTTTTTAAGCCATCAGGACCATTTCCTTCCTTTCCTTACCATTCAATACCCGAGATGTACTCTGGATTCATTTTACTGATGCAATTTGTAAAGTGAATCCTATCACACCAACTCATAGAGCTTGTACTCTTTAAAAAGTGAAAAGAAATAATTGCAAGTCATTAAACACTTCCTGGAATGTAAAAAAGACCAATGAATAAGAGTTAGGCAGCAGCCACTATCTTCAGTACATTGACTAAGATAATATTTTGGGGTTTATTTAGTGATGAATGCTTAAAAAATATACATTTGAACTTGTATTAAATTCAATTATAATTTTCCAAATTATCTGTCACATAGATTTGTTTATAGCTGGACTTGTGAAAAGAGAGGTAATTGGGCATCTCCACACATGAGAAACTTGAACCCCCTGTATGGATCATAAAATTTTGGGAATTGCAAGAGAAAAAGAAATTTATTTAATATTTTCAAAATTTTGAAATTGCCCTTACACATTTAGCATTTATCAAATGTTTGTTTTATATTAAATCAAGGTCTCATATAAGAACTATAAAATGAGACCACTTGACATACAAGTTTCATCAAAATCTAAGATCATAACACTAATCAATCCGTTGATTTGAAACGAAATGGCTTGATACCGATGCGAGTACAAAAAATTTGGACTCTAGACTGGTTGGATTGAACTTATCTTGGATTCTGAAACTTACAGGTTATATATCTTTGAGGTATACCTTTTCAAAGTTAGTCTCACTGACGAAATCCCACTCATCAATATTAAAAAATAAAAACAAATTCACAGAAGCTTGGTTGGTTGGTTTTTCTTGAGACTTTTGGCTGCAGAATCAGGCTTTTGTCTCCAATCTTCCTAAATGATCTAAATTTAAGAGAAAAACACAATGAGATTAAAACTTTTCAATTGATATGAGAAATCTAATTATATCTCTAGCTTGTTGTTCACAGAAGTCACTAAGTAATAAATTATTTTGCTGTATGTTTTGAGTGCTCATGAATGCCAAACATAGAATACAAATTAATTAAATTCTGTAACTTTCACTTCATATAATTTTTTTTGTGTTTCTGTGCGAAATAAACGTACAAAATTATAATACTCATTAGTTTCATATTCAATAAAAATATTTATCTAAAACATTTCATGGTATTTGGTATTTTCAATTAACGTCACACTGGAGCAACACAACGGGCTATTGGTGACGGTCCGGGATCAATCCCAGAGGGAAAGATCCGAGGACAACACCACGTAATTTTGAACCACGGTCAGATGACGAAAAACATTTCATGAAGTAGATGTTCAATGCCGCGGCATCCCGGTTGGAGGGGGGATATTTCAATTAACATCACACTGGAGCAACACAACGGGCTATTGGTGACGGTCCGGGATCAATCCCAAAGTGAAAGATCCGATATCCCGGTTGGAACAGTAACGGATTAGCAACCAGAGGGTTGCGAGTTCGAATCCAACAAAGACCGTCGTGTACAAAGGGGCTGTTGCACGTTAAATCTGGCGTGGCCTAAAATGTTCTCACGTTGGCGTAGTGTGGAAGTTTGGAGAGTGAGGTGCCAGTTCATGTGTGACCTCGTCATCTGACAGTGGTTCAAAGTTACGTGGTATTGTCCTCGAAACTTTCCCTTCGGGTTTGGTCCCGGACCATCGCTAATAGCCCATTTTGTGTTGCACCAGTATGACGCTAATTAAAATACCTACCTATCACACCTACTTGAAGTAGATCGTCAATGTTTTAGAATATTTGATGATATCATGGCAACCATACATCAGACCCAACTAGGGATGGGGAAAGAAAGAACAACCTGTTTTTTTCACCTATTCTTCAAAAAGAACCTGAATAGCCTGTTCCAACTTTTCACAAAACCCTGTTCTACGTTCTTTTTGTAAAAAGAAACATTGTAATTTTTTTCTAATTCGATTTTAAACGGGTGGGAATTTTGCAAAGAAAGTAGTTTATCTTTCCTCAAATTTTCTATGCTCGCTAAAAATTTTGTATATTCTAAATAATGCTGTCCGAAACACAGCTGTTCATCCTACAGTTCGTGACAATGTTTCTTGTTGATTCATTCACCCGTTCTCTGTCCATAAACCTACTCCCTGCTCTGCGACTACTTCCTGTTTGAGAGTAGGTATCAAATTTACCGAAGGAATCGATTTCTGCTCTCAAAATTATCCGACCCTGTTCTCCGTTCTCGGAGCTGTTTTACTTCCTGTTCGGAAAATGATTCCTGCTCTCAAACTGTTCTGACCCTGTTCTCCGTTCTCGGAGCTGATCTCGATGAATTGTTCGCGGAGCTGCTCTCGCTCTGCGCTCGCTGGACTGCACCCGGAACTGTTCTCACTCTGCTCTCGTAGAACTGTTCTTGACCGAACCAAGGCCTCGACGTTTGATGAATTTGTGAGAAGACTAGCCTAATAATTGTGAAATTTTTTAATTAGGCAATGACAGAGTGGTGAGGGAAATTTTAAACAAATTAAAAAACATTAATGATTAAGGTTTTGTTGTCTAGATTTCCCTCTAGTGGTGTTGCCTCTACTCGTTCTCAGGATTTGTAATTGTTTTAACTTCTTTTTAAAACCGAATTTTACCACACAATGGAACGCAAATTTTCAAATCTGTGGACATACTATTTCACTATGAAAGATGGAGATTCGGATCGGGCGTCATGCTCTATTTTTGTCAACTATTTGTATAAAGTAGTATTCATTGTTGTAGTGTTTATATTTTACGTATTGTATATTTTTGTAAGTACATATATTTCAATTCTATTGATTTACATTCATGTTTTTGAACGTGCAAAGACATATAATCTGGCTTTTGATAAATAAATTCATTTTAATTTCAAAGTGGTAACCTCAAGACGTCTTAAGTACTTAATTTTTAATGGTTGTTCCCTGTTGCTCAAAGATATATTCAGACGTCTGCCTTGTGATTATCAGGGCTCAAATTTTGTTGACCAAAAATTTCCTCAAAATGTATAACGAAGGGAGGGGAAATTTTTTGTCCTATGCACCACGAATTACATTTTCAGAAACAATGCTGTAAATGGTTCAGGTAGACGTAAGAAACATCTCGATCAACTCAAAAATTCAAAATTATGCAATATATACCTTTCGTTTTCTTCTGTAAAAACAAGAGAAAAATCCTCCCCAATAAAAAATTGTTGATCCCGAAAACGTTAGCAATATTTTTTTGTACTTAGCCTTTTCCGGTATTATCTACAATAAGTACTTACAAAAAAATGAGGTGTCAACAGAATCTGGGCCCTGTGTGTCTACCACGAAAACTCCCGCCATAAAGGGCGGTTGCTATAGGAACGAGGCTCGTATGTCTCAAGTTAAATGCGAGAACAGTAGCGAGCAAAAGAACAGTTCTTTTAGAAAGAACAGGAGCAGCAAAGAACTGTTCACCTAAAACAGCGTTTCTCAACCTTTCAGTATTCGCGGCCCAGTTTTCAATCATAATTTTCATCGCGCCCCCCGCTTACAATAAAATGTATACAACAATAATGTATATTGAGTATTTTGGATTCTGTTTTTAAATTATTTTTAACTAACTGCCAAAACAAGAGTAAAAGCGAGCCAACGTTGGCGAGAAACCACATCTGGCATTTTGCCAAGCGGGCGGTGAACAGATGAAGCGAATGAAAACGGGGAAAATTTAAATATTATATTTGAAATGAAAGCCAAACAGGGAGATAACGTTAAAAGAATATGAAAGTAGAAAAATTCGTTAATGAAAGTTAACCTAAACGGGGTGAGCTAAATTTAGAAACTGGGAATACATTTTTTCGAATAATAATAGAAATAAAACAGAAGCGTGACTGAACAAAAGAGAAAAAATAAGTAATGTTTGTGAAATTGAATCCACACGACCGATGCCGTCTCGAGCATGCGCAGAGCACATGTTTTCTCATAAGAAGGAAAATGTTCGATAACACAAGTTTCAATTCCAGCCAGTCTCATTCGAGTCGATCCTTCTATCACTATCGAATCTATCGTGAATGTGTATGTTATATATGTTTTCGTGTTAATTGCAATTCACCATATTAAATATTCACGGCAGCAGATTTATGCAGACTCATGGATAAATTTTTAAGCGGAAGTAAGCGAGCATTAGACGATAGTCAAGCATCAACACTGACGAGCGTGGTTCCGAAAATAAATTCAAAAAAATATTGTCAAGAATACTTAAATTTTGGGTTTACCAGTACTGAAGTAAATGAAGAAGAAAGGCCCCTGTGTATCATTAGCTCAAAAATATTGGCCGCAGACAGCATGAAACCTAATAAACTTAAACGACATTTGGAAACGCTTCATAGTGAGTACGTCAACAAACCCAGAGAATTCTTCTGATTAAAATTAAAATCATATAAAAAGCAAAAATCATTTTTAAAGAAACTTTGTCTGTGAATAAAAAAGCTTTAATTGCATCTTACAAAGTTTCATATAAAATAGTCAGATGTAAAAAACCTCACACCATTGGTGAAGAGCTTATTTTGCCAGCAGCAATTGAGATTGTAGAAACTATGTTTGGAGATAATTTTTCAAAACAATTGCAGTCCATACCTCTTTCAAATGATACTGTTGCTCGTCGAATTGGTGATATAGCTGAAGATGTACAGTGTCAGCTTTTCTCGAAGTTGCGTGACAAATTGTTTTCAATACAGCTTGATGAAGCAACAGATAGTAATAAAGATTCTCATTTAATTGCCTATGTTCGATTTTGTGATAATATGTCAGTAGTAGAAGAACTACTTTTCTGCAAACCAATAGAACTCAAAACAACAGCGCTCGCATTATTTGCTATTTTAAATGATTTTATGAACGAGGCAAACATAGAATGGAAAAATTGCGTCGGAATATGCACCGATGATGCTCGTTCAATGTCCGGAAGATTACAAAGTATACAAGCACTTGTAAAACAAAAATCGCCTCAGTGCGTCTGGACACATTGCATGATCCACAGAGAAGCTTTGTCTTCGAAAGAAATGAGTCCTGGTCTGAATATTGTGTTAACTACGGTTGTAACCGTAGTAAATTATATAAAAATGAGACCCCTGAAATCGAGAATCTTTTCCGCACTTTGTAAAGACATGGGTTCAATACATTCAGCGTTACTATTTTATTGCGAGGCAAGATGGTTATCACGTGGGAAATTTTTGCAACGTGTTTATTAATTAAGAGAAGAAATCGCCATTTTCCTAGAAGAAAACAGACCGGAAGCCGAGAATTTTCGCGATGGTTTATTTGTGATGAAATTGAGCTACTTGGTCGACATATTCGAGAAATTAAATAACTTGAATCTTCAACTCCAAGGAGCAAATACACATATGTTGGATACGAGTGATAAAGTTAATGCTTTTTGTAGAAAATTGGAATTGTGGAGCAGAAATTTAAAGCAAAAAAAACCTAACAATGTTTGCAAATGTGGATGATTGTACTAAAACTTACAAGGCTGAAGAAGAACATGTAAAAGTTGTTTTTGTAACCATTGAAAATCATTTAGCCATGCTGGCAAAGAATTTTAAAAAGTATTTTCTTGCTGACGACAAACTGATAGCAAGTTACGAGTGGGTTAGGGATCCATTTCATAAGACTCCCGAAGGACTCTCAATTGATGAGGAAGAAAAATTCATAGACTTCACGACAAGTGGCGAAACCAAAAGACAATTTAGTAATAAATCACTATTTGAATTTTGGGCAGGAGTAGAGGATGATTTTTCTGCACTAAAAACAAGGGCATTTAGCATTCTATTACCATTTTCAACATCCTACCTTTGTGAAACTGGATTTTCTGCTGTGGCTTCTTTGAAGACAAAATATAGATCTCGGCGAAATATAGAAACAGAACTGAGAGTGGCTATTTCTAATATTAAGCCTTCCTTCGAAAAACTTTGCTCTGCAAGACAGGCCCAAGGAAGTCACTAATAATTATTAAATTTGTTTTTAATTTAGTATGTTTTGATTTAGTAAGTTGTTTTACTTTATTTGTTAAATATGTCGAAATGTATTTTGTTTTCTGTGTGTATGTGTGCTTTCCTTTCAGTCAGTTAATCAATTTTTTTAAATAATGTTTTCTCTTGGATATTCTCGCTCCTCTAGTGTGCTCGCGCCCCCCTAGGGGGGCGCGCCCCACAGGTTGAGAATCGCTGACCTAAAAGAATAGTATTTTCCATCCTAGACCCAACAAATTCAAACAACCTTTATGAGAAGTAAGTAGTCAATCAATGTCGCATTGGAGCAACTCAACTGGTTATTGGCGACAATCCGGAATCAATCTCTAACGGAAAGATCCAAGGACAACACCACGTAGATCTTTTGCTAACTACGGTCAGATGACGAGAACACCTGAGTTGGCACCCCACTCTCCAAACTTTTGCACCACGTCAACGTGAGGACAATTGAGGCCACGACAGATTTAACGTGCACCAGCCCACATATACGCGACGGTCTTTGGTTGGACGGAGTTTCGAACTCACAACCCTCCGGTTGCTAATCAGTTACTCTTTCAACTGGGTTTGGTGACGGTTCGGGATCAATCCCAAAGCGAAAGATTCTATCTTTATGAGAGGATTTTCTGCGAAAGTAAACATGAGTCTTTTTTCTGTAAAGCTAAATGTTTAGTATTTGTAAGGTAGAATGATCTCCCTTTCTGTATTGGGTAACCGAAAGTTAAATTATCGTATTCCGGGAACTTGCTTGCTTACGCTACGAAATCTCTTATGGAGGGAGGTAGTGTCTTGGCAACTGTTTCGTCACTCTACATTTCCTGGAATACAGTATGTTGGATTTTTTTCTACAATATCGTCTAGTTCTTTAACGAAAGTATTTTTCTGGTAGTTTACACTGAAAATACATCTCACAGGCTTCTTGTGCCACGTTGAGGTTTTCGTTGAGTTACCATAAGAGGCATTTTCGTCTAGCTATATTATAGCTCATTGTGTCGCTCCAGTACGACATAAATTCAATTACTTATCAACCTACCCGTCAAGCTAAATACAAGTGACGGTAGTTGTTAGAAAACAAGTTCGTAAAAATAAGTTCAGAAAGTCTTCACGGGCTGCATCTACCCGATGCCGGGTGCATTTGGAAATAAGCCAAAAAGCCTTTTTACACAACATACATAATTTTATTTACAAATTATCAGACGGCAGAAACGTGCATACCGTCGAGATAAAACTTATTCTAACTTACAAAATTCAGCTTGGAAGCTGACGTCACTTTTTACAGCGCCGCTCATTGGCCAGTTACATTTCACGATTACTTCACTTCACAACATCCTTCCCCCTTGAGACTCAGATAGAGAGTCTCAAGCTCATAACTAATATTATTCAAAAGATCAAGCCTCTTTGGAGCTTTCACACACCTTCCAGAGGAGGTGTTTCTTTTCATTATCAGGTGTTAATGTATTTCCAAGACAGGAGATGCCACCAGAATTATATTCCTCTTCACCCGGTTTCTTATCAGCAATTACATTTGTTTCATTTGCCTGTATCTCCAAAGGGAAGATACGCTGTATCGGACGTAAAACAGTTCCATGCTGCGTCTTAAGTTTAACAGCGCGAATCTTTCCATCACGTCCAGGAATCAACTCAATAATCTTTGCTAAAGGCCAAAACAAACGTTTTTTGTTATCTCCCACTAAAACTATTTCTCCAACCCTTGGCTCACGTGGTCGTTTTTCATTATGTTTTTGAACCAACTGACTCAAAATACTCTTTTCTAAAACGTTGTCGTAGATCATTTAACAGTTTACTTCTATATTTAATTCTTGTCCTAAGATTTCGCGAATCTAATTCGTCAATATCCTCAACACTGGAACTCCGGTTCTCGATAAGAAACATAGCGGGTGCCAGAGGAACTAATTCCTCCGCATTTTCAGAGACATATGTTAACGGTCTACAATTAATTATAGATTCACAGTCACAAATCACAGTATTCAGTTCTTCATAAGTTAACACAGATTTACCCAAAGTACGTTTTAGCAATTCTTTTACAGTGCGGACTAGGGATGGGAAATACTGTTCTTTTCGGCCAACAGTTCTTTGATGTTCTGTTCTTTTTAAAAGAACTGTCCTTTAACCTGTTCTCAAATGTCTCTCTACTCGAAATGTGCAAGCCCTGTTCGTCCTCGTAGACTATGTGGCGCCAGCAGTTTTCGCGATAGACAGGGACCGAATTTTGTTGACGTCATATTTGTTAATACTTTGTAGGCGTGCATATATAAAAAAATAGAAATGACTCGGAGTCTTCGTATTGTTATCGGTTGATTGATTTTTTTATGGTGCAATGGGCAAGTCTATTCAAGCTGCTTTCGCTTTTCACTTTCGCTTTTCAACACATTAGTTTTATGGCGGGATTCTTATTTCCGAGATGTCTTTAAAATCGTAATACCTGACTTAATGAGATCCCTTTTCAACTTATAGAGAGCATGACACCCGATCCGAATTTCCTTTTCACAGTGAAATATGTCCGCACATTTGAAATTTTACTTTCCATTTTGTAAAATTTGGTCTTAAAATAAAGTTAAAAGCATTGCAAATCCTAAGAACGAGTAGAGGCGACACCACCAGAGAGAAAGCTGGACAACAGAATCTTGATCAGCAATATTAAAAAAAAATTTTAATTTGTTTAAAACTAAAAATTCACCATTATGCCATTGCCTAACAATTATAAAATTTCACAATTATTACGCTAATCTCCTCGCAAAATTCATCAGACGCCGGGGCTTGGTTCAGTCGAGAACAGTTCCTGGGACAGTCATCGAGAACAGAGAACTGCTCTGAGAACAGAGAACAGCTCCGAGATCAGAGAACAGCTCCGAGATCAGAGAACAGCTCCGAGAATGGAGAACAGGGTCGGAACAATTTGAGAGCAGGAATCATTTTCTGAACAGGAAGTAAAACAGTCCAAGAACGGGGAACAGGGTCGGACGGGGAGCAGGAATCGATTCCTTCGGTAAATTTGATTCCCGCTCTCAAACAGGAAGTAGTCTCAGATCAGGAAGTAGGTTTATGGACAGAGAACGGATGAATGAATCAACAGGAAACAGTAAGTCACGAACTGTATAATGAAAAGCTGTGTTTCGGACTTGGCATAATTTAGAATATACGAAAACTTTGCGAACTTAGAAAAAAGAGAACTTTGCAAAATTCCCACCTGTTTAAAATCGAAGTACAAAAAAATTGCAATGTTTCTTTTAACAAAAAGAACCGAGAACAAGTTTTTGTGAAAAGTGGGAACAGGCTGTTCCCGTTCTTTTTGAAGAACAGGTGAAAAAGAACAGTTCGTTCTTTTTTCCCCATCCCTAGTGCGGACCAACCTTTCCCACCAAGCTGCGGTGGGTGGAATAAATTTCCAAAGTATTTTAGGAGTTCTGGTTTCTTTTAATATTTCATCCCAATTCAATTTCGAAAGATCATTAGAGGCGCCCCGAAAGTTAGTTCCGTTATCACTATGAATTGTTCTAGGCCGCCCAAGTCTAGCGATAAACCGCCTAAGTGCTAGTAGAAAAGCGTCACAAGATAGGGAATTCACAAGTTCAAAGTGAACAGTACTATCCACACTTTTTTTTTATTTTTCAGAAAGAGAGGCCTAGCTAAATCAATTCCCACTTTCAAAAGGCGCACAATCCGTAACTCGGTCTGGTGGTAAAGGTGTCGGTTCGCTTGACATAGATTTAACCTTAAAGCGTTTGCAAGCAATACAGTTATATACAATATTTTTAATAGCTTTCCTAGCCCTGATAATCCAAAATCTTTCTCTTATCAGGCATTGCATCATTTGCACTCCCCCGCATGACAGTTTTTTATATGTACAAATCTGATTAACAGCTTATCAAATTCATATTTATCTGGTAACAATATTGGGAACAGAAAAGATTTATAATCATCTCGATGAAGGATTCTGGTTTTCACTCTCAAAATACCTTCTTCATCTATGAAAATTTCAATACAATTTGACGATTTTGCATCAAACAGATGTCTTTGAACTAAACGAATCTTTTCAGTATTTTCAATTTCAGACTGAAAGTTCGTAGTTTTTACATTTCTCATGTGACTCTTTACAATTATTCACAAATCTCAATATCCATGCAAATACTCTAATCATTTTATCATAACTGGATACACTGTTTAGATGCCAAGGGGGTGCGTCTTTTGATAGATCAATATTCACTACTTTTATTTTTTTTCTCTCTACGTCTACTTCTTCAGATTGACAGTGTGTTTCACCAATAAGCAGTACTCAGGGCTTTCTCGTAACCACGAAGGACCGTCCCACCATCTAGAAAGGAGCATTTGTCGCGAAGAACAACCATGCGATAATAAGTCGGCAATGTTCCTATTTCCTGGAACATGTCTCCATAACTGACCTCGCGTCAACTCACGAATTTCTCTGACCCTATTGCCCACAAAAACAGACCAATTGCCTTGTTCCCTTATCCACCAAAGCGCTGTAGTGGAATCGGACCAAAACGTGATTTTTATGTCGGGCAAATTGAGGGCTTTGATAATAGAATTCGCAAGTCTAGAACCTATACAACAAGCCATCAGTTCTAAACGAGGTATGCTTAAAGGTTTCAAGGGGCTACTCTGGACATCGCTCTAACGAGAATTACTTTTACTTCAGAATCAAGTATTGATCGAACAAAGACGCACGCCGCATACGCCCCTTGCTAGCATCCACAAAGACATGTAGTTCAGACGAAGAATTAATCACCATGTAACGAGGTAAAGTAACATCTTTTAAAACATAGACATCTTTAAACCACTTTAAAAAGTATTTACATCATTAGGAGACAATTCATCGTCCCAAGCAATTTTCAACTTCCACAAGTCTTGCAATAACAGTTTCGGGAGCAATGTAGTTGGTGTTAACAAGCCAATAGGATAAAAAAAACTTCTACACAATTCCTAAAATTAGTCTTTTTGTGATTTCACATGTCAATGCTTCCATATCTGTGCAACACTTCAAGGTATCATTATCTAAATTCCAAATTACTCCTAAAACGCAAGTATCCCCTGAATATTTATCAACATTTATACCTGCTACATTGCTTTCAAAACCACGCAAGTTAAAACATCGATTTGACATAATTAATTTAGCATGCTCAATGAAACGTTCTTGTTCATCATTATTAAATACTCCTGATGCACAATTGTCTACATAGAATGAACGTTTGTTTCTGAGCAACATCTTTATACTGAGGTGGACAATTTTCTAAAACGCATTATAGAAGCATTCAACGAAAAAGGGCTAGAAGATACTCCAAACACAACTCTACAGTGCCTATAAATGAGCTGCCCTTCATAACATGGGACAAAAAACTTAAGAAAATTTCTGTCCTTAGGTGCAACAGACAACATTAAAAACCTGTCTCTATATCCGCACTTATACCGATTGGATACATTCTAAATCGATCAAGAATATCAGGTATCACAATTCAATAAGATTAATTCCTTTAAACAAACATTCGTTCAAAGAGGGTTTCCCTATCTCTGAGGCACAAGCGTCAAAAACCGGACGAATTTTAGTAGTTTCACTATCTAGTTTAATCACTGGCCTGTGTGATAAATAATGGCATTCTTTATTCAATTCGAAATCTGGCACGCGTTCGATTATGTTCAATTTTTCTCATTCCTGAAACACCTTCTGATAATCAGTGAAAAATTCACATCTAAAACTACTGATCATTTTTTCATATCTCTTCCAGACTAATTCTTTATTATCGGGTAAATTCGCAGAATTGCACTTCCATGGAAGTTCTACTTCATGTCTTCCAGCGGGAAGAATTTTCATTCTATCATTAAAATCACTTAGATTAAGATCACCTTTCTCCCTTTCAATTTGGGTTGGATCAGATATTTCTAAAATTTCAAGTTCCCATTATTTATTTATAGCTAGTACTTTCATTGCATGCATTGATAATGCCGTCAAAATATTATCTTTCTCACATTAATTTTGTTTTCCAATTACAGTCCATCCAAGTTTTGTTTCTACGGCCGTTAAGCCAGAAGGTAATTCAACAGAATTTCCTGTCAACAATTTTCCTACAACATCTGCACCAATAAAAAGATTAATTTCGGTTTCTTTTCGGAAAGAATCAGTAAAATCTATCTTCTTTTCTTTTAATTCATTCAAAATCCCGTTATCCTTAATCTTAGGAATAAAACCACAAATTCTTTTTTCAGAAAGAGCTTCAAAACTACAAGCAAAAGTTCTTTTTAAATTACTGACCTCGACAGAAAACACATGTCGTTATGGGGTTTCATTTCAGCCCTCCCAAATAGCGCATGTATAACAGTTTCGTCTCTCAGTGGAGATGCTTTAAGCTGAGTCATAACATTTTCGCTTACGTAACTACTTTGACTTCCTGTGTCAATTACCGCGCGAATAATTTTCTCATGTCCTAGATATCGAATAAGTACGCAAAGAGTTTGCAAAAATACAATTTCGTTTCTGCCAAGAGAGAGAACTCTCAGATTTTGGAATACTCTTTTGTCATTATTTTTTCTTGTTTTGAACACATAATTTCAAAATGAGGATTATTACAAATAGAACAATTCTCCCCCCAATTGTTTTTTTATATTACAAAATTTACTTAAGTGACCAGCTCTTTTTAAACAAGAAAAACATGCACCTTTTTTCATCAATAATTGTTGTTTATCAGCCAGTCATTTTCCTCGCGGTAAAACATTTTTCACTAGGATGAGACTTATCACAAAAAATACAGTTATTAATTCTCTTACCTGAATTATCAACAAGGCTTTCCAAAGCTGATGCTGTTGTCCGGTCAGCTTGTTTTACCTGTTCAATAAATTCCTTCTTTCGATGAATTTGATGAGGTGCGAAACCAGTCCGGGCAAGTAAAACCATTTCTTCACCCTTTACTTCCTGTTTGAAGAATATTCATCAAATGTTCTAAAGTTTAAGAACCTTTGGTTTCTGTCGAGTCGTGATTTCTACTTCTTTCCCAAGCCACTAACACTTCTTCTGGAAGGCAACTCTTCACTAACGACATTAGAAAGTCTCCGTACTTTTCTTGGGTTCTTCCCAAGCCAATGCTCGCAGCTTTCTTTCCAGTTCATCATATAGAGAGGGAAGATCAGTCTTCGCTCTTCCGGTAGAAGCGTTCTTCGTAACTAAGCTTAACAAATCTCTAACATAGATCTGCACAAGCAAATCTTCTCGTCCGAAATACTCTTTCAATTGTTCAGTTGCCTTAGGGTAATTAGCCGCCGTAGCTGGGAAACTAAGAACTAAACGTTCTGCTTTCGATTTGGGTTCCATAGATTGCAATACTGCATCTTATCCTCATCGGCAATACTTTTGTCGTCGTGTATCTTCTGAAGTTGACTCCAAAAAGTCAGGTATTCTTTCGCTTCGCCATTGAACTTTTTCAGCTCTATCTTCGGCAATTTAAATTTTCTCGTCTCCTTGTCATTCGACAGAGCACATAGCTCTAAGTACCGGTCTCTGTAAGTTTCAGATTCTTCTAAATCCTCATTAAATAAATGTTCGCCATCTTCACTCTGTAAAAACTGTTCCGAAATAGAAGTTTGACAGACATCAAGTCTCTGAAACTTATTACCAAGTTGAATTCTCAAAATCGAAAGCGATTTAAAATCACATACTTCTTTCGATAATGCCGTTTCTATTTTCTTTAAACTCAGAGAAAACGCAGTTCTCAGCCCTTTTCGTTGTGTTTTAAAAACATTTAAATTCATTTAAATCTTGGTTCAAAAGTTCTTAAAAGGGCAAAGAACCCAGTCCCGCCGAGGGTACCACTATGTTAAAAAACAAGTTCCTAAAAATAAGTTCAGAAAGTCTTCACGGGCTGCATCTACCCGATGCCAGGTGCATTTGGAAATAAGCCAAAAAGCCTTTTTACACAACATATATACATAATTTTATTTACAGATTATCACAATTACAGATTATTTACAATTATCAGACGGCAGAAACATATATACCGCCAGATCAAACTTATTCTAACTTACAAAATTCAGCTCGGAAGCTGACGTCACTTTTTACAGCGCCGCTCTTTGGCCAGTAACATTTCACGATTACTTCACTTCACAACAGTAGTATTTATGCGGAGATACGTGCTTTCTGTTCGTATTCTGAACGTGACGTCAATTGACTTGTTTTTCGAATACGATTTCAGTACTTAGCCAATAAAAATTCCAGATAAAATTCCGAATTGATACATGATAATTGACTGGTCAAAGCCAATTTGATCAATCGCCAAACGTCACCAAAACGGCGACAAATTAAAATTTAAGATATCCCCGATATGTAGCATGCGAAAGTATTCGGACAGCAAAAGATCTATGAATATAAAAATACCATGCCAAACTTCCTTCTGAATAGGATCGCTTACGAGGATACGCAAAAATACTGTATTGAAGTGTACCATGGAGTGATAATAATTTCAAACTAGTTGGTTTGTTGATTCGCTATCTATAGCGCAATGGCCATATTTGACCATGCTGCGCCAAACACAAAACAGACAACGTCAAGTAATGGGCATACACACAAAGCTTTTTACTGACACAGAAAAGAGAAATATACCCAGGGAGGAATCGAATCTGCTCCGCCTACAACTCGGTAAGGATGTTAAGCTAATCACAGAACTGCTACTCAATCACCCATACTTTCGAATCACAGTTCTTATCTGTTACTGAAATATGAAAGTAACAGTGATTTGGTTACAGTGATTACTGGAACAGTGATTGAGAATATCTATGATTCGGTAGCAGTGATTGAGGGCTAAGTGCTATCAGCTGATACCGGTTAACCCTGATACTGCGACTGCGATTAGGTAGCAGTGATTCAGGGCTGTGATATCAACTGATATCGTTTAACCTCAATCGGTGACTGCGACTGGTATTAATGATTCGGTAGCAGTTCACGCTGCGACTGAATATCAGTGATTTGGTAGACCTAATCGGTGATTCGGGGGAGTATATACCTGTATAAGCAGATCCTCAACGTTAAAAAACTACCAGTCTTTTTATCTGCTTCTTAATACTTGGAATTTGTTTCCTAGTTACCTTTTGGAGAGAGTAAAGTACAGCTAATTATATCAAAAATAATTTAATAGTAGAAACTTGCATATGGCTCCCGATATGTCAAACGAAAAAGCATAGATAGTCCTCAAAAGTGTTTAATGTTCTATACTTGAACCGATCTCACGAGCGTCTGCTTTCGCCTCCCGAAGAAAGTATATACATCTCGAAGCGCAACAGATTTGTGCGCCTAGCCGGCGCCGAATAATATAAACATAGTCCACTGACAACGGTGTAGGATCAACTCCGAAAGGCTTCTCAGCAAAAAGTCTGGTCAGGTTGCGACATCCTTCCACCTTGAGTTCGTAACTTGGAAGAACTCAACCAATTGTCGCGTCTCACAAGCCGAGTCTTTGGATAGGTGTCACTGCTCTCCCACTCCGAGTGATTGTCGATTTGGGTGACTTCTGATGTTCTTTGGCAGGAACAAGTTCATAGTCAATATTTGTGGCACCTGGGTTATCTTTATCTTTGGGAACTTTGGTTCTGAGGAAAGGACCTGATGTCTCATCTGATAATTCTAAGGAATAAAGACGTTGAACAGGGCGTATTATAGTTCCGGATTTGGTTTTCAGTTTCACAACTCTGACGATTTCATCTCTTCCAGGCAGGACTTGCACGACCCGCCCTATCGGCCATTGTAAACGCCGACAGAGATGAATTTTGAGGTTTCCCGCTATATTTTAACTGTCCTAGATATTCCAGTCGAAACCTTTTTCGTAAATCTTCACGTACTTTTTGTATGTACCGGTATCTTTTGCGCATATAGGCGACATCTATACTATCGATATCCGGTACGCCACTTTCTATCGTTTCCTGTAGAAACATAGAAGGCGTCAAAGCAATCAAATCGTTTATATCTTCAGATAAGTAAGTTAAGGGTCGAGAGTTTATTAGGCTTTCGGTATCGCACAAAACTGTGTTTAGTTCTTCGTAATTTAACAAAGCCTGCCCTAATATTCTGCGTAAAACTTGTTTGACCATGCCAATCAGTCTCTCCCACCATTCGCCCCACCATGGTGCAGATGGAGGAATGAATTTCCAAGTTATCTTCCTCATCATGGATTCAGACTTTATTTTAAGCCAGTCCACTTTGCAAAGTTCGCTGTGAGCTTTAACGAAATTACTGCCATTATCACAATAAATAATAGTGGGTCGCCCTCTACGAGCTATAAATCTTCTTAGTGACTGCAGGAAGGTTTCCGCTGTCAAGGATGTTATTAATTCCATGTGCACTGCGCGATAAACTGTACAAGTGAACAGAACTATCCAGGATTTTGTCCCATCTTTCAAATACAGCGGTCCGGCGAGATCTACACCCAAGACTTCGAATATCGTAGCTTCTCTTACTCTATCTTCAGGTAAGGAAGAGGCTCTTGGTTCTGGATAGGTCACAGTGAATCGTTTGCATCGGACACATTTCAATATAACTTGTCCAATCGTTTTTCTGCTACGCAATATCCAATAATTTTCTCTGAGCTGGTTCATCAATATTTGGACTCCAGGATGTCCTAGTTCTTTATGCTTATTGTCTATAAGCATATGCACTATTCTATGTTTTGATGGTAAGATTATGGGTAATCTAAAGTTCTTTTTGTCTCTTCGGTTAAAAATGCGCGTTTTTACTCTCAATAACCCCTTTTCGTCGAGTACAGGATAAAGAGGCTTTATTTGTTGATAATTTACGCCAACAGGAAATGCTTCGCGTTGGATAATTTTTAACAAAACTAATTCTGCATGATTTATTTCTTTCAAAGTTAGATCCCCAAAGTAACGTGATGTTTTCAATTTTGCATTAGAGAAAAATCTATAAATCCAAGCAATTACTCTAACAAGTTTGACATACGAAGATATTCTATGGAAGATTTCCTCTGTTTCTAGATTTACATGTGTGTTAGTTACAGCACCTTTTCTGATTTCTTGAATGTTTTCCTGATTATATTCCAATTTTGGTGTTGGCCATTCACCTTCATTTTTCTTTAACCATGCGGGTCCCTCCCACCATCTAACTGACAAAAGCTGTTTGGCAGGACAGCCTCTAGATGGAAGGTCAGCAGGATTATCGGTTCCTGATACATGTCTCCATGCATTCGGGTTTGTTAATTTCCTGATTTCTCGTACTCGCTTCAACACAAAAACAGTCCAGATTTCTTCCTTTTGGATCCAGGTCAAAATAGTGGTTGAATCAGTCCAAAAATATAATTCAACATTTTGTCATTGCAAACCTTCTAAAACTGAAGTGCAGAATCTCGCTCCCACCGTTGCAGCTACCAACTCAAGACGTGGAATCGTGTTTGATTTTACCGGAGCTACTCTGGACTTAGAAGCTAATAAATGAACTTCAACTCCATAAGAAGTCTGAATTCTCGCGAACACTGCAGCAGCATATGCATTACTACTGGCATCGCAGAAGGTGTGAATGCTACACAAATTTTTGTTATCTCTGTTAGTGTGTATCCATCGGGGTATAGAAATTTCTTTTAAGAGACTCAGATCTCTGAACCAACTAAGAAACTTTTCTTTCGTATTTTCATCAACTTCAGTATCCCAAGAAATTCCCATTTTCCATAAGCTTTGTAACAATAGCTTAGGAAACAAGAGAACAGGGCTTACAAGACCAATCGGGTCATATACTCTGTGGGCTAAAGACAAAATAGTCCTCTTAGTTACTTCCATTAATTTGAAACTTTCCAACCATGTCAGGTTCACAGTTAAAAGATCTTTCTGGTAATCCCATAATAATCCCAAAACCGGTGACTCAACACCTGTTTGTAAGTCATCCCCAGTACGTAACCAACCTCGTAGATTAAACTTTCCTTCATTCATTACTTTTTGAGATTCTTCAATAAACAGTGTCATTTCAAGTTCATCTTCAAAACTGGTAACAACGTTATCTACATAGAAAGAGTGAATAAGTTTATGCAACATATTTTTATATCATAGTGAGAATTTTCAATATATTTCTGCAAATGAAATTCTATTACAGGTGCCAAAAGAAAAGGGCTACTTTTCACACCAAACACTACTCGGGTATGACGAAATATTTTTAGCTCCTTTTTATTCACATCCTTCCACCAAAAGAATCTAAGATAATCTCGATCATCGGGTTTTACACTAATTTGTAAAAATGCCTTTTCTGTCTGCTATGGCTGCAAATTTACCCTCCCGAAATCTTAAAAGAATGGAAGGTATTAACTCTATTAAATTCGGACCACATTCTAAGCACTGATTTAGAGAAGGATAATACTTTACTCTCGCAGAAGCGTCGAATACTGGTCTTATTGGGGTGGAACTATTTTCCTTTATAACTGGTCGGTGTGGCAAATAGTGTCCATCATCAATAACCTCACTTTGTTTGACTTCTTCGGTTGTACCTAAATCGAGCCAACTGTCGAAAACCTCCTCGTACAATGTAAGTAGGTTTTGTGAGCGAAGTTTCTGCGTTGTGGATTCTAAGCGCTTCACGGCTAAATCCTTATTGGTGGGTAGCGGTAGGTGATCTTCAGACCAGGGCAGAACAATTTCATAGCGCCCTTCACTGTTCACGGACACAGAATGTTGAAATCGCATCTTTGTTTGTAAATCTCTTTCCTCTCTGTTCTTTTGTGTTGCCAGATCAATTATTCCAATGATATCAAGATTCCAGAGTTCGGTAATAGCTACATCCTTAACTAACATATTTGTAACTACCATCGCAGAATTGGTATCAGAAGTTTGATATGGCATCTTTCCCATCAAGGTCCAACCTAAATATGTTCCTACAGCAACAAGTCCACACGGCAGATGAATAATCTTTCCATTAAAGAGTTTACCCGCAACATCAGCCCCGATTAATAGATCAATTTCTAATGATTCTTCTTGTTCAGAGATTAATTGATCAGTTACAGTAATATTATGATATTCAAGCTCCTCAGCGAATGGTTTTAATGTTGGAATGGGTACAGCCGAACAAATGGTTTGCTGGTCAAGGACCTCAAAGTTACAATTATAATCACCTTTCAAACTGCTAATGAATACTCTATCTAAAATGTTTCTCGGGATGTTCTCTGCCCCCAAATAAATTATGAATAACACTTTCTTCTTTAATAAAATCATATTTCATTTCTTTCGTTACACGTTTACTCAAATAAGATCGTTGACTCCCAGAGTCGACGAGTGCACGAACTATTTTCCCCTTATTTCCTGCACCTCGTAATCGTACATACAATGTTTGTAAAAGAACTGTACAACATGTGCGATTGCTTAAAACTGCATCATTGATCATATTTTGACTCTCACTTTCACCAGCGTTCGTTTTCGATTTAGGTTCTTTAAATTTACCTTCATTACACATTATAGCATAATGTCTACTCCTACACTTTTCACAATTAATCTTGCATCTGCAATCACGAGCTCTATGACCGATTTTTAGGCATTCTTAGTTGGCGTAAAAATGAAAACTAAAGATGACATCCAAATCAAACAAATATTAGAAGATGAATATCTACAAGCCACTATGAACGATACTCATACTTCGCGATGAAGCCAAACATAACATCTTAAAAACTCAAGCAGAGAATACACGACAGTACAACAAACGAAGAAAACCAGCACATTCATACAACATCGGCGACAAAGTAGCAATCAAACGAACACAGTTTGGCACTGGCCTTAAACTCCGTCCAAAATTTTATGGTCCATACCAAATTGCTAAAGCTCTCCCAAACGACCGGTATGAAGTCAAGAAAATTGGTCAACACGATGAATCCAACCAAATTTCAACTGCAGCCGACCACATGAAAGCGTGGTTCAATTAAAAACATTAAACCACTTTCACAAAACTGAACTGTACAATTTATACGTATATATTTTTTTCACACTACTTTTGTATTTTTGTGTTACCGATTTTTACGATGCAGAACTCCACGACGTACACGATTGAAGACAACGACGAATGCAGCTTCTACTCAAGAAGGCCACACGAAGAAAACCCGCAGCAACGATGTTTACCACTGCACACGACGAAACGATGCTTTTCAACAGAACGCTGCACGAAGACGCTGAAAGCAACCCACCGTTGTACAAGTGCTGCATTGTGAAAAAATGTGCAAGAGCATCCCAAACATGCTCAACTCTGACATTTTTCTTTCGCTTTCTTTCTCTTTTTCATTCATATTTTTCAGGTAGTCATACTCCTATTTCGTGTATAGCCGGAGGTCTTGGCTATGTCAAGATGGAAGAGTGTGGGTTATATTTTAAAGATCAGCATTCCATCTGCCACTCCCTGTGTGTAATACGGGAAATGAGGAAGCGCCGCCAAGTCTAGACAGACTGGCTTAGGACGATTTTCCCAGATTCGAGAGACAGTTGCAGAACGATGACACGAGAAGAGAATGGCGTACGGCCATGTCTAACGAATACCCGATGAAGTGAAATTGTTAACTATTTTTAATCTGTAAATATTCCCCCTTTATTTGTAAATAAACTCTTTAATTGTTAATTATGTCGCTTTTAACCCTTTTCTAAAGTAGAGATTCTGTATGCAAACTCATCCTAAAGCGGTTAGGATATTCCGCATAAATGTTACCCAAACGTGCAAAAGTCCTTGTGGTTGGAAAACATGTGTCAGCAGTAGAAGGAGCGGCAAGCTCTGCTGCTAAAGAAATTCAAGATTGTCGCAATTACCGTTTATTTGTGAAAGACGAGAACACCGGCTTCCGCTTTCTGGTTGATAGTGGAGCGGACGTATCAACCATTCCAGCTTCAGAAAAACATAAAGATGGAATTCTTTAAAGCTTTACGCAGCTAATGGCTCAGAAATTCAAACAAATTTTAACACTCGAGTTGGGACTTCGCCGTGATTACCAGTGGCCTTTCATCATAGCAAAAGTGGATAAGGGAATACTTGGAGCTGACTTCTTAAATAAATTCAAGCTATTAGTAGATATTAACAAAAGAAACGCCTTACTGACGGACTAACTAAGCTTTTTGTAACTGGTGAAATGTCATCTATAACGGCAGAAAATAATGTGTCATGAATCAATCTTCCAAATTTTCCGTTATCATTTCCTTGTATTCAAATTTGATGAAACCTAATCTGTTGATAAGTATTACTACTAAAGACCCACCAGTTTATTCTAAAGCTCGACAGTTAGATGCCAAACGATTGGAAATTGCAAAACAAGAATTTAAATACACTGCTGGCCACCCAAATTGCAACACCAAGAAAGACAAGAGATATCGCAACAAAATTTATTTTGTAGATAACATGTTGACCAAGTATCAAATGATTAAATTTATAGACTTCTGTGAAGTGTGGTTCCTGCCAAAATCAGTAGCCAGAGTAGCCGCCATTGTTGGAGATCACCGCTGCCACACGCCTCGGCATTGATTCAAAGAGACTTTGGATGTGTTCTTGGGGTACAGCAGACCAAGCAGCTTCCACACGTTGCCAAAGTTGATCTGGTGTGGCAGCTGGGGATGTATTCTGGGTCAATCGTTGAGCAACCATGGAGCACATGTTTCCTATCGGCGAAAGATCCAGGGGGCGAGCTGGCCAGGGAAGCAATTCAATCTGGCGATTGACGAAGAACCCTTGGACAATGCGTGCCACGTGTGGTCGCGCATTATCCTGTTGAAATATGGCTGTGGGCAAGCCCTTAAGGTAAGGAAGGACAACTGGCTCCAACACCTCGGAGATGTAGCGCTGGCTGTTTAAAGTACCGGCAATGCGTACTAGAGGAGTGCGAGAGTGATATCCAATCCCGCCCCATACCATAATACCCGGTGCAGGACCAGTGTGGCGGTGCATAACGCAGCTGTTCAGCATCCTCTCTCCACGGTGTCTCCAGACTCGAATCCGACCATCGTGGTGTTGCAGACAGAAGCGTGACTCGTCAGTAAAGACAATTTCATTCCATTCTGCCGTCCACATCCTTCTTTCATCACACCATTGGCGGCGGAAACGTCTGTGGTTCTGCGTCAAGGGTAGACGAAGCAATGGACGTCTTGCGGACAGACCAGTCTGCTGTAAACGGCGTCGAACGGTACGCGCAGACACTGGATGATGCGGTACAGACTGAATGTGCTGTGCTATGGTTCGTGATGTGGCTGAGCGATCCGTCACTGCCATACGCACAATATGCCTGTCATCACGTGAAGTGGTGCACTGAGGTGGATGCGATCGAACACGTCGGTCCGTCGTACCCTCCTGCATCCAACGATCACATATCCGCATTACAGTTGTTTGGTTTCGTCCAACACGACTACCGATTTCCCTGAAAGATAATCCACAATCTCGGTAGGCCACTATCCTTCCTCTGTCGAACTCGGATACTTGATCAAAAGATGATCGCTGTTTTTTACGAGGCATAATTGATCGTTTTTTTGAAAAAACCACAAGAAAAACACAATTGCCGTACTTGAAATCGTCGAAATCTCCAAGCCTTAAATAGCGCTTTGAAGTGGCGCCACAGGCGCGCGTGATGTGCGTCTGCGCTGAAATTCTAATCATTTGCATATCTCACCTCCGCTAATGCATGTTGTAAATTTCATATTATTTGCATGCTTCCTTCAGGGTGTTGCATTTACGGTGGCCAGCAGTGTATATGTTTGATAATGACATTATTCGCCACGTACCCCAGGTTGGGAACCGCTGGTCTAGACAACTGAGACATCTACAATATTTATCACAGTATTCAACAGAAATACGTCACATCAGCGGAAATGAAAATGTTGCAGACTCAATGTCTAGAATAGAATCAGTAATCGGTCTAGATCAGGCCTGGCCAACACGCGGCGCGTCACGTTAAATTGTGCGGTCCGCCGGGCGATTTTATATTTCTATTGAAACTTTTGTTTTTCGTTGCATGTATACAAAACATATTAAATAATTTGAAATAACGATAAAAAATTAAATTTTAAATTAACAATAGAAAAACCACGTAAAAAATTTAATATAAATTGCGCCAGTAAGTGATAATTTCGCCAAGGGGTAATCTTGGTTGTGTATGGAAGCCGGCAGTCAAGGATGACTCGAGACACTAGTCTAGACACGCTTGGGTCCGTTATCGTTTCGTTATCCACTGCACGAACGAAGTTATTATTTCAAGTGAATCTCTGTTAAGGTGTTAGGTTTGTTTTTGACTTACTTTCGTGTTTGCTAAGTTTTTTGTGTGTGGTGCTGATAGTTGAATAAAAGTGACATCTGAAGACATCCAAAGTTTGAAATTTATTCAAGTGAGTATATTTTTACTAATGCAAGTAAATTTAAAAATTAGTAATTTAATAAAATGTTAAATTGATAAAAGTTATTATAAATTTTTAAATTTTCAAGTTATCACTATTTGCATTAAGTTTAAAAAAGTTATTAAATATTGGTATTTTTACCAGGACTTCGAACCAGAACTGAACCGAAAACCGCAAAAATTGCGGTTCTTTAACCGTAAACCGAACCCCAAAAGTAGTCCACCTCTAAACCCGAATCGAAATCGAAAACGTTATTTTTTTTGTACCGGTTTCCAGATAATTTATACTTATTTCGGTTCAGACACAAATTTTTAACTAAAAGACTTTCAAACTCTCTTTTTTATCTGCCGCTCAATTATAGCAAAGAGTAGCTGACTGCGTGCGCTTTCAAGGACTATTTATTGCATTGTAAGCAAAATCCCGCAGAATCCACTAACTGGCATAAAACATTGACAGTTCTTTCTTTCGACACGTTCCCTGCGAGAATTCAAAAAGGATTTTGAACTTTACAATCAGTAATAATTTATAATAAAAGTATTACGTACTTTATAATTTACATAAAGTGATTATCAGGTTAAGTGCAAATATTTTCCGCTATAAGTTGAGTGCATGGTAAGCAAATCTAAGGTACAGGGGATTTTTATAAATTTAATTCATGATAATTTATTTCACAAATTAAATTTTTATGAAAATTTTAAAAAGATCTCTTTAAAAGACAATAATGACCCCTAGACACCCTAGATGACAACATTTTAATGTAAATCGAATTGCAATCGGAGAGAAAAAAAAACTATTCGAATATACGTAAACCGGTTTAAACCGGTTTACGTATATTCGAACAGTTTTATGTTCGTACTTTTGATGACGCGAACCGGAACAGAACCGAATTTCAAAAATTTTGGTTAATAGAACGAAAACCGGAACGGAAAAAATTACGGTTCGAAGCCCTGATTTTTACATAATTATAATACATAATTAGAAAACAAGAATACTAAATTTACTTAAAACAGTAAATTATTTTGCTGTGTAATATACCAATATTCTTCAACTAACATTTATTTAAATTTTTTTTGGTCCATAACAAGGATGAATTCAAAGAAAAGAAAAGTTGTTGATGAAAACAGGAAATTTAATGATCGTTAGGAAAAAGATTATTTTTTCACAATGCAGAATTCAAAATTAATGTGTTTAATTTCTAGAGAGACTGTCGCTGTATTTAAGGAACATAACGTTAAAAGGCATCATGAGACAAAACATATTGAATATGTAAATTTCAGTAAAGAATCATAGTATAACAATAAAATTCTAGTCATTTTGTATTTGTATTATATTTTTTAAAAGCATGTTTACCTAAATTGCGGCCCGCTGTAACGTTACTCGCCATCAAAGTGGCCCGTGAAACCATTCGGGTTGGCCAGGCCTGGTCTAGATGATGATACCATTGCGGATTGTGAAGAGCTCTATAAATTACGCAATAGTACTTTTACTTTTAAGCAATATCCACTCCCGTCAGAAAAACTTCTTTGGTGTGATACCTCAACTTCGAGCATTAGACCCTTTTTGCCTGAGCCTTTTAGAAGGATAATGTTTGATAAAATTCATGGTTTGGCTCATTCTGGCATAAAAACTACAATTAAACAGATGACTTCCAGATTTATCTGGTCTAACATTCGAAAGGACGTAGCCAATTGGGCTAAAACTTGTATAAATTGTCAAAAGAATAAAATTACACGACACACACACTCCAAAATAGGAACTTATGAAGAACCTGATGAAAGATTTAGTGTTGTACATATTGATTTAATTGGACCATTTCCTCCATCGAATGGTAAAATATATTGTCTCACTTGTATTGATCGTTTTACTGGTTGGGTTGAGGTTATTCCAATACAAAATGCTAGTGCCGAAACAATCTCCCGATCATTCTATGAAAATTGGATTACTAGGTTCGGTTTGCCGTACTGTGTAATTACTGATCAAGGAACTCAATTTAAATCGGAACTATTCAAAAATATAAATATTGTGTTGGGTTTTAGACTGCAAAGTACTACAGCTTATCACCCCAGTGCAACGGTAAAATTGAGAGGCTGTATCGGACACTCAAAGCCGCGATTAAAGCTTACAGTTCTATCAAATGGACTGAAACTTTACCAACGGTTTTATTAGGATTACGTGCAGCATTACGTGAGGATACTAATTCTTCACTAGCTCAAATGGTATATGAAAAATCCATCAAACTGCCTTGCGAATTTTTCGAAAAACCTCAAAAAAATTAGATACAGGTAATTTTGCAAGTAATCTACAAAAGCAAATGGAATTACTAAAACCAATTAAACCTCGGCAAATGATTCACCAAAAGATATTCGTTCACAAGGACTTGGATACTTGTTTGAATCGACCGAGTTAAAAAAACCACTCGAACCCGCATTTGATGGACCCTTTACTGTAATTAATAGAAATGAAAAATATTTCACTATTCAAATAAATGGTAAAGAAGTAAATATTTCCATTGATAGACTAAAACCTGCTTATTTTTTTGTCATGAATGAAGAAACAGATTCCGATCTACCAAGTACGAAAAATTTCACCCATGATAATCCTGACCCACAACTGTTCATTAAAGAATCAGTTGAAGAAACGTTTCCCTTGAGGGGAATCGAACCGAGGACTTCTCGTCCCGGAAGAAGGTTAAGATTTCCATCGAGATATGGACATTAACTGTAACATGGAAATAATTCTACAATGTTTATTTTTATATATTGATAATTTACTTAACTTGATGTTTGTATCGTAACTAAGTTACTGGGGAGGAAATAATGTATCGTCTGTATGTATAATATCTTTCTTTTTGGTGAAGAAATACTATTTGTTGTCGTGTGGCAACGAGAATATTCACTTATTATTATTCTAAAAAAGAACGCAACCAGGCAGTCGTCTGTTTTTTTGTAGTTGCATGCTGAAGCCGAAATGATGAAAATAATTCTTTTGTAAAGGAGTTCGTGATTTTTTACTGCTTTGTAACTCCAAAGAGAGTTACAGATTATCCCAGTAGGACAGGACATGAGGATGTAGCTGAATAGGAACAGAAGAAATTAATGAATATGCTACAGCGTTTTGAAGGAAAAAGAGCTATTATTTTACTAAACAAATACTCTAGGTTTGGTTAGTTTGTCGCTTTATGTTCATTTTGCAACGCGAGGGCAAATTATACCACGAATGCTCAAGGAATGAAGGGGTTTGATAGATAATTTTTGATAATTTAAATGATTAAAATACTCAGATTCAAAGGTATCATAGGAATACAAAGCATACCTAAAATGTTGCCTTTCATAACTACCAGCTTTCCTGCCTATTTGTTGGCAAGTCCTGTAATATTTTAGTTCATCACATTTTAATTCTAAAATGTTGGCCTTATCATTGAAGCAGCCTTTTATTTGCCAAAACGCATTGTAAGTTGACCGCTCTTATCTTTTCCTGACGACATGCAAATTATACACATCTCTCCATAACGGCCCAGGTGTTAACTTGCACAAATGTATATATTTTTATCTTTTGCTTCAACCATTTAGTTTACAATTGTTATTATAATATAATAGAAATATTTACGACTTTTTAAACTTATAAAGAACTCCATTACAGACAGAAATTCATTTACCGAGGGTACCGAGCCCCCGGGCTCCGGTACCTCGATTGTTAAAGTAAGGTTCTATTTTTTATTTTTATTTAAATTTATATCGATTATCACAGTTTAATATAGTTTTGTTTTTGTGAGTGGCAACAGTTTTCCTTTCTTATGAAAAATAAAGTTCTTGTGTTTACCTAACTCATAATTTCTTCGATAATTCTCAAAGTATTTTTTAAATAATAATGTGTGGTACACGTTAAGATTATTTTTAATCTATAATTAACATTTATGGCGTCCGTGACAGGACTTTGAGAATTGATTTTGATACTTCGTTTTTGTTTGAATAATGGAACGTGAAGTACGAATGAGAACTGTAAGTAGTGCTGCTTTCACAAGAGCTTCTACGACTCTTCAGACATTACTGAAAGAAGAAAACTTAGATATTGAAAAGATTGAGGTTTCTATTGCAGTCTTAGAAAAAATAAATAATGAACTTTGTGAGCTCAATGCAAAAATCGTCGACTTACTGCTGGAAGTTGAAAATTCTGATCTGGATGCGGAGCTTACGGCTGCGGAAAGATACGAAATTTATAGAGCTGCGACATCGAGTGTCTTCCATCATAAGAGGTAATGCGAAAAGTGTATCTTCCATTAATGGTGACGTGAATGCACACTCCAGAAAGTTCAAACTCCCAAAGCTCGAATTTAGAAAGTTCAGTGGGGACATCAAGGAATGGCTTCCTTTTTGGGGACAATTTCAGAAGATTGATTCTGATCTTGATATTGCTGAAGAAGACAAATTTCAATATCTTAGGCAGGCAACGGTTGAAGGTTCCAGAGCAAGGGATATAGTTGAAAGCTTTCCCCCTATAGGAGAAAACTATAAGAAAGCAGTGGAAAGTCTTAAAGCTCGGTTCGGAAGGGAAGACCTTGTGGAAATTTATGTTCGAGAGCTTTTGAAGCTAATTTTATCTGTGCATCAGGATAGGAATAGGCTTTCCTTTTCTGCTCTTTATGATAAACTTGAGACATACCTGAGGGCACTAGACACTTTGAAAGTGACTTCGGACAAATGTGCATCCATGCTGCTGCCTCTGGAGTCATGTTTTACAGATTTTCTTAAGGCATGGCATAGGAACATGATTTTTTCCGAAAAGGATGATGCCCAAGATCGTTTGACAAAATTGATGGTTTTCCTGAAGACCGAGGTGGAGGGTGAAGAGCGCATTTCTTTAGCGATGGATGGTTTTGGCTTGGGGAAATGGGGTGTTTCTGGTGAATAGAAGAAAAACAAACCCCATCTTGTAAAAGAGAAAATTGCAACTGCTGCTGGTTTACTTTCCTCCACCACAGTACCAGATTAGAGTAGAACAGTAGCAGAGTAGAGTAGAAGAGTTAGAACTGCTTGTGTATTTTGTCAAGGTTAAACATTTGAGTTTGGATTGTTTTGTGACTCAGAAAATGAGTTTAACTGACAAACAGAAG
This sequence comes from Meta bourneti, assembly GCA_933210815.1. Taxonomy (NCBI): domain Eukaryota; kingdom Metazoa; phylum Arthropoda; class Arachnida; order Araneae; family Tetragnathidae; genus Meta; species Meta bourneti. Next base: position 76,360,555 of record OW119927.1, on the reverse strand, counting down.
CGCTTAAGAGAAAAGGGTGTTTGTTTTGCTTGCCTGAGACCTGGCCATATGATTAAGGGATGCCGTGCTAGTTTAAGATGTTTAATCTATTCTAAGAAACATGTGCCCTTAATGTGTCCTCAGTTGAAGCAAAATGGCAGCTGCCCTCCAGATCCACCTGTGAATCAGTCAACTGGAAATTCCAGTGAGGTGAATATGACGTCTTTCAATTAACGACTCTAAAGTCTTTCTTCAAACTTTGAAGGCAAAGTTAATTAGTGAAGGAAAAGAGAGAGAAATACGCATTTTATTGGACACAGGATCTCAAAAAACATATATCCTAAAGAATGTAGCTGGACAGATGGGATATGTGCCAATACGGAAAGAAACCATCGTCCATGCATTATTTTGCGGATCGACAGAAGTCCAGCACAATTGCTATAAAATAAGGTTGGAAAGTTTCAATGGCCAATTTAAATGTAATTTTGAAGCTCTGGATCAAAGGGTCATTTGTTGTGATGTAGCACCCGTGGAGAAGGGACCGTGGACTCAAGAGTTAATGGAGTTGAAAATTAATTTGTCAGATGTGGCGAAGAAGGCTTCCCAAATTCACATTCTTGTTGGAGCCGACATAATGGGCAATCTGTTGACTGGCCGGCGAGAGATTCTGCCATGTGGTCTAGTAGCAGTAGAAACATACTTGGGATGAACTTTGATGGGGAAAGTCCCTCAAGTGGGCCCAAAAGAGCCAAACATGTCAATGGTGGTAACTTCGTTATTTATGAAAGAGTCAGTGTCACCGACCTTTGGAGTCTAGATGTTATTGGAATTTTGGATCCTTTGGTCTCTAAAAGCAAAGTGGAAAAGGAAATGCAAGCTAAAAGGCTGTTTCAGGAATCAATTAAGGTAAATGAAGAAGGGCGTTACGAAGTTTCCCTGCCTTGGACAGATGAAAACATTCCTCTACCGAGTAATAAAGCACTTGCATTAAAAAGGTTGGAGACAACTACAAGGAAGCTAAATTCAGAAAATATCCTTTCGTCATATGATGAAGTTTTCATTGAAAGGGAATCGAGGAATCATTGAAAGGGTTTCGACTGAGGCAACAGAACATGAACATTACCTACCACATAGACCTGTTGTGAAAGAACAAAGTACAACTAAAATACGACCAGTATTTGATGCTTCAGCCAGAGAGAAGGGCTCACCGTCTTTAAATCAATGTCTGGAATGTGGACCTAACTTAATTGAGCTTATTCCATCGATTCTGCTAAAATTTCGACAGTTTAAGTATGGTGTTGTGAGCGACATCAAAAAGGCTTTTCTACAAATTAGTATCACAAAAGAAGACCGTTACTACTTGAGATTTTTTTGGTGGGATCAAGAGGGAGATAAAAAATTGAAGACATTTCGTCATGCGAGAGTTGTCTTTGGTGTTAAGTGCAGCCCATTCCTTTTGTGTGCTGTCATAGAATATCACCTCCAAAAATGTATGCTGATTTCACCTGTTGATCACATAATAAAGAAACTCCTGAACAGTTTCTATGTGGACAATGTTCTTGCTAGTCTTAGCTCACAAGAAGAGTTAAAGCAGTTCATTGAAGTTTCCCAGAATGTAATGGCCGAGGGTAATTTAATCTGAGAGGTTGGCAATGCACTGGTGAAGAAGACTTGGATGTCCATCAGCGGTTTTGGGTCAAGTTTGGAACAGGAAAGAAGACACATTGTGTCTAAATCTGGACTGGTTGGACGATTTAAAGATCACCACTATCACAAAGATAATGACGTTGTCAGTTGCTCAGAAAGTTTACGACCCATTTGGTTATACTGCAATTGTTATGCTTTTCCCAAAATTGATACTGCAGAAAACTTGGAAATTGGGATTGAGTTGGGATGATGAAGTCCCTGAGGCTTTTAGTAAAGATTTTCTAAATTGGTTTGAAGAACTTCATGTTTTAGAAGAAATAAAATTTGACAGATGGCTTCATATAACGGATGATAATTTGCAGAACTGCACTATTCATACCTTTCGCGATGCAAGCAAAGACGCCTATGCCGCTGTTGTGTTTCTGCGACTTGAATCAGAAAATGGTGTCAAAATATCCTTACTTTTCGCAAAGTCCAGAGTTGCCCCCTTGAAGGGTGGGACAATTCCTAGATTAGAATTGCTATCTGCATTAATTGGAGCCAGGTTGACTCAATTTGTTGTAGAGGCACTGGATTGGTCACAAGTACCATGCTACTACTGGAGCGATTCGACGACTGTTCTCGCATGGATCAAAAGAGAAGAGAATTGGTCTGTTTTTGTAAGAAACAGAGTTGCAGAGATTAGAAAACTCTCTTCTTCCTGGAATCATATTTCTGGTGAATTCAACCCGGCTGATCTGCCTTCTAGAGGCTGCAAATCAAGACACCTACTGGCAGCTAGAAGGTGGGAGGGTCCTCTGTGGTTAAAAAGTCCTATAGAAGAATGGCCCGTGAGTTTTTCTACTAATGTAGACTGCAAGGAGGAAGAAATTGAGAAGGAAAAGATGAAGTCCACAATATTGATTACTAATAATCTAGATGTGCAAGACAGAAAATGGTACTATTCATATTTTTTGAGGTATCAGCAGATTGTGCGTCTAGTAGGTTGGGTTCTTCGCTTTAAGCGCAATTGCTCCTGTGCAGATGAATAAAGAATTAAAGGAGAACTTACATCAGTTGAATTTCAGCAAGCAGAGAGACGAATTGTGCAAATGATTCAAGAGGACACATTTACTGGTGAGAAAGTCAATAAGTTGAAAACTCTGAGTGTATACAAAGATGACCAAAACATTTTTCGTTTGAAAACCAAGATTGTCAACAGAAAAGACCATGAAGACTTTAAAAGACCAATGATTCTCCCAGCGCAACATGAAGTGGTAGAAAAGTTAATTGTTTATCATCATCAAAAGAATTCACATGCGGGAGTACAGATTCTTTTGAACCTTCTCCGAGAACATTACTAGATTTTGAATGGACGGAAAACAGTTAAAAGAGTGCTGTCTAAATGTGTTGTATGCCGCAGGCATACATCTAAAAGGTTTGAAGCTGAGACATCTACTCTTCCCGAAGGTCGAGTAAAGGACACTGTTGTCTTCCAAGTTAGGGAATTGATTTGGCAGGTCCCTTGTATCTGAAAGATAATCAGAAGGCATGGGCGACCTTATTTACGTGTGCTACATACAGAGCGGTCCACCTTGAACTGGTTACGTCTATTTCCACAGAATCTTTCCTTCTCGCTCTGCGCCGATTTATTTCTCATCGTGGAAGATGCTGTGTTATTCACTGTGATAATGGCACAAACTTCACTGGTGCAAGAAATCTTCTGGCTTCCTTGGATTGGAATAGAGTGGTCAAAAATGGATCAGTCAATGCCATCGAGTTCAAATTTAACCCTCCAACTGCGTCCTGGTGGGGCGGTTTCTGGGAAAGGTTGATTCGTGTCCTGAAGGATTTACTGAAACGTGTATTGGGACGTGCTCAGTTGACCTACGAGGAAATGACAACAGTCCTCTGTAATTGTGAGTCTGTGATAAATTCAAGACCGTTAACGTACCTTTCAGATAGTGACGCTGACTTTCAACCTATCTGTCCATCAATGTTTCTTCAGGACTGGAAAGTTCCTGATATTGATGCTGCCGATCATCAGAGCTTGAATAGACGAATCATATATCGTCGAAATCTGCAAAAGGACCTAAGAAATAGATTCCGTTCGGAGTAATTGGGTTTGCTTATACAGCGTGCAGAGAACAGGAAAAACCTCCGACAAATTTCCATTGGAGAGATTGTTCTTGTGGGTTCCGATAATAGCAAGAGAATTAACTGGCCACTTGGTCGAATCGTCGAGCTTCTCCCTGGAAAAGACGGAACTGTTCGCTTGGTTCGAGTTCAGACCTATACTTCAGTTCTTCTGAGACCTGTTCAGCGAATTTACCCATTAGAAGTCGCCTCTGATGCTAAAATTTTGGAAAATGCTAAGTGTAATCCAAAGAAGAGATCTGACTCTTGTTCATCATCTTTTCCTGCGGCTGTGAAACCCGAGGCTGGCTCATATTCATCTAGAGTTGGAAGAGTAGTAAAAATTCCCAACAGACTTGACTTGTGAACATATCATTTGTATTTAAATGTGATAGAAAGTATTTAGTATTATTTACTATGTTAAAATTAAGTGATTGTGTATTGTTACAAGTGTTTGAAGTTTCAGTCGGAAATGTAAGCTATGTTGTGATGCCCACATCACAAGGTGGGAGTATGTTAAAGTAAGGTTGTATTTTTTATTTTTATTTAAATTTATATCGATTATCACAGTTTAATATAGTTTTGTTTTTGTGAGTGGCAACAGTTTTTCTTATGAAAAATAAAGTTCTTGTGTTTACCTAACTCATAATTTCTTCGATAATTATCAAAGTATTTTGAAATAATAATGTATGGTACACGTTAAGAAGATTATTTTTAATCTATAATTAACATCGATCCTTCATTTGGGACAGGGGGCTGAAGTGAATAATTAGTTCAAATAGCTTCGCTAAATTTAAGTTCACGAAATGTTAGCTACGCCTACGTATTTTTTAATTAATACATTTTTATGAATTCAGTATGAGAAGATTCCCTTTTGATGTTTGAAGGGATTTTAACTGTAAAATTTCTTTATGTAATAAATTTCAATAAAATCATCTCATATTTTTAGAAAAATTGAAAAAGTAAATTTTCTCTCTAAAATTTTCACATAGAATTCCACTTAATATTTTAACAATTTCATTATGCGATATTTTTAATTATTTATTTCTTGATTGGTCTCAAAAATGGAAACATTGTTACAAAACAATTTTGAATGTAATTGTTAACAGCAAGTACAACAATGAATTTCCAAACAATAATTACACAAACGGTTTTCGACCAATTTACGTGAGTAATTAAAAACGAGCAAAAGACGTATACTTTCAACTCCTACATTAAAACTTCAAAAACTATTTACGGACAAATAAAATGTCTGAAATCAATATGAAAAATGATAAAAATCTCAAAAGGAAACAGGACCGAAAAGATTTGGTTCGTTTCGCTGTAGAAACACTTGAAACTGCCAAAGATTTCCAACTGATCTCGGCTCTTGGACGTGGAACTTACGGTGACGTTTACAAAATGTTCGATCCGGAAAGGGAAGCAGATATTGCTATTAAAATAGTGACGCCTGAAAACACGGTCGATCTGGAATCAACATTGTGGCCTGAACTTGAGCATCCCAACATCGTGCCACTCTTGGAAATCCTGACTCTCAGCCCCATTGACGTGACTGTATTCGTGATGCCAGTTCAGCAGAGAAGTCTCCATGACGTGCTGAATGACAAATATTTTCTCAAACGCGGAGGAGGTTTTATTCAAGTGAAGGAATGGATGTTTGAGGTTCTATGTGCCTTAGAATACATCAGTTCCAAAAACCTATGTCACTTGGATATTAAAGTGGATAATATCCTCATCTCGAAAAAAAAGATCGCCATGCTTTGTGACTTCTCGTTTCTCAACACGACAGTCGCACCCCTCAACAGGTAATAAACAATAACTACAATACCATTTCATGATAAATCTGTAATTGACGGTATGGTCTTGAAAGTGACTAGCTCGTGGAACGCAGCAAGATGAAAATCACCTGGCTTCGTGGGTGGTTGAGAAATTTCCAATTGTATCGAATGAGAATTGTCCTGGGCAATGATTTCCAGTCTTTCAGGAAAGAATGTCCCTCCCACAGTTCGATAGGTGCGATGCGGCAGAAAATCCCATGGTGCCCCGGGATAACGCAGACTGCCACGCCCTCGCGAATTAATGCTTTGAAGGTGTAGCGATATTGTGAATTTGGATGACTGTCCATAGAATCTAGTTGTTATCTGTATATTTGTTATATTTCCCCTTATGTTTGAGGGACTGGAGCCCATCTTTAAAAATATTGGGGAGGGACAAAGTGGTCGAGCACTTGGAGTTGGCATCCCAGGCCAAGTATGAATCTGATTACAAGATCATAATTATTAACTCATCTCTTATTTGAATTTGAATACTCAATATAATCCATTTTCCACAGACATGCTCTCGGTCTGCCATACATCTATCGTCCCCCGGAGGTCTGTCGTACCCTAGAAGAGGAAGTGTGTGTTGATGGTGCAGCCTATGACATGTGGGGATATGGAACTATGATTGTGGAAGTCCTAACACATTTTGTGATTGCATCGAAAGTACAAGAGTGCGATTGTTGGATGTACGATGTCTATCCTATTCTCTTCAACGCTCTGCAGGTATGTGAAATAAAGTTAGACCTTTTCTTGTGTAAGATTTTGGTATAAAATTTTACAAACAAGAAACATCTTGTTCACGCCGTGCGTATCTCCGTGACAGTTGTTGGCGCTACTCCTTAATTGGAGTAACTTTTCATGAACTTGGCGAGCGCCAAGAATGTGGGCCAATTTCTCAGCTTATACCTGACTTCTTTACGCGAAAGACGATATCGCCCGCGTTCCGTTCCAGGAACCACTCTTTTGTGTACTTATAATAATACAACTATCATAAGTACACAAAAGAGTGTATTTATGATAATTGTACTTATAATAGTACAAATTTCAACAAATGTAAATAAACATAATTACAGTCCACTAAAGTTTGTATTTTTGTGTGAGCCTCAACATATCTAATAACAACATTCAAAATTGAATCTCAAGGTATTATACTATTATTGATTGTTTCGAGCTTTTATAACACAAAATATGTTGTTGACAAGTGAGATAACAGTTTGGCTATGATGTAATTAGAATACGAGTTCTACAGTACTTTTGCACAAGTCCATTATAAAAGTTTAAAACTCTTTCTCATCTTTAAAAGTTTAAAACTCTTCTGGTGATTGTCTTGACGAGGTATTTCGTCATTAACAAAACTGATCAGACCTTGATGGACGAGATACCTAACCATTAGAATAAAACTAGCCAGATCTTGATATCGGCATCATAAAAAAATCGGCAATACCTTGATGACGAGATAACTCGTCATTAGCAAATTGGTAAGATCTTGATGAACGAGATATCTTGTCAAAATTACTTGGAGGGTTGAATCTCATGTTGGCAGGTCGAGTGACCCGAGTTAAAAAATAAGATCAGCGTTGAAAGCAACTTATCCACAAAAACAGAAGAGAGAGTTGGTCAAGCCAATCCGGAAGAGATGGGCATACAAACAATCGATCGTGACTCGTTCGAAATCTGAAATGGGTAACTGCCACAGATCTTGATGAGACAGACTAGATTCTTCTTGTCAACGAGTGGCCTCCACACCTTACCATCCGCGGCTTGGAAAATGTTGCGAGACTCCCCCTGAATCAAATTGTTCAGACGTTCCCTACAAAAATATACTTTATTTATCTGACTCCATAAATGCTACATACAGGTATTCACACGGCTGCCTTAACAGACATCCTTTTTAGAAACGTAAACAGAGAATCTTGGCTTCTTGCCAAGAGCAGAAGCCGTGTGATCTCTCACACTGTTGCCATTTTTAGGAAACAAAATAAGACAAAAATATGACAATAACTGACATGCAAACGATAATACGAATTACTTTTAACAGAAAAGTTTAGAATTTGCTCTTAAGTTGAAATTCTTGCTAGTCAGCAATTTGGCCGAATGAAAGGATGGAGGTCTAGAAGACTTTTGGAGGACAGAGATTCCCTAGTTTTAGACTTCAGTAGATAGTATTTTAGATTATGTACTTTTAGTGGGGCTTTCGTTTTGGAAGCCTTGAGATGAAAATTACATGCGTTGTAAAAAGTAACTTACTTATTTTTATTTTCCAATATCTTCATAAAAAGCACAAAAAAGTAAAATTTAATACTTTCCCAAGCTTAAAAGAGGTGCACTCGTGATTTGCGAGTCGACTTTAAATGCTTTTCTCTCCCATGGAAAATGTTTCGGAAAGTAAACAAATTTTATATGATAAAAACAAATATTTGTGAAATAAAAGCTGAATATTTTTTTTATCCTAAGCCCGTCTCCACCCTCTCGTACATCAATCTAGGGGCAGCCCAATAAAGATCTGAAGTGATAAAATATCCTCTTAAAACATTGTCAACAGTTTTTGAAACTGTATTGTTAAAAATTTTGGCAGTCCTTGAGGTGATCTCCAGTCATTTTGTCCGGTTCGTAAAGAGGAGATTTCGCCCTTCCAAAAAGTAGGGTGCAAGTGTCTTTGCTAGTAGTTGCGTGTGGTAAGAAGTTGAAAACAAACGACTCCAACAGGCTCTGAGTAAGGGACATGGAATACGAGCTATATTTCTCAATAAGACATTCCAGTTCTATCCTATTGACATCTCACATTAACTTGCTGAATATAGAAACTGAATATAGTTGATAATATATCTAATAAAAGCCGAATATAGAAACGATTGGAAAAAGCAAGACAAATAATTCACAATTCCAGTCACCGAATTGGTATGAGGGATATTATAATTGGGGGAGTCTCCTCAGAAAAGGAAAAACAACCTAGCGACTTTGTGTCATATTTTTATCACGAAGTTTTTAATTTATAGGAAGAAGAGTTTGCTAATTTAATTACCAAAGCATTTCCTGCTGATGTTATTGAAGAAATCGACATGGATCTAGCCCTTGACTTTATTCATAGCTTCCTGGTGACAGAGTGCTTGCAGAGGGCATCACCGGTTTCTGCAAAGAAACATCTATTCTTAAATCATGGATATGAAACTGGGTCTGGGAAGGATGACATTTGGATTCGAAGTAAGAGATAGTAATAAGATGTGTTTAAAATGATTGCATGTTAGGTTATTTAATTTTACCAAAAAGAAGTATCCTGTTTGAAGTTGAAGAGACTAAGTAAAATTGACTTAAAACCGATGCAGTTTTTTGCATTTGTAAATACTCGTGATATAACTTTCTAAAAGTATCAACTAAATACCTTTTTCAATGCTAATAACGACAGATAAAATTACTAACTGAGCAAGAAAAAGTTAGTCTAAAATGATTTTAAATAAATCAATGAAATTAGTCTAAAATGTAAAATACAAAAATGTAACTGTTAGAAAATTAGATTCTTTTCTTAAATGCATGATTTGAAAAGTTGCTAAAGAGGTACAGAAATTATCCTAAATGAATTCACCAATTAGTAAACAACCCGTGTGTTTTACAAAGAAAAACGGCTTTTGAATAAAATTACTAGTTACTAAACTAGAAACTAACAGGAAGGACAAATAGTAACTTCGTAAAACGTATGCTCGTTCTTAATTATTATGTTATCACGGAAAATATTCTTTTTCGTGTTTGTTGAACTAACAAGCAAGTTATTTTTGAAAGAAAATCTAAATCCGAAAGCGTAGACTTTTAGCTATTCCGTTGAGGATTATTAGTCAAAGTTCACTTTCTTATTTCGGGTGGGGACATGATTGTTTCGAAGATATTTCTAAAAATTAATTTCGTTTTACAATTTTCAGAAGTGGATATTTCATCTTCTACTGAGAGGATTCTCAAAGTCAGTTCGACTGACTCTAATAATGCTGGGGATGCCAAAACAGATTCAGGATCTGACTACAATGACACTGATTCGGGCTACAGCATAAGAGACTCGTGCTCCGATCTAAGTTATTCTGATAGTGAAATTTTCTTAGTACCATTCCAAATCAAGTATGGGACGGTTGTAGACAGTCTGACAAGAATACAAGGTTATGAAGAGAAAGAATCATTGAAGCAAAGCTCAAATCATGGCCAAAGAGAATTATTTTCAAAGGAATCGTCCATGTGCTCACAAGACGACACAGAACGAAATCATACTACTGAAATCAGCTCAGATAAATCTAACCGAATTGATTTCATTTCCTTATATGAAACTAGACAAGTTGCTACAGCAGATCAAGACGGTTTCAATGGTCCTTCATTGAGTGGTGTTGAGTCTTCTTCACTCAAGCTTAAAAAGCAACAGGACACCCCAAAAGTAAGATTTAGAGACACATCAATTGCTACATCAGATCAAGACAATTTCAGTGGTTCATCATCAATTGGTATAGAGTCTTTTTCACTCGATCTTAAAAAGCAACATGATACTCCAAAAGTGAGATTTTGTGACACACCACCAATTGCTACATCAGATCAAAACAATTTCAGTGGTCCTTCATCGACTGGTGTTGAATCTTTTCCACTCAAGTTTAAAAAGCGACGTGGTACTCCAAAAGTGAGATTTGGAGAGCATGGAATTTTAAATTCATTCCGAAACGATGGAACACAAGCTGTTCCAAAAAGCTTCTTCACTAATTTGGATTCAGGTGCTGAGACAGCCAACGATGAAACGGAAGATTCAAAAATGACCTTGATATGTGTAGAAACTCATAAAGATAGGCAGCAAAAAAATCAATTCATGAATAACCAGTTGGAATTTCAGTTAATGCGGAGAGAAAATATTCAAATTACTAATGCAAAGACAACTACGAAAACAGCATCATCGGAATTCTCGGGAAACACCGTAGACCCTAAAAGGTCTTCCAGCTCAATATTAGAAAATAAACGGAGAGCTTATGCGATGTATTCAGAGACTGTAAAAGCAATTGCTACTCAGGATGCTTTTCAAAGTTTTGGAACAGATAGCTCGAATATGAAATGGACAGAAGAAACTGCTTTGAATAGATGCAGAGGGAAATTCTATAAAATGGCCGAAACAAAATTTATATGGACTACTAGAGAGTTTTTGAAAATATGTGAAGATGAGTCACCGTTTATGGAAGAGAAAGAGATTCCCTTGACTTCTCAGCTTATGTCTGAACTTTCAATGAATGAATCAACAAATATACATAAAGATATTGGATTTAGAATAGCACTCGATGTACTTCCAGAAACAAGAACACTTGGAGAAACGAGCAAGGTGATTGACAAACTTCAAAAGACACTGACACCTGAAAATTGTCTTCGTAAGGAAAAAAACACTCATACTTGTTGTTCATATGATTCATTAGCAGCCGCGTGGGCAGTTCCAGTTGAAAATGGACTCACATCAATGAATGATTTGGGACATAATGAAGAATTTATTAATTTTCAGTTTCAAACGATGCTCTTTTCGAACAACAGAGGAAATGCGTCAGTACAGATGAAAGGCGATAACAGTACTGATCAGAAACCATTAGACATTTCATTCTCTGATGATTTTAACGAAATGGACTTAATTGTGGATCTCAAAACATCATCAAAGGAACTCTCAAGCTTTGAATCAGATACCTGGATCAGAGAAGTTATCAAAAGTAACTTGAATGTATTGTCTTAAAGGGTAGTAATTAAACTTTGTTATGATAAATTAATAAAAGCAATGCATAGCCCTTAGATTAATAAGTATTTATCTTAAAAATATGTGTTTCAGAGATTCATGCTTAAAAAATTCCGAAAATCTCATAGTTCTACGCGACATACAATATAATGATGTTGCAAATTTCTCTAATCCAGATCTTTTTCTTATTATAGACATTCTTGTGCAACGGTGTTGATAAAAATTTCTTGTAATACAGGGTGGTTCGAAATTCCTTGGCCAAACTTTAAAGGTCAGTAGGGTGCATCAAAATAAACATTTTTTGTCAAAGAATTCATGTCCGCAACTGCTGCGTGTAGGTGCTAGAGGGCGCGTTTGCAAAGCGTTCTCTTTTTTAAAATTTCCTCATTTGCAACGCGGATTTTGTACGTGATGGAGTATTATATGAATTCCAAGATCTAACGTATTGGGCTGCCAATGAAAACAAAAGAACGATTCAAAGATTGTACCGTGAACTATTCCCCAATAGGCAAGTGTCGAATCTTCAACTATTTGAACATTTGCACCCCCAGTAGTATGAATCCGAAGCATTTCATATCAGCAGACATGATGTGGCTCGACCGATAAGTTCGAGCATTCCAGAAATAGAAGACATTCTACGCGAGGTTGAGAAAGATCTTTGAGAAGAGCGCTATTCCGTTTCCATTGGCAGTTCCTTACGTTAGATGCGTGTAAGCCATCTTGGAATTCGTAAAATACTCCATCACGCGTGAAATCCTCGTTGCGAATGATGAGGTTTAAAAAAATATTTACAAGCGCGCTAAACAGCGCTCTCAAGCAACTGCTCTCAACAGATATGGACATATGGTACATTCTTTGACAAAACAAAAGTTTATTCCAAGGTTTATAGAATACAGTATTAACCATTAAACCATTAACCTTGGGATCCTACCACCCTTTAAAGCTTGATCAGGGAATTTCGGTTCTTCCTGCATTGTTTAACATGACAACTAATATGAGACTATTTTTCAAATAGACGAGGAACGTCCGAAATTAAGTCGAGGACGAAAATTTAAGAATTGGTTTCGTCACCGGTGTTTCGATTTAAAATGTCTTTTACGAGGATCCTATAGACGTTTAAAATAAACAGGTAAGACACTAAGTTTCAGACAAATAGTATGATTGTCAACCTTTCCTTCTACACTTGTTTTAATGAAGTGTTGCTATCCTTATATGTTAATAAGAGATTACATGCAATACTAATAGTTAAGTAGCAATTTCAGTTGAAACGCTTTCAAGTTTATGACAATATATTATTCTTGGATGCACTAAAATGTTTTATTCTCTTATAGATCTTTGAAATGTTTCATGAAATTTAACATTCTCTACAGACTTTGGGAACTTTATTTTACATACATTTAACAAATTTCATTTTGCAAGTTGTAAGTTTTGTGATTCCTGAAATTATGTGAAAACTATAGTTTTAATCAGCTGTTTAATTTTATTCAAATAAATAACCCTTTTTTCTCTCATTTCTCAGTTCATTTATCTTCAACACATTTATTCTAAAATAAATTCAACTGATCCAAACAGAGCAGTTTGCAATTTAAAAAAATGGTTTGGAATGTATTAAATGCTCTATTGAGCAATTTCCAAAACAATTATATTGATAAATCAGTACAAGAGGGGGAGTGTGCAAAAGAAGTTCTAAAAATGTATCGATGTGTGCAAAAGTAAAAATTGAGACTCCTTGATATATATATTCTTTCATGGCGAAACTACCATCTAAGCCATTGGACAATGAAAGTAGCAGACAATTGATTGTTGATTTAGTATGTCAATTTTAAATAAGGTATTTGGTATTTTCAATTAACGTCACACTGGAGCAACACAACGGGCTATTGGCGACGGTCCGGGATCAATCCCAGAGGGAAAGGTCCGAGGACAACACCACGTAATTTTGAACCACGGTCAGATGACGAGGCAACACCTGAGCTGGCACCCCACTCTCCAAACTTCCACACCACGCCAACGTGAGGACATTTGAGGCCACGACAGATTTAACGTGCACCAGCCCCCTTTGTACACGACGGTGTTTGGCTGGATTCGAACTCGCAACCCTTCGGTTGCCAGTCCGTTACTCTTCCAACCGGGCCACCGTGGCCCAATTTTAAATAAAAGCGTATTTTAACCATTCATACGAAGTGGCGACTGGTGGAGTCTTAATTTTATTAATTTATTATTATATTTTTTGCGAATGTTGACGACGGAAAGATATTGTTTACTAGTACAGAACATCTTGGCAACAAGTACAAATCGTGACAAAAGTAGTTTCAATTTGTCATTAATGTTGACGGAAGATGTTTACTAGTATAAATCTTCTTGGCAACAAGTATAAATCACGACAAAAATAGTTTCAATTTGTCATTAAGTGCGTTGATACGACAAACTTGAATACATTTCTTTAAGCATCCTAAATGGGAAATGGGATCAAGTCCATTTTTACGGCAACAGACAGGCGCAGACTTTGTGGCAAGAACAGTTGCGGGATAGACAGACAGTATACGCTTATAATTTTGGAAGAATTTATTTTTATACATTTCACACACACATTACTAATATTTCCTATCCCATTGATTGGATCCCCTTAGAACATGATACCCTGTGTATGCCTTTAATGGCATTTCAAATTAAAGACTTCTATTACTTAATATTGTTGGGAAAATTTATAAAGCAGGTTTTGAAAATCAACCCTTCAATTGTATCGGTTTCATTATCATAGATTACTAAGCATTTTGCAGGACTTAAAAAAAAGAAAGAGGAGTTACACAATCGTCCTTCTGCTTCAGCACTTCTAACTCTTTCTACTCAGGTAAGAGATTTTTATATCTCCAACATAGAGACAGGTGGCATCCTCAGGTTCCGAAGCGGGAAAAGAGCAGGTGGAACGCAATTTTTCTTCGAGACTAAAAAATAAATCCAAAAGAAAACAGTAACATCCAACGGCTCAGAAGAATAGCGAAGGTCTGCGTGCATTAAGGATGTGTACGCCCGGGGATTTACTATTTTTAAATCCCAAGTCCTTGTCATTGCGTCGTAGTTCCTTTCTCCGACACTGGGGGAAAGGAGGACCTGGATCGTAATGAACACTGTTCTAAATTTATTTCCAAGAAACACTTCTCAGTGCCAGCTGTAAAGTGGGTTGATGCATTAGGCGCAAGATTCGTACATCTGACAATTTTTTGCTTTGATTGTAACGTGAATTTCAAGGATTCAGGTTCGTGTGCCGAATATTCGTATTCCATGTGATTCGGAATCGGTTTTCTGGTGGTGGTTTTGATTGGTGCGTTCTGGTTATTTTGGCAGAAGGAACGATGCGATCAAATGTATTCACCAGAATCGACGTTTCTTGGATTACACAAATCTGTGTCGAGGAATTTGGTGTGTAATTCCTTCTGGCCTTCGTGCATCCGAAAGGGAGGCTGATACGAGAAATGGTAAGACAGTTTTTTGACATTTGACATTCAGTATGTGCACACCTCATGACGTAAATGGGATTATCCAACGATAGATAGATGAAATTAAGATCACTCGTGGTTTCGCACTTCTAAGGGAACACTGTCAAATATAACTTTTAAGGCAAAAGGAAAAGCTGAATTGAAATTACATCGAATTGAAGTGTGAAGTAATTGAATGCAATTAGAATTTGCGATGTTTGGATAGGTCTTTTATGATCTTTACTTAAAATGTTCATTTTTTTAATTGTGCCACATTCTTCTTCTATAAGTGCGATTTCTTCGATTACTGTCGTATCTTATCTGCGCTTATAAGTTAGAAGTTATTAATTTTAGATATAAATAGGTTAAGCTTCTCTTTATTACTATACCTGTTATTGATACACAAAACGATCACGACAGAAACCGATAAAAGGGAATCTTTAACATTAAAAAATAAAAAATATTTCAAACTACTGCGGTTTAGTTATTGCAAATGTAAACATGTATTTCCATCGAACAGAAAAATTACTCGATTTTCAACTAGTCATAGGTAATCGTACAAATTGACGATTTCGTTTAGTTTGTTGGTCTATCATTTTTGATTACTGGTGATAAGTCTGTCGGAATATGTTTTTTAAGATTTAAGTTTACAGCAATGTACCGGTAGGAATTTTCTCATTTTGATCTAGTAGGTTTATAAAGTGTTATTTATTATCAACAATTATTATTCATTGCTTGAAGTTTAAAACTTTTGGGGCTTAGAATGTTCATTTAGGTGTTAGACGGCGAAATATTTACTAAAATTAAATAAGCTAATATTCATATACTATTACCCTGCTATGATGATGAATGAAGTCCTGGAAAGCTTTGTATAAATAGGAATTTCAATAAAAAATAAATTAAGTTCGTACATTTCATTTGCTTTTTGTTTGTAAATTTTGCTTGAGAGCATCTGAGTGGTTTATAATTTTAAATTTTTGAATTGAATGTGGTGTGGTCAAGGATTTATATCGTAACAGAGCCTTAAAGCTTCCTTTGCAAAAGTAATTTTTTTCCTCATAATATATCATTTTTATTCGCTATTATACTAACTTAACGATAACTCATTTTCAAATACAAATTATGAAAAACGATTTACCTTTCCTGTAACAATATAATGTATTCTTAGTTTAACTTATGTTGTATTTTTAACTTATATTGGTTTTTCATTAATTAAGCTATAAATGTTTCTATCGATTAGTTATTGAGTAATATGAATTTAAAACCAATTAAAATAAAATCATATTGAGTTTACAGGATGAAAAAATGAGCTCTACTTTAGAACTTTTAGTTATTGAGTAATTGAACTATTAGTTATTGAGAGTAATATGAAAATAAAACCAATTAAAATTAGATTGAGTTTAGATTGCAGGATGAAAAAATGAGCTCTACTTCAGAGCTTTAATTATGTTATTGCCGAAGGGATTTTGTAACGATAATAACGGTACATTTGAGGGCTGAATGATATGGCACTCTACCATTCATATATCAAACAAATTTATAATTTTTCTAATCAATAAAAACATCGGAAAAACAGGTGGCCCATTCGTCATTTCCATCCAACTTAACTTCGTTTCGTCAAATTAAAACAATCATGCATTATTTTAGGAAACTATCACTAACTCTGAGTATGTGTGTGGAGATAAAGAAAACACAAAATTTACAAACTATATTATCTTCTTCATTATTAAAAAACGGAGGGCCCAGCCAAGTTTATTATTCTCTATTTGTTCTATCCAGGGCTTACAATCGCATCAATACAAATTAATAAGTGCATATTTTATTAAAAAGTCCTTGATAAAAATTTAAAATTATTAAGTAAACAATTAAAATAGTTCAAAAATTAAAAAAAATTACTTACCTCTAAAAGATTTTCCATATAAAGTTTTGAAAACTGCCAATTGTAACATTTTTCATTGCATCGTATTCATAACTTGTCACGGATCATCTATTAATGGTAATTCAAGTGTATTTCTGTCGGTGAATGCCCTTTTTTCAGTTACCACCTGTTATAAAAAGGGATATTCAACATTTCCAATATTAGTTTGTTTAATAATTGACATAATTAAGAAGTCCGTGACAATTTTTCGTAACGTCATTAAGCAGAATTTAGTACAAGCATCGTAGTTAGACCTCCTTTTTTATTATAGTTTTGAAAGGCAATGCATTTCTTAAATATCCAAAGCATAATCGTAGATTGAAGATGAGTATTGATATAAAAGTTTTGTTTTGTGGTCACTATTAAATTATCAACTTTTATTATTAAAAAATTCAGGTGATCAAAAAGGACCGACTCCTTTTCATATGAAAATTAAAAAAAAAAAGAATTATTTCAAATATGATACAGAGGTTGTTCGTATTTGAAATATGATTTATTGAATGATTTTTAATGGACAGAAGATCAATTTTTTACGTGAAATTTTGTGTTTTAAATGTTCTATTTGATAGCCCTTATTTTTAACTATCTTTCTACACCTTAATTTAAATGATAATAATGACTTTTGTAGTATCGACAGAGGTATTTTGTCCCATTCTTGTTCCACAAAAGTCCTTAAATGGTTTTCGGTCGACGTTTCGATTACTCTTTTTAAAAGTCCAAAAGCACAAAAGTCCATGGGTGATACATCTGGAGATTTAGCAGGGATATTAGTAAAGGCTATTGACTTGATACCAGTTTCTTGTTCCATCTTTTCCAAGAATTTAATAGTGAATTTAGATGTGTGGCTGCTTGCTTTATCCGATGCAGCTCTACTGATTGTTGGCACTGTGGGTAAATATATGGTATTTCTTTTTTGAATATTAGGGATAAAATATGGTCCTTATAGTATAGGGGAGTTGAATTTTACATTTTTTCCCACTCTCTACTTTTAATTTTCCATCATATGCAAAACCGGCAACAATCATAAATATCTTAAAGAAAGTTTCTTTAGATTCTTTGAACCACGTTTTAAGATTTTTCTCCTCTTTTATGATAATAAATTGTTCTTTTTTATTGCAATCATTTAAATACACCCACGCCTCTTCTATTGTCCCAACATTTTTCCATCTTTCTCCAGCTAAATGCTTCTCATACAGAATTCTGCAGTGAGTTCTGCGTTCTCCAATATGTTATAGAGATAGACGATGAACATTGTATTTTTTGGCCTTTTTAAGAGTCAAATCACTGTTAATTATTTTATTTACAGTTGAAACTGAACATTTTGATGACTTTGCAATAGTCCTTTGACTTGGTGGATTCTCTTTTAAAATTAAAGATCTTACCTTACAAATATTCTCTGAAATTCTTTTCTTTTTTGGATAGGTATTTGGAAGTATTTTTCCACTTTTACGTTTTTCCTTTCTCATTAATATTACTTATCGTACCTTAGATATCGAAAAACCATGACTTTTACATAATAGCGTTTTTAAATAATTGAATAAATATAATTATCTTCGGAAAGAGCGGAAACATAGCCTTCGATCCATTTCTTATTTAAAAGCGTCATTTTGAAAGTAAACAAAACTCTGAGTTAGCAGACGATAAGAAAAACTTTAGTTATTTAACTGCTGCGAAAATAAAATTATTTCGTAACATACAATTTTTTACAGCTTATCAAAATCGTTCAAAAAATGTCCTAACAGCCTCTATATTACTTGTCAAAATGGGCCACCATCACATTCGAAAACTTTTTCCCCAAAAGACACAAGATCTTACTGTTTCCTGTGAAGTGTCTTCAGACAAAAAAAAACCTGGCCTGTTTTTACCTCTGCTTCATTTCTAAACTATCTTTTGCATGTGATTGTCCTCAGCAAGAAAAAGGTAATAATAACATGACGAAATGTCTAGGGAATAAGGTGGAGGAGGCAATAGTTCCCATTCTAAAAAGCTAATAAAATTTTGGGTAACTTTCTCTCTGTATATGGTTCGGCATTGTCTTGCAAGAGCTTCACTTTTATGCTGTTCACCATTGCCGACTGTTTGTGAATCAATGTATACAACACATGTTTGAGTTGATGAGTATAGACAGCTGTAAATGGGCTTTGGAAAGAAATTCGAGTGCAACTAAGTCCACACGAAACACCACCATACACGAAAGCAATTTCTTAAGATGGAGTGGAGCCTTTGCAAAATGAAGAATTGAATTTTTCGGTTCGTAAAGCAATTGCAGAACATTTTTGGTTACCTGATATATGTATAATCAGTTATTCATTGAGTATACTTCTGTTTGAAGAAATTATGCTTATGTAAGTCGGATTTAATTATTTTAATTATTTTTCCAAAAATTATTGTACGGGCGTGAATTTAAGTTACGTACTCACAGATCAAAATGACTAAGAACATATATATTTTATCTTCTCAAAACTCCAGTTGCAGTTTATTTTGGAAATTTGCGATATTCTGAAAATTACTGGAAATCACGAATTCTGGAAGTAATTTATTTCCAGAGAATGTTAAAAACGAATGGTTGGAAAGTTATAATTACAAATCATTAATCAAAACCCTACTACATTAATCTTCCATCATATGTTGAGTCCATAATTTTAAACAGAGATGACTTTCTAGAAGAAAGAATGGATCAGAAATGTGAAACATGAGAAAAAAAATTAGATGTAGTGTATTATATTTTCAATCATGGTTTCTCAAGAAACTCCTTTGATTTTCTGCGAGATGTAACGAGAGTCGAGAAAAACCTAGAAAAATTATGCATTACTAAACGCGTTTTTATTTAAAGTTACGTAAAACTATGCGTTAAACTCAAAATTGATGGTTGGTTAGTTAGGTTGGGTTTTATGGGGCAAGGGCTATATTTTGCGAGTCTCTGCCATACACAAGACATACAACGCCATGTAATGGACATACAAGGAAAATTTTACAGTCGCAGAAGAAAGAAATACAGTCGAGCGGAGAATCTAACTTGTGTCGTCGACAATTCGCAGGTTGCTAGGCTGAGTATCGTTATTGAGGGGTGCTTCAAAAAGTGTAACCAACATGTCGACTAGTTGTCACGTGACTGCTCTGTGAAAAATTGACTTGGTTGGCAGATTTGGGATCTTTCGCCTCGTTTGGCGATATAGCGTCTTATGACAGGATAGGTGCTTGAATGCGCATTTCTATAGAGTGACGACAAAAATGGTGAAATCGCCAGTCTACTATGTTGGGTGGACCAATCAGATGGTGAATGAATGGATGAGCATTCTACCTTCCAGTTAGATGACGAATGTTCGTTTCCACCAGGCAGACGAAAATAGTCTGTCATATTACTACTAGTTTTGGTCACATGATCCTGGGCACATTGAAAGGTTACCACTGCTCACACTACTTTTATATTTCTTTATGGTTGCTAGCGCAGTGAGCAAGCCCAATGAGCCAAAACGACCTCCAAAATCGATGGCAAAAAGCTTTTAAATACCAAGTATGATTTTATTTGTCACTCTACTGTAATTTATGCCGCACAAGAGCTAATATTACCAATACTAAGTACAGAAAAATATTTTTGAAAACTATTTCCTTTCCATCCACACTTTTTGAGACATCTAAATCGCAGTAATTCAGTTTAGGATAACTGCTTGAAAAACAAGCGACCTTTAAACTCCCAATTTTAAAGAACAGATTGAGATTTTTTTCTATTTCAAACCAAAAATTCATCAGGGGACAAGTAAAAAATAGCGATGTAACCGAATGCACCTTATAACGAGGAGTTACTGTGGTTGGAAAGCTGGAAAATGATGAAACCTCTGATTTGCAAACAGATGTTTCCTAACGGACATTTCCTAAGTTTAGTAAACTCGTACTTAAATAAACACAATAATAAGTCTTAGAATTGAAGTTTAATGGTAAACATTGATCCGAGGCCAAAAACCAGTGACTTCAAACAAGTGAAGTTGCCAAACTAATGTTACGCAATTGGGCGCTCAACTTGATCTTAACGACGCAATTTCATGTGACAATTTTACCACTGAAAGACACTTTTCAGCAAGCTAATCTTTAACAGGGTTGCATTTTGTTTTATCATTTTGACTTGGAGTAGCTTCACAAATCTACTACAATCAGTTGAGGGTTCTCAGTCTCGGTTTGAGTTTCTGTTTTCTAAACCACGATTCTTTGTTCGTTAGTTGAATAATTAAATTTTGTTGACGATCATCCTAATAATTATATTGCCTTTATTAAATATAAAGAGCTTTGGGTAAAACAATAACGATCATGTTTTTCAACTATAACTTTTTAAATGTTTCCAACTATCAGTTGCCATCTTAGATACAAGTAGCCATTGCTGAAGCTGTTAACATGCAAATCTCAGCAAGACGATCCTCATCTCAAAACCATTTGATTTTCTATTAGAATGCCTATAAAATTTTCTATAAAAATTATTCTTTTTGAAATTATTCATCAGTTGATACGTTTGATTTCTGCTTTATTTTTGCAATTTATACAAACATTGTGCATTGTGTGACTTAGCTCTTTTCATAATGTAAATCTTGAATTGCATTTGAACAACTAATGGCAATGAAGCATTTTGGATTACAAAACAAAATGAAAAATAAAACCTTAAAAATCACGAAATTGATTTCGTATCAGATTTATGCCTGTACGGACTTCTGTACTTTTCTGTTAGATATTCGTATTTTGGCACGTAAACATTTAAACACACCCACAGCTTGCTTCGTCTGGATGTCAGGAGTGGTCTCTTGGTAAGATGAAATTACCAATTATTAAGATAAGTATGGACTACCACCATGGTTGTTTGGTTGTTTGGGGTTTTTTACAATATTGTGCATGGCGCAGCATTTGGCCATGCTGTGCCAGACACAATATCAAGTAATAGACATACACACACAATGAAAGTTTTACTGACACAGAAGAGAGATATACACGCAGGGAGGAATGCACCTGATAGGAATCGAACCTGCACACCTACAACTCGAAGGTTGCTAGTGCAGTGGACATACCCACTGAGCCACGACAGCCCCAACTACCACCATGGACCAAAGGAAGGATTTAAACAAGCTACACAAAATTCATCATCCATTTCGAGTCATGTTCGTTTCCCTTATTCCTTTTATCGGAAATGAATTTACTTTTGCTTTTCTCCCCATCTTAAAAAGATTTCTTTCCCCATTTGAATGATGACACTTTCCATGTGTGTCTAATTTAAGTAAGCATGTGAAGATTGCCCTTTTCTGTAATACCTCTGAGGAAAACGAAATCTATTTCAGAGAAAAAATTATTTTAATTTCACGAATATCTGAATGACAATTCTTTACAATCAAAGCGACGTTTCGGATTCGCCGAAATGTTAAGAATTAACAGCAATAGGCACTTACTCATTGCAAGCCATTTAAGACGGCTGGCATCCTTCCAATACCTCATCACCACATGGTGCTCTCTCAAAAATAACTTCACGTGGAACGGTTTTTCATCTATTCGTTAGAAAACAACGTGCATAGTAGCGAATTCCTTAAAACCCTTGCTTCCTGGTATTGCGCAATGCACGTGACGTCACAAACACAGCATCAGGATGCAATTAATAATTTACAGTGTTTCATACTGCACAGATTTTCCCACGCAAGTCCTATTTTAGTATACCTGATTTTCGAGTTGCTTTGCTATGAGATATTTTGCAACCTGCAAGACAGCGGATTTATTTGATCTTTTATGAGCTAAGTATATGAAATATGGATGTTTTCGTAAAAGTATCCATTTAGAGAAGTGAAGTAGTAATTTAAGTTGAAAATAGAGGTCCTCGAAATCAATCTTCTGTAATGTAGTACGGATTGGAAGCTTATTTTCAGTTGCAACGTATGCGAAGAATTATTCTGTGCTTGAAGATACGAGTTTGCATAGGTTTTGAGAGGCTTTTTCTGTCAAGCTAAATGGGGGGTAGTTGTCGGTAGTGTTTCTGGGGGGAATGTGTAGCCTGTTCCGAATCGTTCCGTTTGTGTTCGTATTCAGTTGGCTTGCTTTTCAAACACGATTTCAGTACTTAGCCAATAAAAATTCAAAGGAATGAATTCCAAATGTCTGATTGATGAATCCAAAAGCATATGGATAAGGGAAGTAAAATCGTCTGACCTGTTTGCACTGTAAATTGCCATCACCTGTGGAATCGGGTTTTATGACGCATGCGTAGAACGCATTTCTATGCACTGAACGTTATCTTTTACAGGCGCTTAGGCAGAATTATTCTTTCAGATTGAGAGAAATTCCATTTTTAAAGTGCGTTTCAACTGTGTAGGTTCAATTCACGTATAAGGGACTACCCAATATTTTTATGTAATATTTATACTCAAGTAGCCAAAAGTTATAGTTGGAAAATGGATTTATAAATTTTGGCTATGTCTGACCAATCTTAATTCAGAATTGTATACTTCTATTGTATTTGTAGGCTTTTGTCTATTAACTGAAGACTTATTTAGCAACTATAAAAATTCGAAATACAGGGTGTTTTTTATGCAAGGGAACCGTTTTGATTTTGAGTAACTTTTAAACGAAACATTTCTCAATTAATGCCATTTTTTTATGGAATATGACATCGACCAAATGACACCTGTGACCGCATTGATAATATCAGATCTTTCGACCACTTTTGAATCGTTGTTGACTTGTTAGCATAGAATCGTTCCTTTAAGTAATCCTATAGGAAAAACATTAGGCACGATCAAATCAAGGGAACGAGGGAGCTAACCAATGTCATCAGATTTTATTCGACCTGGAATTGAGTCCTTTAGAATTCGTATGAGTGCACGAGAAGTAGCGGTATTCCACGCTCCTTCATCTTGTTGAAACCACATGTGACACCCTTTGTCGATTAATTTTAGACGGAAATTTTGCAGCATCACACAATATCGTTCACAATTGACAATAGCCGGATTGTAAATTGTGTCATCCTTGAAAAAAATGATCCAATAATGTCTCCACTCCAAACTGCACACCAAGTAGTTGCTCTACGAGTATGAAGAAGTCGTTAATTAACATTGGATTTTCTGATCACCTATAACGGCTGTTCTGTTCAATTACGTAACCACTGGTGTCAAAATGAAGAAATTGAACAAATCAAGTGGTTGAAAGAGCCTTTATTTGCAGCGCGACCAGAGGTAATCATATGGGCGATGTGATATTCCATAAATTGTCATTGAGTAAACAATATGTTCAAAAATAATAATGTTTTCTTTACAAGTTATTATAAAACAAAATGATGCCCTTACATAAAAACACCCTATATGAATTTGATTGAAGCAGCAGAACAGATTCAAATAAGGTCGGGGAACATATTTATGATTTACCAGTGGAGCAAATACAAGCCGCATTTTCATTTTATTGACTATACTTGGGTCAAGTTAACTTGATTACCCCACAAGTTACAGAATGCCCTACAAATAGTTAAAGAGCGACGCTTTGATTTGCTCAGAGTGAAATGACGCAATATATGTCACACGGGAAAAGATTTTATTCGTTGAAAGTATTACGACGTGGGCAGCAGTTAAATAAAAAATTATAATAAAATCAAAACAGCAAAGCAATTAATTTTGAAAATAAATATTTCGTGTTTTCATTTACATTCAAAGTTTTAGAAAGAACAATAAATTTGTATTGTTTCAAGAACTATATTTTTATGACTGAAGGATCCAATTTGAAGCAGTGAAACGTGTAATCAAGGTATGTTGATCTGAAGATCTCATTAATTTGAATCAATAGGGAGTAAAATTATCACTGTATACAAATTTTAAAAACATTTTTGTCATGTTTGGGTTTGCCATGGAAGAGTTATATTATCAATAAACTGCTGACTAAAGAAATTACAAGAATATAAATATAGATGAAGTCATATTTGAAAAGGAACATCATTTACGTAAACAAAATTTAGAAGTGCAAGTTCCTTAAATTTTAGGAAATTTGACCGATTTGAAGGATTTTTGAACTGTGTTGGTTTCATTGAAAATTGATTTGTCCAAGTTCAGGCAATAACTTCTTAACCATTTGAAGGTCATTGTGTGAAAAAAGCTTTTTACTGAAAAAATTTGTGGGTGGAGACATTACCTTATATAACAGTATTTCGTACATAACAAAAATGCATACATTCAAAAGTTTTTAAAGGTAGTGAAGCAAAACAAATTAAAGACCCCTCTCCTTATGTCTCAATGCCCGTCTATACTTGCCCTTAACATTAGATGCGCTAGCAGCCTGCGAACCGTAGGCAGCACAGGTTCGATCCCTGCAACCACCTAAGGTGTATTTCTCTCTTCTGTGACAGCAAGATTTTCTTTGAGTGTGGATTTACTTTGCTTGACAGGAATAACATTGTTTGGCGCAGCTTGGTCAGATCTGGCCCTAACCCCCATGAGAAAACCAACGAATCTAAAGATTGGAATATCGAGCGAGAAGGTATTTACACTGCTGGCCACCCAAATTGCAACACCAAGAAAGACAAGAGATATCACAACAAAATTTATTTTGTAGATAACATGTTGACCAAGTATCAAATGATTAAATTTATAGACTTCTGTGAAGTGTGGTTCCTGCCAAAATCAGTAGCCAGAGTAGCCGCCATCGTTGGAGATCACCGCTGCCACACGCCTCGGCATTGATTCAAAGAGACTTTGGATGTGTTCTTGGGGTACAGCAGACCAAGCAGCTTCCACACGTTGCCAAAGTTGATCTGGTGTGGCAGCTGGGGATGTATTCTGGGTCAATCGTTGAGCAACCATGGACCACATGTTTTCTATCGGCGAAAGATCCGGAGAGCGAGCTGGCCAGGGAAGCAATTCAATCTGGCGATTGACGAAGAACCCTTGGACAATGCGTGCCACGTGTGGTCGCGCATTATCCTGTTGAAATATGGCTGTGGGCAAGCCCTTAAGGTAAGGAAGGACAACTGGCTCCAACACCTCGGAGATGTAGCGCTGGCTGTTTAAAGTACCGGCAATGCGTACTAGAGGAGTGCGAGAGTGATATCCAATCCCGCCCCATACCATAATACCCGGTGCAGGACCAGTGTGGCGGTGCATAACGCAGCTGTTCAGCATCCTCTCTCCACGGTGTCTCCAGACTCGAATCCGACCATCGTGGTGTTGCAGACAGAAGCGTGACTCGTCAGTAAAGACAATTTCATTCCATTCTGCCGTCCACATCCTTCTTTCATCACACCATTGGCGGCGGAAACGTCTGTGGTTCTGCGTCAAGGGTAGACGAAGCAATGGACGTCTTGCGGACAGACCAGTCTGCTGTAAACGGCGTCGAATGGTACGCGCAGACACTGGATGATGCGGTACAGACTGAATGTGCTGTGCTATGGTTCGTGATGTGGCTGAGCGATCCGTCACTGCCATACGCACAATATGCCTGTCATCACGTGAAGTGGTGCACTGAGGTGGATGCGATCGAACACGTCGGTCCGTCGTACCCTCCTGCATCCAACGATCACATATCCGCATTACAGTTGTTTGGTTTCGTCCAACACGACTACCGATTTTCCTGAAAGATAATCCACAATCTCGGTAGGCCACTATCCTTCCTCTGTCGAACTCGGATACTTGATCAAAAGATGATCGCTGTTTTCTACGAGGCATAATTGATCGTTTTTTTGAAAAAACCACAAGAAAAACACAATTGCCGTACTTGAAATCGTCGAAATCTCCAAGCCTTAAATAGCGCTTTGAAGTGGCGCCACAGGCGCGCGTGATGTGCGTCTGCGCTGAAATTCTAATCATTTGCATATCTCACCTCCGCTAATGCATGTTGTAAATTTCATATTATTTGCATGCTTCCTTCAGGGTGTTGCATTTACGGTGGCCAGCAGTGTACATACCTTAGTATCAATGGCATTGCATCCATGTAAGACTAGACGCCCGGCATACCCTGCTAAAAATTGAAATTAATAAAAATTCGGTGACAAAAATAGAAATCAATTTAATCTTGAAACTACCCCATGTTTCAAATGGATGCTAGCATCCAATCGACATAATATGAGCATCCCTTTGCGCATGGCCTATCAATCTCCTCATTTTCATGCCTTTGTGAAAGACTGCCTTCAGCTCTAAAACAATGTTTGGATCATCCACAGAGTTCTCATGATTGAGGGGTAATTACGTCTTTTGGGCTTCTTTTTAACTGAGGGTTAAAATTATTTGTATTATATTGTATTCTGCGGAAAAGAAATAGCCGCGAATGGTAGGTAAGTAGTTGAATTAACATCGCATTGGAGCAACAGTATTACGAGTATTGGTGACGGTCCGGGATCAATCCCGAAGGGAAAGATCAAGGACAAACCTCGTTATTTTGAACCACTGTCAGATGACGAGGTCACACCTGAGCAAGCACCTATTCTCACAACTTCCACCCCACGCCAACGAGAGGTCAGTTGAGGCCACGACAGGTTTAAGGTACACCAGTCCCTTTGTTCACGACGGTCTTGGTTGGATCGAGTTTCGAATGTTTATTTCATTAGAAGGTCGATGAGATAATCCGTATTACGTCACGTTTAAAATTTCTAGAAATTAAAAAATTTGTTTTAAGTGTAGTTGTTACAGCGAAAGACCGAAATCTGGAGAACGTCGACTTTCACCGGTGAATGTCAACATTCACATAGTCGCTTGGTGCATGTCCGAAATATTTGCTAAATACCCTTATTTCTGACTTACACCGGCAAATGTCGACATTCACCATGCACTAATGGTGAATGTTGAACATGTCGGAGATTTATATTTTCTTCTCCGTATTTCAGTCGCGATAAAACGTCACAAGGGTGACGTAACTTTTTCGCCTCTCTTTCTGAGAGGAGTGACCAAGAACGTAAAACAAACAGTACATTCTAAATGAGAAAAGAAAATAATAGTAATAAAAAACACTTAATTATATGATTCAAATCTTATTTATTGCAACAACTTAAACTATTATGACACTTTGAATTGCACAAGAGTCCCTTGCTTTTACAACTGCATTTATTTGTGGAACACTTCCTTTTGCAATGACAGCGTGTATAGCCTTGCCCCCCGCTTCTCGAATTAGCTGCAGCTGCTTCTCTCAGCGCCATTTCTTGAAAAGAAATCTCATCTATGGAAAGTAACTTTTCTTTACAAATTACGAACTGATTACGTGTGTAAAGCTGCTTGAGGGTACCATTTTTATTTGCCAGTTTATAGAAGTCGGAGTCTTCTATTCCAACAACAACCGGCTAACACATTTCGGCTATCTGTACGACCACGGTCGAAGTCAGGGACTTGTATTCGTACAGTATCACCAATTTGAGCAGGAGGAAATTGTTTTTGTGAGGTTCGTAACATTTCATAAAGTATTTTAGAGTACTTTTCTTGAGAAAAATAAAAACAATTGTCTTCTCGTTTACCCGCAATTAATGCATTTAACTTTTCAAGAAAAAGATCACGATTCACTGCAGTATCCATTCAGTATAAATTAGGATATCGGAAAAAAAAACCTCGGCTCCTCTCTTTTCGACCTCCACCAGAACATATCTGTGATTGTCGACATACACCGGTGAGGGTCCGAATGTACAAGAATGTAATGAAATATTCGATCTTTCACCGATGTATTTGGTATGTGTCGACATTCACCGGTGAAAGTCGACATTCTCCAATTTCAGTCTTTCACGGTAACCATAGTTATATCTAATACATCATTTCTTTTAAGTTGGTTTCACTTTATTACACCAACCTTAACTAAAGTGGGTAAAAGAGTTCAGTGCGTCGATCGCCGCAAATATTACTGTGAATACGGGGTACGGTAGAGGGATGGAGGCGTGACTGAGGTGCCTATTTACATAAAATAAAGTATAGGGCATAATTTCTTAAGAAGTAATCGGTCAGTCCAAGAATTTTACTATTTCAGATAGGAGCTTAATTTGATAAATTTCTTCTTCCAGTCGACGTCGAGTGCGGAGGGGTCAGGGTCTCTGTCCCCTTCTCCTGTTGCACCCAATGCTCCAAAGTTTGGTACTCTCATACCTAATAGAATTTTCGTCGGTGGAATAGCAGCAAATGTAAGTGTTCTTGTTTTGTGCTTTCTAATAACTATTCTATCACAAAAGGAAAAATTAAAAAACTAAATCGTATTTCCAAATTCTACTTTACGCTTTGGTCGCTTTTACTAATCGATTTCCAAGTTCACTCACAAAATTACAAGATACACTTTTTAAAAAACTATCACAGTTTAAAACGTATCTTATTCTGTTAAAGAAACATTTATCAGGCACTAAAAACTACTGAACTGTTGCCACATTCTTCTCTTGAAATTATCATAGATGCATTAGAATTTAAAAATTCGGAACTAGTTTAATCCAGAACTGGGTTTGTGATTGGTTAAGAAACATTTCTACTTCACTATCATCAACCAATAAGAGTAAGAATAAATTGACTACAACTACATGCAGCATGCTACAGCTTGTTCATAAAGGGCATTGAAGTAAGTCTTAAATGTTTTAAGCCAACTCGCAGTGATATTCGTAGGAAAGTGAATTTTATATGAATTGTTTGGGTAAAAATGCTTCAAACAAAATAATATGAATTTAAAATGTTGAGAGATTAGATCTGATTCGAATTTATGACGGGTATATTAATTTATGCGTTTATTTAGAAGGAAACGTTCAAGAAAAATATTCTATTTAGATTGCTGTGAGTTTTCGATTATATCTATTTAGTCAACACGGACATTATTTCCTGATTCATTTTAAAAGGATTTTGTTCTTTCTATTTTTCAGACCACAGAATCAGAGCTACATTCAGTTTTTGCTTCGTACGGAAATGTCAAAGCGACGAAAATCATACTTGATAGAGCTGGAGTTTCGAAAGGGTAAGATACACAGTGAACTCTTATCCATTTAAAAAATCGTACATACCGATATTTTTAAACGTCTGATGAAAATATTTTGTGTACTTTTGATTAGCACAAATACACCATTCAAACCTATACGCGTATCTTGATCCCGAAACATTTATTTTCTATCGGATGAAAGTATAGAATAAAAAAGCATCAAGGGGAAAGTCAGTGGAAGATATTCGATGTTTTACAACAACCAACATAAAGGTTCCAATTTATAACAATTGTGACGACTCCTTGATTTATTAATTTGAATGTTCGGAAAGAATTTCTTATTTCGAAGAAACAACATGTGAGAAGTTTAATTTTATTCATTTTGATATGGTCGCAGACTTTTGCTGAGTTGTTTTATTTTATCGGTAGACTTCGATTATGACGGGTATTTAATGACGCTATGTAAACTATCTACGTATGTCATAAGTCCAACGATATATACAATTAATCTAAAATAATATTAATTGTTTTGAGTTCTCAATAAAATTTACTCTTGTTACCAAAATATACAAAAACCACTGATAATGTATTTGATTTGAGAGTTTTGAATATATACATTGAACTTTGATGTGCGTAGATACCAAAATTTTCGACCTCGTCGAAGCAATATTTTACCATCACAAGATGGTTATTCATTTTGTCCTTTACCCTGTTACTGTGTGCTTCTATAAAGTAAATCTATTGCATTAAAATAGACGTCTCACAGAAACATACACTCCTCCCCTTTCCGGTCGGATTGCCAACCGTAACTGAAGTGGGCTTAAAAGTTCAGCGCGTCGATGGGGGCATATATTATTTGTATTGCTTGAATATGGTAGAGTGAGGGTG
Organism: Meta bourneti; assembly: GCA_933210815.1. Classification (NCBI taxonomy): domain Eukaryota; kingdom Metazoa; phylum Arthropoda; class Arachnida; order Araneae; family Tetragnathidae; genus Meta; species Meta bourneti. Next base: position 76,330,126 of record OW119927.1, on the reverse strand, counting down.
TACGTGATCTCTTTAGGTGTCTATTTAAATGAAATAAAGCATAGGTGTGATTTGTTTAGAAATAATCCGTCATACTCAAGTATTTTATTATGTTTCAGGTATGGTTTCGTGACATTTGAGACGGAAGAAGAAGCGAGAAGAATACAAAGAGAAGTAGGTACAATAATTCGATTTAATATTTAAAATGAAAATGTACCACAGATTTCTGTATTATTTATGAAATGATTATATTACTGCAGTCTTCCTTCTTTTTGTTGAATTATTTTGAATTGTTGTTAAATTATTTTGAAATAAGCTTGAATACCATTTTTACTAATTTTTATGATTTCTTGTAAGAAAATAAGTTAGAATTTAACCCGATTTTGCGGGAATGTTCGACTGAATCAAATTGCACAGTAGATAAAGATATTTTCATCACAGCATTTTACCAAATTTAAAGGTTATTTACAATTTACAATGTTCCTTGTGTTCAACTACATTGGTTTTATATATAGTAAAGAATAATTAAGAATAATCAGTATATGTCTATTTTAAGAATTATTTTGAATTATTTTCATAATTTTTTACTCGTTAAAAAAATGTCCCGATGATTTTTTTTCCTCTCACGTAAAATTTCACATAATACACAAAGTACATGCTAACTACTAATGCATTTTCCAGAAGACTTGATTTTTCAATAATAAATTGTTTTAAAATTAAGTTAAAAAATAAATAATTCATTTTGGTTCGAAATGCAATAGAGTTCGTTTAGATCTCTTGAAATAATCCGAGGTAGAAAACGGCTTGAATACCATTTTTACTAATTTTTGTGATTTCTTGTAATAAAATAAGTTAGAATTTAATCCGGTTTTGCGGGAATGTTCGACTGAATCAAATTGCACAGTAGATAAAGATATTTTCATCACATCATTTTACCAAATTTAAACGTTATTTACAATTTGCAATGTTCCTTGTGTTCAACTATATTGTTTTATATATATATAGTAAAGAATAATTAAGAATAATCAGTATATGTTGAAATAGATTATTTGAGATTCATACATTAGTATCACATCAAAATGATTCAGACTCAATGTCTAACAGCAATTAAGCTATTTATTCTGATAAAAAAACGTTCTTGAATAGAAAAAATATATGACAGAAATTGTTACAGCACATTCTAGAATTTAAATTGTATAACCTGTGCTTATGTGATTTGCTAAAGAAGCAAATTTCAAAGCATACTTAATTTCGCATGCATATTTTGTTTTCTCAGGTGAATTAATTTTTATGAATAGTAATGTGTTTATTTAAATTACAGGCTGATGTTATTCTAAAAGATAGAAAATTGAACATAGCACCAGCAATTAAAAAGCAGGTAGTAATTTATATTAGCAACATCAATAATGTAAGAAAGATTTTAAAAGCATATTCTGAAAAACTTCGTGTTTTCTCGGTGTGTATGAATGCAAATGAAAAAAAAATTCACTTTGGGTGATAGCAATGAAAAAGTGGATTATTACTTTAACAGAATCAGTTCATTTGCAGTGCCGTCAAGAATTTTAAGAAAATAATTTCAAAAGTATTGAAAATATTTAAAAAAATGAAACATTTAAATTTATTTTATAAAGAATAATTATACTTTTTTACTTCACCAAACATTCAACACATATGCAGCTCTAGAGTTGACTTGTTCAGAAGGGTTGAAGTTTTTATGCCATTCTTCGAGTCTTACAATTTCACATACATTTGACCCATTGTATCTTTCATTCGTAAATAATTTAGATCAGTAGATTGTAGCGCTTTTTACAGGCCTTCAATATTACCGATGGAGCACAATATCTTATGGATCTTCGAATGATTCATGAGAAGCCGAATAATTGATTGACATTGAGACGATTACTGTTAAGATGGTTTTTGCTTATATCTGGGGTCAAAGAAAAAGTTTGAGCAACAAAACTTTAAACAACTCTTAAGGGCATTTTATAGTTTTGCATTTTATAATATTGTACCCATTGTTTCAAAATACATACTCTTTTTTTTCAATTATTTGCAGCCTTTTGCAAGAGTGTACGGTACGTATGCATTTAATTTATCTCTACTGTACTCTGAGTTAAAAAATATTTTTATTTTCATCAGCAAATTTTCTGAACAGTTTTATTCTGCGAATATGTATTTGCTTTAGATACCAAGAGAAAAAATTCGTACGAGAATATATGCATTAGCTTTGAAAATTAAAAACTGGTCTGATAATCCATAAATTAAAGTTAATCTATAATGACGACTGGCGGTTGATAATTCAGTGCTCTCTCTTCATTATAAAATTTAAATATTAAGCACTTCTTCGGGAATATTAAAATGGTATGAATATTTTGGGAGAATTTTTAATAACACTTCCCAAAATATTCATACCTTTTCTCACATTTGTGATTGTGATTCGAAGCCTTGATTGTACTTTTAAAGTAATTCCGTTATTACGTTATGGAATTTGATAGATAATTTAAATAATAACTAAAATGTTTCAGGGGATTTAATCAAAAGTTTCAAACTGAAGAGAAATTTTTGAATGCTAAGTGAAAACTTTATAATTTTTCTGACTTTCCACTTTTTAATAATGAGAACGACGTATGCCCAAGATTTTAACTCAGAAATTATACTTTTACGAAATAAAAAATGTGTTCATAGCTCAACAGGGCTTTCACTAATTTTTTTATAAATGAGAATTCTCAAAAATAGTATTTCAGTTCAAGCTTAGAAAATAAAACTAATTTTTGGATTGCATATAATTTGACATGATTTAAAAGTATACAGTACCCTCTTAACCGGCCTCCGCTTTAAACGGCCGCCACTACTGTAAATACAGTATACAGTAGCCTACAGTAACATGTGTTTAGTTTTTTCCAACAAAGGAAGTTCTTCCAGGTTAAGTTTTCTTAATTATACATATCATACAATATTAATTACACATATCATTACAATAAAGTAGGCTATATACTTAGTTTTATTCTAATAAAAACTATTTCGGGAGTGTATTTTAATGCTATTAAGGGAACGACGGTTTAACCGGCCAAATCGTTATCCGGTCTGGGTCCCGGTCCCGAAGTGGCGGGTTAAGAGAGAGTCCACTGTATTATGAAAGCATACTGCAATATATGTAATGGTTTTTGTGTATCGTAGATTCTTCACCAGTTGTACCAAACACTGGGACCATTCTCTATCCGAATGGTATACCTCTTAGGTATCCCACAAATGGTGTTACATTTTTCAGTCCACCTGAAAATGTTTGTACGTTTGGAAATCCTCAGGTGAGTACTACTTTATATATGCTATTATGATTTCAAAAACCACAAATAGATTCTTCTGCTTTTTAAAGATCATTGAAATGCTGAAGGTGTGTAATATACTAACAGAGCTGCCTCTTAATCAAAAATTACAAATAGTTTTATGGATGACTTATCCATCACCACGATAGTTCTGTGTCTTGGTAGGAAAAGGACCAATGTCCAAATTAGCTGAGTTTGATTTACTCTCAACATAGAGCATATATAGAAGATTAAAGGGTCAGCTATAAAGTACTTTTTGATGGATTAAGGATGCATTGGTGACCGGACATGTACTGCAAAAGCCACCAGATGGCGTTCACCATTTGGATGGGTTTTTCATAATGAATAGTTTAATTGTCATTGCAAGGAACGCAACTTCTTGCTGTGGGAAGCTTCGTGTGGTAACAGATTCTACTTCCACTACTATCATGGCTTCCCTTCACACTGCTGCTTATCCTCACTCGTTTTGATATACATCGGTGATCTTAACAATTCTCACTTGCTCGGGTAATCGACAATTAGTCAACTAACCATCAAATTCGGTTACGTCTAGATTCTAGATGGGGAATATTGGTAAACTTGCCATCATATAATTAACTTTCAGTATAATTGCAATTATAGAAGAGCAACGAATCTGAATCGGGAAGTACTTTTCAGCAGACTGAAGTTGCTCCGTATTTCCCCGCTCTACTAGTTTTAAATGTTAGCAATGCTGTTGTGTCTTAGAACGCTATTTTCAGTATAAATTGATTTCTATTGCAGGCGAATTTCAATGTGATATATCCGTCTTCTGTCTACCTCCCACAGCAAACTTTCCAGTGCCATCCAATGGTAAGTCATTTTTAAGTTATTTTTAAAAATCATTATTAAACTCCGGATGGAAATGAAAGAGTTTGTTGGTATAAGTTACAGGAAGAAGGTAATAGAAAGATAAGTTATATGAAGAAAAGTATAAAAAGCATATAAGAATTATTAAACCCTCTGAGGGACAAGCATATATCCGTTCGGCAACCTGAAGTCATTCTAACTAGATTGATTTGACCTTCTTGTGAAGTATAATCTTTCCTACCAATCGATGATGTTATTTAGTCATCATGAGCGTGTTGTGAGTAAATGCAATACAACAATTTTCGAAAATCTCATGACACTCATAGGGTTAAAAACATTCAATAAGAACAACATTGAAAACTTTCAGAATTTCCCTTGTACCAAGGTTACACAAGGTTGCTGACCTTTGCACACAATAATTTAAAATAATTTTTGTGTGAACTGTATATCGAAATTTTGAACGGTTTGTCACTTAAGTATCCAATAAAATTTAAGGGCCTGGGAAATTAGTCTACTTCCAAATCGATATTCGAGGCAGAAATCTGGAGCAAGATATCATTTGGAGATTTCTTTCTCTTTGAAAGGTAGAAATATTGGTTAATACCAAGTTAAATGGCCAAATGGGTTGTGATTATAGAAAACTCTATTCTAGATTTTAAGCAAAACTTCATTTATATGAGGTTTTTTGATAATCCGTTTGGTGATTGTATTTTGGCGGTTCCAAGCCGATAAATTTAAGAACATTTCTTAACCCTCTTATCCATGCTGCAACCTTCAATATACCTTTCATGACTTAATTACTTTTAGACCTTCTTGACCAATAGAATCTTTCCTAGTAGACTAAGTAACATCTTTCAATCAATAGATGTGGTTATTTAGTCATTATGTATGCTGTGGGGTAAAAACAATACTACATTACTCGGAAATCTCGATACGCTCAGAGGATTAACTGAAAGTAAGACTTTTCTGACGGCACTGCAATCAACTCCAACAATAAAGAGGGCCGCGGTGGCCCGGTTGGAAGAGTAACGGACTTGCAACCGAAGGGTTGCGAGTTCGAATCCAGCCAAACACCGTCGTGTACAAAGGGGGCTGGTGCACGTTAAATCTGTCGTGGCCTCAAATGTCCTCACGTTGGCGTGGTGTGGAAGTTTGGAGAGTGGGGTGCCAGCTCAGGTGTTGCCTCGTCATCTGACCGTGGTTCAAAATTACGTGGTGTTGTCCTCGGATCTTTCCCTTTGGGATTGATCCCGGACCGTCACCAATAGCCCGTTGTGTTGCTCCAGTGTGACGTTAATTGAAATACCCCCCCAACAATAAAGATGGTGATTGCAAGGGTTTTATGGCGCTTTGATATCCCTAGACCCCAATACCTTTGACAGTGCAGAGAGCTCGTTAGGGGCAATTATTAAATGAACGCCATTTTTGGAGGGAGAGGAAAGTTAACTTTTTGTACACACTCCATGTATATAATTAATCGAAACTGATATAAAAATTGATAACTAATTGTAATTCAGTCTTTAAGGATATATATTAAATTATATTTGTAAATCTAGAATGGTGGATAATTTACACCCAACCCTTGATGTTTTCTTTTACGATTTAGCATCTTATACATTAAGCGTTTGAAAACTTGAGATTTTAACTGTTTTCTCTATGGTTGTATGTTTCGATGATAATTTCTATTTTCCTTCATTTTTGTGTTCTATGTCATAGAGATCTAATAGCATTGTGTTTATGTATTGTATCCTATGTTACTGTCTGTCACACAGTTCCGTTTCGCAGTCTGTATAAATAAATCGATTAATTAAATTATCTAAAAGCATCTGTTTATAAAAGCTCACAGGGAATACTGTATAGAGTGTTTACAATCACATATTCCAGTTTTTACGTTACAAAGAACTTACCCTTCAACAATTCTTTGAACAATTGAAATCGGTGGTCTGAATTCAAGGTTTTTAACCAGAACTTTTTCTAGTTATTTCAAAAATTATGTAATTTTTCCATCCAACTTTTATTCAAGACATTCTTCCAAAAGGGCGTGTAAAATTTGTAACCCTGTCTGTATAGATCTGGTCTTTGGTCTTCACCACCATATCCTGTCAACAGATTGGTGCATTGCAAATTTCTTTCGAGAGAGCACCTCTCTCGAAAAAAATCGCAACTATTGCTCAGCCATCCCTCTCAATAAGAAACCGGTGTGTTCGCTCAACCGTTAGAATCTTCTTTGAGGCTTGGGTTACCAGATGTCCGGACAGGTCCAGAATTTACGTGCATTGCTCGGATTCCGCCATGAAATATAAACTGACCGGATTTTTCAGAGAAATCATCAATTTAATCCAAACGTTGTATTACTAGATTCATTTGAGAACAAAATATGTATTAGTCGTTAAAGACAGTTTGTGGAATTGTACGCGTCCAGTCAGAGTTTTATTGGGTACTTTTATTTCCAATACGGTTATTTCTTGGTTGTAACAAAGTTTATTTATACCTCATCAATTGAGTATTATCTGTGTCCGAACTTTCCATTAAGTGGCAGGAGTTATAATCGAGTATGTCATTAACATTTAACATTTTTAAGTTTTGTAATCCTATTTGAGGTTAATAATACCTCGATCAGTTTGTATATAACTTGTACATTAAAATTTAAATTATTCTATCTGTATTCTTTGTGTTGTGAAGCTAGCTTTGTTTTTTACGCTAGGATTTTTTCGCACTTTTATAATGATGACGAAACCTGGGAAACGTCCGGAATTAGATTAGTGAAAGAGATCAAACGAATTACAGTGCGGTTCAGAAGGGAAGGCAGTCGACCTTGGGTCAATCAAAAAATTTTAAATAGTGTAAAATCAACTAGACTCGTTCAAAACCACGTGACTCGATTGCCAACTCCCGGAGCCGGATTATACCACTATTTAGATGTTGGTCCTGTCCAGGTTTTCGTTTGATAAAATATTTTATATGAAGGAAGACGAAAAATGTATTTTATGCTCTAGCAACCACTCAACTAAGCCACTGAAGCTCTTTTTGTATGTAGACAGATTATGCGGTCTGAAACTGGTTGTCCTTATGAAATCTTCCATTTAAAGCTAACAATGGACGATTGCTAGTAAATATTTTGGCACTGATTGTTTCATCTCCTTTGTTCCAGGGCACGCCTTTCCCTCCGGGCTCTGCGGTACCTGAAATGGCTCAATTTATACCTGCGCCGCCACCCCACTACTTCATTCCCGAGCACAACTACTGAGCGATTGTGACAGCCTGCACTCGTCCCGCCGTGTTCGACCGTCATACCTTTAATTGTAAGTCCCTCTTCACTAGATAAGATTAATTTCCATCCTACCTAAAGAGGTTGAAAAATTGCGTCTGCCTCTGTGATGAAATTATTGCACCTCTGCACTACATCAGTCTGCCCCTAATCATGGTTTATGAAAACACCGACCATCTTAATATCAAGTGGCTCAGGAACATCGTTACTAACATGAACTCGAGGGTTATACATACTATACAACACGCCAATTGTATAGTCGTATAATGTAGATACGATATGGGAAAAGTACGATTTAATGTATACGATATGAGAAAAGTACGATGTAACCTATATGATCTGAGATAAGTATGATATTTGTATGCAATGTAAGATAGTGTGATATGATATAAGATTGTACGATATTTGTTTACGATATATGATATACGATATAACATTTTGAATAGACATGCCACCTCGATGTTGTTTTGCTCATCCCAACCGCACTCATTTAAATTTCTGCAGTGTCTCACGAAATTAGACACAGGAAGGTGTGCTGGTACTTAGCTGTAAGTCCCTCCATCTCAGTCAAGAATACGACATAAATCAATACAAATGCAAAATTTACTGATTCCTTTTATGCCCCCAAAATCCCATATAAATCAATGCAAGGGTTCAGTGGCGGTAGCATCCATGTTATGTCTGCACAAAGGGAGCTTTTGTGGTACTCACCTTATAAGAAATGGGTATAGTCTGTTTTAATGTCACATATATCAATTTTAATTAAATGCATAATTTGAATTCATCGATCACAAATGCATCTGGTAACAATGCAATCAAGGAGCAGTGTTGATTAAGTGATTACAGAAATCTCTCTTATTTTAACATTGAACCCGTTAAACCTGAAGCAGAAACGACGATTTTTATAATTTAAATCTGAGTGAAACGTGGGTTTAGATTTTTAATAGCGATAATATCCGCATCCCTCTGCGCATAGTCTATCATTCTCTCTTCATTTTCTCGCTTTTATAAAAATAAAAGGCTGCCTGTCATCCATTCAAAGTTGCCAAGATTGGGCGCGATTGCTTCTTTGACTCCTTTTTTAACTTAGAGCAAAAAGAATTCATATTTGCAATGTCTACGTAAAAGAAACAACTGCGAATGAACATTGATTTATAAGGTTGTCCAAAACTAAGCAAAATATTTTTATGTGTGCTTTCGATCCTATCTCGGCATTTCCAATTCTCAATAATACGCTGCGCTACTGCGAGGGTTGTATACAAAGTAGTACATATTAACCAGTGTATTTTTGTTTGAAAATAACCATTACATACATTCAATTTAACCGCTGACTATATCCAAATCTTTTTCTAAAGTGTGGTAACATGAAACAGAATCTGCGCAGAAAAGAAATGTTTAAAATATTATATAAAATAATTGTAATAGCAAGTTTTTAAACGTCATTTACCATAAATCGATATGAAGCTATTGCTGAGTCAGAGTTTCAAATTTTGATTAAACAATAAGATACCCCAACTGCGAAAAATCATAAGGGAAAGAGATTTTGTGAAATTAAGTGCACGTAGAGCATTTCAAGAGGTCACGATGCTATGGAGTTATACAAATGCATAAGCAAATCTATGGCGTTCAGATAGTTTAAAAGAATTCAGTGATTATATAATGATTATCATTATCTCTTTTATTTCCAGCTTTGACTGCGAGCTACTATTCGGACTCATGAACTAACTCATCAAGATGACATGAAAGTATTGAGTGGATCCACGTCTGTCAGCCGCTAATGAAGATACGAATTACGAGAAATATCACCTTGATTGTCTGTATCGTGTTTTTGTAATATCGTAACGTACTCAATAGTGCTGTGCTTCGAAACAAATGGATCAGCAAGCGAAATACGGTACAAAGTCGTCTTTTATCCACTGCCGCGGCATGCATCTGTTTTCATGTTTCGTGAAAATATCACTGTTCGCACATTGTTTCATGAAATTGGTTATGAGCTTTTTTTTATTATTATTATTTTCAGAGTAGATTCACACAATCTTCACGATTCGAGCTTCTAAATTCTATCACAACAAAAAAAAACACTTCGCAGTTATAGCTCAAATCACATCACTTTATACTTCATGTGAAAAATAATCCTGGAAGTTATATTTTATCTAAAATTTATGTAAATAACTGCCGTAGAATTCAGCTTAAAATTTCCAAAAATAAACTCTTTTCATAAGTATTTCCCACCTCTCTGAGTTGCAGTCTTTCCTGCATAACAACTGTTAGCAGTTAATATACCTCTGGAAAGCCACATATTTGTACAACGTCAGTCCTACGGCCCTAAATTGAGTGAGATACGCATGCGTACCGACGCGTTTTCGGAATAGAACGGAGAACGTACGGAGAAACGGAGTAGTTTCGAAGAAACGGAGTACGCACGTCGTATGTTTTAGCCCGGCCATTCCTTAGTGGCTTCCAAGGCAAACCACACATTGGTCCAACAGAAGTCCTGCGAAACTAAACTGGCTGAGATAAGCATGCGTACCGACGTGCTTTCTGTACAGAAAAGGAGTGCGCACGTTGTACATTGGCCGGGCTAAGGAAAAAACACCTCCTGCACCTCAAAGTTAAGCAGGAACATAAAAAGTTGGTGAGTTTTCTTGGGGGTTTCAAATCCAGAAAGGGATACTACTAATAATCACCATTTACACATTCGATTACTTCTTGCAGTCAGGAGAAAGCCTGATTGCAATAAGTAATCCAATGCATTAGTGGTGGCAAAAATATTTTCGTTTTTTTATTGTTGTTCTTAAACTGATACATTTCACTTTAACAAATGTATGATTTTTTATACTTCCTAGAAAGCGGATTTGTTGGTCGCTTTCTCAACAAGAACGTTTGTTAACTTTTTATAACTTTAAATTATCATTTTTGCTGCTTCGCCTCTGAAACCCAATTGAATTTTTAAAAAATTCTACCGATTTCAATTAAAAATTCTAAAACATGCTAGCTACCATTTGATAACTACATTAACACGAAATTAAAGATCATGATTGATCGCGCTTAATGACAAAAAACGAAATCCATTTTTTAATTGAATCTGAGTCGCACGGATAAATATATCAAGAATCTACGAAATAACTTACTAGGTGTTTGTGTTTTCTATACCTGGATACTTCGAATATTTTAATTCGATATTGAAATTTGTCGAATATTAGCACTGATAATATGATTCTCAGAGAACATTCTACTTTTAATAGCTTATCTGTATGTCTCAGGTCTATTTATTGTAATATTATATATGTATATATCAGGTGCATTATGTTGTGCCGTTACATGTGTAACATTAAATAAAACACTTGTGAAAGTAATCGATGGGGTAAGTGTGCTGTTGCCGTTTTTAAAGTATTTTAAGAGGAATTTAGTTTTGGCTTAAGCAAAAACAAAGTTATTGTTTTCATTCCATGTAGCCAATTTAGATTTACTATATTTTAGTAGTGAATTTATTCTTACTGGTTGGTTTACCACTGGTTGATAACAATGGCAGATTATCCAATCGCAGCGCATTTTTATTTAAATTTTCGATTGATTTAGAAAACCTGATTTATCAAACAATAATTTCATTTATTTGCAATGAACACTGTAAAGCAAGAAATCAACAGGCAACAGCTGTTTTTTTATTTTACAGCTTTTGATTGATTTGAAAAGAATACAGTGGTGGTAAGAATAGAGACTATGATAATCATAACACGCGATTCCTTGACGAAAAGCAACACAAAAAAGTGTCCGTTTTTCGATTGGACATGGGATTTCAAAGATGCGTCTCATGCGTACCTGCAACTAATAGTTTAACGCAAAGATTTAGATTCACATATCTCTGGTGCTATATTTCCGTAAGTGTGTTTCGATGTACACTCATGTATCGGCAACCCCAGGGACGCCAAAAGTATATTATGTTTTTAGCGCTGAAATTTCAAATGACCAAAAGTAACTTGAAAAACTTTTCAACGCGAATATCTCCGGAATACATCCAATCGGAAAACGGACACTTTTTGGGTTGATTTTCGGTAAGAAACCACATGGTATGATTATTGTGCAGTTGTATGTGTATGATTCTGACCACCATCACAATCAAAACCCACTAATTACTTCCACAGCTCTTGCGTTTTTTTCTTCTTTCTTTTGGACCTGATTTTGCCTCACTTGCATCTTTGAAACGTGAATTGCACTCTTAATTTATCAATTACATTAAACTCTATCTTTTATCACTCTTATTTCTTTCTATTCTCCAAGTGCATAACGTCATTTTTCTTTAACTTCTTGCTCTTATATTTTTGATCAACTAACTATAAATTTGTTTATTACAAATGATGCTGTGATTCGCTGATTTCCATTCAAGTACTCCGTACTTGATACTTCCGTTTCGTTCCGTTTTCGGAAGCATACCATATTTAACATAAAGGTGCAACGGAAAACGATTTTATTTTTAATGTATTGTATCAAAATGTAATTCGTTTCGTCGGTAAAAACATACTTTTGTGGAAACAATTCTTTTTCACATCTAAAATAAATCAAGATATACTAAAAGTATGACAACAAACTACATTTTAATACTTCTCGTTTTTTCCAATTTGCTCAACTTACTCTACGATTTAAAATTATGCTTTATAATGGGGATTATTATTTTAGATTTCACAGAAAACCACATCAGTTATCCACTTTTAAAATCCCGATTTGAATACTCTGGACTGATATACTTCAAATTTTTAAGGTTTTTTAGCACTGCAACGCTAATAGTTAAGTTTTTAAAAATTATTTTTTTAAACAAATAATTTTATACTGTGACCAAAGTTTTAACACATCATCTAGTGATCATCCTAAGAAAAAAATGAACGATTAACGATTTGTTCTTTTATACAACATCTATGAGTAGACTTATACAAAATATGAGATTTTTTTAAAAATCTTTCAAATTTGAAATCATTTTACTTTGCAAATCGTAAATTTTAAGAGAAAAGTGTTTGTGTCAATTCCTATTATTCACATTGAAAAATTCTATAATATGATTATTGAGGTGAATGAATTTACTCTATTAGCAGACAAAACTTATGCAAATTCGACACAATTCTTATCACAAAAATTTCTACGTAAACGGTGTGATTAGCAAAATTTTGGAACTAGTTTTGTTTAGCAATATATTGTGTCAAGGAGAACCTGCAAAGAATAATTGTCTCGACTACCTTGAAGTTAGGGTAACCTAGATAGACTGATTATTTTTTCTATTTTACCATTGTTCTCTAAATGTTTCACTTCAAGTTACTTTAAATAGCTGTTTTTTCATAAGAAACATTTCTAAAGTCTCAGCCAATTCTTTACAAATTCTTTCTCAAATTATTGTGAAAACGTTTTAAAATTTAATCATGAAGTGTAAATCGAAACTATATTATAGTTTCGACACTAAGTTTTGAAGTATACTAAAAATGCAAATCTACTCGACATTTCCCAAGGCAAAGTACTTGATACGTCAAGATTTCTGCATGTTAATTGAAACTTTTTATTTTCAATTTGCTATCAGACGTCAAGAAAAGCAATAACTATAAACACAAAAGGATAATCAATAAGTGGTTGATAGAAATCAACGTTAACACTTTCCCATGATTTATTACATCACAATCAGATCTTTATTTCCTATTTGAATAAGTATGTTAACATATAGTCCAGTTTCATCCACCATTTTTTCAAATGTAAATTTTTTGTAAATTTAGTAAGCATAGCTTTGGGAATTATTAAAAATTACAGACGAGGTGCAGTTGGTTTTCAGAAAAACTTATTAAAATAGTTTCAAACTGGTATTAATAGTGAAATACCACTAGCTTTTCTTTGATCTTCATTTCTAATTCCAGTTTCTGCTTTACAACACAAAATTTACTGACATTAGTAACAAACTCTCCTCTAAAACGTAAGCATGGGTTTTATAATCGAGAAGTAAAATCTCCCTTCTTGTGAACAGAACACCGAACCAAGAGTTAATTTTTTTAATCCTCTCATATCTTCCTTTGTTGAGTTAGACAGTTGAACTAAAGATAACTTAAGGTTTCAAATAACAAAAAGCATCTATTCAAAAATATTTGAATTAGTCTTTTATGTATCAAATATCAGAGTTAAAAATTTTATCCTTTTTCGTACAGCCTACCTTACATTCGGAAAATCAAATTGCGCATAAAAATAGCTGACTCTTCAAATTTTCTTCTTGAAAAATTCATTGTAAAACAATATACAGAACACAGAAATTGTCTTTCAAAAATTGTTCTCGTTTATGCATCTATTTTCAGAAGCATTAATTACACGACGCGGAACTACGTGAATTCTTTTTTGTATCAAGGCTGGTAATTTGGAAGCTACTCGAGCTTGGCTTGAAGCCAATCTGAAGAAGACATCTATTGTGATGCTAACTGCAACCCGTACTGCTGATACAGCTTCGTCAACCCTTTTGTCGACAGAAAATAATGAACTCTGTGGTAAAAACATAATGAAGCGAATAGTTCTGAAAGCTAAAATGGAGAAACAGAACTTCACTGTACAAATATATCAAAGGCTGCAATCAATATTCTCAGTCTAAGATTAAAATGTTACCGTGACCTTTAGGGTGCAAGTCCTATCAATTAGATGAAAAATAAAAATGCTCGAAAAGATTAACAATTGAAAGGCTATGGAAAACATAATGACAAACCACAGAAATATATTTCCGTCATGAACAAAATTTCCAAGAGAATGGAAGGAATTGCTGAAGAATTTTTCATATTTTATTCAAAAGTCAAGAACTACCAGCACAGATATAGTTAAATACATCCAGTACCATTTGTATCAACTTTTACTTGTTATTCGAAATACAAGTAGTCCATAAACTTTGCCTTTCGCGTTTGCAGTTGTTCTATGCAGCAAAACAGATTAATGTGCCGGTGTCAACATTAACCCTTTCGATGGTTGGTTGTCGTGACGAAGTATCTCGTCATTAACAAAATTGGTCAGATCTCGATGGACGTGATATCTCGTCGTAAACCGTGGAGGGTTAACCTAAATAGTACGTAAACACACTCCAAAGACTTGCAACCTTTATTTACTGATTCGATGAAATAAAGACATTTACCATTATACATTAAATTAACATTATTTATTAACTGAATATTGATACTTTCTTTCATCCTAAATTATAAGAAACAAAAATATACTTTTATAATTAACTTACAGAAAGTCTTTACGATTTAAATCCTCGGGAGGAACATATTTCTCAGATTTAAAATCTAATCTTTAAATTGTTCTATGCATCCCTTATTGATTTTATGCTCTTCCCACTCAAGGACACATAACATATTCAGAAATTCTTAATCCGAGAGTTGTGTAGATTTAAAAATATAGACAAATAAATGAGATGTTACTTGTTATGCTCAAAAGTGAATTCCATATTGTGTAAAATAAATTGCTTTGTTTTATATAGAGTATCATATTTAAATATAATTCAAGCAGAAAAACATTTAAATCAATCGTGATGTTAGGGTGTAGGGAAAATAATAATACGAAGAGGCGACAAACCAGTATTTGTTCTCTTGGCAAGCTACGTTATGGTTTTTAGGGAATAATAGTTTCTGTAACAGTAGCAAACTATAACATGCAATGTAACCAGCTTCAGATCTGGATGGTACATCCACACTGGATGTGTGGAAACAAGACGACTGGTTAGTACAGTTGTTTCATGTCACGTCGCGATTAGTCGAATCCACTATGACTCGGGGCATGCTTGCGAACAATTTAGTGTTGTATTGTGCGGGAAAGAAAATTTCTCAGTTCGAGGCAACATGCACACGAGCGAACTGTGACATGCAACAGTTCCACAGGTGGACGTCACGTCCACAGTAGCCTTGTAACATGCGAAGACAGTCGAATCCAAAGATTATTAGAGTTTCTGTGAGACAAGGCTGTAGTTGTGTAGAAATGGAAAATACTTCGAAGCAACATATGGTGCGGCTCCGGTGGGAAGATCATCTACCTTGGAGAAGTCAACGTGCAAGGAGGGTTAAGCTTGCCAAAGGAAAGGGTTATCATGCTCCAAATCATGTTTGATGACAGCAATACAATGGTTTTCAAGTCGCAAGTGATCAACTGCTCATCCTGGAACTATCATACAGACACCGATACAATCTAAAGTATGGGAAAAAATTGCTGGGGTTGCGGAGCATGGTCAAGTTGGAAAGTTCTGAACTTATCTCACAAGTCCTATATCATGTGGGCCCACTTGCAAGTCTTGCCAGAGTAGTCTCGTGAAAGGTAGTTGAATTTACGTTGCACTGGAGCTACACAACGGGCTATTGATGACAGTCTGGGATCAATCCCGAAAGTTTCGAGTACCCCTCGTAATTTTGAACCTCCTTTTACCGGACTTGAGCGAATGGCTCTCATCAGCATTTAAGATATTATTGAGACCCCTTTACTCATCCTCTAAACCGACAACTGCGGTCAGATAGCTTAAGTATCACAATGCTGTTCTCGGGCCTTGTTCGAATCATAGAGAAATATAAAAGTAGAGTAGGCAATGGTAGCCTTTTTATGTAACCAGGATCATGGGACCAAAACTAATAGCAACGTGACCCTTAAACTACTTTCGTCTGCCAGGTGGAAACGAACATTTGTCATCTGATTGGTCCACGGGACGGGAGAAGACTGCTAGCACTGAATGAAACTAACACCAACACACATTCCCGTGCCTAGTGTCGTGAGACACTGTACCAGCTTAAATAAATGTGGTTGGGATGAATAGAGCATGCCACAGAGGTGACATGTCTATCCAGAATTTAGACTCTAAATATCAAAAGAAAGTTTAATACCTATCCCAAAACTTGGGACATCACAATCCAGAAAATCAAGTAAGAAAACAGGTAAGGCAAGAAATTACTTTTACATTCATCTTAAATATTGTGTTGCTGATCAGTTGACTAATCAGCTTTCATGATACAAAATTTGCATATCGATAGTTCTTAATTCGACCAAAATAAAAGTTTATTATGCTACAAAGACGCCCATCCATTGATTTATCATCTGATTAGTCCACACGAGAGAATAATAGACTTTGGCGACCTCACCATTTTGTCACCACTAAAGAAATGAGCATTCATTCATCTATCCTATCATGAAATGTTATATTGCCAATTGAGGTGATATGATGCCAAATCGACCATCCAAATCAATTTTTCAGTGTAATCACGTGACTCTTAGTTTAAATGTTGGTTACACTTCTTGAAGCTCCTCTCAATAGCAATACTCAGTCTACTTATATTTCACGTCTATGGTTTAAATAGACATCCACACTTGCGTAACAGCAAATGTGGGCGCCTATTCGAACACATAACAGGTAGCGTACTTGATACGCTTCATGTTACAATTAGCTTATGAGCACTCGACTTTTCAGCTTTCGCAATCGTATTGAGAGATTCTTTGTTAGTCGCAAAAAACCGACAACCAGTCGAATCACTCCGATATGTTTGCAATTTGTTTGTCATGGGTTCGCGAACTTTATTCAGGAGTACACAATAACAAATCTTGTTACGTTACATTACGTTTCGCAAAGGAGAACTCGGCTTAAGGGGGTTCTCACGCCTTATATAATCCGCGTGGAGAATTTTTCTCAAATCCTATTGTTCCGAACCAAGCTGAGCATATTACCTGAGACAAAAACGAGACATTGGGATGGCAAAACCGAGATCAGGTTTACGCAATATTCTATATTCACGAAAAAGTAACACGCTAAAAAAATTTATTGCCTAAACATACTGAGCTTACTTTTTCCTGCAGTGATACAAACAAAAGTTTATGTACCATACCTAAGCAGGTAAAAACTTACAAAACTTTAGGTACCAAAAGTTTAGGTAGACGTAGTAAATAATACTTCACCAAGATTTAAGGTGACTACTTTACCACGATCGTGCTATGAATATTTCTCTGATGAAGTAATCTCGCAGCAAATTTCGGTCTTTCTCTTCTCGACACCTTATCATAAAACTTTTTACACTCCAGGAGACAGTTTTGTCTTACAACTAGCATACAGAAAGCATTTGTCATCAACGCTTAATCTAAATTTCTCCTTTGACCACATACTGTTCATAACAGAAAATATACTCTCAAAAGGTGTGTACCTTCTGGAAGACAAAAATAAGCTCTATAATAGTACAAGTCTTGAAAATCTAACCGGTTTTTGCTAATTTCAGAAAAAAAATCCCATTTATCAGATACTATACGAATACTTTGTTTTCCATGATTGTACAAATTACTGGTATTCATAGGGGGGACATATACAATTATAGGCTATGCATAATAATTTATGATAGTACAATATAAAATATTTTCTCGTATTAGGGATTCAATCACCCTACAGATGGCGCTAAAAGCACCGTCAGATTGTGTTAAGATAGAGCAATCAGATATTCGGATGATATGGTCGTGAAGGACGCTCCTTGGTAAATTGTAAATATTTTGTCATATAATAAATGTTTCTGCTATCTACATTGCCTGGGATTCACTGATAACCCATTAAATAGAACCAGATATGACATATTTGTAAACAAAATTGATATTATTATCAAAACTACGGGACGGTCAGAGAAATATGAAAAAATGGTAATGTCCTGTTCAAAACGGCACTTATGGTCAACCTACTCCAAACAGAATATAATAATTTGAGGTTTTCATAATTTAAAAATCCTAGTTGTTATGATTAATGTATTACATTCAGGGATTCAAAATCAGGGTTCATGTCTTAATTAATGTAGAACCCATCATTAATTTGTAAACTAAATGATATTTTGATAGCATTGTATTTTTTTCAAAGAAACCATTCTTAAACAATTTTTCATGAATATTATTTTAATAACATGCATTTGAAAAGATTAACGTTATTTGAATTCTCAAATTTCCATAAAAGTCAGTGCGGGCAGTTATTTCATAAACTACTTTCATAAATATTCTTGAAATAGTCATAGGGAATAAAGTGAAGAAAGGGAGAAAAATTGAAGATTCCAGAAGTTTTTAGGAATTTTGTAGGAACTTACCATTTAGTATTCTTTTTCAGTCCATTTCTTTCTGAAACGTCTTGCATGCATTAGTTTTAAGTACCTCCCAAAATAATTTTAAAAATATTTAATGTGTTTTTTTATGTTATTGCTTTAGAAGTTCTCATATAAAACTCTGAAGCGAAGAGATATCTATAGGTATTATCTTCAGCTTTTGAGAAACAGAAGACTACGAAACACCCAGACGATATTATAATCAACTTTATTAAATACTAGCAAAATTGCCCGACCTCACTCGGGTTGAATTGGTCAACTATATATTGAAAGTGACCAGAAAATAATAACTTTCCTCTTTCGTAGAAAAATGCCAAATCATTTAAGTGTCAGTAAAATAATTTTTAACATCTTTTCGATATTTTTATAATTTCTACAACCTACTGTGAACACAAATTCTATACATGCAAATCCATCCATGTAATACATTTCATATATTTCGCACCCC
The DNA here is from genome assembly GCA_933210815.1 of Meta bourneti. Classification (NCBI taxonomy): domain Eukaryota; kingdom Metazoa; phylum Arthropoda; class Arachnida; order Araneae; family Tetragnathidae; genus Meta; species Meta bourneti. The sequence continues at coordinate 76,311,184 of OW119927.1, read as the reverse complement.
TGCTAAATTGCTGTTGATTTGGTGGGCCTGACAACAAAAGAACACATATAAATTGCTAACTACATAAATAGGATTGAACTCACTTTTATCATTAAAATGCATGATACTGGTGCTTCCCTACCATTACATGTGGCCAGAAAGGGCTTAAGTAAAAATGTGAATGGTAGTATCACTATCATGGTGAACATTTTGTTCAATCAAAATTGCTACACAGTTGTTTTATCTTGTTCTTATCTTCATAAGTTTTTAAAGCTTTTACGCGATTGCTTTACATATCTGTTGTCATTCTAATTCAGAGCATCAATAACCATCATGTGTAACATTCTACACTTGACAATGAGTTGAAAGATGTGGATAATAAAATTAAAAAGAACTCAATTACATTTACCTTGGTCAGACTACTGCTACAACCTTTAATCCACAACTGTCAGCTATGTCCAAGGCTTATAGCAGTAAATTGTTTCTGTCACAACTGTTATTTTTTATCTACATGAAAAAATACCCTAATACTTGTTTAAAAGGAAATGTTTAAAAAAATTACAGCTTTTTCAACAGTTATAAGACATAAGTATAAAATTTGTATGGGTTGCACACACATACCAAATGTGGTTGGTTGGGTTTTGGGCTTTATGGCACAAGGGCCACATTTGGCCAACACACCAAATGTGAATTAAGTTTGAGTTATAGGAAGTTAAGTTAACGAGAATAAATAACGAGAAATAAATTATTATCCATTACCTGTTTCCAGCTTTTGGCAATTCCTCTAACCAAAAACACAAGTGTCTCACTTGCTCAAAGAGGATTTTCACTTCTCAGTTTCAAACCCATTAACAGCATCAATTCTTTCATTATAGGTTAAACCTTCTTTTATAGACATCTCGTCTAAGGCCAAGACGCAGTATTTGTCCACATCTTTCATTTTAGATGTGTTTCCTCAGACAAGATGTCAAATTAGTGCAGAAGCCAGGACCCTTAGTTGCATTTAACGTATATCTGTAAGTTTCAATAATTCATAGTTTAAGTTTCAGATGCAAAATGAAAATAATTAAGAAAAGTATTTAAACAAACCAGAAATTAATAGAAAAGCGGGTAATGTTTCATTTATTGAAATTAAAAACATACCTCCTTAATGTAGCTTTGCTGGGAAAAGCAAGATGCTTTTGCAAAAGAACATAAGCCCCTGGACTCTGAAGATAAATATTAAGAGAATTATTATAAATATTAATTAAATATTTTTCTCGCTCCAGCGTCTTCCTTTCCCACTCCTTTGAGACATTAATTTGCGACAGGACAAAGTCGTACTGTGAAGAGGTTAGATTCTCCTTCAAAAGTTGAAGCATTGGTGGGTGCTTCTTATACAGCTGCCTCTTCAACTTTGTCACTGTCGTCTTTAAATGCCTAATTTTTTGTGTTTTAGGTGTGGGTACAAAATTGGCCCTACATTCTGACCTGCTACCTTGGGGAGATCGAACTGATGCTTCTACCACAGGAGAAACCACCATTATATTTTCAACGACCGAGTATTCCGGTTTCTCTTTATTCATAAGGGCATCTGTTATTAAACGTATTTTCTTCGAATTCGAAAATGCCCAGTCATGAAAGTGTTCCTTGCAGACTCGTAGCTTGTTTTTAACAAACCTTTCTCCTGAAATTAACAAAGTTTCTAGGTTCAAAAGCTTTAACCAAAGCTTTACCCTAACAAGAAAAAAATTGTTTAATTGGAATCTTATGTACCTTTCAAATGTTAAAATAAAATTTAAAGCATGATGATCTGACATTGGAACAGGTTGCATGTTATTTTATTCAAAGTTAAGAACTACATAAAATAAGTTAAGTCGTCTGTTTATGAAAAAATACAGTTAAACACAATGAAAATTTTTCTCCAGTATCACAAAAGCATTCCAATTTTACACATAAATCTGTATAATTGGCAATTTTAATATTTTCATTTTGTTTTGTGTAATATGTAGGCTAACGTTTATTTAATTTGAATTGGGAAATTTTACGCATTGATCTCTGGTAATTCTTTACACTGCTAGCATAACTATTCTGTATTTATTGAATTGAATTTTGGAATGTAAAAGTTAATTTGCCCATTTTATAATTGAGTGAGTATGTTAACAAAATAGATTTTATTTTCTATTAGTGACATGATTTTTTCTCAAAAACAAGTCTTTAACAGATTAATTAATTTATGTAAAAATAACTACAGAAATTCTCTACACTTTATTCATATTCATATTATAAATACTAATATAACATTTGATTTAAATAAAAAAATGATTTAAATCAAATAAATCTAACTTTTGATTTTTTAAAAACATCATGATTTTTCATACCCTGTGGTTACTTTACAAAGAATTTAGATAAAAAAGGACCATTATTCTATGTAATTATGTGGCCAGTTCTAAACAAGTTTTTTTCTACATAAATTTTTTTAATACATTTATCAGAGTAATTGTCATTTATGATCTACATTCAATGAAATTTTTTTGGAACTCTGCAGAAATGTTACATTAGGGTAATTAACAAAAAACGATATTTATTTATTTATTTATTTATTTCAATTAACGTCACACTGGAGCAACACAACGGGCTATTGGTGACGGTCCGGGATCAATCCCAAAGGGAAAGATCCGAGGACAGCACCACGTAATTTTGAACCACGGTCAGATGACGAGGCAACACCTGAGCTGGCACCCCACTCTCCAAACTTCCACACCACGCCAACGTGAGGACATTTGAGGCCACGACAGATTTAACGTGCACCAGCCCCCTTTGTACACGACGGTGTTTGGCTGGATTCGAACTCGCAACCCTTCGGTTGCTAGTCCGTTACTCTTCCAACCGGGCCACCGCGGCCCCAAAAAACGATAAGCCTCTGTATCTTTTAATCTGTGACTACCACAGAGTAAAAGATGCAGAGGCTTCACTGAAGGTATGACTTACAGCGCCCTCGGTGCGGGTCCGATGTCCCTAATTGTGGGCGGGGTTTAACATGACAACCGATTGGTTGCCATGGTATGCGTAGCTATTTACTCTGTGATACTACCATCCCCTACAATCAATCAAGCAAGCAATTTTAACTCATACAAGTCCTCGTTTTGATTCGTAAGAGCGAGTTCATTGGGTGTCTTTTCTTGTCATTTATAAACACGTCAATCGGAATTCAAAAATGTACTGGCTGCCACGAAATTCATGAGCAGAGACGAAGATCGACAAACGTCGCAACTAACTTCAAAGCACGCAGCACACTACGATCAGTCTTCGACATATGAGTTGCATTATTGCCATTTATTTCCAACTGTTGTTTCTCATTTGGTGAAGAACTCAAGAATACTGGCTGCCTGTCGCCAAATTGGCGACATAAATATTCTCGCCAAGGGTTAGCATTTTGATTCGAAAATTCCATGTTCCAAAATTATCGCCAATTGGCGACGGTACAATGTGCTTGACTCTAAACCTTTTTTGTTCCAAGAGAAGTTCTCAAAATATATTTCAAATTCATTCTTATATATCAAAAATATATAAGAATATTTCACTCGTCTCTTGATTTTTCTTGTTTCTCTTGCAGACGTTCCACTGCTGCCTCAAAGACACCATGAATATTTTCAATCCAGTGTTATGTCATGGTAGGTTTATATACATAGCATTCAAATGCTTTTATGTCTCCATCTGGAAATCTCAAAGATTACTTGATATTCCCTTTAAACTATTCATTGGTTTTCTAGAACATGTCTAAGTTTTAGGTTTCAAAGTTAATGTGGTCTAAGCATTAACTTACGATTATCATATTTCCATGCCTGCCCTTATTTTCATTACACGAGATACTTCTAAAGTTCTTGGAATCACAATCCTGCTGCAGGGCATTAATTATGATTAATGCCTTCAGAAACAGACAAATCCTCATGAGTTTTCTCAACAATATTAGTCAATGCCGATGAGTATGATTTATCCACTTGGTAGATGCATAGTGTTTTTAAATGTTAATTGCGACCATAGAAGGGGGCACTCAGCGATTATCATCTGTTTCCAGGATTTAAAAAGCCTTTACGTTGTACATGATTTAAGAACTTAATGACGTAAACAAGCTTGCACACTATATGAAAAACTGTTCTAAAGTGTAGATAACCTCAAAAATTATTTTGTTCTGGGACAAGTGCATGTAGTTAAATGGAAATTGCATCACAAAATTACAATATTATATAGTAGATGAAAATTAAAAGATAGTTATGACATAGTTCCTAGAACTTTGGGAACATCCCTCTTATTTTAAAATAGCTGTATCTGTGTCTCAGCTAATAGTTTTTTAAAATAGACTAAAATTTATTGTATGTAAAATTGAGTATTCATTATAAAATATATCGGATGAAGTTGCAGAAGGGACTAATGAAAATTCAAACTTTGCAAGTTTGTTGACCCTCACTTTTTTACTTATTGGTTTTTACATCTATTAGTTTCTCTGTCAATAAATATGAACAAATAGTTAGATTTATATTAAATTGAGTAAAAAGTAGAAATGTCCAAGACATACAGGACATGAAAACCAACCCCAAAAAGTTGTCGTTCTTTAATTGGAACATTTCACAAGGAAAATTTCACTTCCTGTAATTGAAAATTTCAGTGCCAAAATTACCAAACTATCTTTTTGGTGTCCCTGGGGTTGCAGGCACCCAAAAGTAAACCAAGACATGTTCAAAATTAAAAGTGGGAGTATGTAAATCCGAAAGTGTGTTAAACTATCAGCTGTAGGTGTGTATCTCTGGAATACCACATCTAATTGAAAAACAGACACTCTTTCTTGTTGGTTTCCTACACAGAATTGCTTGATACGATTACTGTGCAGTTAATTCTGACCCCTTTATGAGACATATCTTAATGTTTTTGTTTTTAAAAAGTTAACTAGCTAGAGAAATACTTACATACACTATGCCCTTAGCTACAGGACTCCTTTTTGTTGGTCGAACTACTGTCTTTACCAGACTCCTGATTTTCCTCAATGGGAAAACTTTCAGATAAAAAATGAGGTCCAAAGTGAGTCGGAAGAACATTTTAAACAAAACAGAGTATGAAAAAAATAATGATTTTTAAAAAAAAGTCAAAACCATCGGATTTATTTGATTTAAATCAGATTTTTTTTAATCGAATTTTTATGATTTTTATTAATTCCTTGCCCGTACTAGTTTAAATTTGTTGGAGGTGAGACAAATTACAGTGTAATTTCTAGATAGTTTTGATTTATTTAAACATTCAAATTATTACTTAAAACATTAATGTATTCAGAAATATAGCCGGGTAAATTTTTGAAAGATTAAAATGTGACAGGAATTAGGAAAATAAATCGTGTGATCGAGTAAATAGACAGTGCCCCAAATGAATGCCAAGATAACCAATTTTTGTTCCAACTGGTTCTCTTTCCATCCGGCAGTTGAGATTAGTTTGAGTTTATCTCATAACCAGTGACATGAATTTTTGGATACAGATAAATAAGGTTGCCGGATCCCACGGACATCATATTAAGAATTTTTCAATCATACAAATTGAGAATTTTTTGCATTATATATAGATCATATATGAATAAAATGTTTTGAATTTCTTGAATTATTTGATATAAATAATTAATTGGTTCAATATATTTGCTTTTGAGAAAAAAATCATGTCACCAATAGAAAATAAAATAAAAGGAACTTGCACTTTGAAAAATTCCTACTTCTCATTAATTTTTAGCTTGCAAAAATAACTTATTGGTGAATTTTTTTGTAAGTTAACCGTAAAAATGAGATGACATGAAAATAACATAAATTTGAAATCAAATGTCCATTTTTCAAATTCTTTTAGCATTGACAAGTATTTCATAGGTATATTCGAAGTACACAAAAAGGGTTTATACATAAAAAAATGAAGCTTTTCTCTATGAACAGCATAGAACAAGTGTAATAGCATCCCAGAACATACCAATTCAGTGGAATTTTGAGCTTGCAATAAAAAAATATCAATTCAAATAGCTTTTTGCTTCAACCCATAATCTTTCTCAACATATTCACTCAATTATCAGATGATTGAATTAACTTTTACATTCCAAATTTCAATTCCATAAATATTGAATAGTTATTCTAGCAGTGTAAAGAATTCTAAGGGATCAATGCATAAAATTTCCCAATAAATTGAAATAAACATTAACCAATATATTACACAAAACAAAATGAAACTTAAAATTGCCAATTATAAAGAGTTATGTGCAAAATTGGAATGCTTTGTGATACTGAAGAAAATCTTTTTGTTGTGAGTTAGTGTCTATATTTTTTATGAACAGACTACAGTACTTAAATAACTAGAACATCTTAAAAAAGGAACCAAGTTATCATAATTTTAATAATTTGAGTAAATATATTTTGAGCATTTTTTTCACTCAACTCATGGTGAATGGTTTAAAATTGACCATGTGCGATTTATAATCAAACTGAATGTTTAAAACAAACCCAACACTGACTTGTGAGTGACACTTATTGGTCAATGGCCCAAGATGAAAATACTTGTCTGGTAATTATAATCCCAATCAGCAAATACTGTTATTTAGTGTCTTCAAAGGGAGGATGATTTTCAATATAATTTTGGGGTGAACTCAGTACGAGCGTTCTTAATTTATTCGAATAAAATAACATGCATATTGTTTAGAATTTAATTTCCAATATTATTAGACAAAACAAAAAGAAAACTGAAATTTTGATTTAAATCATTGATTTTTTAATAAAAATCATTGATTAAATTTTATTTTTAAATTTAAATACCTCACAAAAAATGAACAGCATAGCAACTTATCAAGCCAGTTATAAAATAAGATCTCAGGACGAGACAGCAAACAAACATACAAAAACAAAATGGTACACACTTAAAATTATCAACGGAACAATTGCTCTCTTGTTTTAAAAGAAATGCTTCTGTTTTGAAATCGGGCACATGAACAGATGATAGCACGATTAAACTAATAGTCTCACCACTAGGGGAGAAAGAACACTGGTTCCACTACAACAGGACTTTTGTTACAACCCAATATTTGCTTGGAATGTGACACAATTTGTGCTATCTAAGTGTGTTGATGTAAAAATTGAGATACTGATTATCTGAATTCTTGAGAATTCTTATCGATGATGTTTCGGCAAAAGATCTTAACCCACGTCTAAAATTTTACTGGACAAGCAGAATAAACTTTTGCATAGTTGAATTTGTTTGCTGCCGTAATTGTGATTTTATATTCCTCTGTTTAATCCATATTATTTACAGGCTTCTCAATTTTAAAACTATACTTCTAAAAGAAAATATATAATTTTGTAGAAACACAAAATGATGTTCATTGTTGGCTTACAACCTTTTGCCCAAGCACCATCGATATTAAGTCTGATATGTAAAATTCTGTCAATATGTGAAACTAATACTTAAATTATTTTTTAGATACGAGTAATGCCTTCCTGCCAAGTTTCAAGTCTAATCTTTTATTCATGCATCCATCATCTATGGAATTGTGTCATTTTAAGAAAGGATCGCCAGTTCTTGCAAGTACTCCAAATGGCCATCTGCTTCTTAAATGCTGGCCTTTGGATTCTCTTGGTCAATCTGATGTCTCCTCACCAGCGTTTTCCTTATTAGAGAATTATACTGGCTCCACATTTGCACTTAAACTCTTTAGTGGCTGTATTCTTCAAGCAGATAGGGTTGTTCTTTCTCCTATTAAGTATAATGCCAAGTTATCACATACTTCAAATTTAAGACGTTTCATGGGATTCTTAAAAGAGAAATTAGGTAAAAATATTTTGTTTTGGTGTGTATGTTGTATGTACTTTCTCTATTGTTTTTTGTTTGTTTCATCATCTTTTTATCAAGAATTTGTTCACATGAAGCTATATTTTCAATCATGACATTTTTAAAGATATATAATTTTTTATTTGTATTTACTTTTTATAAATTGATGAATGCAGATTAATATTGTTTATTTAGTTTCACAGTATTTTTACATGTGCATTTAATAATCAGGTTTCAATTCAGGTTTTTTCACTAACATTCATGAGTTAAAAGAAATTTAAGATATGTATAGCTCCTTAAAATGAGTTACATAGTTAAAGTGAATCATAAAATTTTAAAATGCATGTTTAATGATTACATGCATTGTTTTATCTCTATGAAAAATGTACCCTACAATTTCCATTGAAAATTTTAAATCAATATCCAAAATATCTGCCTTTTGGAGATTTTCCAATTTTAATGGCACATTTCACAACTTTTGCATAGCAATTAGCTATATTTATAGTTTTTGATGCATTTACCGCATCATGAAGCTCTTAGATAAGTTACCTTAAAAATTGAATTGATATATCTTAATTTTTAAATGATTAAGCATGCCATGAATTCTCTATTGCCATGAAATTGAAGCATTGCTGATTATAATAAAGAATCTGAAATGCTTCAACTTTGTAGTAAATACTTTTGAAGTTTTATGCTTAAAACTAAATTTTGATTAAAACTTTTTTAAAATGTGTGGATTGAAAGAAAGTTTTTAACATTTAAAATTATCAAAGTTTGCTTATTTTGATACTCATTCTGGTTTTTTTTTTCAGATAAATTGCATGTCAGTGAAGGGATGGTGATAAAATTGGAATATTTATTATGTCCTTGCTCATTTCGAATCAAAAGAATAATATCTTTTAACATGAATGAAAAAGATGGATCAGACGAGAATGAATTACCCAATACTTCTGATAATTGTAATATGGATGATAGTTTTATATTTGAGAAAAGTTTTGATGAAAAATGTAGCATTAGTAAATCTGTAAGAACTGGTTGTGGATTTCAGAGCTCCACACCAGTTTCATCACCAAGTATTTCATCATCCCATAAAAAGCAGAGCTCCTTGGAGCTCTCCAAACTGTGTACTAATTATGAAGCATTTTCAGATGATATTGACTCTAAACATTTCTATTGTGTGAATTCTAATACACATTTTATAATTGAACATTCCAATCACTCTCAAGATGAAAGAATGTTAAAAATGCCTATTGAAAGTATTGGTGGTTTAGATGCACAATTAAGTCAAATCACATCAACCATTAAGTCCTTGTTAAATCCAGGTAATATTATTTACTTTTGTTATTTTCATTTATATTAAAACAAAAACAGTTAATTAATTTTGAGGTATTAAAACAGTTATAATCTAATAGAAGTTATGTTCATAATTTATAAAACATGGTATAGTGCGACTCCGGTAAGTAGGCATATGACCTTTGGCAAGTCCATTTCTACAAAGGTGGTAAGACTCGCAAGTGAAAGGGCTGCCATACTCAAAATCATGTATGGTGATTGCCATGAGTGATTATTTGTTTCGCTAACAGATAATCACTGCTTTAGCTTCCTGCATCAAATGATAAAACTCAACACCTTAAACCTTGTTACAGATGCTAAAAGGGAACATATTTAACATCTTTAACATGAATATTACATTTCTTAATGTCTAACAGTACTTTTACCATACCCCTATTTTAATGAATACTCATCCAAAATCATGAGGCTAAAATGCCCACATGCCGGAGCTGAACTATACATTCCTTTTGTGCTCTAAGCTAATTACATCATTATTTGCATCTTTAACCTTCAAGCATTAAAAAAATTCCCAAGAAGTATTTAAATTTTTTTTATTTTGCATGGAAAATTGGGTAATCATGAAATATTTTACTAACCATACAATAAACTAGAAAAAGTTTCTGTAATATGTGTCGTATTGCTTTCAAAACATGGTCTAATATTTGTTTCATGAAAATTTTCAATTTTTTGGTTACAAATATGCTTACTAATCTCATTTCCTACGTCTACCTCAGTTACACAACCCACTATTGACGAATTTTGAAACTGTTTAACTGGTCTACAACTTAGTATATAGTGTTTATCTCCTGCAAAATTTTGATTTAAAGACTTGTTCAATTTTCATAGTAAAGTGACATTTTATTTAAAAATATGCTTGAATTGAGACATGATTGAATTTGTCCTTAACAGTGATTCACAGCTTCAGTCATAACAGTTAACTTTACACATGTACGAATAAATTTTAAAATTCTTGATAGATTTTAATACAATATCAAATTAGGAATGGAGATGAAGTAAAATAATACTTTTGTCTTAATATTTTTACATTACCAATTATTTAGCAAAATGTAAATTAATCAGTATAGGTGTATGAATGATGTACAATTTTCCAGTTAGTTGTATAATCAGAAACTTGTTAAGGGCTAACTATTGACACTATTAGCTATTTTCAATGACTGATTTTGTAATTATCTCCATAAACTTTCTGTTACATTTTATCTTTCTATGCCAGCTTGAATTTTTCTCTTTCTTATTTAGATCCAGATTTATTTTAATATTAAGTAATGTGGAATTCGACACATGTAGTAAATGTTCTTTTCTTGACTTCAGTTTCTCATGTAATAAAAAACATTTTTGAAAAATTCATAATAAAATCTTAAAAAGTTTAATATATACTTTAATGAATGTGTTGAAAATGATTAATATTGGTATATATAGCAGTGTGTAATTAATCTTGACCATAAAGTACTTTTTACTAGACTGAAATTGCACTTTCTTTCCATGCTAATCAAATATATAGCTTAACATAACTTATCCTAATAAAGGTTATATATAATATATTTTTGTTACACTCTTAAGTATATTTTGTACTTTTTGTTATCAATATGTACTACGTTATGATCAGTTCTAATCTTGGTATTTTCTTAATTTAGGTAAAAAACATATATCTCGAGGCATACTAATCATCGGTCCACCAGGAACTGGGAAAAGTATGGTCATCCAGGCTCTACAACAGGAGTATGAATATCTATTCTCCATGTATGTTGTAAATAAGGGTACATTTACAAGGTAATTAAATTTTTTAAAGCCTTGGCCTTTAAAAAAGGAAGTGCTGCATACTGAATTCATTTGCTTAATAATACTAGATTAAAAACTTTATAAACTTCTAATGACTTGTAATGCAAGCTCAAAATAAAATAATTTCATCTTGCCTATTACATAAATGACAAACTTATTTATTATGATGTATCATATTATTGTATGAGTTTACGTTATTATAAGAATACATCAATATCAATGTAATGATTTGTATTTTGTACAAATTTTGTTTAACTTTTGTTCACTAAATCTTCCTTTTTCAATAACACCTTGAATAACTTACATTAATTTGGAATTTGCATTAAAAATGTTATTTCCATCCAGTTAGCTAGTGATCACTAGTGAATTTGTTATGAGTGACCTTAGTCTTATGGTACATTACATATTTTGACCTTAGTCTTATGGTACATTACATATAGCATTATTACATATTTTGTGTCTCAATGTGCAAAAAAATAGGCTTCTGGAAAAAAGAACAGTAGGTTTTTAACCTTATTTAATGGCCTGTTGGTTATATTCATAAAGTAAATTAATTATTTAAATAAAATGTGTAATATTTTATTTATTTGAATTTTTTTCATATAGGGATCCTATAGCACTATACGATGAACACAAGATCATCCGTTTAAAAAGGATTTTTAAAGATGCTGCGAATGAGTAAATAATTTTATTGATTGCTGTGGAATTAAATGTTCATTGAGCCCACAAACATGTGACTTATCTAAATGTTTTATAGAGCACCAAGTGTAATATTTCTAGAAGATATCCACAATTTATGTAAAAGTGGAGAACTAGGAAATGTAAAGAAAGCACTGAGAGATGAACTTCCTTCAATGATCCATGATTTATTGGTAAACTATATATTTTATTATTTTACAATATATTTTAATTATTTATCAAGTATTTAAAAGTTTTTGTCTCCACAATACCTCTTCCACCTTTAATTATATTTCAAAGAACCTAACTCACTATCACTGCTGTAGCAATAAAACTGAGCAAAATTGTTAACTACCTATTAACAGCTACTTTGAAATCTTGCATAGTTTTTAAAGTGAATATAACTAAAGAAAATAAGCTAATTTATTTTTGCAAATTCCTTGATAGTTAGATTGATTTATTGTTGAATGGATACTTGTTAAACGTTTAGCGTCTATTTTTCATCAAATATAAATTTTTTTTAAAGCAACTCTCTTTTCTTTGATTTTCTTTTTTTTTATTTCTAACACAAATTTTATTTCGTATTTTACATCCATTATACCAAAAGTAAAATTTATTTCATTGATAAAGGATATTTTTAAGTTTATTAAACTATTTTTTTCTATCTAAAAATTTGAAGTTACCAGTAAAAGAATTCATTTGGTTTTTAAACATGTGTTCCATGTTTATTTGCTCTACTAAAAGCTTTTAGAATTTTGACTGCAAATCTCATTTAAAGTAATTTTGTACGAATTGTATTATTTTATGCAACACTTTTTGTTTAAGAATTCCACTTCTAATGTATTGGTGATTGCGACTTGTCGAAAGGAATCATCAGTGCATGATAATCTACGGAAACATGGCATTTTAAATGAAGAAATAAGATTTCCTATTCCATCTCCTGCTGATAGAAAGCAGGTAGCAAATATTTTATTAACTATTCTATTCATTAAAATGTTTTTCTGATTCAATATTTAAGTTTTTATACATACTTTCAGATTCTTAGTAAAATTGCAAGAAGATATAAAAATGATTTGACTGACTGTCAGATTTCTGACATTTCAGTTAGGACACATGGTTTTGTTGGTGGAGACCTGAATCAATTGTTTAGAAAAGGTAGTGTGTGTAGACTTACTACTAGTAAAATGTTTCATCAAAAATATATAATTTTGAATTTATTTATATTTTTATTTTAGCTACTATATTATCTTATAAGCAGAGAAGAACTGGCGGAGTTTCTTTTCAAGGTCTTACAGAAAGTCTGAAATCTGTGAAGCCCAAGTCAGTGGCTGAATTCAGTTTTCAAGTGCCAAATGTGAGATGATTTATCTTTTTCTCTTTTCATGAACATTTTGACATAAATTTTTAATTAGATCTTAGCATTAAGAATTGAACATTATATTGCTCTAAATGAGCATGCAACAATATTTGACAATTTCTTAGCATACATTGCTATTTGCATTAACAATCTCTTAATGCAAATACAGTGTCTTAACTGTATGTACAATTAAAGTCTTCAAGTATATCTTTATCAACAACTCTTGACCTCAAAATGAGTATATCATTTGGGACAGAGCTCCGTAGAGATGGTTAAATGTTAGCTTAAATTGAGAAAAACGTTTGTCAATTTTTCTTCATTGAAAACCTAAAATACTTCTATAAAAATAATTTCTAGATTTAGTAAGGTTTGAGTGATATTTTTAGTGTGAATTACAAATTATGAGTCCTAAACTTTTCTAAAGCTTGACTTTATTATGTTTTCTAATTCACACTTCAAATGTCCTGGGTTTTGGAAACATCTAAACTTTATGTATGATATTATTAAAGATAAAGCATATTGGATAAGCTTTATTTTTCACATCTTTATTTATAAGCGATGGTTTCCATAGACCTTAAAAGGGCCTGATGTTTTGTTTTAAATTTTAAGGGCCCTTATAAAGCTTAATATTTGCTGTAGGTTCTTAAAAAAATTTTAAAGTTTTAATTTTTACAGTAACATGTTATATTTTATTTCACTTTCATTCAAAAACTGAGGTCAATATCATCAAAAAATCGAGGGCATAATATCAGCTAAAATTGATTTTTTAAAGCTGGGATGGTGGACTCAAACATGTGAAAATTTCTTCACTTGTGCACTCCCAGGTTAATATACGTGAAATGTAGCCCTATTAAATATATAGGAAAAGCCTTAAGATCCTAATTTTTCCTTTGTTTGAAGAGCCCTCAGGGGCACATCTTCTGGGCATCACAACCCTGAGGTGCATGAGTGATCTGTCCTCTCCTCTGTTTTACCCTCACCTACTCTTCTGCTCTTTGCCTGTTTCCTTCTTCATTGTTGTCTTGTGTTTGGTACAGCTAGGCCAAATATCGCCCTTGTGCCATAAAACCTAAAACCGACCAGCCTTTGCTTGAAGAATGGGAACCTGAGCAGTAATTTATGTATAAAAGCTTAAAAATATATTGATATTAGGGTTCTATGAAAGCTATAATTGAAACTGATAGTTTAAAACTGGATTAGTTATAAGCAATAAACTTTAGTTAATACTACTACTGCGCAAATGAACTTAGGGACAGTCCGATGCTCTTATTAAATACTGGTGATTAAATTGTATGGTTATAGTGTAAATAGTTTTTGCTTTCCATTTCAATTTATATTTTTTCCATTTTCTTTTTTCAGGTAAAGTGGGATGATATTGGAGGTATGGATGAAATCAAAAATACAATTAAAGAAATGGTTGAGTGGCCATTAAAATACCCTGAGAAATTGAGGAGATTTAAGATTAATGTACCTAGAGGTTTATTGATGTACGGACCTCCTGGATGCTGCAAGACTATGATCGTAAAGGCTTTAGCTACCGAAAGTCATCTGAACTTTATAAATGTTAAGGTAAGAAACATTTTGGTTTAAAAATTAGTTACAATAAAGATAATTTATATATTGGTCATTATCATTCATGTAGAGCAGTGATTCTGAACCTTGTATGTTTCACATACTGCCTGAAAATATGTAAACGTAATACTGCCGAGTCCTCCAGTTTTTCCGGAAATCTTCGCTGGAAAATAACTTTCCTGTCTTCCGGATGGAAAAAATATGTTCCAGATTTTTCTTTTCAATGTGAGAAATTTTCAAATGATGCTAACTTCCTCATTTGGCAGTAAGTTGCAGCAATCCACATAGAAACAATATTGTGCATCTGACAGTCTTTCCGTAAGTCTTCAGAAAAAAAACTTCTGGGTGGAAGTAGTATCCAGATTTTTCTTTAGGGAAATTTTTTTTCAAGTGACGCCAATTGTAGTATGCCAAAAGTAGCTTTGGCACAAACCACGATAGAAAAACATCCTAATCATTGGTTGCTAAATTATCAATATAAACTTTGGCACTAATTTTCAAGAAAACCTAATATATCTCTAAAACACTAAAAAAGTTTAATTGCTCATTATTGCCTGTAATTGGCACCATTTTGTGCATAGCATGGAAGGGTATAAAATAAAACATACATTAAGCTTTGTACTCATAAATTCACTATTACTTTTGTTGTACTTTCACTTTTTTTGTAAATCAATCAAAATTATACTTAATGTTTGTTGCCAAATCGGCAATAAATATAACATACCTTTTGGTGTGCTGCATACCTCCAAAAATGTTACCACATACCCCATATTGAGAATCCCTGGTAGGAATATATCTTACAGCTACTTTATTGAAAATTGGATTTATCAAAGAAAAATGAGACATCAACTTTTAAGCCATATCTCAGTTTACTTACCAATTACTTCATAGTGCTTGAAATAAGATGTGTGTTGAGTGAAACACAATCTGAACTTTTTATTAATATGATTATTATGTGTGTATACCTATTGTTTTACTATATCTCGAATTAAGCTTACATTATTTTTTCTTATTAGAGCTGTCAAGTGTTCAGCAAGTATGTAGGCGACTCTGAAAAGTCGGTATCTGAATTATTTAAGAAAGCCCGATCAGCATCTCCCTGTATTCTGTTTTTTGATGAAATTGATTCTTTAGCACCAAAAAGAGGAAGGTACACATATTTTCCTTATGTTTATTATGAATGTGATAAGTAGGCACCAGATTTTTAGAGGCTAAAAATCTTAAATTAAAATTGTTTTGGGTTTTTTCAAGTTTAACAAAAATATCATTTTAGATTATTAGAGAAGTATACCGAAATTTTTCACTTTGAACTATACTACTGCACTAGTTAATTTAAAAATACAAGTCAGTTCCAAATAGCAATAGTATCCATTAATAAATTATTTTTTTAGATTGATTGAAATTATATCTAATTATCCTTTTTAAAGCAATAAATTACCACCGAAGGACAAAAAGATCCATGCACTATACTAAACTGGTGATCAGGGGAATTTATTTGAATTTGCTCTTACAATGCTTAGATGCATTCCTCCCTGGGTGTATTTCTCTCTTCTGTGGCAGTAAAACTTGCATTGTGTGAGTGTCTATTACTTGATATTGTATGTCTTGTGTCTGGCGCAGCATGGCCCTTGCACCATAAAACCCAACCATAATAGGTTAGAGGCAATTTTTGAATGCTACAGTCCTCATAATGCTAAGCTTCTATCACAATTGAAATTTTACTGTCAAAAACTCAGGTTTTACTATAAGAAATTGGTAATTTTCACTATTTAGTTCTAAAGACAAAGTAGATGCAAATTTGTTTTGTTCATAAAAGGATTCGATATTAGAATAAAGGAAATTGAGCATGACTAGTTCCTTAAAAAATCATGTCCATATATTTAGACACAAACAAGGTTGGACATAGTGGTAGTGATGTTTTTAATAAAGAAAAAAAAATTGTGTTCAACTCTAGAATAAAGAAGTCAGCTTTAGAATTCTCTAAACATTGCATCAAGGTCTCTTTAGTACTGTTCTTTTGCATTGGTGAAAAGTTAATAGTTCTTTTTTACAATGCTTAAATTTTATGAAAAAATTTAATTTTACATATTTGCATGTAATCAAATACAAAGATGAAGTCCTGAATTATTGCCTGGTCTAATTAGTCCTTGAGTAGCAAAAAATGTTCTTAAAGCAACCAACTGGGCTTTTACCAGTACAGCATCTAACTTATTGGACACCCCAACTATGCTTATAGGAATCTTATCCCTTACATGAGATTTGCACATTGGTTGTCAAAGATTATAGGACAATGAAAAATATGTAATTTACATTTAGTCTCTTTCTCCGTAGAGGTGACATAATTTGGGCGGCCCAGCTACTTGACAGCCCCACCCCAATTACATGATGTAATAAACTTCAAAATAACATCTTTACCTTCCACAATGCATTCATTTTGCCTATAAGTTTTAGAAACTTGTTTTTGAAATTTAAAACACATATGAAAAGGAACTTATTCTTTAATTTAAATATAAAGTGATACAGATTATACATAAGCATCAGAGTTGACAGCCAAAGTGGAAACAAATTTCAAATTAAAAATTCATATAAAATGCATGTCGCATGACATTAAACTCTGATCGTGTTTTATAAAATTTCTACTAGTCTTGGAATTCAACTTCGCAACAGAAACTTTTCTAATAAGAAAAACATAGATAATTTTATCTATTTTTAACAAAAACGAAACTAAAATATTTTCACATAATACTTTTAAACAATCACGCTTTCAAGAACATTGTAAACAAAACATGTTTTTGGTGCCAATTTTAGTAACCTATTTTTTCATTGTTTTCCAGTTAGGTACTTAGTAACCAATCTATATTAATGAAAACAAACATAAAAGTTCTGCATTTGATTGGGGCTTAGACACATTATGACTTCATCACTCGTAATAGTGAAACCATGATGATGGTTCACTATTACGAATGCCTTCAGCCTTTTTGTTATAGTTATCAGTTATTGAATAAACAATTGAGAAATGTTTAAAGGTAATAGTTTTTTGCTATCCCAATAGATTATTTTTTAGGTGTCTTTTCTTTTATAGCTTCAATTCTTAATATACAATTACTTGTGTTTTTTGTAATTTCTACAGCGCATTCATGAAACTACGCATTTTGCTGTCCAAAATGATGAGGTATCTTAACACCACTCCATCTTGAATGAAATCTCTCTAAATGTATTTGAAGTCGAAACATCTCAATAAGGTTTTCCGTTAGTTTCATAAGTCATTTTAGGTCTATTTTTAAGCATTAAAGTTGTTGTAGGTTTTTATAGGTCAAACCTTACATTAGGTATTTTTAGGTGCTATAAAAGTTGCATATTTTTATTCAGGACATCTCAAATTGTCACAAAATATTAACAGCTGAAAAAGGGCATAGAACTGAATATGTAAAAACTTTAGAATAATGGACCTAGTAATAATTATTCCAAGTATTGTAAGCATGCTATTGTAAAAATGAATGCATAGTACTGGGGTAATTTTGTGCATTCATTCTTACAATAGCATGTTGTAATAGTTATAATTTTCTATTACCTAAATGAAGTTCATTGCTCTATTTAAGTTCTAAAATAAAAAATCGTAGTGAGAAATATTAAAAAGTTATTTTTTTCTTTGTTTAGCTCCAATGGAAATTCAAATGTTGCTCACAGAGTTTTAACTCAAATGCTGATTGAAATTGATGGGGTAGATGTACTGAATCAAGGTGTGTATGTAATTGCAGCAACAAATAGGCCAGATAATATTGATCCAGTGAGTAGACAGACTTTTTATCTATTATATATTTCTTTCAAACTGTTCTTATCTATTGACTGATAAATTTTTCATTTACTGTCAAAAAGGAAACAAATATGAAATTAACAGTTGAATCCACAATAACAATACCAAATTTGTAGATTGCAATTACAAAATGAGACTTGTCTGCTATACTGAATTGTTCTTATAAATAATTGCTAAGTAGTGGAATTTAAACAGGAAACCCTCTTATGGTGTCTCCTTTCTAAATTCTGCTACTTGCAAGACTTATGTCCTCTTTGAATCATATCACTATAAACATGTACTTCTCTTATCGTCACTTCGAAGATGGAGAGAGTAGCAGATTTTTAAATTAAAACATTTGTATGCTTAAACTAAAAAAGCTTTGGATATCCTATTGCTTTTATTGGCTATAATTCCTCAGTTTATCATTCCAACTTTCATAGCATGTGAAGTTGTATCAGTTGAAGTTGTATTGCAAGTTATATTAGTATATCTTTTAGTTCATTGACTAAATATACCGATATTTCTTGAAATATTTCAATGCCAAAATAGTAACTATCCTGCAAGATAAAATGTCTTCAAAATACTTAATGGATTCAGGATAGCACACAATGGGAGCCATAAATGTTTTTTGACTATTAAATTCGTTCAACAGCAATAATTAAAAATATCATCTTTAAATAATTTGAAGTTCATTACTAGACTCTCATTTATTTCTTTTTCAGAGTTTACTTAGGCCTGGAAGATTTGATCGGATGATCTATGTTCCGCTTCCCGATGCCAACACAAGAAAGAAGATTTTTGAAGTTATTCTCAGAAGAAAACCCGTTTCACCAGAGTTTAATTTTCAAACTGACCTGTCTTACTTAGTTGAAAAAACTGAAAAATATACTGGTGCAGAGGTAATTATCTCCCAAATATTTTCATTCTATTAAATGAAGTATTAATTACTAAAAAAATTTAAAAATTGGTTTTTTTATTAAATGGTGGCCATCTTCGATTTGGTGTTCTTTGTAAATGATCTAATAGTTCAAATTTAGTAATTCTTGCATCAATTGGAATCTCCTTATGTAATATGTATCAAAACAGTTTGATGCATTTGATCCATGAGGATGCATGAACATAATTCTGTAGTCATTATATTTGTAATATTTTTAAATCTTTCATATATTTTATATTTACATGCAGATTATCTATAACACTTTTACACTCAGATTGTATATTTGTTTTTAATCATATTTTCTCTTATGAATTTGAAATGAAAGATAAATAGAAACTTAAAACTTCTTGAAAGTGATTGATAAAAAGAAATTTTATAAACACAGGAACAACTTTACACTCCTGTAATATCACTAATATTTTCTAGATATCTGATATATGCAACCAGGCATGCATGTTGGCTATAAATGAAGATCCAAGTGCATCTGTTCTCACCATGGCTCATATTTTGGAGGCATTGATGTCTGTTCAACCCAGGACAACAAAAGAAATGATAGAATCATTTGAAAATTATAATAAAAAATAAGCAACTCTAAAATAGTTTGTAAATAAGAATTCAAACTACTACTTTGTGCATATGCCAAAAAGCCTTATTTCTGTATTTTGGATAATTGCTTATAATAAAACTAGTGATATATATCTTTTGGGTTATTGGAAAAATACATGCATCATTTCAACCTTTTTTTTGTCATACAACTTGTAGCAAAACATTTTAGAAGCAAGTATGTTTGAAGTTTACTAGTGAAATTATTTTTATACAGATACATATAGTGTTTGTGGACTTCTTAAGTGGTTATTTTTTATTTTGAAAAATAAGGACACTGAAAAGTGCTTAGTTTTAAGTTTGGTGCTTAAGAGTGGCTATTCTACTATAAAATGTAAGACTTACAACATTGAGTATTTCTTTTTATCCTCTCAATTATGGTTAAATTAAATAAAATGTTTAAATACTTTCATGGAAATTGCTTATGCACAATAAAGATTAAATCGGAAAATTAAACTGCTTGAGTGTTTAAATTCATGAGCTGAGTTTATAAGTCTGATGTACTGGTGGGGAGTAATGTTATGAGTAATACCAGGAATATATTTTACCAAATGATATTTATTCATAAGTAAAAATTTTGATTTATGTTTTATCCAACAATAATTCATTTAAAAGTATTAATTTGATATTTTGCAAATGATTTTTATCAATGTTTTAATTTCCTTAGTTGAAAATTTGAATGAGCCATGGAAGCCTTTGGAAGAGAAAATTTAAAACAAATATAATAAAAACATTTACATGGTGTAAAAATTATAATAACAAAGTTTATGAATCTAAGTAATTGTTTAAAAATGTAAGATACAGGTGGCTTTCGAATTGAATTTTTTATTTACAAAGAATCAATAGAAATGCATTGAAAGAAAATTTAAATCAATAAAGGAAATAAAATCCCTATTCCAACACATTCAAATCAACCAAAGGCAAAGTGTTCAATCAGTAGTTAGGAAACACATGCTGAACCAGTGGCACACCCATTGGGTGGGTGATGGACTTCAACCACTCCCAAAGCAATACAAAAATTAAATGTTCATCTATATTTTTGTGGCGTGAAACAAAGTCTAGTATATTTTTATGTATATTTTTCAAGTGATAATTTAGTTTGTTTAAAAGCAGGGATATATAATTCATTTCACCTTGTGGAATCTGTTTAGGGGAATGATTGAAGTCAATTGTATGTTTTTCTAGTTCTAAAAAATATTTTTTACTTACTCTGAATTCTCAAATAAAGTTAATTTTATTCAAATCAGGGTTTTTTATAAATTTTGTATATAAATTTAACGTACACAAAACATTTTTTAATTTTCATAACTACACTTTTTACATGGGCTGGTTTTTATCAGGATTTTTTTCCAAGATGGGCAAAAACCTAAAAAGTGGAAAATCCGAAAAGGCATTTAAATAAACATACATGAGTATATATATTGAATTATAAATATATATAAAATATTTTTCAACCCATTCAATAACATTTTTGTAGGTATATTTTAAAAACCACAATTGGCTGAAAAACTTTGAAAGCCATGTAAGCTATTTCATAATAAAATATAAATACTTAAACTGAATGAAAAAAGCTTTATAATATATGATAAAATTGAAATATTTTGGATTTAATAATCAATAAATAATTGTCATTCTCGAGAATTGCTTCATTTAAATATCCTAAAAACGTAATTGTTCACTGCAGATTTCATCAGCTGAACTTTCTGAAACCATGAATTATTGACATTTTTTTGTTGATATTTTAATAGATGAGCTTTTAACCATTTTGTATATATTAAGATTATATGTAATTGATAAATGGGTACAAAAACATTCTTCCATATCAGTTTGTGTTGGGTAAAAATGTTCTAATTTCTGGCAATCTAAATTAAAATTGGTTTTTGCCTATTTTCGAGATTGTTTTTTTAAATTTGGTTTTAACCTGTTTTCAGTTTTAGACAGAATCACCTTTCCATACAAACTTACATGTTACCAAACTCATACATAGAAACTAAATGAACATTTGGATAAAATGGATCAAAACATTATAACTTATATCAATGATTTTAATTTATCACGTAAAAGAACTTGGTAAAACAATTGAAGCTTATATGTATTCAGTATATTAACTTTACTTCCAAATGATTCAGTGATATTGTTAGATGCCTCAAGTACGATGCACTTTTACTGCACTCTGGAGGTATCCAACTAGAAAATCTGAAATTGATTGGTAGAAATTAATCTTGACTTTATGATGTGTTTTAACTTTAGACCTCTTTCTAAAATTTATTTGAAAAACAAGATTAAAACAATGCTATGCTTCACCATTTTCGCAAAAAACAAAGTGCAAAAATTTATAAGGACTTTTGTTCATTAATCCAACCTGCAAATCGATTATTCAAGTTGAACTGCAAAAGAAAGGATTTTTTCAAATATTTTTCTGTTCACACATATATGCTTTTAAACAAAATGAATTGATTAAAACTTGTTTTTTATTTGCAATGCAATGTACAGCAAAAAGACTTCGACTTGGCATATATTCCATAATTTGACGGATTTTAATTATTTGATGTGCATTTACTTTATTAGAAAAGTTTAAATAAATCTATTTTAACTTGTTTTATAATTTTTATGAACCCTTCTTTTTGCAAAGGCTGATTTTAAATTGGTACATTTTCGGTTTTAAAAAATGTTTGAATCAGTAACTTTTTTTTGAGTGAACATGAGCCGTTGCTTAGTGGGTAAGTATATATTTTTTAGCTTCTATTTTTCAAAGTTCAGTGAACCAGGATTTTAATTTTATGTTCATAAATTTCCCATCCTAAGTTTTGTATACATATATTTTTCAGTTATTTTTAATATTTTTTTGTACACATATTTTAAGCCAAATAAATGCAGTAGTTACCTGTATATCAGATAGAGACAAGACACAAATGTAAACATTGTTTGGAGAACCTTACAGTTAACTTTGTTGTGCAATTAAATTCTAACAAAATTTTCTAGTAATTGGATTGAAAGCAATCTACATGCAAGTGAAAGTACTAGTTTCTCTTATATTCTAATCTATAATTTATTGCATTTTATTTGAATATGTATTAATTTTGCTCACATGTGCTGTTATAAGTTTATGGAATTATAACTTAAAATTGGAGAAATTATCAAGTAAAAAACAAGAAATGCTAACCAGTTGAAAGATTTTCTCAATGAATGTAGTTGTGTATTAGCTTGCAAATGGTAACAAATTTGCATTATTCAGCACTATTATCTAAATGATGTTTATTTTTTGACCATTTCACATGACAACAAAAATAAATTTCTTTTAGTTGAGTTGATTCTGGAAAAGCAACATTGAAAAAACTCGTCTAGCATTTGAAGAATTCCCTTGGATCATGTCTTATAAACTGATATGATTGACATATTCATTAAACAAGGATTGTATAAATCTGAATATTGTAAACGTTTTCACCAACTTAAAAAAACTATTCAATACTGAGAAATAATTCTATTCTTTGAGTTCCCTTTTTGGTACAGCGGTAGTATAGGACATTTTTGGAGTTTTTTTCGGATTTATACTGTTTCTGACAACCCCCTCACTTCCCGAATGTTCCACTGGCTTGCCTACACAATCAGCAAACGGATTTTAAATTCTATTTGGTCTATGTTTAAAAAATCGTGCAATAAACAGCAAATTGAATGTTTTTTTTTTTAATTTTTGGAAATAATAAGGTAAGTAAACTGGGAAGAATTCAAAATTACGGTTTAATACGATTTTTTTTAATTTCTGCCGACATTCGATTTTTTTTCGCGTGGCTGTTTTAAATTCTGTAATTTAAATGTTTTATCAAAGATTTATATTTAGTCAAGATTTACACATTTAATCCAGATTTGTTTTTAATCAATGTCCTATTTGGTCAAGGTTTTATTTTTAATAATTTTAATTATACGTTGTGTTTATCAATTAATCAAATTTAATATTTAATCAAGGCGAATGGGCAATGTTTTGGCGACCAAAATCGCGCCAAATGTTTTATATTACCGCTGTTCCCTCTTTTTTTTCAAAAATTGGTTTAGAGTTAAATTAAAGCAGGGCTGACAGAAAGTTGACGAGTGAAGTTTTGGGGAAAAAACTTAACGTGAAAGCTGATGACAATCATTCTTTTATTTGTTTATCTTTTCCTTCTAAGAAACTGTTGCCATTATATAGTTAAATCTTTGTATTGCCAGATTCACCTTTTAAAAGGTGAATTTGTCTCAAAATTTGTCATCTGACCGAGGTTCAAAATTATGTGGTGTTCTCGGAACTTTTTCTTTGGGATAGATCCCGGACCTTCACCGATAGCCCGTAGTATTGCTTCAGTGTGACGTTAATTAAAATCCTCATAAAATTTATAGGTATTTGGTATTTTTGGTATTTTCAATTAACGTCACACTGGAGCAACACAACGGGCTATTGGTGACGGTCCGGGATCAATCCCAGAGGGAAAGTCCGAGGACAACACCACGTAATTTTGAACCGCGGTCAGATGACGAGGCAACACCTGAGCTGGCACCCCACTCTCCAAACTTCCACACCACGCCAACGTGAGGACATTTGAGGCCACGACAGATTTAACGTGCACCAGCCCCCTTTGTACACGACGGTGTTTGGCTGGATTCGAACTCGCAACCCTTCGGTTGCTAGTCCGTTACTCTTCCAACCGGGCCACCGCGGCCCTAAAATTTATAGAATATCTACCTCATAAAATCGTCATCTGACCGTGGTTCAAAATTACGTGGTGTTGTCCTCGGATCTTTCCCTTTGGGATTGATCCCGGACCGTCACCAATAGCCCATTGTGTTGCTCCAGTGTGACGTTAATTGAAATTCCCCCCCCCCTACCTCATAAAATTTACAGACTTCAAATATAATAATAATAGGGCCGCGGTGGCCCGGTTGGAAGAGTAACGGACTAGCAACCGAAGGGTTGCGAGTTCGAATCCAGCCAAAACACCGTCGTGTACAAAGGGGGCTGGTGCACGTTAAATCTGTCGTGGCCTCAAACGTCCTCACGTTGGTGTGGTGTGGAAGTTTGGAGAGTGGGGTGCCAGCTCAGGTGTTGCCTCGTCATCTGACCGTGGTTCAAAATTACGTGGTGTTGTCCTCGGATCTTTCCCTTTGGGATTGATCCCGGACCGTCACCAATAGCCCATTGTGTTGCTCCAGTGTGACGTTAATTGAAAAAATACCAAAATACCAAATACCAAATATAATAACATACTAACATTAAATTTCTGATAAAAAATATTTCATATATTGTAGTATAGGGTTGGGTTGGGTATTTCAATTAACGTCACACTGGAGCAACACAATATATTGTAGTATATATAATGCTAAATTGCCTTTTATAAGGTTCTTGACACTGATAAACATTACTAATTCATTGTTGAAATGAAACGAACTACGTAGAACGTAATTATGACGGAAGCATTCTTAGCTCCTCCAATCAGCGCCGAACACAACAACAACAATGTGTTACGTCTTGTTTATATTTGGTAGCGGGAAGGAGTCTAAAAATCGTTTGGTTTTCGTCATTGCGTTATCCATTTGATATTCGAACTCTGATTAGTTCTGAAAGCTTTAGAAACCGTGTCAGAGCTTTCTGTCCGAATTTTTCGATCAAAATCACATTACGTTTTTGAACATCGTCGGGAAAATTAGGCTTTTAAATCAAAACCACAATCATGCAGCAGTCAAGGAGAAGACAGCCTAGCTTAGGAGTCATGCTCCTATTCTACCAAATTTTTGGTGTCATCGGAATCGACAGGATTCCGCCTGTGACATTAGGTGCCATCGGGCTTCAGGTAGCTATATTTTTAAGACTTTTCAAATTACCTTGGGACAAAATCTCGCATGTGTGTGTCAGTGCCTATCGAGTGTGGACCAAAAGAGAATACTCCCGCCTGGTCTATGCAGCTGTTGAGCATGCAGATGACTGGCACCTGTACTACAACATGCTGTCCTTCGCCATGAAAGGGCAATCATTGGAGCGAAGGTACGGCAGCATTAAATTCGCGTACATTCTCGCGGTATTCACCGTTTTGACAAATGCCGTCCTGGTGGCATTAAACGTTCTGGCTTGCGAATATTTCGATTCTGCAGACCACTGTGCTGTTGGGTTTTCGGGTGTGATATTCGCGTTGAAGGTATTAACTACTTACTACGACACCAACTACACCAGTCAAATAATGGGTCTACCTCTAATCGTGCCCGCACGATATGCAGTATGGGTGGAATTGGTGCTCATACAGCTTTTTGTGCCAAATGCCTCATTCTATGGTCATCTTGCTGGCATTTTGGTTGGAATGGCATACGTCAAAGGGCCGTTGAAATACCTCATGGATTTCTTTTATTCTATCGTCAAAGCGATACTCTTTCCGACGCCAGCAAGACCTCGTTTTACGCCGCAGTCAGGCCCATCAGGATATGCTAATGCAAGAGGACCATTCAATGATTATGTTCCCCCAGGATATAACTCCCAAGCAGGTCCATCAGGATATGCCAATGCAAACCAAGGATACAGTGAGTATGTACCACTAGGCATGAGTGAGGAAGAACAATTAAGACGTGCCATGGAAGAAAGCATGCAAGAGGAGTCAATGCACCATACTGTACCACCCTATCCATCTGGACCTTTTACTACCAACGCACCTCCAGGTCCAGGGTTTGTATTTGGTGATAATTCGCATTCACCACCACCACCGGGTTTTGCTCCAGACATAGAAGAATTGAGGAACAGAAGACAAGCTCGTTTTACGCACTCGTGAATGTCATAATTTGCCAAGGACTTAAATGTATATTTTATGGGACTTCAAAGTGAATAATACTGTGGATGTTGTTTTTCTGACTACTGAAATGTATCTTATTTATTTGCGTTTGCAAACTGCCTCCAGAGGTTCCTGATGGCAAAACTTAAGAGTGTAAATAAATGTTCATTTATGTGAATTCATGTTTTTATTATGATTAGTAGTGGATCTTGAGACCAAATATGCAAGTCTAGAGAGTATATATTACTGAAAACTGCTGTTTTTAGTAATTGCTTTCCAATAATTTCTTGTAACTGGTGAAGACTTGAGTGTTCAAATCCACTTGGCGACCTTTTTTTTAGTTGCTGTTGAATTATATAAAACATGTGCAAATTATTTTAAATTCATACTTTTAAGAATTATTTGAAGCCTACTAGTTTATCAAAGTATTGTACTTTATTTCTTCATTATTTTTGCTCTGATTGATTGAAATTTAGAGTTCAATAAACCATGCATTTAAAATTGCAGTGATTTTTGTAAAGGACAACTTCTAAGTATTCTAAAGTGTACATATATTTATGGTTAAGTGCTATAGATCTTTTCAAGAGAATAAATTAATTTCAGCCTCAAAATTAGATTCATTTGCATCAAAAGTCTTGAAATGAATTTTGGAATGTATTTTTGATAATTTGCAACAACTTGTTTAGATTAAATAGCTGAGCTGTATTTTTCAAACCTTTACTAAAATTTAAATGCCGACTACAGTAATGGTACAAACTTTTGGAGTTGCCAAATGAGACTAGTCACAAAAACATATTACTGTTTCATTTAAAAACTCCAAATTAATCCTTCAAGTAGCATGCCCAAATGCAGCTCAGCTCCTTAAAACGTATCGGGTCCATCACACAGAAAGTACATGGGTGTACCATTTAGACCTTTAACAAATCATGGGGTTTGTTTTCTGAAGTTTTGTGGTAAATAAAAAGTATTACTTTCCACAGACTAAAGGGGTACAAATTTACATGTAAAATATTTACAGAGATCAGTATTACAATTTTAAATATCAGCAACTTATTAAATCTTGAGTACTTTCTCTTTTACTGAAAATTATTTACAATTATGTGCATTGAATAGGATTATATTGTTTTAAAAACATCTGGAGCTTTCCCAAATTCTTAACCGTCATCTGACCGTGGTTCGAAATTACATGGTGTTCTTGGATCCTTCCCTTGGGGATTGATCTCGGACTGTCGTCGATAGCCCATTGTGTTGCATCAATGCGACGATAATTAACTACCTACATACTCAAATTCTTAAAAATAAATATTGAAACAGTTACTCAATGAAAATGCATCATGAACATGTCAAGCTATCTAGTACTTAAGAGTTTTAGTTTGCTACTTTCCTTACCATTGCACTTTGGTATACTTTATGTTTGCAATTTTAATTTACTCTTAAATTTTTGTTTGTTCATTGTAGAGTGTTTAAATTTAAGTTATAAGAGGATTTATATATCACTAATCCGAAAATATTTTTGGCATTCCGGTCAATACTGTCTTTGTTTTCAAGTATTGAAATTGACTAGATTTCCTATTGCTGACTTTCAGTTCCATTTTGTTTAGTCTGGTATATTTTTATTTATTAATTTTTGTGATATGTTACATTTTTAATTCATAAAATGTAACTTGCAGTCATCTTTGTAATGTGGCATAACTTGTGACTAATGTTGTGTATGTGATAAAAATAAAGTCTTATTTACCTACATGTTCTGGACCAATTCTATTCATTGTATTTTATGTATCTGAATATGGTAGTATTTTTAAATGCATTAATTTTAATATTAATGAAGTCTATTATGTTTTATATATGTTAGTTATAATTTTATATCAGTTATGTATTTAGCATTGTGAAAACCATTGTACACACAAGTGTTTAGTTTTCATTATTTTACTATAAATTTATCCAGTTCGTTTGATTTTCATTTAGCATTAGACACTCAACCTCTGCTATCATTTCTAATGAATTGCATCAGCATTAAGATGCTAAATCATTACCCTTTTATCATAACCTAAAATATGAACATTTTCTGATTTACACTGTTGTTCCAGTGTTGTATTTCTCAGTAGAAGACTATTTTTTTAAAAATATGTACACAAATTAGTTCATTGTGATAATGTGTAATAAAAGCAGAACAAAACACAATAAGTAAATTAGCAGATGAGCATTTGCCTGTAATCAGATTGGAACTAAGGGCAGCAGGTACTGTCTGTCTACCTTGAGAACTGTTCATAATAAATTGGAAGTATTTAATATTTTTGCATGTTGAGATCTTCACTAATAACTACCTCTTTCTTCCACTAACCAATCACAGAAACCAAAATTTAATTAAGTCACCCCTACTCATACATCTTTAGGTTATTATGGGCTTTACGAACCTGAGGTACCCTACTGATTTATTCTTTTCCCATGGGGTTTACTGCCTCTGGTAAACATGGGGATCACAACCCCAAGATATCTAAGTGATATTTCTCTACTTTCTTCTCTCCATCCTTTCTTTTCACAATTGCTTAACGTTGTCTTGTGTTTGGTGCAGCCTGGCCAAATGTGGCCCTTGCTATAAAACCACCCGTACTCATAAGGAACGAGTCCTGTTTCACTTCAGCTTCTACAGGGAGCGGTTGCACCCACTTTGGGAAACTGATCAAAATGAGTTTTCCTTATGTGAGTTAAGTAAGTGAAGGAATCTTGGAGGGCAGTGCTAGACTCAGGAGAAATAGTGGAGCATTGAAGAACAAGAGCCGGCAACGAGAAAATTCTAAAAAAAATTTCACCTAAAAATGTTTTATACAAACACTTATCCACTTGACATATGCAGACACTCACTACAATGATGCATTGTCATTGATTCTTTTAACTAAAAAGAGAAATTGGTTACAAAATGTTGACTGGAGATTTAAGGATACTGCTAACAAAAATAGAGCCTAAGACAGATTGGTAGCACACCAGGGGCTTATCCCCATTAATGATTATGTTTAATTGTCTGATTTTATGATTGATCTAGTGGTGTGAATGTGCCCAATTTTTATATTCGTATTTTATTTTAATAAATAGTTTTATAATTTCAACTCCAAGTTTAATTTCCTAACCAGCTTGAAATTCTAGAATTACGCATATCTATATAAATATTTTGGTAAAATTAAAAAATTATAGGCACAGCCATACTTGTAATTTATTATTTGTTAAGGTAGAGTTTTCCAGATGGGGGACCGAAAATAATTATCTTTGAAAGAGGGGCATTGAGACAAAAATGTTTGGGAAACTGGTTTAGATGATCCTCCTTAAATTAAAAATGTATTCCCAGTACTCACACACACACAATGCTTAACTTGCTCAAATTTGTTTTATCTTTCCACACCACGACAGCTTCATTTAAGAAAAGGACACGATATTTTAATTTTATAAATATTGTCAGTTTAAAAATGATTGCAAAAAGTTCATATTTTATAGGCTGAAGAACCATGACACCAGAGATGTCCCGCCCCATATCCTACTTGGGTGGCAGGGTCGCTGTGGTTCAGTGGGTTTGCCCACTGTACCTGCGAGTTGTAGGCAGTGCAGGTTCGATTCCTCCCTGGACCTCACTTGACGTCTGTCTTATATTTGGCGCAGCTTGGACAAATATGGCCCTTGTGTCATCAATCAACTATCAGATCAATTCGAAATTCGATTTTTGGAATTTTTAATGACGTGAAATCGAATTCGGAAGACAAGCCAAATGACGTTAAATTCGGAATACGAAAAGGAAACACTATCGCCACCACCCCAAACTATAGCCTGTCTAGCTTAATGTAACTTGAAGAAATTCTGAAGTTAAAAGTAACTGAATATCTGGATCATGAAATATTTAAAAAATTTCTTGATAAATTACATTTTCTAAACAGAATTAAGTGTACAGATATATTTGATACAATGTTTTGTGCTATCAATGTGAGGAATTATTTTTTCCCATGCAAAGATAGTTTTCTGTTAGGCATTTCCTGTCAAGCTAAATGCAGGTGGCGATAGTGTTTCCTTTTCGTATTCCGAACTTAACGTCACTTGGCTTGTTTTCCGAATGCGATTTCACGTCATTAAAAATTCCAAAAATCGAATTCCGAATTGATCTGATAGTTGATTGATCAACTCCAATTAGATTAAACATCAATAATTACATTTTAAGGTAACCCCATTACGTATGCTACAGGATTTGGGAAGCAGAAGAAAATTCTTCGCTAAGGTTTGTTTATCGACACAAAATCTCGTGCAATTTGTTCCAAGAGATATGTTCAAATTGATAAGGATTTTTCCCAAATGCAACCCTATTAAATAAGGGCTTCAAAATGCTTTTCCAGTTACCAATAATTTCTTTTACATAATTAGGCTGGAGAAAAACTTGATTCTTGGCAAATATTTCTTGAAATGTCTTATATTTTTGGAAAAAATGTCTCAAAAGATGAATTTTACTTGAAGAAAAGGATTGAATGCATGATTTTAGCTTAAAATGTAATAAAATATATTTTGTCACGCAATCTCTGAAACGAAATGAATATTTTAATTTCTGTGAATGTTCTAATGAGACTGCCTTAGATGGGACTCATTTCTGGAAACCATAATTACATTACATCAACAGGTAGGACCATTCAACATATCCTGATCATGGATCTACTTTCCTTGGAAAATGAGAGTTTGTATTTCTATAATGGTAACACTTAATGACTTTCCAGATTCCATGTTGCTACTAAACCATTTGAGTTTATCATATACAACTATTTCTTTTGTTATTTTGAGCAGATTTTTCTCATAACTCATTTTTTATGTGATATTGAAAGAATACTGTTATAATAGAAAACCAAAACTTTTATTTATTCTTTGACATTTATAAAAAAAGGTACAAGAGAACACATGCATAAAACAAACAATGTTGAGATATTTTTAAATTTGACAGTTTGTCTCTAAAAGCCATTTATGTGCCATTTTATAAATTGAAATTATCTATAATATTTTTAAAATGAAAATCCTAAAATTTTCTATTCTGAAAAGGTACTCCACAAAAATATTTCTTTCACGTTTTTAAGTTCAAACTTGTTCACTTCTGGAATTTTAAATATTGGTTTGCAAATCAACGCAATGAAAAATGCATATTACAATTTTAAAGACATCACGCACTTTATTAATAACAGATGCATTCAAAGTTATGCTCGTTGCAAAAAAAGCCTTTAATAACGTTTGACATGTGTTCCTGTATCTCACTTGAATTTATGGGCTCAAGTTAAAGCCATCATAATTTTAAATGACTTAATGTTCATACTGCAGAAACTAATGACTCCTCACAGAGGAGCTGCTTAGTTAAACATCAGAGTCTAAAAACAGTCCTCTAATACTCTGATATTTGTTAAAGGTTATGAAAATTGAAGCTCAATGGAATGAATAAATGGACTAGCCATTCTTCGAAACATTGAATTATCTGATATCTCATGATTAATACATGACTACAATGTGATATGAAATGTGTGTTAATCAACGATAACGTATAAGTATTTTCGTTTATTATAAGCAATGATGGAAATGAGAGGGAGGAAGTAAAACAGATAAGCATGAAGGAACCAAGATTGTTTTCCGTAAAGCTCTATTTTTACCGAAAGTTCTATCTACCATTTATTTTTGGTAAAACAATCATAAACATCTGGCTGTTACTTTTCATGGTTATGTAGTCATATTTTAGTGTTTCTCTATTTTACTGTTAATGCAGGCGAATTTGTGTTCAAGAAATCTATTTACAAAATGAGATCTCCAAAGACTGACTGACCTTGGTTGACCAATACTACCGTTCTAGTCAAAAGTACGGCTATTCTCCTTAGTTGACTATTTGCGCATATGGATATTTGATACTTAACAATACAAGATAATAGTATGGTCACTCAACAATACAAGATAATAGTATGGTCACTCAACAATACAAGATAAAAGTATGGTCACTCAACCAATTGTTGATGAGTGTGCTCCAAGCATTTTTAGGCATATATTTTTCTGCCAGCATTTTAATCGTTAATCCTAGACAAGATATTGCTTTCTTGACTAACACGGAATGTAAGATCTTAATTTCCTAAGTATGCTGCAAAGAGTCGAGACAGCACTGAATCGGACTTGGAGCCTTTGGGCTGTGTTCCTATTGGAGGCAATAATTTGTGGCACTCGTGATTTTCTGATCCATAGCCCGTGCATACGATATCTGGAAGCCTGGACACAGCATTTCTCAGCAAGAGCTGCATGAAGTCCACAGCTGCTTTGCCGCATTTCTTCTCAACCGTATTGCGAGCGCATGTCATGTACCTCTGATAACCACTAGAAGAAAAGAGACTAATGTGAGAATAAAAAATAAATCTTAATAACAAGTAGCTTTATTATAGGTCAATAGTGCCTAATTCCTGTTAAATTGGATCATTTGCAAGCATTCAATTGCAGGACAATTAAAATTATTTAAATCAAAGTCGCCCAACGCCATGAAGAATGAGTGGGATGCCTGCATAAATTTCAGGCTGTATTATGCGGATTTCGTGGTACAAATGATTTAAATTCCAGACTCATTGCAAATTTTGATAAGTTGTCATCCTTTTAAAGGGGTCACCAATAGCCCATTGTGTTGCTCCAGTGTGACGTTAATTGAAATACCCCCCCCCCCTTTTAAAGGGGCAAGCCGTGGCTCAGTGGGTTTGCGAGCACATGCACAAGCAATAGTCTCTTTGGAGAGTGGGGTGCCAGCTCAAGTGTGACCTCATCTGACCGTTATTCAAACTTACGAGATGTTCGTAAGTTTGACCGTCGCCTCTTGTGTTGCTCTACTGCAACGTTAATTCAACTACGTACTTACCCATAGACTCTACGGACTTACCCATAGACTTAAATTGCAGACTCTGTCTGCAATTCTAATAACTTGTAAACTTGAACAACAAAATATTCCATCTTACAAACTGCTGTCGTACATAGAGTGCAGTTTTCGCAATCACTGGGTATGTGCGTGGCAAAATCGTTGCATTTAAGAACTTACCAGCATGCCATGGGTATTCTGTTTTGGAATTCAGATGTCGATATTTCTTCAAGTCCAGCTTGCAAGTCGGTTAAGCAATCCTTTTGCAAAGAGTGAGCGTCGTTCAAGCAAGGAGCATGCTTCAAGTAATCTGAAAGATTCAAGCATCCAGTGTTAATTGAATATTTTGTCCGTTTTCTCAGACAACCCAAAAATTTGCTGTTAGTAATCAATCAAAGTCTGATGGCGAAACTATTTTTAGTTAAAGTTCAAAGCCATCCTGGGCCTATTTTTAAAAAAGTAGTTAAAAAATGTTTAAGGTAAGATGAGATATTCTTTATATAATTCTTAATATGATTATTCCCTCGCTTTCTAATGAATTAGACGGAACATGTTGGTGAAGTTGCTGTCCTCAGATTTCAGTGTTGGTACGTTGGATTGGAGGATCGACTTGGGACGATTGGCAATTGAAGAACAAACTAGTGTTTTTAATCACGCTTGATAAACTAATCAGTCAAATAGTCCAAAAAGTTCGTACTTTCTCCCAATACCACATAATCTTCTCCAGGAAATTTTCTAACCGAGCGATCGGAAGAAATAACACGAAGATGCGCGCGTTTGTGCTCCGTCTATTTCATTAGAAGGTCGATTCTTTTTACTTGGTGATTTAATGACACTTAAAAGAGAACGGACAGACACATGTATCGGAGGAGAAATGTGAAACAAAAACTGTTTATCTACTTCGAGAACTGCTGCCGACAGAAAGTCTGGATGGAGATGGTCGCTTTAGAATTAGGGCTCGTTCATTTTAAGTAGGGGTGACTGATGGATGTCTCAAAGTCGTTGGCTTTTTGACGAATGTTGGCGGTGGAAAGAGGTAGTTTACTAGATCTCGGCAACAAGTAAAATTCATGACAAATTTATTTCAATTTGCTATTAAGTGCGCCAATGTGACAAATTTGAACACATTTCAAGCTGTAGGAAATGAGATAAGATCAGTTTCTACAACAGACAGATTCAGACTTTGTTCCAGGGTCAGTTCTCATTTTAGACAGACAGTAAGATAGATAATTACTCAAAAATTATTTTAACTACGATAGAATGTTATCTTATTCTTTTGTAAAAGAGTAAAACTTTCAAAATTCTACTCACTGGCTCTTAGATCTGTTCCGGGTGTACAGTATTCGTTCAACAATTTCTCTGATCCTTCACTGACGAATCCAAGCAGCTCTCGCTGTAAGGGTGTCATACATCTTAGAGTAAAATTTTTGAAGCATTGTTCAGCTTCATTTATGTACCTGTAATAGATAAAGTAACGTTTGAGTAAATGAAATTACCGAATTTATGTATAATTTTTTAATGACATCACTTAACTAAAACTTGTGAATGTAACTTCGATTTAAAAGAAAAATTAGAACCGTTTTTTTAAGTTTAAGTGGTTTTGTAAATAAAGGTTACGTAATTGGAATTTCATATATTTGCAGGGAATTGCTTTTTACGACAAATTTATTAATTTAAGTATTACCCTTTTTTTATCAGCCAATATTTAGATTCAGAATATTGGGAACGGAGTCGTGTTATGCAAATATTTTTGTCCTTTCGCATTTTTTAAATGTTTTGTGTTTTATTTTTTATGCTTTCATAACAAGAACTGCTATAAATATTTTTACACAAATTTATAAAAAAACGAAGAATTGAAGTTCGTTGACATTTTTCACTTTTATATCAAGTATTACATGCAATTGATGCATTTGTCCTTAGAAAAGGAATAATTTTATTTTATTAATAATGCGTGAGAGACATACTGTTGTTAAAAGTTGTACTAATTATCTTTTGCTACTGTAGTTCTTCAGTTACTGTAGCATTTTTTGTATAATTTGGTGTTATAAGAATTACAACAATGTGTTGTCACAGAACTCCTTTCACAAAAAATATTCTAAAGATGCAGAAAGTCAACCATGTAAAAAAATAAGAATTTATGAATTTATCATTAAGATAAAACTACTTTATTCAAGATGATAAAAATTGCTTTATTACATTGAATGAAATAGATTTTTGTAGAGGAGAGAGAGACTGAATGTTTTGTTTTAGGGTGAGTCTCGCAACAATTGTGTTTAGTTTGGAAGGCATTTCCCCAAATAAATTATAAGCTTTACAGAATTTGAATACTTTCATAATTTTGTCGTGTTTTAAAGCAATGAATAGATATGAAGTTTTGTTCGTGGATTAAACAACCTGATGGTCTTCAAACTTACGTGCACTGTCGATTCAGATCAGGTTCGTTGGTGGCGACACCTGTTGGGCTCTGATTGAAGAGAACTAATGTAGCGGCACATAAATCCAGTTCCCGTAGATGGCAAGACTGTCCATTGCTGTATTGGAAAACTGCAAAGAATCAGATTAATTTTAAAATATAGATTTAAGTTAAATGAAACTGAAGGAGATATTTATGCAACTGTTTCGTAGAAATTGCAGGATGCTTTATTTCGAATATACACTGCTGGCCACCGTAAATGCAACACCCTGAAGGAAGCATGCAAATAATATGAAATTTACAACATGCATTTGCGGAGATGAGATATGCAAATGATTAGAATTTCAGCGCAGACGCACATCACGCGCGCCTGTGGCGCCACTTCAAAGCGCTATTTAAGGCTTGGAGATTTCGACGATTTCAAGTACGGCAATTGTGTTTTTCTTGTGGTTTTTTTTCAAAAAAACGATCAATTATGCCTCGTAGAAAACAGCGATCATCTTTTGATCAAGTATCCGAGTTCGACAGAGGAAGGATAGTGGCCTACCGAGATTGTGGATTATCTTTCAGGGAAATCGGTAGTCGTGTTGGACGAAACCAAACAACTGTAATGCGGATATGTGATCGTTGGATGCAGGAGGGTACGACGGACCGACGTGTTCGATCGCATCCACCTCAGTGCACCACTTCACGTGATGACAGACATATTGTGCGTATGGCAGTGACGGATCGCTCAGCCACATCACGAACCATAGCACAGCACATTCAGTCTGTACCGCATCATCCAGTGTCTGCGCGTACCATTCGACGCCGTTTACAGCAGAGTGGTCTGTCCGCAAGACGTCCATTGCTTCGTCTACCCTTGACGCAGAACCACAGACGTTTCCGCCGCCGATGGTGCGATGAAAGAAGGATGTGGACGGCAGAATGGAATGAAATTGTCTTTAGTGACGAGTCACGCTTCTGTCTGCAACACCACGATGGTCGGATTCGAGTCTGGAGACACCGTGGAGAGAGGATGCTGAACAGCTGCGTTATGCACCGCCACACTGGTCCTGCACCGGGTATTATGGTATGGGACGGTATTGGATATCACTCTCGCACTCCTCTAGTACGCATTGCCGGTACTTTAAACAGCCAGCGCTACATCTCCGAGGTGTTGGAGCCAGTTGTCCTTCCTTACCTTCAGGGCTTGCCCACAGCCATATTTCAACAGGATAATGCGCGACCACACGTGGCACGCATTGTCCAAGGGTTCTTCGTCAATCGCCAGATTGAATTGCTTCCCTGGCCAGCTCGCTCTCCGGATCTTTCGCCGATAGAAAACATGTGGTCCATGGTTGCTCAACGATTGACCCAGAATACATCCCCAGCTGCCACACCAGATCAACTTTGGCAACGTGTGGAAGCTGCTTGATCTGCTGTACCCCAAGAACACATCCAAAGTCTCTTTGAATCAATGCCGAGGCGTGTGGCAGCGGTGATCTCCAACAATGGCGGCTACTCTGGCTACTGATTTTGGCAGGAACCACACTTCACAGAAGTCTATAAATTTAATCATTTGATACTTGGTCAACATGTTATCTACAAAATAAATTTTGTTGTGATATCTCTTGTCTTTCTTGGTGTTGCAATTTGGGTGGCCAGCAGTGTAATTTGGTCGATGAAAATATATTGACCAATTAAATATTTTGAGTTTGTAGATAAATTCAGATGACGTGAAAAAAGAAAAAAGTATAAAAACAATTCACCAAATTTTACCAACTCATAAAGTCTGTCTTGTAAACTTTTTAGAGAATATCAATTTTTGTGTCTGAATAGTTTACATTCTCAATAGTTTATATAATTTGTTTTTCTCAATAGTTTATAAGCAAATATTTAAAGTGTACAAATAATTTCCATCATAAAGTCATTCGTGCAATCGGGAGACAATAAGGTATGTCTTCAGAAAATAATTTCGGGGTGGTCCAGTTTACTTATATGATTTTCTAAACATTAATCTGTTTTAGCGTGTATTATTATTTTTTTTCAACATAAAATATGTTTCGGAGAGAGTTCGAACCCCTTTTGAGCAGTACCTTTGAATCTTATTAATAAAACACGAATATTTTTTAAATTTTATGTTCTACCAGAAATCCCATTATCTATGAATTAACTGAAATGAAAGCGAAATTTATAAACGAACCTATCCTGTACACTTAACAAAGTTTTCAAATACGTCTATGTTTAATTACATCCCATTTAAGGAGAATTCTCGAATCTTGAAAAAACAGACTTCAGCAAATTCAGAAATAAAATGTTTTCCTCACTGATTTTCTCATTCCCGTGAAAAATTAGAAAATGAAACTGCTTCCCAGTGCATTTCAAAAATTACAAACTCGCCTTACGAGATGCTAAAACCTAATTTTTAGAATTTAGACTTTTTAGAATATTTGAAGGCCTTTGGTTTAGTTACCATTTACGTATTCTAGAATCATACTGTAAAACATACTGAGAGTGCCACCTAGTGGGCCACTTCCGAAATTATTTTACATGCGTGCACTGTAATGGAAATAGAATACTCAATCATAAAAAAACCCTGCTTGTATTATTTAATCTTAATTTTCCGGTTGAATTTTCAGTCTAATGTGGGACACACTCCTTACTTTCGACCATTCTCTACAGTCGATGCCTTTGTTAATTGCCAGAAGCGAACAATGAAAAAAGATGCAAACAATCGTTCGCTTTGTGTGTTTTTGATGCATTACTTCCATTTCCCGAAATCGCTTTTTCCTGAGACTGGGACAGAAGAACTAGACTACGAGGGGGCGTTCATCCGAAGATTTGGCCCAATTTGATGAGAGCAACACAAATTATAACCAGAAGTTGGCAAAAAAGACGCAATCTCAGTTCGCTGACCCCATGTGGGGTTATTGTTCTGATTTATCGCCCACCTTTTTCATATATTCGGTCGGAATTGAATTCGAAAAGTCTTTGTCCGAGTTCTTTATTTGTTCTTTCCTTTCCGTTAATAGATTTGTTCTTTGTTTTTGTGGTATGGAGATATGTATGTTCAGATAAAGTTGTTCAGTAAAATGGAGAATATTTTCTTTGGTATTTTTAGGTTAGATATTTTTAGTTTAAGATCAATGTACTTTTGTTCTTCCTATTATTTCCTTGCCTTAGTAACCACTAAAACAGTTATTATTTTTTTGTATCACCTGGGAAAATCAGTGTTATGCTTGTACTATCAGGATTTGGGTTGGCTTCAAACATTTAAATATGCATTCGTAACGTGAAATTTAAAGCTGTTTGGGACAGTTACGAAATGGAAATTAAAGAGATGTCCCCAAATATTCTAAAAC
Source organism: Meta bourneti (assembly GCA_933210815.1). Classification (NCBI taxonomy): domain Eukaryota; kingdom Metazoa; phylum Arthropoda; class Arachnida; order Araneae; family Tetragnathidae; genus Meta; species Meta bourneti. Next base: position 76,271,893 of record OW119927.1, on the reverse strand, counting down.
GTTTGAATTCTAAGAATTTGGTTTTGGCATCCTATAAGACGAGTTTTGTAATTTTTGGAAGTGTATTGTGAGACTAACTGAATTCTAGAAACGAAAAAATAGGATACGAACGACTAGTTTCATTTTCCAATTTTTCAAAGAATAGAGAAATTCAGTGGGGGAAAACATTTCACTTCTGAATTGGCTAAGGCCTGTATTTTGAAGATTTGAGGATTCTCTTGAAATCGGATGTTATTGAATATGGACGTATTTGGAAAACGTTGTTAAATTAAATATACGGAATAGGCTTTTTTATGACTTCCCTCTTTTGTTCAGTTTATAGAGAACGTGATTCGTTGAACATGAAATTTAGAACAATCAATGGGGCCGCGGTAGCCCGGTTGGAAGACAGCGGAGTAGCAACTGCAGGGTTGCAAGTTCGAAACTCGATCCAACCAAATATCGTGTTCGTGGAGGTTTGTGCACATCGTGGCTTCAAATGTCCTCACGTTTGTATGGTGTGGACGTTTGGAGAGTGTGGTGCCAGCTCAGATGTTGAAAACAGTGGTTCAAAATGACGAGGTATCCTCGGATCTTTCCTTTCGGAATTGATCCCACCGTCGCCAATAGCTCGTTGTGTTCCTCCAGTACGACGTTAATTCCATTACCTACCTACCAATAGCAATTAAAATAGCAGTGCTATTGCAAATTAACAAAAAGCAACAGCTGTTATCGAAAATATTAATTCGACATCTGACTGTGGTTCAAAATGACGAGGTGTCATTAATTCAACTACCTACCTAAAGTTATGGTGTTTTACATTACGCGTTAGAACTATCAGAGGCTTAAAGTACGAGACATTCAAAGGAATATGCAAAATAGTAAGGACTTTGCTTGATTAAAAGCACGCACAATTAGTTTGGTAGGTAGTTGAATTAACGTCTCACTGGAGCAACACAACGGGCTATTAACACTATTAGTTTGGACTACCATTCGATGTTTTGGACATAGATGAGATGATTGAAAATAACACGAAATAAAATATACTATGATTGCGAAAAGTAAACGAAGTAATTTGGATCTTAGTGTGTTGTGTTAAACCAGAATATCATGTGAACCAGAACATCGCATCTAGAACACACACGCGCGCATATTTCTGCGCATATCTATTTTGTATTCATCGTTGAACAGTTCTTGTTCTAAAATGAGATCAGATATAGAAATGTCTGATGTTAACAACTAGCGTTCGTCTCGCAATGTAATTTTTAAATTGTAATTAAATTAAATATGGAACCGTAATTATTAATAACATAGCAACTTTCGTGCACCAATTATTAATGTGTAAAAGATTGAATCCAAACCGTGAATCAACTTGTTCAACTAAACGCTGAAACATGGGAGAAATTAGAGGGATCTTGTTTCTTCGTTGATTGTTTGTGCCTGTTTACCCAAATACTATTTGTACTGAATTATATTGCACAAGTTGACTCTCTTATGCACCTAAAAAAATCGAAAGACTCGTGTTTTATATCATGAAATTGCTAAATCTACCTTAAAATAAAAAGTCCTATCGTTGGGAGAAATGAGCTTTTATGCATTCAAACTCTCTTCAAATTTATTCCGTGGTTTCATTTTTAAAAAACTCAATAAAAACGACGAAGAGACTTAACTCTCTGAGGGGTTCAGCGTATATATCTGTTCTGTAACCTAAAATCTTTCCCACATGGCTTCTAAGCACTGAACAATAGAATGTTTCCTAGAATTCTTTCAACCAATCGATGGTGTTATTTACTCATGTGTTTTGTGGGGTAAAAGCAATAAAAATCTCTACTCAGAATCTACTCAGAAATCTCGTGATCCTCAGAGGTTAAATTTAATTTAAATAAATTAACTGTCATTGAAGAAACAGTAGCCCTTTCCTGTACATGAAAATTACGAGTTCACCTTTTCTTGGTAAATAAGTTGGTTTCGAATTTTTTGAGTAATCCTTCCATGATTAATCCGACCAGTCTTAATTCGTGGTCCTCTAACATTTGTCCTCTCGTATGGACGATCTTGCTGTCCATTAACTTTTCTTACGTATCATGTTCCTTAACTTTAGTTTATTTATAAAACTAACTGTCAATTTTGTCAATACCGGCGTCAACAAGTGATTTCCAAATATTTTCAAGACAAGTTTGCAGTGTGACGCATCCAAACAGTTCCTCTTAACTAGGCAACCAATATGTAGAACTTTTTTTACTGCGATAATTGTGCTGTTTAGTTTAAAAACAGCTCTTCATTCGTATTCCTTTAGGTTGTAGGGAAAAAGGTGCAAAACTCGCATACATATATTTGTCACATGCGATTTCCAGAACAGAACTGGAGAAGTCCTTCTTAATACTGCAATAGAAAATCAGCCGTTTGGGCTATACAATCAAATTCAAATCGTACGTGTTCCATCTGGTTTGAATAATACTTTTCTTTGAATAAAATTAAGCTTTAAAAATGTTTTAGTTTATATTCGATAAAAATGGCAATTCATATTTAGACGGGAACGTGTTCCTTTTAAATAATAACAGTGGAAAATAATCAAAATCTTTGAAAATCCAAACTTCCACGAAAACTGCATTACTTTGATTCTTCAATGAGATAAAACTTCAGATAGTAACGTAAATCAGAGGGATTTTCAACGAGGGCAAATTTCATGCTTACATTTGTCCCTTCTTTAAAGCAAATATAAGATAAACAGACTTACAGCGAGACTTTAAAAAATTAATACAATTAAAATCTTCATCAAGCACAAATATGGAATTTCTAACCTGGGCCTCCCTCCAAAATCATTCTTTGAAGTCTTGAAGTTTGAAGAAATGAAGGAAATGAAGTTTTGCAATTAGTTCCGAAGCTATGTAACTTTGAGCGAATGTGGAAGAACTAAAATCAGGGCCGGTCCTAAACCGATTCCTTCAAATGTCCCACACACTCCTAATGGCCCCATCATGATTGTAATTCAGCAAAGATGCATTTATTGTTAAATAATTTTATCCCTAAATTATTTAGCAACACGATTAAACAATTATTTTTACTTTAAGTATTTTATCTGTTGTCAGCTACTCAATCCACTTCATTTCCCCCAAAAGCGTCGTCCAATTAATCATCTTTCTGTGGATACCCTCAATCGAATTAGGCCCCACACTTCCTAAGGCCAGCTCTGACTAAAATTTTATGCTTGCAGTTGTCCCTTGCTATAAACCAAATATAAGGTAAATAAACTTTTAGCGAAACTTTTTATAAATGTAATATTCAAAAATTAAACGACGCTTTTTCAAATGAAGTGAATTGAGTAGTTGTCGAAAGAAGTTTCAACAATAACTTTGACTAAAATTTTATGCGCTTGCAGTTGTCCTTTACTATAAACTAAATACAAAATAAAAAAGCTTTTAGCGAAACTTTTTAAAAATGTAATGTTCAGAATTAAACGACGCTTTTCGAAATGAAGCGAATTGAGTAGTTGAAAGAAATTCCAACACAATAAATTTATCCCTAAATTATTTAGCCATACGCTTAAACGATTATTTTTACTTTAAAAATGTTATCTTCTATCAACTATCCAATCCACTTTATTTAAAAAAAGCGTCGTTTAATTAATTATTTTTCTCTAATATGTTATGGGTACCCTCAATCGAATTGGCCCCTGTACTTCGTAAGGCCGACTCTGACAAATATTTTATGCTTGCAGTCGTCCATTACTATAAACCAAATAGTACAAGAAAAACAAACTTAGTTCCCGAGCTCCTTTCCCACTTTAAACAGAGTTTGGGCTTACCTGTCACAACCACTCCGCAGATCAACAAGAGTCCTGAGATTCCCTTCATGGCTACCTGTTCAGAAAGTAAGTGGTGTTTGGGGAAGAGAGGGAACTTCCCATCTTATATATCCACTGACCTACTCCACAGCACAGAGGCGGGGCCTACAAAACTTTTTCATTCTTTTTCTTCGGATGATTCAGTCCACCGAGACGGGGAAAGTAAGCGGCCGTGTAATCCTAGATTAAATGCACGGTTTGGGCGTGCTTTCCTCGACGAACTTTGCCCAATTCCACTGAAGCAGAAAAAGCAATCCAAATCGTCCAGTATCTCTCCGCATCATCCACGATGATACATTTGGTTTACATACGTACATGCAGCGACGGACTGGGTCGGTGAAATCGGTTCGCCCGGGAAAATGTAGGCATCTACCGGCCTCAGGGGGTAGACTGAATTGTTAAAAGCAAAATATGTAATTTTAAACAATCTGTCACCATCTATATATGTCTAGCAGAGTTGGTGTCTGTCTGTTCTCTATACAAATCTACATCGTTTGACATATCCACGTCAAATTTGGTGCACTTATTCTTTAGATAGGTAGGTAGTTAATCAATGTCGCACTGGAGCAACACAACGAGCACTAGCCCCCGCTAACTCGACGGGCTTTGGTTCGACAGAGTTTCGAACTCGCAACCCTCCTGTTGCTAATCCATTACTCTTCCAACCGGGCTACCACGGCCCTCGGATGCTCGGTCTGGGAAAATATAGGCACCGGCCTCAGGGGGAATTGTTACAAGTAATTAATAAAATTTTCTAAAATATGCAATTTTAAAGAATTTGGCGCCATCTATGTATCTAACGTGTTTGGGTAAAACAGTATAAGTCAAATATTGTTCAAATTGAGATAAGTAAACGAGTACATGTAAAAAATTATCTTAGGAACGAGTGCGATAATGCGAAAAGCGCAAGCGAAAAATCCAGTGATAACAAAAGTGTTACTTTGCTACTCGGCATCTGGCGCAACAGCGGAATTAAAATTTCATTTTCTAATTGAAAACGAAATATATTTTGCAAAATATCGCTAAAGACGGGTTAATTTCTTGTCTAGGTGTATATTTCGATCAACTTTCCATAAAAGTCATTGATACACAATAATCATTTTAGTTAAATTTTATATTCCACTGTTTCTTTGATAAATCCACTTTTGTTGTACTTTTGTTGTGCACGGGGAGTTTACTTTAGTTCAGTAAAACAATACACAACGATTTATGAAATTCTATTTCATAAAAATAAATCAAACATACAAAACAAAACCTCTTAAAATAAGAGAAAAGTCTTACTTTAAAAAGAGGGTAACACTAAAATAAAGTTTTTTAAAACAAGACAGTTAACATTAAAATAAGTCGTGTAACCACACATACGTACGTTATAATTCAAATTTTTTAAAATTTTGAATTAGGTTTCCATTACGAGGCAATGAAAATCAGTAAAAATTACATTTATTTTTCAAGTTTCAAATTATATTACTGTATTGTATTCAAAGCTGTACTCAATAGTCAAGAAACAACATCTATCATTCTAAATAGGTATGTAGTTTCCATTTAGATCTATGAATGACAAAAAGAGCCACAAAAAATCGATTTAAAACTGTATGGAAGTTGAAGTAAAGTGAATTTTAAATAAAACTCTCCTGATCTTGGAATAATATCACGGTTATAAAATATTCTAACTAGGACTTTTGAAAGATTGAAAGTTTTTGTTGACATAAGATTGAGGTTACTTTATCAGTTGAAGCTAATCTTATGCAGCATTGCTAACTCAAACATTCGTTGAAAACATTAATTTTCTTTTTTAAAACAAAAATTGATATTCTGTTTTTGAAAAACTAATCGATTAACTTTGTTTCGTCTATACTGAAGAGATTCAATTTTAAAAACAAGCTGTTATCTCACAAGATAAATGGAATTTTCAAGAAAAAAGAATGTATTTGCTTGAAAAGAAATTGATCATGAATATCGTATCAATGATTTGTCAGCCTTTTATAATGATGGTGGAAATCAAGTATCGCATTCCTGGTGCAAGAGTGCTACAAGAAAAAAATATTGATAAGTAAAAAAACTGACTGCAATACGATGAATGGCATTTTTTTTAAAGAAAATGAACTTAAAGGGCAATCACTCCAAAACTCAAAATCGACTTTTGTATAAAATATTGATATTAAAACTGGTTGCACATTCTTTTACTATTGCACGTGCGACAAGATGAAATTTTCAAGAAAAAATGTATTCGCTTTAAAAAACTGTCAGGTGCATGTTAAATCTGTTGTAGCCTCAAATGTCCTCTCGTTGGCTTGGTGTGGAAGTTTGGAGAGCGGGGTGCAGGATCAGGTGCTGACCTCGTCAGACCGTCGCTCAAAATTAGAAGGTATCGTTTTTGGATCTTTCCCTTCGGGATTGATCCCGAAACGTCGCCAATAGCAATATCTCGTCATTAACAAAATTGGTCAGATCTTGATGAACTAGATATTTCGTTGAAATCACATGGAGGGGGTTAACATTGCAAAATGAAAGAAGGTTGAAAAGAAACCGGTAGAAAAAGAAGACCGGGCTATCAATTATTTTACGATAATTATGTTCTTTTATAAAAGTAAACGTTTTTTAGAAGAGGGATGGCTTGCTGGAGCTTACACGTGGGTAGTTAACACTTCTGGAACGGTCCTGACTGCACAGAACTTTAAAATCAAATGTTTATGAAGAAAGAATACTAAGAAGAAAAAAATGAATTAAGTAAACATCACGTGGAAGAAAATCTTCAATGCGTTACATTACGATTGTTTCTCAAAGTCAATAACTCTTAGTTCCATTCTTCCAATACAGTTGCTTCATTCTACGAAAACAACTCATTTCTAGGCTATCTAATTAACTGAAATAAAAAATGCATTTTCAGCCGGTAGGTGGATTTGAACTTCATATCTACTCAACGCAAGAAGAAAGGTTCAGAGCTTGTTTTGAAACTTAGCTATGGTCTAGTAATTTTAGGCCATTTAAAGCAAGCTCACTATTTAAAGAAGCTCTTTTAAAACAACACATTCGAGTAAGTTTTCGTCAATGATTGTAGTAAAGAAAAATAGGAAAATGTACTTTTATTTCAAAATAAAGCGTCTCGGAATTGATGCTAAAAACGTTTGTATAAATTCCTTTTAAAGCTAGTCCTAGCGAACAGTTATCGTTTGAAATTTAGGAGAAACACTAAATAGAATAGAACATACTATTATTTTTCAAAGTTCTTGAGGCAATCTTATATAATCATTAAAGTTTAAACTATCTAAAAATAAGATCGATAAAACTTAAATTAAAATGTCTCAAAAAGTTTGAATTGAACGAAATATTTAGGAATGTCCCAGCCCCATAAATTTAAGTTTTGTTGTAATATATTTTCACGGGCCCTATTCCATGTATACGGTTACTTTATTAAATTTTAATTTTGATTTTTTCCTGTGAAAACAAATCTTGTTTCTTTAATTCCTTAATAAGATTACTCTTTGATACAATGTACTCAAAGTCAAACTGTCGCTCACCGAAGAGGTTTGGATCAACCCCATGTGAAAAAAATAGTTTATTCAAGTTTTACGCAAAAGTATGTCTACGATTCAAAAATACTAAAAACAACACGATGCAAGACAAGAAAAGGCTGTCTCAATGATTCGACAAATTATTTAACGCATGACTGGTGTTAAAGATGATGTTTTTAATTATGTTTTAAATTCTCCGAAAACAGAATTAGTATAATCATGATCAACCAATAGGATTGATCCTTCTTTTTAAGCTCAGAATAGGAAAAAATTATAGAACAAATTATTAATTTTTTAGATGTTAAAATGTCATTTAGATAAAGCTAATTTGGAATCATTGCATTTAGCACAATCTTCCATATCCAACATCCACACATGCGTTCCAACTATTCTGTAATGAACTAAAAGCTAAACACTATTCCTACAATTTACTTGCTATAATAAATTACAGGAACAGTATCCAAGTTGCGAGAGAAATGTTTTTCAATTCAAAAAATGTTTTGCAGGAAAATCTTAGAGTTGTCGAAACCCTAAAACTTATTTCTTCGAACTTCAATTGGAATAATTTTACATACATTCGTCAATAAAGTATTTTGAGGTCACATGTGGAAATGGTAGATTACTTACTACACAAATGGAATGAAGGTCTATTTCATCATACATGTATATTCTGCTATGAAGAATGGACGGTTTTAAAATTCGCCGTTTACATTATGCTCCATTAACATTTTTAAAACAAGACACTACATTTCAATCATATCGCTTTATCATCTATAAGTTTTCTGGAGTCGACAGAATAGAAAAAGTCTATCTTCATTTCTTATAATTTATACATATTCAGCTATAAAAATCCAAGCAAATTATCATAGGGTAACTGATTTCCCTGACTGGCTTCAATAAATTATTCACAGCCATTTCTTTGTAAAAGACAGAACCAGGAAAAGTGAATGCTTTTTGTGGTCGGATTATTGTCTTTCGATGAAGCCTTTTTTCTTTTCGCAACAATGCACACGTGCGGTTCAGTTTTAGCCTGCGTTGATCGAGTTGGATCAATTCAATATCGATTCACAGTGACCAGCGTTATTCTCTTTCTTACATAGAAAAATATCAGTGTCTATCCTTTTTTTCAACATGCATACACTATTTTCCACTATTGACTCTTGGCACAAAAATGCATACCTGGTGATCCACCAGAAAATCCGTTCCTCCCATTAGTCTGAATTCCAGTATTCAAACAGACGGATGATAATTTTGATTTGATATTTTATTCATGACTCTTTTCTGAAAAGCAAATAAGTATTTTTGACGTGATTACGTCTTTGCAATCGAAACGGTATTAGGGGCATGCATGAAGAGTCGAACGTTACAAAAAACGTTAGAACTGGTTTGTTTTATGATTTCAGAACTAGGAAGAAACACCAGAAGATAAATATAACGTCGTAGGCAAAGGATGTCCGTACCTGACATGATCTTCGGACCAAGTGCGCAGGCGCACTGAAGGGGTCCGCAATATGTTGAAATTCTACGGTGCTAGGCGAGCTTTGGGGCAAGCTACCGAGCTACGATACAATCACAAGCTTTTAACCAATAAAGTTATCCTTCAATACTAATATCAAACTGCACTTCAATCGTTCAAACTGTAATTTAATTGTTGAATATTCACAATAATACAAACAATCGCTCAAACTTCTTTTGTCTGCTTCTTTCTTTCCGCAATCCAACATCAGGCCCGAGTATTCATGTCAAAACTAATGGTTTGTGTCGAGGACATAAACCATTAAAAAAATTTCATTTGCCATCCTCGGAGCATGAAGGAAGTGAAGCATACGGATGGCAAATGAAATTAAAAAAATGGTTCTATGCTTTAGCGATTCAAGATTTACAAGCGAGTGCTCGGCGAAAAATCACTGCTCACGACAATTCTCATTCGATGCAATAGGAAATTTTTCAACCACTCACGGTGACAGACTAATTTCACTTTGCTGCATTTCAAGAACTGTATCTCTGATGCTTCGCGTATCGGAAAACGCATACACAAAAAACACATTTTAACCCACAGTAAAAATAATCTCCCTAAAATGGAGATGGAAAGCCTGTGTGTTGGAATTTACATTGAAATCCATCTCAGTGTGATGTGGTAGGTAGGGGATTTAACGTCGCATTGAAGCAACACAACGGTCTATTGGCGACGGTCCGGGATCAATCCTGAAGGCAAAGATCCGACTTCTCAGTGATGTGTAGAAACAGAATGAAACAAATAACTAAATTCAAATTTGTTGTGTTTGATGGCTATACTTCGGCTTCCCTATTTTGTCTGACAACATGCAAATGCACGTCACCAAGGAACGGCCCTGTTTGCGCCATTCAAACAGTTGAGCTTAAATTGCTTGAAATTTAAACAACAGTAATTGTTGTCGCATAGCTCAAGGGCGAGGAAACTCCATTCGAAACAAATGTTTGCACGAGGAGATTTCCAGACCTTGGAATTGACCAGTGACAGCGTGAAGAGATACTTGACCTCGAAAAGCAGTCTGAATAATGTCAAACTGGGGAAAGTTTGTTCCAATATCTGGAGGAAAACGAGGCGAAACACTAAAAACGTAACAGGAGCGTGGGTTGGGAAAGAGGTCGACAGTCTTATCTGGAGCAAGCATCTTCAGTTCTATCTTTAAGGGGTGTCGACCTCGCGAGGGGCCAGCATCACGTGAAGATTGTCATCAAGAATCGATTGGACTCGATTGTTTTGAAGTCTTCCTCAATTTAGTGGCGACGGGTAAAAAATTAATTGCCTGAGTTGGGATCGCAAAAATAAAATTAAAGTTTGCCTTAGTTCGTCGCTTCTCAAGAGTGTGGTTGATGTTTTAAATTCTAAGTAAAGAATTGGTTCACTCTTTTGTTATTCCAATCTTCAAAAAATCATAACTGTTTACTAGCTGGTTGAAAACATTGTGTAATTCTATTAAAATATAGGTCGCGATCGATGAATTGCAGAATTACTCAAGAACAGTGCTTCCAGTTTTTTCCTTCAAAAAAGCAGAATTGTTTACTTGCTAGTTGAATCGTCTTCAAAACATTCAATGTCACGTTGTGTAATTCTATTAAAATATAGGTCGATCGATGAATTATAGGATTACTCTAGAACAGTGTTTCCAGTAGAACAGCCAGAATTTCATTTCGAAGGAGGTCCAAAATTAGGAACGCAATTTTTTATGCCAACTAAAGACATGAAACTTTATTAGATTTGTTAAAAAGTTTGGTAATCTTCGTCTTTAGAGTTTTTTCTTTTAAGTAAGATATTGTTGGCAAGTATAAAAACTGGTGCATTCATCATACCCAAGTTCAGAAATAATTACAATCATTCGTGAAATGGTTATGACAACAAGAAACATGAAAAAGCCAAGTATCTAAATTTTCCACAGAAAATAATTTGTTTTTGAAAGTGTTGTTTTATATTTTCATATTTCCTAGATAATAAACAATTAATTTTAAAACCTTATTTTATACAAAAAGCATTCAAAACATTTGTATCGAATTGGAAGAGGTACAAATTTACGAACATTTTTTTGTGGGAATTGGGCCCCCCATCTAGATGCGTCAGTAGTATACCGGCCCGTATATGCGGCGGAAGTGACGTCAGTAGTATACGGGCCCGTATAGTAGGCGGAAGTGACGTCATACCACGTGACCGGAAGTGGGCGGGCCAAGTGACGTCATACCACGTGACCGGAAGTGGGCGGGCCAAGTGACGTCACACCACGTGACCTGAAGTGGGCGTGTCCGAATGACGTGACGTATTGTTTGTTTACATTTTGGACTTGGAATTTTTTTTTGTCATCGTGCAGGCGTTGAGTTGTTTCAAGATGGCGTCGTTTCGTTGCCATGGTGATGAATCACTCGCGTAGTGCCATCTGGTGGAGATATTCGAAACCCTATTATTTTTAATTAAAAAGCAATTTCGTGGATTCGAACCGAGGACCATAGGATCCGAAGTCAAGTGCGCTATCCGTTAGGCTGTAAGAGAGTTAACTATGGGCGGTGAATTAATGTAGTGTTTATTTCTCTTTCTTTTGGACTTGTATTTTTTCTTAGTATTAGGAATGGGTTATTTTTAGAAAATGGTTTGAATAATTGCATAGGGGTTTTAATAAATGCTTTTTCAAAATGACTTATGGCGCCATCTGGTGATTTTAAAAGTAATTAATCTAAGGAACGAATTGATTTCTTAATGTTTTTACTTTATTCATGACCGGTGACGTCAGTGTGTTTACGTTTGGGACTTGGATTTTTTTTCCTTCTGAGATTTCGATGTGACGTCACGATTATGTCCATCGAGCAAGTCTGAACTTGAAAAAGTCTACTCACAATTCTTTATGTTATGAGTATGGTAAATTGTTTACAGATCGTGAAGACTGGGCATACTTCCGTCGATTGGAAAACGAATTAACGTATTAAAAAAAGACGAAATTTAGAAATTTTAGGTCAAAAATATACTGTGCCTTGTCAACTTGTAGCATACGAAGACGAAGGAATAAGCTATACTTTTAGTGGGTCTTCTATTGCAGCCAAGCCTTGATCTCCTTAAGTATTGGAAATAAAGGGAGAAATGGAGCGAATAATTGGTGCAAGATTTAATTTTGAGTTGGTGAACCGTTATAAAGATGGTAAGGACTGCATAGTTGCCCATAAAAACAACGAGAAGGACTTGGAACTTTATGCACCCATAGCGTCTGTTTCATTTGGGCAGAAAAGACAATTTGTGTTTTCTAACTACAATTGTTTAAAAATTGTTCTGGAAAATGGAAGTTTGCTTGGAATGAAGTATCCAACAAACCAATTTTGGTTTCACAAGTTTCGTAAAATTCTAGCGTAAATAAGCAATAATCCACTTATGTGCCCCCGAACTGGAACACATATACTGTATTTTGGATTGTTTGTTTTTTATTACATAGTTTTATAAATTGTCTTAAAATGCAAGATCTGAAATGAAATTTTTCTATGCTATAAAGATTTATGGTTTTTTTTTAAGTTAGATGTTTTTACTCAAAAATTAATTATACATTAGATGCTATAAGACCTATTTTTTAACAGAAATTTTGTTTTAATTAATATACACTTAAGTAAGAGTAAAATTTTTGAAAACTTTATAAGACCCATACTATGAATACGTTTTCTTGTACATTTGAAGAAGTTTTAGTATAAAAACCATTTATCCTATAAATCTAAATTAAATGTTATTTTTTAAATTCTCTTTCCTTGCATATTATTTTTTTACTTTGAATAAATCTTCATAAATTTTAGTGATTTAATTTATATTATATAGATTTACAAACCTGTTTTTGGATGAAATATAAGGATTTTATATTTTAAAAGTTAATGTTTTTACTCAAAAATTAATTATATATTAAATACTATTACACATATTTTTAATGTTGAAGATTTTAGAAAACATTTTACAATTGAAACATATGCATTACATATTATGAAAAAAACACTTAAATGGAGATCCATAAGGGAATATTGGAAATCTTTTTAATGCTTACACCTTTCTATTTTAAATAAACTTTTGCTTGTCTTACCACATACACTGTATTTTGGATTATTTGATTTTTATTACCCATGGTCTTATAAATTTTCTTTTAAAATACAAGATCTGAAATGAAATTTTCCTTGATTTTAAGATTTATGTTTTACTCAAAAATTAACTATACATTAGATGCTATAGCACATATTTTATTACAGAATTTTTTAATATTATACACTTAAGTGAGCGTAAAATTTTTGAAACTTTACAAGACCCATATTATGAACATGTTTCCTTACACATTTGAAGTAGTGAAAAATAGTATTAAAACCCTTTATCCTGTAAAATCTAAATTAAATGTTATTTTTAATTAATCTTTCCTTGCATATTATTGTTTACTTTAAATACATTTTCATTCATTTTAGTGATTTTATTTATATTATAAAGATTTACAAATTGTTTTTAACAAAATTGTCTTTGATATAAGGATTTTATATTTTAAAAGTTAGATGTTTTTTACACAAAAATTAATTATATATCAAATACTATTGCACGTATTATAACATTGAAGATTTTTAGAAAACGTTTAACAATTGAAATATATACTTTAAATATTATTACAAACATTTAAATGCAATTTGCTTTTTATTTTTAATTTTACAATTGAGACATTTTTAAAAGTTTGGTTCTTAAAGTGCGTTTTATGCATAGTAAAAAAATTATTATAAAAACATGTAAGAGTAAAAAGAATTTTATGCATTAATTTGAAACTTTACAAGACCCATACCATGTTTCCTTGCACATTTGAAGTAGTGAAATATAGAATTAAAAACCATTTGTCCTTGAAGATCTAAATTAAAAGTTCTTTTTCTTTAATGCTTTTGCAAACCACACATTTTACTAAATATGAACTTTTATTTATTTGAAATCCTTATGCACAGCAAAATACCAATACTGTACGAAGCTATGAAGTATTTTACAAGATACTTTGTACTGTTTTCTTAATTTTAAGTGTTCTACATTGCTATATTAAATGGATAGTAAGTGGGTTTTCTGTTTTTGAAAATAATGTGTGCACATCTGTGCTGCTAAGCAAATTAACTTTTGCCCTTTTCTTGATATTTAATGCATAATCTAAATACTTACTCACACCGCTGATAGTTTTACCCATGAGTAAAATTAAATAATAACTGAAAATTTTAAGTATTAATGTGAATTTTAAAAATGAACAAAAATTATTGAAATAATGGATTAAATCTGAATTCTATGTATTCTTAAAACAATCTCTGCAAATCCAGCAGACAATTCTTAAACAGATTGAAGGAAGCCACATGGAAACAAAGTAAATTAGAACACTTTTTAATAGTAAAAACATTATGATTAATATTTTTACAAAAATAATACATTGTAGTAAAAAAGAACTTATTTTTACATACTTACATTTTTTTAAGAGACTTATTTCCGACAAGCCAATTATTCAATGCCATCACCTCAGCTATGGGGCAATGCAAATTATTTTTGTGATGACCACATTATAGTTTTTGGATATCTTTGTTGCTACTTAGAGCACAAAATGCATCGAATTTGGGAAACCCATATTGTTCTAAGTTGATATTCGGAAGTAATGCATCTAAGCGTTTCTTTTCCACACAACCACCTTTGTAAGCAATTAGGTACTGAGTGACCCTCTTGGTCTGCTCGTAATATTCTAAAAGCTTAGAGTCTAGATTTTCTAAGGGAGCACAATTTGCTATGTCATGGGACAGAAATGAAGTGCACATACGTAATTTTTAACATATCACACAGTTGTACGATCTTTGGCACTCAGTTTATGCTTAGACGATAAGTTAAAACGAATACTTGAAGCTACTTGCGATTTTTACAGCGATGTATGCGTATTTACGTACTAAGAAACTTTATTGAATCTGAAATCCATCAAAATCCACAATTGCACAAATATTAATCATTGCTATTGAAAAGCGTTAGCTGTTCTTGGAAAAATAATTATAAACTGGAGGCCACGAAGAACTGGACTATATAACACCATACACTTACTAATCAGTAAAGTTAAAATTTATCTTTTGCGTTCCATAGTTACTCACAAAAGATAAGACTAAGTAAAGAATGTACATACTCAGAAAACATGTGTTTGTGATAATGCGCGAAATAAAATTGTGTGTTGTAATACAAGATTTTAACGAAAGGATATACTTAAATGTGCGTGTGATTTTTTTTACTCTACCACGTTTATGCGCTGAATGCAATTCAATTCTACGACTAAACTTGAGCAAGAAAAAAAATATAACCAAATATAATTTATAAGAGAAACGTATTTTGACTCTTTAAAATGAGAACTTTAAAGTATACTGAATTCTCTTGATTCTGCAGTTTTATTTTTTCTAAAATTACATCAACAAATTGAATTATTTTATTTGTGTGCACACACAAGTCTTTGCCTCTGTTGAAAGGAAACTAGAATCTTTGACAAGTATCAGATTTTTAAAAAATTGATTCAGAGAAGAACCTTTTTTTCATGGGATTTAACTCAATCTGCTCCATAATTTTACCCTTAAGAGTAATAGAGCATATTATAGTTTTAAGGAAAATGAATAACCATTATGCAAATTTGAAGCCAAAAGTTCCAAGCATGTCTATGCGCCTATCTACGTTTAGAGATTGACCAACGCACAGACGTTGACATTAGGGACCTAGCCGTAAACGGATCGTATTATACCGGTGTCTTGGACGTGATCAGGTGCTATTGGTGTGGCGAAGGGCTTGAAAATTGGTAAAAAGATGTAGTGAGACACAAACACAAAGTTTTATCCAAAATGTTTGGTAGCCCATAGATGAAATTGTACAGGTGCTGGATGAAATCAACAATACCAATGGTTTTATAAAAAAAAAACGATGTATAGCTTTACCCCTTAGACAACGACAAGGACGAACGACTTTGTAAAATTTGCAAGGAATCGGAAAATGAATGCTACTTTACAGCCTTGCGGTCATCTGGTGACATGCATGAGATGTACGAAGAGTCTTTCAACGTGTCCTATGTATCGAACCAATATTTTACATAAAATTAAAACGTACATTTGTTATTAAACTCTATTTATTAGTACATGTAGTAGATGCAATTTCAAGTGATATACTGAACATGGCGAGGAAGAAAATCCAATTGTAAAAGGGTGGTATTGAGTTGAAAGTTATTAAATTGGCAAAAGTGCTTCAGTAAGAAGATTAGTAAGGAAGTTTGAGACTCTAAAACTCTTTATTAAGGAAAAAAATCGTGTAGGAAAGACTTATACACCCTTATAAATATATTGACTATTTTAATTATTAGTCGTTGTTCATTATATGTTAAACCTATTTACTAAAGAATTTTAAAGGGTGCCTTAAACAGGAGGAAAAAACCAATTAAAAAAGTTAAACAGTATAAAAAGTTAAATAGAAAAAAATTAACCAATAAAAAGTTAAACAGGAAAAATTAAAAGTGAAAAAAGTTAAACAGGAAAAAAAAATTTAAACAGTCAAAAAAAATTTTAAAGAGAAAAAGTTAAACAGTAAAAAAGTTAAACAGTAAAAAAGTTAAACTTAAAAAGTTAAACAGTAAAAAAGTTAAGCAGTAAAATAAAGTTAAACAGTAACAATAAAAAGTTAAGCAGTAAAGTTAAAAAGTTTTAAAAATTAATAAAAAATAAATATAAATAATTCTTTTAAAGTGTGAAATATTTTAAAATGCTCTAACAAAAGTACTATTAATAAGCCCTCACTACAAGAAGGAAACACTCAAAATGAATATTTAATTCAAGCATTCTTTCTTGCATTACAGAGTACATTTACACATCTTTCCTAAAGCATTTAGTAACTCCTGTTTAAGGCACTCTTTAAAATTCTTTAGTAAATAGGTTTAACATATAATGAACAAACGACTAATAATTAAAATAGTCAATATATTTATAAGGGTGTATAAGTCTTTCCTACACGATTTTTTTCCTTAATAAAGAGTTTTAGAGTCTCAAACTTCCTTACTAATCTTCTTACTGAAGCACTTTTGCCAATTTAATAACTTTCAACTCAATACCACCCTTTTACAATTGGATTTTCTTCCTCGCCATGTTCAGTATATCACTTGAAATTGCATCTACTACATGTACTAATAAATAGAGTTTAATAACAAATGTACGTTTTAATTTTATGTAAAATATTGGTTCGATACATAGGACACGTTGAAAGACTCTTCGTACATCTCATGCATGTCACCAGATGACCGCAAGGCTGTAAAGTAGCATTCATTTTCCGATTCCTTGCAAATTTTACAAAGTCGTTCGTCCTTGTCGTTGTCTAAGGGGTAAAGCTATACATCGTTTTTTTTTTATAAAACCATTGGTATTGTTGATTTCATCCAGCACCTGTACAATTTCATCTATGGGCTACCAAACATTTTGGATAAAACTTTGTGTTTGTGTCTCACTACATCTTTTTACCAATTTTCAAGCCCTTCGCCACACCAATAGCACCTGATCACGTCCAAGACACCGGTATAATACGATCCGTTTACGGCTAGGTCCCTAATGTCAACGTCTGTGCGTTGGTCAATCTCTAAACGTAGATAGGCGCATAGACATGCTTGGAACTTTTGGCTTCAAATTTGCATAATGGTTATTCATTTTCCTTAAAACTATAATATGCTCTATTACTCTTAAGGGTAAAATTATGGAGCAGATTGAGTTAAATCCCATGAAAAAAAGGTTCTTCTCTGAATCAATTTTTTAAAAATCTGATACTTGTCAAAGATTCTAGTTTCCTTTCAACAGAGGCAAAGACTTGTGTGTGCACACAAATAAAATAATTCAATTTGTTGATGTAATTTTAGAAAAAATAAAACTGCAGAATCAAGAGAATTCAGTATACTTTAAAGTTCTCATTTTAAAGAGTCAAAATACGTTTCTCTTATAAATTATATTTGGTTATATTTTTTTTCTTGCTCAAGTTTAGTCGTAGAATTGAATTGCATTCAGCGCATAAACGTGGTAGAGTAAAAAAAAATCACACGCACATTTAAGTATATCCTTTCGTTAAAATCTTGTATTACAACACACAATTTTATTTCGCGCATTATCACAAACACATGTTTTCTGAGTATGTACATTCTTTACTTAGTCTTATCTTTTGTGAGTAACTATGGAACGCAAAAGATAAATTTTAACTTTACTGATTAGTAAGTGTATGGTGTTATATAGTCCAGTTCTTCGTGGCCTCCAGTTTATAATTATTTTTCCAAGAACAGCTAACGCTTTTCAATAGCAATGATTAATATTTGTGCAATTGTGGATTTTGATGGATTTCAGATTCAATAAAGTTTCTTAGTACGTAAATACGCATACATCGCTGTAAAAATCGCAAGTAGCTTCAAGTATTCGTTTTAACTTATCGTCTAAGCATAAACTGAGTGCCAAAGATCGTACAACTGTGTGATATGTTAAAAATTACGTATGTGCACTTCATTTCTGTCCCATGACATAGCAAATTGTGCTCCCTTAGAAAATCTAGACTCTAAGCTTTTAGAATATTACGAGCAGACCAAGAGGGTCACTCAGTACCTAATTGCTTACAAAGGTGGTTGTGTGGAAAAGAAACGCTTAGATGCATTACTTCCGAATATCAACTTAGAACAATATGGGTTTCCCAAATTCGATGCATTTTGTGCTCTAAGTAGCAACAAAGATATCCAAAAACTATAATGTGGTCATCACAAAAATAATTTGCATTGCCCCATAGCTGAGGTGATGGCATTGAATAATTGGCTTGTCGGAAATAAGTCTCTTAAAAAAATGTAAGTATGTAAAAATAAGTTCTTTTTTACTACAATGTATTATTTTTGTAAAAATATTAATCATAATGTTTTTACTATTAAAAAGTGTTCTAATTTACTTTGTTTCCATGTGGCTTCCTTCAATCTGTTTAAGAATTGTCTGCTGGATTTGCAGAGATTGTTTTAAGAATACATAGAATTCAGATTTAATCCATTATTTCAATAATTTTTGTTCATTTTTAAAATTCACATTAATACTTAAAATTTTCAGTTATTATTTAATTTTACTCATGGGTAAAACTATCAGCGGTGTGAGTAAGTATTTAGATTATGCATTAAATATCAAGAAAAGGGCAAAAGTTAATTTGCTTAGCAGCACAGATGTGCACACATTATTTTCAAAAACAGAAAACCCACTTACTATCCATTTAATATAGCAATGTAGAACACTTAAAATTAAGAAAACAGTACAAAGTATCTTGTAAAATACTTCATAGCTTCGTACAGTATTGGTATTTTGCTGTGCATAAGGATTTCAAATAAATAAAAGTTCATATTTAGTAAAATGTGTGGTTTGCAAAAGCATTAAAGAAAAAGAACTTTTAATTTAGATCTTCAAGGACAAATGGTTTTTAATTCTATATTTCACTACTTCAAATGTGCAAGGAAACATGGTATGGGTCTTGTAAAGTTTCAAATTAATGCATAAAATTCTTTTTACTCTTACATGTTTTTATAATAATTTTTTTACTATGCATAAAACGCACTTTAAGAACCAAACTTTTAAAAATGTCTCAATTGTAAAATTAAAAATAAAAAGCAAATTGCATTTAAATGTTTGTAATAATATTTAAAGTATATATTTCAATTGTTAAACGTTTTCTAAAAATCTTCAATGTTATAATACGTGCAATAGTATTTGATATATAATTAATTTTTGTGTAAAAAACATCTAACTTTTAAAATATAAAATCCTTATATCAAAGACAATTTTGTTAAAAACAATTTGTAAATCTTTATAATATAAATAAAATCACTAAAATGAATGAAAATGTATTTAAAGTAAACAATAATATGCAAGGAAAGATTAATTAAAAATAATATTTAATTTAGATTTTACAGGATAAAGGGTTTTAATACTATTTTTCACTACTTCAAATGTGTAAGGAAACATGTTCATAATATGGGTCTTGTAAAGTTTCAAAAATTTTACGCTCACTTAAGTGTATAATATTAAAAAATTCTGTAATAAAATATGTGCTATAGCATCTAATGTATAGTTAATTTTTGAGTAAAACATAAATCTTAAAATCAAGGAAAATTTCATTTCAGATCTTGTATTTTAAAAGAAAATTTATAAGACCATGGGTAATAAAAATCAAATAATCCAAAATACAGTGTATGTGGTAAGACAAGCAAAAGTTTATTTAAAATAGAAAGGTGTAAGCATTAAAAAGATTTCCAATATTCCCTTATGGATCTCCATTTAAGTGTTTTTTTCATAATATGTAATGCATATGTTTCAATTGTAAAATGTTTTCTAAAATCTTCAACATTAAAAATATGTGTAATAGTATTTAATATATAATTAATTTTTGAGTAAAAACATTAACTTTTAAAATATAAAATCCTTATATTTCATCCAAAAACAGGTTTGTAAATCTATATAATATAAATTAAATCACTAAAATTTATGAAGATTTATTCAAAGTAAAAAAATAATATGCAAGGAAAGAGAATTTAAAAAATAACATTTAATTTAGATTTATAGGATAAATGGTTTTTATACTAAAACTTCTTCAAATGTACAAGAAAACGTATTCATAGTATGGGTCTTATAAAGTTTTCAAAAATTTTACTCTTACTTAAGTGTATATTAATTAAAACAAAATTTCTGTTAAAAAATAGGTCTTATAGCATCTAATGTATAATTAATTTTTGAGTAAAAACATCTAACTTAAAAAAAAACCATAAATCTTTATAGCATAGAAAAATTTCATTTCAGATCTTGCATTTTAAGACAATTTATAAAACTATGTAATAAAAAACAAACAATCCAAAATACAGTATATGTGTTCCAGTTCGGGGGCACATAAGTGGATTATTGCTTATTTACGCTAGAATTTTACGAAACTTGTGAAACCAAAATTGGTTTGTTGGATACTTCATTCCAAGCAAACTTCCATTTTCCAGAACAATTTTTAAACAATTGTAGTTAGAAAACACAAATTGTCTTTTCTGCCCAAATGAAACAGACGCTATGGGTGCATAAAGTTCCAAGTCCTTCTCGTTGTTTTTATGGGCAACTATGCAGTCCTTACCATCTTTATAACGGTTCACCAACTCAAAATTAAATCTTGCACCAATTATTCGCTCCATTTCTCCCTTTATTTCCAATACTTAAGGAGATCAAGGCTTGGCTGCAATAGAAGACCCACTAAAAGTATAGCTTATTCCTTCGTCTTCGTATGCTACAAGTTGACAAGGCACAGTATATTTTTGACCTAAAATTTCTAAATTTCGTCTTTTTTTAATACGTTAATTCGTTTTCCAATCGACGGAAGTATGCCCAGTCTTCACGATCTGTAAACAATTTACCATACTCATAACATAAAGAATTGTGAGTAGACTTTTTCAAGTTCAGACTTGCTCGATGGACATAATCGTGACGTCACATCGAAATCTCAGAAGGAAAAAAAATCCAAGTCCCAAACGTAAACACACTGACGTCACCGGTCATGAATAAAGTAAAAACATTAAGAAATCAATTCGTTCCTTAGATTAATTACTTTTAAAATCACCAGATGGCGCCATAAGTCATTTTGAAAAAGCATTTATTAAAACCCCTATGCAATTATTCAAACCATTTTCTAAAAATAACCCATTCCTAATACTAAGAAAAAATACAAGTCCAAAAGAAAGAGAAATAAACACTACATTAATTCACCGCCCATAGTTAACTCTCTTACAGCCTAACGGATAGCGCACTTGACTTCGGATCCTATGGTCCTCGGTTCGAATCCACGAAATTGCTTTTTAATTAAAAATAATAGGGTTTCGAATATCTCCACCAGATGGCACTACGCGAGTGATTCATCACCATGGCAACGAAACGACGCCATCTTGAAACAACTCAACGCCTGCACGATGACAAAAAAAAATTCCAAGTCCAAAATGTAAACAAACAATACGTCACGTCATTCGGACACGCCCACTTCAGGTCACGTGGTGTGACGTCACTTGGCCCGCCCACTTCCGGTCACGTGGTATGACGTCACTTGGCCCGCCCACTTCCGGTCACGTGGTATGACGCCACTTCCGCCTACTATACGGGCCCGTATACTACTGACGTCATACCACGTGACCAGAAGTGGGCGGGGCCACGTGACGTCACAGCGTGACGTCATCCAAAAGCGGGTGACGTATTGTTTGTTTACGTTTGGACGGATTTTTTTTGTCATCGACTTCGTGCAGGCGTTGAGTTGTTTCAAGATGGCGTCGTTTCGTTACCATGGTGATGAATCACTCGTAGTGTCATCTGGTGGAGAAATTCGAAACTCTATTATTTTTAATTAAAAAGGAATTTCTTGGATTCGAACCCGGGACCATAGGATCCGAAGTCAAGCGCGCTATCCGTTAGGCTGTAAGAGAGTTAACTTAAGATGGTGAATTATTGTAGTGTTGGATTTTTTCTCTCTTTTGGACTTGTATTTTTTCTTAGTATTAGGAATGCGTTATTTTAGAAAATGGTTTGAATAATTGCATAGGGGTTTTAATAAATGCTTTTACAAAATGACTTATGGCGCCATCTAGTGATTTTAAAAGTAAGTAATCTAAGGAACGAATTGATTTCTTAATGTTTTTACTTTATTCATGACCAGTGACGTCAGTGTGTTTACGTTTGGGACTTGGATTTTTTTTCGTTATTCGTACCGCCATCTAGTGTCATTTACTGGAGTGAATAGAATAAAATCCAAGTCCCAAACGTAAACACACTGACGTCACTGGTCATGAATAAAGTAAAAACATTAAGAAATCAATTCGTTCCTTAGATTATTTACTTTTAAAATCACTAGATGGCGCCATAAGTCATTTTGTAAAAGCATTTATTAAAACCCCTATGCAATTATTCAAACCATTTTCTAAAATAACGCATTCCTAATACTAAGAAAAAATACAAGTCCAAAAGAGAGAAAAAATCCAACACTACAATAATTCACCATCTTAAGTTAACTCTCTTACAGCCTAACGGATAGCGCGCTTGACTTCGGATCCTATGGTCCCGGGTTCGAATCCAAGAAATTCCTTTTTAATTAAAAATAATAGAGTTTCGAATTTCTCCACCAGATGACACTACGAGTGATTCATCACCATGGTAACGAAACGACGCCATCTTGAAACAACTCAACGCCTGCACGAAGTCGATGACAAAAAAAATCCGTCCAAACGTAAACAAACAATACGTCACCCGCTTTTGGATGACGTCACGCTGTGACGTCACGTGGCCCCGCCCACTTCTGGTCACGTGGTATGACGTCACTTCCGCCGCATATACGGGCCGGTATACTACTTGCGTCATTGTATTTCTAAGACTTTTTTCATGAAATACCACTGTTCTAATTATCTTAAGTATCACCAATGCGAAGAATTATTTGACTATCAGAAGAAAACAATTTTATAACGGAACACTATCGTGAATAACAATTATTTATCTATGGTTGGGAGTAGGTGGTTGAATTATCGTCGCACTGGAGCAATATAACGGGCTATATTGTGGTGACGGTCCCCACTTGCCAAACTTCCACACCACGCCAATGTGAGGACATTTTATACCACGACAGATGAAACGTGCACCAGTCCCCACGAACACGACGGTCTTTGGTTGGATCAAGTTTCAGACTCGCAATCCTCCGGTTGCTTATCCGCATCACTTCCAACCGGGCTACTGTGAACCCCCTGGTTGGGGAATTCGAGCTTCAGATAGGGAAAATGGAAGTTTCTGACAAACTCAATTATAATTCCTGATAATTCAGTGAAAGTCCGGACAAATGAAACATAATAAAAATAAATACGTATTAATAAAAATAATTCTACATTAAAACAATCAAATAAACATTGATACAAACCGTGAACTAACGTTAATGACTATCACTTTTCTTGCACACAAAGCTATTCATGGAATACAAATTTTGGTTTGAATTGATTTCTCTGAAAAATCCAGATAATTTATGATTCCCGCGGAATTCGGGCAATGCACGCAAATTCCCGACTTGTCCGGACCAAAAATTATTTATCCAGGCTTGGGGATTTATTAGGTAGGTAGGTTAAATTTGCGTCGAACTGGAGAAACACAACGGGCTATTGACGACGCTCGGGATCAATCCCGAAGGGAAAGATCCGAGGACAACACCTGAGCTGGCACCCCACTCACTAAACTTCCCCATCACGCCAACGTGAGGATATTTGAGGCCCCGTACACAACTTTGGTTAGATCGAATTTTGAACTTGCAATCCCCGGATGCTAATCCGCGACTTTACCAACTGGGCTACTGCGGCTCCCGGAGATTTATTAGTGATCTTAACTTAGTAATCAACTGGGTAAATACAAAAACTTCTATGGCTATTCGAGCTGAGGGAATTTGGATAGACTAAATTTAACTTAGTGTGCTCAATTTAATCACTGAAAAAGCAAAACAAATATTTATTTAGACCGATGAAATGAAATTGTAATCGTCCACATGCGCACAAGTGGAAAAGTCAAATGTAATGGTTACTAAAGTGGATGATACTGCTCCATGGGGTGGTAGATTTATTAAAGGGGGTGTTTGAAGTAATAGGGCTAAAATATCCTGACGCCCACGGTCCTGAAAACAAAACAAGCTGACATATTCTTAGTGTTTGTTGTATAAGAATAGTAAGAATTCGATCAATTAATCATTTGTTACTTAGATTTCTGAATTTGACCATTTATGGTGGAGATAAAATGAAAATAAGACTTCCTGCTTTATTAGACATTCTGATAAAATCGTTTCTGAGATTGAAAATCCCTATTTGACGGAAATGTGTCAGAACATTCTTAATTGAACACGTGGAGGTACAGGCTCCCAAAATTGAGTTTTGTAGTTTGACCAAATATGGCCCTTGTGTGATAAAATCTTAAAACAACCAACACAAAAAAGTGAGTATTCACTATAAAGAGATTTTTTAAAAGTACAAAACTGCAATAAATAACAATTTGAACTTAATTTTTATCGGAATGGTAAAGAGCGCATTTAGAAACGTATTAAGCTGAAAAAACAATTCGATGTACGCTATATTTTAGATAGGTTTTAAGTGTTAAATTTTCAAAACTTTCATATAATTGAGTATACACCCAACCTATTTCGTACAGAAACACAATAAAAACTGAAAACAAATTTTTGTGCATATATTTTTACACGGAAATCAGCTTCTAAACCGAGGGGCACTGGATTGACAAGAATGTGTGATTAATTTTGCCATTTCTCTCAGAATCGTTCTTATGTTCTGTGATGCGAGTTTCGGGAATTTTAACCGCTTTTTCGTTCTAGAACCCTATATTTTCAAACCCACTGAGGTTCTGAGATTATGGTGGTGTATAGTTGCTGTTTAAGGGATACAGAAACTTTAAATATTTTTGCTGCACTTTTTCCCTCTTTGTGTGTGAAACCGTCTAGACAAAAAAAATTTAACTCTAAATCTAAATCCAAATTTTGAGCACTTTTAAAATTGTTCTCTTATAAAGTTAAATATTTCATTTTCCCATTTCATCAATGAAACTAATTTTCCAGCATCTCCAATTATCCTGTTATAGTTGGCTAGATTTAGTCACGACAAATTTTGAATTTGTATCTTCAACAAATGTTCATGGAATGGATATTAGACAAAGCAATTAACACATAGACCATAATATGGAATAAAAATTCACAAATTTTAGTCGTAACCTTTCTCTGTATTTGTCCAGATATGCAG
Organism: Meta bourneti; assembly: GCA_933210815.1. NCBI lineage: Eukaryota > Metazoa > Arthropoda > Arachnida > Araneae > Tetragnathidae > Meta > Meta bourneti. The sequence continues at coordinate 76,246,232 of OW119927.1, read as the reverse complement.
AACTAAGCATTTTCGATCTTGAGCAAATTTCAAAAACTCTACTAGTCAATTAATTGCTGTCATTAGCTGTCTTAATTAGTTCCAAGCTTCTTTGTATTTTCGTATCAGTTCATTTATAACTCAACAATGAAAATATGTGTTTGGATGTGAACCTGGAATGCTTAAAACAAAAGCCTAAGATCATTTAAAGCTTTGCCACATCAATTTGTTTATTTCTTAAATCACTGAAAACATTGAACCAACTTTGTCTTTACTTCCTGTTTACAATTCAGGAACAGGTATTCCACTATCGATTAGTATATGCTAAATTTCCTATTGATTATTATAGGTAATTTTTATATATTTATGGATGAATACCTCTAAGTTGTTAACAATGTGACAGTTTATATCGGAATGCAATTGACTACCTACAGCTCACTTTCCTCCAGTGAATATATTGCAGACCAGAGGTTAGGTTAAGATTTCTGAAAGATGGAAATAATCATAGCATTAAGCTTTTTAGTGACTCTACAAACAGGTAGTTAGATTGCCTAGAATGAATGGTAGGAATGTGACCCCCACCCACTGTAGCGCACCAGGGTAACGTAATGTGGTTCACAAACCCGCCCTTCTAAAGCCATGATAGAAATTTTCTATTAATTGGCTAGGCATTAGGAAAATAAAGCTTTTTAGCAATCAAACCAAAAGCCTTATACAAAACCTATTTTACATAAATTGAATAAATAAGTGTATGTTATGTTAATTTTTATGTAACATCACAAATAAATAGGAGAAATGTACTAGATGATTAAGTCCTTCATACAACCAATCTATCAATTTTATTCGAATGACCGAAAAAGTACAAATTGAATAAATTTTAAAATAAAATAGAATAACCTGCTCATTGATTCTATTCAATGATTACAATTTTTGCAGTCATGATTTCAGACTTCTAGCAGTAGGAGCTTCATTTGCTGAATCAATACTGCCGACATTGAAGAGCATCTTTCTTACGTTTTCTTATAATTCATGCCTCCCAACTCACAATAAGATTTACAACACAATACAAGAGGCATGCAATTGAATACCCACAGAACCACTGGTCAAGAGAGCTTACCAGCCAGATTTAACGTGCACATAAAGGTCAATTGTACACTGATTTTCCAAGGTATTGATCACATGTCCAGTAGTACTTAACTTTAGTGATCTGACAGGAATCAATATTTTCATCACGGCATGCATTACTGCTCCTAGTATTTTATTTAAAATTGGCGACTCAGGATACCTTACACATAAGTTTTCAGCTTTTTAACTCAAGAGTATCAAGATATGGTATTTAATATTTTTTTACAAATGTTAAATGCAATTTAAAAGTTTTACTTTCTATGTTAAAGAAATGTGCACAAACTTGCAACTTTCTGTGTTAAAGAAATGTGCACTTAGAAATTTTGATGTATGACTGGGACTGGTTTGTAAATAAACAAGAATGGAATTTGTAGACAAAATACAAGCTCACTGTATAACTTTTATTAAAAAGTAATCGATTTGAATACATGGTAAAGCAACTGATAGTATATAACATGGTAAAGTATTAACAAGGATTTTAAATATTGAACATAAACATAACAAGGATAAAATAGAATATTTTAAAATTTCAGATGAGGACGGAAAAACATTTTAGTTGTTCCTAAAACATTGCTTGACAATTGATTCAAAAATAAGTTTAAAATTTAATTTGTAAACTTTTGAGAAAATTTTCAATCAATTTCTTCTAACTAGTTTAATTTAACAAAATGTTTTCCTTTTCTAAATGAATAGCTATGACATGGAACACAATCCTTTCAACTTATATCATTATTCTGAATAAATAGTAAATTTTTATTTTTTAAATTAACTTTTGATAAATAACAAATAAAATCATAGCATAAATTTATGAAACTAAAAACAAGACTCTTTTAAAGAAATCAATACATTAACATATCACCATTTGAAACTATTATTTTTCTTCATTATTTACATTCAAGAAAACTGATATATTTTTCTTTAGTATTCATGTTTCTCAGTCAAAAAGTATACAAAATAGTACACTTCAATTGTAGTAAACAGGTATCTTATACACAATAAATGTACATTTATTAAATTTACTCACATAAAACTAAAAAATCTTCTTTTAAGGTGTTTTTTATTGGTTTCATTATTTCAGGCAATGTGTGTGTGCCTTTTAGATTTTTTATTAAAGAAATTTATGAAATCTCTAAAAACCAACAGCATTTTAAAAATATGGTATTCTTATTTTGATTCTCTGATAGATGCAAGAAAAAAAGTAATTTTAAATAATTTGATAGAAAACATGAAACACGTCATATTTGTAAATAAAGTCATTTAACAAAAGTTGTGTTTTTCCGTGGAAAAATGTTCATCAAGTATATGAACAGTATCTTTTTACCAGGATAGAAAAACCAATCTTGAAAATTATAATTTTCATGAAGTCAAAGAATTCTTAGTTCACAAATTTAGTCAATATAAATTTAATATTTAAGTTTTTTATTTTATTATTATCACATTGTATGCAAGAGTAGATAAATGAACTTTTAAAAATGTATTCCAACAAAAAATGTTGTACAAATGTTTTCTATAAACCCAAGATTTTCAACTGTAGAAACACGTAAATATTTGAATTAAAACAATGCTGTATTGTTTATAAATGCTTTTAACTGGATAAAATACAGATCTGTAACATTTGTTAAATGTAAATAAATCAATGACAGGAAAATGGATAAATGTTAAAAAATCACAAAGACGCTTAAAGCATGTTTTAAAATGTTCACTATATTTTTCTAAAAGTAAAACAAAATAAAATAATTTTCACTAAAAGCAAACACAAATTTGTAAGTAGAAAGCACGAATAAAACACTGTTCATCAAAGCTTTCAAAGTTTGGTACAATGTTTGAAACTTAACAATGGAAACAGTTCGTAGTGTTAAAACTATTTAAAAAAAACCTAATAAATTCTGAAACTAATAATTTCTGAATTCGAACTGAACACAACAAATTTAAAATAACAATGATTAAACTCATTTCTATGCACATAACACCAATATGCTGTGAATGCCTCACTGTTATTCTAGAAACGTGTGAATAAAGATAAGATTCACTGTTGAACATTGAATTGTCGATGCTGATCACATCAATGGAAGTCTGCAATGCTTCAGAAAAAAAGTGTCCAAACTCTTACAAAAATATCTCACATATTTGGAGTTCTGCCATGAGGACTAAACTGTGAAATAAAGAAAAACAAAATATTAGAATGGAAATTTTATAATTTCATGAATAAATGACTATATCAAAGCATAAGAATAGAATAATCTATTATACGTATTTCACTATTGCTGACCAATCAGTTTAGTGGTGAGGGTGTTGGCTTCCTGATTGACAAGTTCCTGGTTCGAATCTGGGGTAAGACAAGGATGTTTGCCCAGAAAATAATTTATGAAGCAAACTTTGTCGAGAGATTTTGAAGAAAAATAAAGGACCATACTAATTTTAAATAGTTGAAAGTAGTTTTGCTTTATAATAAACAGGTCAAATTCCTACTCGAAACAGTGTTACTGATTTGCGAATTATACGTGTTTTCAACATGCAGTAAATGACCATCTTTACAGAAAGCTGAATTTCTCTTCTAGAAAATTTGTTCAGATTATAAACCTTATATAGAAATGGGCAGTGGTGTACACAGAAAAATGAAAAGGGCTTTAAGCTGAACTTGTTAATATGTTCAAACTTGCATATGTGGTTGTGTCAAGAGTTGCTCATAGAAATGTTTATTAAAGTTGGATGTAGAAAGTAATTGTTCTCTATTAACAAACAATAAAATGGAATAAAAATTTATTTGTAAAAAAAATTTAATTCTACTAATTTCATATTGAATATACAGCTTCTTCAACTATTCTAATTAATGTAGAACATTAATTAAATATTTTTGAGTCAGTTACATCATTAAAATAATTCACTACTGATGAAATGAATATAAATATATATATAAATCTGCTTGCACAAATTTCAACATAGCTATTTGTGAATTAACATGAGACTTCGATTTGCTACCTTTAAAAAATATTTATCCTTTATGAATGAGTATCCTCTAGGAATATCTGGTCTGTATACTGGGAAAATCTTTTCGGATGGCTGAATCTGGCCGGTGGGCCGAGTAAATATTTTTCAGATGGCTGCATCTCATCTGGTGGCACAATAAAAATGTTTTGAAGGCCGTATCTGGACTGCAGACCAGTTAAACCTATTCGGAGGGCCAGGACTGGTCTGCAGGCCTGACAAAAATATTGGTAGTGCCATATCTGGTCTTTGGGCCTGAGATCAACCCATTTGCTACAATTTACTTATCTTACATGTATGATCCTTAATCTTACGCATATGGTTTTTTGACATACCATTTGAACCTGGTCCCAACAAGAGCTATTTCTTAAATAGCTAACAACAGTATATATTTACAAAGAAATTAGGATTGCTAATGGTATTTATATTTAAATACGGAACAAATATTTTGTTATGTCATGATCTTCGATAGCCCTGCCCCTTGCTTGCTCCTCTGCAGTACTTGAGGATTTCCACCAGAATGACAAGAGCCGAAGAGAAAAGAGGGTCCTTATCTTAACAAAGAAGTGCCTTGCACCTTTCTTCCTAGCCCTTATGAATAGAGAAAAGGAGAGACAAGACTGCTGTTAAAAGGCAAGAGTGACCCGAAAATCAACTCTGGATGCTAGCCAGTGTCCATGCTGACACCCATCCTCTGGCAAGACAGGTCCTGAGCAAGTCATCAGAGATAGAGTTCCATTCACTCCTCATCCGACGGAACGCCCCGGATTCTTGCCAAAGTTCAGCGGATCCTCAGGTAAAACTGATTTACCATTAAACTGGACATCAGCAAACAGAAATACATGGGAAGTGTTTTCTAATTAACTGTGTATCACTCAATGAAAGTTAATCACACCATTACAACTTATTGTGTGTGTACTTCAAATATGACAAAATAATTGCTTACAATTAAACGAACTGCAAAATGGGTATCTTGATCAGCTCCAGTTGTAGCTATGGCAGATTTCATTTGGCCATTGGGCAAAACAGCAAAATATCTCCCTCTCTCGGAAACACTTTCAACAGTTACGAACTGATTCTGCATGAGAACTTCTTTGATTTTGAACCTGCACTCTGGAGTAGGAAGACCACCAGAACCCTGGAAGTAAACAGAAATAATGAAACTAAATGCAGATACAATTTCAGTACTAGTATACTTATTCTGTGGAGTAGAGACCAACTCCTCTGCATTAGAGCTAATTATTTTGGATCCTCCCAGTTCTTGTATTGACATACTATTTCTTCCGTATATTTCAATCTTAAGATTGAGAAATTTAAATTATATAAAATAAATAAAACAGTAAGTAAAAATATGAAATTCATCACTAAAAATTACAGCAACGCATAGGTGCCAATCTCAAATCTAGTGAAGCATTTTTACTAATATTTATAATTTCAAATTTGAAATTCTTTATTGTATGCTTACAATTTCACATACTTAATGCGATCTGAGAACTTCAAGCATCATTTCTTATTCGTGCATCATTCTTATACAGTAAATTCAATCTCTATCTCCAATTGTAAACATTACACTATGCTACTGACTGTCATGAAAATCCTTAAAAACTGATCCTTGGATTGCATACCTACATCCTCAGATATTTGGAAAGTTTGTCACATCTAAATCAAATGCTAAATATACATATGAATATATTAAAATATTTGCCAGTAATAAAATCTGAAGTAGCCTTCACATTTTTATCGATAAGTGCATAATGGAATTTCACATATTACTTTAATGAGTAACACGTTTATTCAATATTTTACTAAAATATTTTTTGTTTGTTACAAATAGAAAAATTAATTTGTTTTACAATACTTGAAATATGTACAATTATTATTCTGGTTAAACTTTCAGGTTATAAAAATCGGAACCATGGTGCACCATTTTTTCATATTCTAAGATTATAAAAAAAAAAAAAAAAACAAATAAAAGTATGATGTTATGTCAGTAAGAAAAGGAAAAAGCAAGGAGGTATCAAAATCAAAACACTAAGCAATATATTCTACTTACAGCAGCATAAAGTTGAGCAGTACCATCTTTGATAGCTAAGTAATTAAAGTTGTTGTGCAGCAAAAAATACCCCTCTCTATCTTGGACAACTGTAAAATGAGCTTCAAAGAGCAAAAAGGATTTCAAATTATTAACTGCAATAATGGATTACAAAACACTTCAACTTCTTGATGGTAAAAATTAAATGTTCAAAAATAAATACTTAAAATCTAAATCTACATTAAGACAATAAAAGAGTAACAAATACTTAATGCACGGAATTTAAGTAATAACTGAAAAGTATTTTAAATGCACATATTTGAATAAAATATTTTTAAAGAGAATGAAATATATTTTGTGAAAAAGTATTCAAGTCAACATAATTCTGAAAAAAATGTCATTTTAGATGTGTTTGATCAAAAATTTTTTTACCAAAAACTCAATATTAAATATGACTTAGTTATAGAAAATAAAACAAGAAATTAATACTGTTTATTTAAGATACAGCATTATTAAAAAGGTATTTTTAAAACTGTTTTTCAGTTACTAAATTAAGAGAAATATGAAACATCTCAAGAAAGTAGTCATTTTTATATGTGCTTTTTGAAATTGCAAACATTCATTTTTCTTTGAAATATTGCACTCATTGCTAAAGAGAATTAAATTTTTAAGGTGATATATAGTAGCTTCATAAGCAAATTGTACTCATTTAATCTATAAAATAAAAGCATGAAAACATCAATTTATTTAAAGTAATGAAAAAGGGAATTAGATCTTTTAAAATATGTATTTTAAAATACTAAATTTTTTCTATAACATTCAGTTTATTTACATCAGTAAAAAGCAAATTATTGATAGTAAACATTACAAATAAACTATGTGTTTAGAGAATTCTCTAATTTTCTACGCTCCCACAAATTCAATTATAAACAAGGTTGGATAGAAGAAAGATGGATGCACATGTAGAAATACCCATAAAAATTGTAGTTGAACATATTGGTTGGTTACATTGAGTTTTATGGTACAAGGGTCACATTTGGCCCAGCTGCACTAAACACAATATGGACAAAGTCAAGTAAGGGACAAACGCACAACGAAAGTCTAACTGACACAGAAGAGAGAAATGCACCCAGGGAGGAATTGAACCTGCACCTCAGGCTCCTAGAGCAGAGGACAAACCCACTGAGTCATGCTGAGGATTTTAATTTACTGTACTGTAACTCTGTCATGTGTATATATGCATGTAAATACAAGATACAGTAAAACTTTGATTATCCAAGGTAATGTGGACAGAGACAATCTCAGATAATCAGAAACTTTGATAATACAGACGTAGTATACGAAATACAGAAAAAATTTACTGAACTACATGTTAAACTACTGCTACTGAAAGATTCATAAAGCAAGAATTACAAGGATCTCACATTGTGACAGGTAGTATTTTGTCCACCAAACTAGACAAGTCAAGGAAAAAGTGCACACACTTGCACTTGATGCTTTATTTAAAGCTTAAAAAACAAACTACAAACAAAATCATGTACAAGGCCCTGTATTTACATACACCTCCAAAGTAAAACCACAATTACAAAAAATAATTTTGTAACAGAAAGGACAGTGATACTATATTGGCATGCGAAACTTAAGGAACAGTAAGGTTTTCAAGCTGCTACTTTGCAGTGAAGAGACCTGGAGGTGAGAAAATGGTATAAAAGGTACGTCGAAAGTTACTGAGCCAATGAGTAAAAACAAAACGATAACAAGAACAGAAGCAAACAGTAACAAGTCTTTGAACTGAAGTGGTGACACTGCACTGGGTGCCATGAGACAGAAGGGTAAATGTGAAAACTTAAAAAAAGAGAGGAAGTGGTCCTAGTAGACTATGACCACCTTGAACACTAATAGGTCTTGCTTTTGGGTATTGAAGTTATGGAAGAATTCCTGCAGTATTAAAATCAATTCATATGCCTAGCACACAAAAAATTTTGAATATGCTGAAAATATGAATGTCCACTTAATATCCTCAGTTATGCTAATCACCACAGGCTGTTTCGTTTAATTTTGCGGTTGTAGCCCTTAAAAACAATGGAGTTCCTTAAGTTTTGCAGGTCAGTGTAGATACAACAGAATGCAATATATTAGATATTTTATAACAGAAATGTTTTGAAACATTGCGCATTTGGCTATGGAACTCTTTTTCTACTATCTTGTCCTTGGAAGCAGGAAAACTTTGATATGTTTCTTTAAAATTGGAAGATCAAAGGTCACAAGCAGCTATCTAAACTAAACTGAAATGGTTTATAATATTTGGGTGCATCAAAATTGAGGATGAGAAGGAATTTTTGTGTCCAAAAATATGCAACTTTTGGTGTTTTGTGTTTAATATAATTCTAAAGTTTTCTTTTAGTTCCAAATTAAAAAAGCATGTGATTTAAGATATCATTTATGCCATTTTATTTCTATAAGTATGTTTCACTTGACCCTAGTAATATCGCTCCCCTTGTGCATATTGTGTTTTTTCTTGTCCCCAAGAAGCACAATATATTAATGGGTTACTGTACAAAAGATTTGAGACATACTTTAAATTTACAACAAACATATTTAAGAATTTCTAATTGTAACTGCATTTTAAGTTACCAAGGATGCAACCAGAGCTATTTTCTATAAAGTGACACTTTACCATACTTTAACTGTAATTGAGCTAAGCAGACAATTTGCAGACTACAGAGCTTCACCTGGGTAAGAGCAATATGGTTATATGAATTAAACCCAGCTTTTCCTTTGACAGATTGCTTACTCATCCTAAGCTTATTGAAATATCCTCTTAAAAAGACAATCATGAAATTATCCTATTGTGTTTGGCACAGGGAAGATTACATTCCTCCCCTCCATTGTTCACTATTTCAAATTATCCTCACGAGGAAGTTAATTTTGACATTCATTTTTTGCTTAAAAACAGATTCTGCTTAAAAATAGTGTTTCTGAATTCTTATTAATTATTAACAAGAATATTTTTACGTGTAAACAGGATACTTAAATCCTGTTTAGGATGCAGTCTTTAAAATTGGTCAAATTGACATCTTATCAGAAATGTTATCCATTACCATTTGACACACTTGTTGACAAAAAAATTAAATCACACCAGGGCTGCACTTTTAACTAGGGTTTAAGCAAACAGGATTGTATTTAAAAAGCAGCAAATGAAAATATTACAATTTACATTACAAGCAAAGCTAGAATAAAATAATTACACATATTATAAAAACAATTACAAATATTTAGTAATTTATAAATGAGTTCTGGAAAAAAAATTATACCATTATGGAATTGGTGTCCATCTCCTCCCATACTATCAAGAACTAAATGACCATCTGGGGCTTGAAGAATTTGCAGTGATTGACCGGTGATACGAGATATAAATAAAACAACATTTCCACTTTTGATATTAACCTTTGAAGAAAAAAAGAATAACTTATTCTTCAGAAGTTTACATCAGTATGTATTCAAAACTTACTTTTATTTAAGAAATATCTTATAACAGAATACCATTAATTTTTTGAATAATAAAAGAAACTAATCTTACTAAAGTTGGATGATCCAAAACTTTATTTAGAGCTTTTGTTCCCACTTTAGTCAGTCCTTTTAGAACTTCTTTAGAAACAGAAGTCAATGTACCTTGAAGACCCTGTAAATAAAAAAATAATGCTCTGTATTTATAACATAAGTTTCGTGTTTTTCATGAATAAAAGCATAAAAATAAAGAAAAATGAAGCATGCTATTGCACAGGGAATGAATAAAATTTTTCACCCAAATGCCAAACATTAATTGTAAATGATAATTTCTGATGAAATCAATTTTTGTCAATGTCTTTATGAAATTAGCAAAAAAAATTATTAAAACCCCAACTATAAATAGTAAACTCATTATTTTTAAATAATTTAATTGATGAACATTAAACAATAGCCTGTACTGCAGTAACCTTTTTTTAATTGGTAATAAATGGATGCATAAAACATTGGTGGTTAACAGATAGTAAATAAGTATACTATTTTAGTTAACTCCTAAGTAGGCACATTACAAAAATAATAAACCATATATAAACTATTAATTATTGAACTCAGTATTTTAAACAATTATTTATGTCAATCATTATTCATCAATTTAAATTCTAGAAGCTATATAATCTATTTTTTGTTAAAAAATGCATGTAATTTTTCTATTATGTAAACTTTTAAATGCAGAACTTCATACACAGTAGATGGTTTTGCTATATGCAGTATAATTTTTTCTTTTAATACAATAGATTACAAATGAATAACAAAGATACTAGCATTTTATTAATTGAAAATGAGATACCCAATCGTAAATAAAATGTCTGATAGCTTTGATGGCATTTAAATTTTCGGTCCTGTTTTCTTAGGCTATATTTTAATAATTATTTAAGGATGTTTTTAGAGGTTTGTTTTGTTCTCTATTGTCCTTTTTTTGCTACATGAGGATTAATTAGACAGGGGCCTATGTTTTAAGTAAATTATGAATCATTATGAATATCCATGTGTAGACCAAGATACCTCACCCAAAACCTATTGAACCAACAGCTGGAGAGCTAACCACTTAGCTATCAAACTGGTGATAGTTTTAGAAGATTTGGGAGATTTTTTTAAATTTTGGAACATTTTCATCATTGTCTAGCACTTTCTGTAATTTTAAGAGTCAAATTCTTATTTAGTTGCTTAAAAGTGCAACATTCAAATCCAAGACTAACACATCACCAAAGTAAGAAACCTTTGAACCTCAGGAGCAACTTTTGAATGTTGTTTCAAGTTTATTGTGAAAAAAGAATGAGGGGTAGTGACTTGCTATTTCTTATCTTTTGGGATATATTAAGCAAATATCAGTTTTATATTGCATCTTATACATAAAAGACAAAATTATAGTTCATGCATTGTCTAAGTTTGAAGTTACTTGATGTACAGTTGAAAATTTTTAATATATTTTTCTAAAGCTCACCCAATGGAATATTACTCAATACTATAGATTTTTATTTAGGAATACAGAGTATTTTTAGGTCATTAACAGCCAGACCATAGCAGTAGCAGTAAAAGAATGTTAGAGCAGAAATTGAATGTTATATAGGTATTTAGAAGCAGAAGAGTTGACTTTCCGAAAATGAAAATATATTTAGAATAAAATAACTTAACAAAGATCTGTCCAATCTACATCCACTGTATCTATAAAAAGAAACAGTAATATGTAAAAGATAAGGAAAGAGAAAACTTACACCAACAGGATAAGGGGAAGAAGATGGTGGGACATAGCTAGCCTTTAGAGAAAGATTAAATTGAAATTTACTTATTGATAATCACAATAATTATATACGTACAATTACACAATGTAAACTAATGTTTAATAATTACAAATCATTCATAAATCTTCCAATCTCAAATCAAAATTAGTATTTGATAATAGAAATATCTTTTATAATTTCATAAGCAAATGCGTTTTGAAACCAACGTACTGCAGGAGGAATATTAACTCTTTGAGGAGGTGGCGTTCTGGGAGAATAATGACTTGAAGGTGAAGGTAGAAACTGACCATTAGGAGCACCTGGATAACCTGCCATTCTAAACAATAATGAAAACTGTGAACAAAATAATACATAAAATTAAAATACTTTAAAAGTTACTATAGGTAATGTAATAATTAGAACTGCCAGTATATCAGTGAAATTGCAGAAACCATTCCTAAACACTGTATTGACCCTCCTGGTGATTGTCTCAGGTATCTCATCTCATTATCAAAACTGACCAGATCTTGATGGACGAGATATCTCGTCATTAGAAGAAACCTGACCAGATTGTGATCTCATCATCATAAAAAAATCAGCAATATCTTAACGACAAAGTATCGTGTCATTAACAAATTTAGTCAGATCTTGATGGATGAGCTATCTCATGGAAACCACTAGGAGGGTTAAGAATGCAATATGAATGTATATAGTTCAGAATTTCTTGTGAGTTCTTAATACTTAATTGCCATAAAGATATTTGCTTTCCATACATAGGTAAAATAAAGTGAAAAGTATACTACATATAAAAATAAAAATTTTAGTCAAAAATTATAAATAATCCAGTTGGTTGGGTTTTTTAAGGTATATGAGCCACATTTGGTCTAGCTGTGCCAAACAATGTCCAGTAAATAGACATACACAAACAAGAATAGTTTTACTGAAAAATGCACCCAGGGAGGAATCGAACCAGCACCACCTACAATTTATAGGTAACTAGACCTGTGAACAAACCCACTAAACCACAGCAACCCCTATAAATAAATAATCCAGATAAACAATTTGTCTTCAAAGGCACATTGGCAAGCATATAATGAATTCTTAGATGTACAGTGGTTTTCAATAAAAGTATTCTAAAAATTACTTTTCTCCAGTGATCCATTTTTTAACCTTTTCGGTTTTACTAAAATAGTTTCTCATACAAACAATGGTTATTGACAAAAGATAGTTTTGGATTCAATTATATCAACATAAATAATTGAGTCTCATGCAATTAAGCCCCCACAAAAATATACTGCTTATGACAAAAATAAAATAAAAATCGTAATTTTTTTCCCAAGACAGCATATTTTAAAAAAGCTTGTCTCAATTACATTTTGTTTTGTTCACGTGTTCGTATAAAAAATTATTTTTCAAATAGATAAAATATAATTTAAACTCAAAATTGAATGTTTACTAACTTAATATGAACAATCAAATTAATCAAAACGAAGATCAAAACATATAAAGAATACTCCTTCTATTCATGACTTCCCGAAGCAGGATCACTACATTTAACAGTATAATTAGCCTAGTTCATTCATCTCCCCGTGTAAGTTTTCAACGAACACCATGGAAACGCAATACTATAAATTTTAACACTTGCACCAGTACCCAACACCTATCGCGAAAATATTTTGAAGCAGACTATATCCAATTTAACACTTTTTAAAGGCATAATTAAGCTATTTTAAAAGCAATTGAAGTTAGGTTATCCACGAGGTAGAAAATCCAAAAGGAGGAAATAAATATTTGTTCTCCGTCAAAATTAATGGCACCATTACTCAGAATCTTACCTAGCTGTATCAATATAGTAGTATTTTTCTCGATTGAAATATAAAATTTAAACCGAACGATTACTCATCCAAGCATAACACAGAAAATTTGATGAGCAAATATTAATGTTTTGTTCCATTTACGTCTTGTTGACATCATAAATATTGCGCAATACACTGTCAATATTGAGTTACAGATACAGTGAAACTACATTTCACAATTTATGACAATCAATTTCAATAAAAACTTGATTGTTTACAAATAAAAATCGTGCTTCAAAATACAAGTAAACCATAAGATATACTTGATAAATTAAAGATATTGAACAGAATTGTAGCTTAAAATTCTCTTAAAATTGCGAATTTATTTTTAATTATTTATGTAGTTCGCGTTCAATACTTACCTGTAACCAACCAAATATAATTGTGGCTGATTCTGAGCTGTCTGCCAAACATTCTGCATTGTTTACAATTTACATTAAGTTTTATTAAAATTTGATGTACACTGTTCTAAGTTTTATTAATTTTAGTTTAATATCAATATGTCAATGTCTAGAATATGGCTCGACAGCTGATGTAATGCTCATTTTTAATCTACGATGGCTGTATTTAGATTAGATCCTTGCGGCATAATCTGCATTATTTTAACTTATTTAGCAGTGTTTTATGCAGATTACGCTGTTGTAGAATGGATGGTAATTCCAACTATGTCAGAGAGGTATTGGTTTTTGTTTTTGTTTTGGGGTGTATGTTCTGTTATTATTATATGGTGAAAAGTTGAATAATTACACTACCTTATGAAACAATTCTACTTCCGACTTATGTTATTGTTTGTCTGATAAAAATTTTTTTAAAGTATATCACATTTTATAACTGATTTTAATTTTCCAATGCGATGTCTCCAAGTATCCTTTTTTCGACAGGCAGGGAAAGTAATTTAGAGCAAAAACACTTAGATAATTCTGAGATTTTGCTCTTGTGTTCAGAAATTTTGTGTTCACTAACGTTGAAACCTAAAAAACACCTTAGTAAACTTCTCTCTTCAAGAACTGTAAGCATGTCATACCAATATTAAATAAGTTTTAATTAATGCTCTCTTTTTTGTGGTGGCACATTAAAGAGTTATATATATCTTTCAAGAAATAGTTTTGCACATTGGGAAATTTTTCAATTTTAATTCCTGCAGTAGCAATACCCATCTTCAAGTTTATTTGTTTTTTAATCATTTGTCAAAAGTATATTTCAACTAGCATTTTGTTGTCAAAGTTCAAAATATTTATTTTCTGATCAAAAATGCATTTAATGACAAAAGTAATTGGCATATTGTGTTATGCCAATAGATATTTTGTATACTATAAATAAAAGTAATTAAAAACATTTTCTAAGTGTTTTCTTGTTTTATGCTTTTCTTACCATTGAGCATATTTGAAGCTTGACTTTTTGAGTTAATTTGAAGCTTGATTATTTTGAAGGTCAAAAAATATTTTGCTGCTTTCAATGCAAAATATTTTTTCATGAAAAAGGACTTGAATTTGCCCACAGTACTAGCAACTTACAAATTATAGGCGGTATAGATTTGATTCCTGTAATTTAACCTGGGTGTGATTTTCTCTTCTGTGTCAGTAAAACTTCCCTTGTGTATGCATGTCCATTACTTGACATGTATCTTGATTGCTACAGCTTGGCTAAATATGGCCCTTGTGCTGTTAAACCAAACCAAAACTCAACCATGAAAAAGGAAAGGCAATTTCTATGTTGGTAAATGAAAGGGTAGAAGTACAATGAATGAAGTTTTGAATGTATTTAGTAAGCATATAAGTAAGATATCCAAGTAGCATACACATTGTGTGAAATGGTTACTTATTTTTAATACAATTTGGCATTAACAAGTAAACCTGGTTTTGATCAAATTGAAAAGAAAATGGAAAACTTAATGTGATTTTTTGTCTTATTCCACCTTTCTTGTTTTGTGTGGAAATCTTACTTGGAGTATCTTCGGGTTGTATCCTCGACAAAAAAAAATCAGTGGTAATGTTTTCATACCCATGCTTTAATTTTAAACAAAACAAAGAACCTTTTCTAAAATAGGAATGAAAATTTTATTTTGATATATTTATAAGTTATTTTCTTCTATTTCAGTTTATGGGGAGCTTTCAATGTTGTTTGCTTCAATACTATTGTATTTCTTTTAATCATGGCTCATATGAGAGCAGTATTCTCTGACCCTGGAATTGTTCCTTTTCCTGGTAATAACTTAGATTTTTCTGACATGCATAGTGGTACGGGTTCTCCTGTCAACAAGGTAAGTGCAAATAAGTCGGGAAAATTATTTTTCATCTATTTTCACTCTACACCAATTCATATGAAATATTTTTACTATGCAGAGTTCACCTGTAGGCTTTTTTGTGTGATTAACTGTTGATTTAGAACTGCAGTTTGATTGGTTAATAAATTGGTTGCCCTTCTTTTAATCCAAATGCTCCTTTTCTCTAAATTATTTCATTCATTATATAAGAATTTGAATGAAGTAAAAGTAAGTATTTGTTTTGAGAAAGTATTAAAGATCCTATTTATGAACTTTTCAATCAGTAAGCATAACCGAACAGTGAAAAGATGTAATTTTTTTTTATAGCCAAGTCATGCATTCTTTCTATCTCTTTTTTGTTGGAAACAAAATCTGAAACACACTTGACAACTTTTATTTCTTTCAAAGTTAGGAAGTATTTTTTTTATGAAAAATAATTTTTATCAGTATAATTTAAATAATTAAAAGTTAAACAAATCTTATTTCGAAATTTGGTTTCATAATATCAAAGGGAGGTATCAATTTGATGAACAATCCTAAAAATGAGAAAAGTATCTGCCATTACATTTAGTTAAAGCTATTACATTTAGTGGTTTCATTATAGTAAACAAATTGGAAATTGTGTCAAAAAAAGATTACTTATATTTTTAAATGTCCTGTATTATGAAAATTGTGTTAAATGTGTATTGTGTAAAAATTGCAAGTTTCAAATGTTGAAAAGATACTAATTTGTATGGTTCAAATATGAAATATATACTTTTCATTGTAAAATGTCTTAGTTATTCCTGAAATAATAATTTTTGACCTCTGGTTTAAAGGAGGACTGGACTGTATGTGCCCGATGTGAAACGTACCGACCACCTAGAGCTCATCACTGTAGAATATGCCGTCGTTGTGTGCGCAGAATGGATCATCATTGCCCATGGTAATATTTGAAATTAAATTGTAATACATGACTTAAATTTTTATCTAGAAATTTAATTCTAGTAAGAATTATTTAGTCTACGTTAAAGCAAATGTTTTTGTTATAAGTATTAATTTTAATATTTATACAAATTTAAACTTATAACAGGTGGGTGAGAGGAGTTTAGTCGAGTAAGCATCTTGGGGTAAAATTAACACAATTTATTTACATTTTGGGTACAAATTACAAGAAAACATAAAGTAAGACAGGACCACAGCACAATCGCGCACCTGGAAGGAAGTGACAGAACTTCTCTTTTTACCTGGAGGAAAAAAATGCTATTAGTTCGATGACACACTTGGCAACATGCCAAGAAGGGGTTGAGTGATTAGGCTGTGATAAGCTAAGATGGGGTAATTAGGCTGTCAATAGTCAAGTTCACTTTCAATACACTAACAGTTCGATCAGCTACACTTTTCCCCTCAACCAACTGTCCTCGGGAGTCAGGTTGCACGACATGGAGGCTGTATACAGCGAGGTGGACCGGAAAGGTAATGTCTCTTTTTTTACCTCGATGATGGACAACCACTTGTATCGTCAAGATTGCTGGCATCAGCAGAAGGATTTCGCTTCTCCTGGTCAACAGGTAAGTTCTTTGGTCATCCCCTTCTGCGAATCGGTGCCACAGGTCGGGAATCAGGGCTGTTGTAGGGTACAAGGGCTGACACATGGTAGTTTCCTATAGGTGAAGAAAGATCATCTTTAGCAGCAACTGTAGGAGACATTTGTGACACAATTACATATGGGCCAGGGCATAAATTTTGAGGTTTTGACTTTTTTAGCCTGACTTATTGGGTGCAAAGCAACACACACACCCAAACGTTGTCACTCATCTTAAACTGAGGTGATGATTTACGATTCTTGTCTGCATACTGTTTATGCTTGTCTTGACATTCTTCAACATGATCTTTTATTTGCTTCATGAAACGGCAAATTGTTTTGATTAAGGAGTTATCTCTGGAACGAAATTGTCATTATCTAAAACACTTCGAAAATTATGCAAAAAATCATCTATAATGCGCAGCTCTCTACCAAACTGCAGATAAGCAGCAGTTTGTCTTGTTGAGTCGCACTTGGCAGTGTTTAAGGCAAATCTAATAGTTGGTAACTTTTCGCTCCATGTGGTGTGGTCATCACTCATTGATATTGCCAAATGTGGTTTCAGATCTCGGTTCTTTCTTTCCACAGGATTTACTTGAGGATGTTAGACTGGTGTCAAAGTTTGTTTGATATTTAAAAGGTAACATACTTGTTGTGTTACGGCACTTATAAATGGGGAGCCATTGTCACTAATGACTCATCTTGGCAACCCGTATCTCATAAAAACTTCCTCAATCAGAATTATTGCAAATTCCTTAGTAGTAGCATTGGTTAACGCAAAAAGTTCTACCCACTTAGTGGAGCAGTCTTCTATGATGAAGATCCACCTTTTTTCATCTTTTTTTTTGGGTAAGGGCCCAAAGAAATCTAAGGAAATAGTTTCAAATCGTTGTGAGTAGATAGGTGTCTGAAGAAGTCCAGAGGGTTTTTGGTTGCTAGGTTTGTACTGACTACAATCAGTACAGTTCTTCACATATTCGTTTTTTTTCTTCTCATACTAATCTAAAAGTACCGCTTTGCTATTCTGCTATATGTGTTCCTTCGATTCCATAATGACCAGCTGTTGGTGCATCATGATGTTCTTTAAGAACTGTCTCTTGTTCTTGAATAGGTACAACCAGCTGAGCCTCTTCTGACTCAAAGTCAGGAGAATATCTATATAAAACTCCTTGGTTCATGAAGTAACCTCTCAGAATAGTTTGCAAAATTTTCGTCTTTTTCGATACTCTTGAAAGAATCGATAATTTTTCTGAGATTTTCATCTTTCAATTGCTCTTTTCGAATATCTCCTGGATTATGTGAGGGCATATCAATGGATATGGTACACATTTCACAAGTTCCTTCCATGGCAAAAAGGTCTAGACAGCATGTCAGCTACAATGTTAGCTTTACCTGGAATGTATTCCAACTTCAAGTTGAAGGATTGCACCTCTAAAGCCCATCTCGCTAATCGTCCAGTAGGAGACTTTAAATTCATTAGCCATTTAAGAGGCTGATGATCAGATACAACAGTGACTTCTTGCCCTGTAAGCACGGAACTTCTTCAAGGCCCATACTACAGCTAATACTTCACGTTCTGTTGTCGAATAATTTCTTTCAGCACTTGTGACTTATCGACTGGCATATTCGATAGGATGCTCTTCAGGTCCAGTACCTTGTAAAAGAATTGCACCCAATGCATAATTACTAGCATCAGTTCGAATAGTGTAAGGCTTGGTTGAATCATTTGACTAAGAATATGTGGGCTAATCAAAAATTGTTTCAAGGTTTGAAATTCATAATCTTTACCCCATTTCCAACAGACATTCTTTGTAAGATTGCTTATGGGTCTTGCAACTTCTGAAAAGTTAGGGATAAATCTCCTGTATCACGAGCAGGTCTGTAGAAATGACTGCACTTATTTAACAGTCCTTGGGGTGGCATTTTCTGAATGACAGCAGTTTTCTCTGGATCCACTTCCAGGCAAGACTTTGTTATGTAAAGTCCTAGATATTTGACATGGTTACACGCGAAGTGACATTTTCCAAGGTTAGCATACAACTTAAATTCTTGTAGTTTCTTGAAAACAGCTTCTAAGTTATAAAGATGTTCTTGAAAAATTTCAGACAATATGATAATATCGTCTAAATAAAAAAGAACTATCACATCTTTCAACGAATTCTGAAAATTGTCTATTAATCTCTGAAAAATCGCAGGGGCGTTCTTTAACCCAAAAGGCATTCTGCGATATCTGTAAGTTCCAAAAGGACAAATGAAAGCTGTCTTATCACGATCTGCAGGGTTTACTTCAATTTGATGGTAACCTGACTTTAAGTCAATTGTAGACATGTATGAGGTGTGTTTTGTGTCATGAATCAAGTCTTCCATCCTGGAGAGGGGATAGTTATTAGTTACTGTGATTGCATTAAGTTTTTGGTAATCGATGCATAAGCACATTTTCCCATTAGGTTTAGAAACTAATACTACAGGGGAAGCGTATGGAGATTCACATTCTTCTATAGTACCATTTGCCAAGAGTTCATTCAATTCCTTTTTCAAAATTTCTTGTCAGGGGACATGCGATATGGTGGCAACGAAACAGGAGGATTCTTTCCTGTAGTAATATAATGTTAAATCTTGGGATCTGCTTCTTCCCCTGATCGAAATATACCTAACAGTGCATTTAATTCTGTTCTTTGTTCTCTAGTGATGTGCCTTCCTTCATCGTCTCAAATGTATTGAATTGACATCAACATCTGCTTTTGCTACTTCGACACTTCTTTGGAAAGTGTCTTCAGCAAAGGGAAACTTTCATCTCAACAGTTACTAAAAACCAGTGGTGGTTTGGAACATTCAACACTATTTTGGCTTTGCGCAAAATGTCTGTCCCTAACAGAGTTCGATTGTCTTTCGCTGTTGGAAAAGCAAATAATTCAGTTCTGGCCAAATGTCCTTCAATTTCGATATCTACCTGGGCTTTGCGTACGCCGGTTTCTCTCTCAAAACGTCAGCAAGTGTGACATTGAGAACTGTTGCTTCAAATTTTATTCCTTTTTCTCAAAAGTCGGTATAACACTTCACCAGCAATCGAGTTACTTGCTCCAGTATCAGCACATTCTATACCATTCATCCCATTTATTGTGATTCTTAATAGGGTTGTTTAAGATTTTTGAACTGAACTCGAACGAAGATGCAAAGAGCAAAATTCTATTCTTTCCACTGTTGTAACTGGGGAACAGATGGGACATTTTGGTTTTATAACTCCCACTTTTCTGCATCCATAGCAACTAAATTGAGGTCAGTCCTCACTCTTAATGTCGTTTCTAGGATGAAACGTTTTCATTTTCTGTGGATCAAACTTGACATTTCTAGGTTCATTTTGTGGTCGAAACTTCAGACTCCTATTTCTTAGGTTCTTGAGTTACGTTTCTCGGTTTCACACTTCTGACTTATTCATAGGCATCTAATTTATCTGCTAACTCATTGGGATCGATCCAATCAGACTAATGGTCAAGGAAGTGTTTCAGGACCTACTTCCCAGTGTGTGTAGGAAGTGTTTGGAGTCAGAGGAGTTCTTTTCTTTATTTGGTCAGCAATCGTTGGATTCTTTAATTGCTCAAATGTTGTAATGTTCAGTTCTGTAAGCCAACCCTCAAAGTAATTTCGTAAATCGAAATAATAATCGCACCATATACTTTCGAGACTTCTGCGATGTTGTACAAAAAGTTGGCGGAATTTCTCCACACTCATTTTAAAATGCTTAAGTAGAATCTGTTTAATGTGATCATAATTCTGAGCATTTGCATCGGTTTCTTGTGCTACCAACTTAGCAATGTCACTTGGGAGGAGACCGATCAGATAAACTACCCATTTCGCAACTGGTACCCTTAAAAAGTTAACTGCTTTTCAAACAAATTTAAGAATAAACTCACATTGTCCGTTTTCGCATCAAAGCTAGGGATTAGCCTCTTCAACTTTAGTTAAGGAAAATCTGTGTCAACAGTAGAGTGAACAGATTGTGATTCAGTGTTCGTATTTGTAGCACTTGCCTGCAATTTTAATTCTTCTAGCTCAAACATTCTCTCCTTTTCTCTTTCAGCAACAAGTAGCTCTTTTTCTTTTTCATCGTGCTCTTTTTCTTTCCTTTCACTAATTATACTATTAAATAATGCCTTAGTGAATTCGTCATCATATGTTATGCTTTTTAGTATAGCGTCTTTAATATCAATTATCTTAAAATTATCGATAGTAATATCAAGTTCATTTGCTAATGCAATCAAGTCCTGTTTTTACCCTTAGCCAAATATGCCATTGTGCCACTTATTTAAAACAAGGGTAATACAAAATATGCAATTCTACTATAGCACTAACTAATCAAAAGGTAACACTGAAGACATTCACAATTTAATCATAATAAAATATTCATGCATTATATTCATAATAAATTCAAAATGCAAAGCAATAAACTAATTATATTTCAAATCATAATGGGGTAATTAGGCTGTCAATAGTTCAGTTCACTTTCAATACACTAACAGTTCAATCCGCTACAAAGTTTATATCTGAGTTAAATACTTGATATCAAAACAGAATTACTAACTCATTGTTAATTTCCTGTGCAGTTGTGAAAATTTAAATAAAATGTATTCTATGAATGGAGTCGATTACTAAATTAGTCAATTGTATTTTGCTTTAAAATGTATTTGAATAATTGGAATCTAAATCACCAATTTCAAGCTTCATTCTTAAAACCTTTCAAATGAAATTTATACATGAACAAATTACAGCTGAATACAATGCACCTGCATTGTATTCAGCTGTAATTTGTCGTGTTGTTGCCCTTCTGTTGCTGCAGACTATGCGTGCTACTTGCCTTTCACCTCTCTCGTTCACCAGCCTTTTTCGACCAGAATAGTCCTTATTACTTGAAATTTTTTCCCTCAACTGCCATTCTCTAAACACCCGAGATACTGTTGGGCGAGAAAATCCTAAAAGAGTTGTCGTTTCAGAGATGCTGGCACCAGCTCTTGCACCGATGATCATCCCTCGTTCAAAGTCACTTAACTCTTTTGTCTTACCCATTTTAGCATTAACTTCCGTGATAACTATGTCGTCCGAAGCTGAGCATTCCTTATATAAGCAGCTCTGCGTTGTTGCGTCACTGTCGAACTGGTTTACTTTCAAATGAAGGGTGTCTAATTTTTTGGCCACTCAGTGTATTTTAAAGTGTATTGCTGTATTGTTAAGTTTTGACAAAGCTCACATTGCAACATAGTCAATTCCCCTAGTTATAACCTGAACTCCCTCTGACAAAACTTTATTATTGAAAACTATTCTGAAAACGTGTATATATATCCAAGACAGGACAAATAAATTTTAAATATGTATCTTTTATTCAAGAAAATAGTTTTGTAGTTGTGAGTTTAACATTTGAATTGTGAATCTACTCACCACAACAACAAGCAGATTGTCTCTGCTCCTCACACAATAGTGATCATAGCCAGAAAAGAAATTTTTGCACAGCTTTGATATAAAGACTTCGTGGCAACGCTTTTGGCATGCTTTTTATGTCACAAGGAAGAATTTCTTAGAAAGAACACCATTTTAGTCTTAGCGGAAAATAATTAAAATTAACGAAAATAACTTTTAAAGCTAAAAGAAATCCACGCAATTGATTATTCTTATTACTACAAGGTTCAGAAAATTAATGAAAAAAAAAATTTTTTTTCTGGAAGATTGGTATATAGAAGTGTCCAAGTTAAATAAATAATTTTTTGTTTTAAATCTCATTAAACCAGGTTATACAATATGAATGTTATAGAAGATCACATTAATTCCAGCAAACTAGAGTGGTAAAGGTATGATAAAATAAAAAAGATAATGATTTACAAAAACTAATAAAGAATATTCAAATAATCGTGAAATTGCCATAATCCTACTAAAGTGGGGTTGCTTTGCTTGCCACAACTCACTACAAAAAACACCAAAAGCATTGCTACAAAAAAGTATACCAAAGATGTACCACATTTTTTAACACAATATGTCTGTAAGACAGTGTGTGTAATCAAAGAGAACCTGTGGAACTATTTGTGGTATGGATTCCATATCGGGATCATGGCTTATTTGGCAATGGAGAAGTGACAAATAATGCTGAGACAATAATGTTCAAATGAGAGTTGAAACAAGGTACGAGAAAAAGGAGATGAAAGGCAAAAATATATGTAATACTAAAAGATTTAGGCTAAATGTAAAGAGAAAAGTTAAAAAGGACATGAAAATATTAGTTATATAGGTATACATATATGTTACTTGCTATCTATGAGAAGATAAAAGTAAAATAAATAAACAATAAGGGGAACAGACTCTACTAAGCAATATCTATTATGTAATTGGAAATTTGGTTCCGAACAATTTTTGAGTTAAGTGTTACCATTTTCAATATGTATTTTCTATAATTCTAATCTTTATATTCATATTTACTCTTTATTTCATAATTTTTTATTTGTGTCTACTCATTTGAACAATGTATAGTTTTAATTTGCTTTCATGAACATGAACTGTTAAAATATATATTTATGTGCAGTTATTTTTATTAGGATAAACAACTGTGTTGGTGAATTAAATCAAAAGTATTTCATCCAGTTCTTGATATTTGTTGGTATGTCTTTTCAGTTGTCTCACTTTTAATTTTATTGGTAGATTGTATTGAAATCTGAGGTATAGTAGCTTTTGCTATTGCATTCTTTAGGTTTAGCTAGCTGTTACTCAGTCATAATGGTTATAGTTTCATGGACAGGAGATTGTATAGATTGTAAACAAGAACTCGTTTTCAGACAGCATCGTGTGTAAGTACCAAATAACTTTCTTTGATTATATATTTTAACCACTTTGCTTCCATTTGATAAGTATTCTCTTTAGTGAGTTTTATGCCGAAAATAATTTTTGAAGTTATTAAATATCTAATCGAGATAAATTAAGCACAACACCCAGTTAAGTTAAATTAAAACTAAATAATAACTGATAGTTTGAGGATCTTGCTTATGAAGTTAGACAGCATATTTGTGGAAGTTTAATATAGTTCAAATTCATTAAAATTGAAGCAAATATTCTTGATTCCCTAGCCCCTAAATATGTTCAGTGCAAAATTTTAAGCTCTGCTATTTTTGTGGCTTCCTTGATATTATCAATAATGATTGGATATTATTTAAGTCTCCCAAGATGCCCATGCTATTAAATATTTACTACAATTTCTTCACTCACACTAATGTATTTTTAGTTCACTAGTATAATTGGTGTACTTCACTAGGTTAGTCCCAGCAGGTGATGCTGTTTTACCACGATGATTTGACTCTTCAATAACCACTTCAGTTAAAATCACAAACACGTTTATTTAACAGAACACAACACGAACACAAAACATTTAAGAAAATTGAAATCAATAATATATCCCCTATGGGATTTACAAATCACACACAGGTGACACGCCTGTGTTTTTCGTACGCCGAGCGATCTACCTCGCTTCTCCGACCTCCTCGGTACTCTGGGCTTCTTGTCACTTCCTGTCGGAAGCTGGCGAACGTTTTTATTATTGGCGGTCGCCAATTCTCTCTCTCCATTCTAAACAGTCTTACATGTCCCTCCATAAGGAGCACATAGTTCTCCTTAGAGACTATGCTGCTATAAAAAAAAACAGTTAAATGTGTCCTAATAGAAGAAAGAGCCTGTTCGCTAGCCCAATTTTTAGTATTTAAAGATTCTAATACACTAAAATAATGTTAACAAAAATACTAATATAACATATACACTGCTAAAATTACTACAAAATGATACAATTTAACCTTTGCATTATGGAAATCTGGAAAGTGCATCTGCATTGCCATGCCTGCTTCCTTTCCGATAGGTTATTTTTAAATTATATCTTTGTAATGCCAAAGCCCATCGTGCTAGTTTAGCGCCATGTGGTAATCCCTGGGTAAGGTAAGAAAGAGGATTGTGATCAGACACAACTTCGATATTAGTTCCAAAAATCCAGGTGTCAAACCTTTGAAGTGCGGCTATGACGCTGTAAGCTTCTCTCTCTATGGTGGACCATCTAGTCTGGCATGGTGTAAGCTTCTTGCTGTAGAAAGCTATAGGATGCTCTTTTCCATCCTTATCAAACTGTGATAAACACGCTCCGACTGCAGTAGCAGACGCATCGGTGTAAAGCTGAAAGGGTTTGTCGAACTGTGGCGTATACAAGGAAGGCATTTTAACTAAATGGTTCTTCAAATTTTGAAAGGCTTCCTCTTCAAGTTGGTTCCATGGAATGTCCTTGGGAACTCTCTTCTTTGTCAGGTTGGTTAATGGTAACACAATACCCGCAAAGTTTGGAATATAATCTCTGTAATAGCTTGCTATCCCCAACACTGTTCTCAATTCCTTCTTGTTGGTTGGTGCCGACAGTTTCTTCATAGCTTCTACTTTTTCTGGGTCTGGAGAATGTCTTCCTGACCCCACCACGTGTCCTAAAAATTTCACTTCCGTTTTTCCAAAATCACACTTTTCTAGATTTACAGTGAGACCCACTTGACGCAATGTCTGGAAAACTCCACTGATATGTTTCAAATGGTCAGACCATGATCCTGAAAAAATGGCAACATCGTCAATATAGGACCTGCAATAATCTTTATGGGGAGCTAACACTTTGTCCATTGATTTTTGAAAAGTGCTACCCGCGTTTTTCATACCAAAGGGCATAACCCTCCATTGATAGTGGCCGGAATGAGTTACGAAAGCAGTATAGTGTCTGTCTTTCTCACTCATAGGAATCTGCCAGTATCCTTTTGTAAGGTCGAGCACAGTGATTACTTGTGCTTCCCCTATTTGATATAAAAGTTCGTTAGCATGTCTCATTGGATATGCATCCGGAACAGTGAAACTGTTCAAAAGTCTAAAGTCTATACACAGACGTACACTACCATTCTTTTTAGCAACGCATACTAAAGGGTGAGCCCACTCACTATCACTTTGTTCAATAAGACCAAGTTCTAGAAGTTCTCGAATCTGACGATCTACTTCGTTTTGTAGAGTAATTGGAATTCGATACGGACGAAGTCTTTTGGGTGAACAGTCATTTGTAACTTTAACAACATGTCCTTCGACTTTAGCTATTCCAGGTTTAGTACTGAATACATCATAATATTTACAAAGCAAAGAGCTCAGTTCATGACGTTGTTTGGCATCTAAGGGGGTTGTCATTTCCCTGATGATGTGTTCTTCCACATTACTTTTAGTAGTAGTAACGCGCTCGGTAGGAGCAGCATGTAGTTGCCCAAAATCTTGGTCTTGATCAAAAACAAGCCCTATGTGCTGAACACGTGTCACATATGGTCGAATTTTATTGAAGTGTAGTTCTCTTCTTGAACCATCATCAAGTTCAACAATGGCTGAATGTAGTCTACTAAGTTGGACCACAGTCGCTGGTCCAGACCAAGTATTCAATAGTTTGTGAGAAGATGTTGGTATCAAAATAAGAACTTTGTCTCCTACTTGATATGTTTTCTCTCGGGATCTCAAATTATACCTATGGGCATAATTTTGCTGACTTAGTTGGGCATTCTCATTGGCAATTTTGTGAGCATTTTTGAGTTTCTCTTGTAGCTCTTCGACATACTTTTCCACAGATTGTGAAGCAGTCATTGGAACAACTTTTTCTCCCGTCCAAACTTCCTTCAGCAATGCGGTTGGTCCCTTGGGTATTCGTCCATACACCAACTGATAAGGTGATATACCAGTGGTGCAATGAGGGACTTCTCTGTATGCAAACAAAAGATGTGGAAGATGCACATCCCATTCATTTCCATACTCCTGGATGTTTTTATTCATCATATCCTTTAGAGTTCTGTTCCACCTCTCCACTGCTCCCATACTCTCAGGATGCCCAGGCGTTGAAAATCTTGGAGACACTCCTATTAGATTCACAAAAGCACCAGTTAGTTTGGACGTAAAGTTCGTGCCCTGGTCAGTGCAAATCACTTTTGGAAATCCAGTACGAGCGAAAATTTGCATCAACACGTCGCACGTAGTTTTGGCCTTTATATTTCTGGTTGGAATTGCTTCAGCCCATCGAGTGCATAAGTCAACCGCACAAATGATGTATTTATGTCCTCTTCTGGACGGGGGTTCTAACGGACCCAGACAGTCAACGCTCCAAACCTCAAACGGATTATCTGGTCTTGTAATTGGTTGGATCGGGATTCTATCTCGATAAGTTACAGTTCGTCTGACTTGACAAGGCTTGCAACTTCCGCAAAATTTTCTTACGTCAATTTTAATGGTCGGCCAGAAAAAGGAATATTTTATTCGCTCTTTTGTTTTCTTTTCCCCAAGATGTCCAGCTAACGGAATTTCATGGGCGGTTTTCAATACGAACTCCCGCTTAATAGTTGGTAGCACTACTTGTTTGATTCTTTCTCCACACACCCACTCAGAGTGTATCAATAGTCCATCATCCACGTCAAAGCCGTTCCTACGTTCTTCCGCGAACTTCCAAATATTCGTCAAGGATTCGTCATCCTGCTGTAGTTTTATAAACTCTGACCTATTTTCTTTACAACCTTCCTTTTCTTCACTGGATGGGGCAAGATGCTTTATCTCGGAGGATTCTTCCTCATCATTCCTTGTGACTTCATTTAAACTGCACTTCAGTTCTGGTTTTTCATGTCCCACGTGAGGGGCAACTGGTTGGCATTGTTGGATATTTTCGTTCAGTGCCTCAAACGCTGTAGGACATATCAGCATATCACTCACTAATTTTTTGGATACTGCGCATATAACTGGAACTTCGCAATGTTGTGGATCGTTCACTTTCATGTTGAAAACCACCAATGGTGCTGTTTCAGCTAAACCAAAAGCACATACGATTTTAACAGTCCCTTCTCCTTCACTATCTTCAATGGGAATTAGGTCATGTCTGATGACTGAAATTTGCGCACCCGTATCTAAAATGCCATCGAAAACAGCAGAACCGCACTTTAGTTCTATTCTTTTCAGTTTATCGCACTTGACTGAACTTGCCTTGACCGGAGTCCATGTTGGCACTGTAATCCGAGCCGATAATATTTCTCTATCTTCTAAAGTTTTCTCTGTAGTGACCAAATTACTACTAAAGTTATCAGCTCTGTTCCGTGGTCCTTGGTTGTTATTCTTAGGACAAGCTCGTGCGAAATGCGTTGAATCCCCACATGTAAAACAAGCAGACTTAGATACTCTGGCACCTTTATCCTTTTGATAATATCCTTGATATTTTGTTTTGTCGAAGGGTCTGTCATTATCCCTATACTTAGTCGTGTTCACAAATCGCTGGTTTCGGCTATTTTCGAATTTCCCATTAAATTTAGATTTCTCTTCTTGCTGCCATCTATGAATGTCCTTTGCTTTGTCAAGGGATGTCCTTTTCTTCAATCCGTCTCTCAAACTTTCATATTCATCAACCTTCTCTGCGACTTCTAGAGGGTCGATCATTTTATTCCATTTGTCCAAGAAATGCTCCTTCACTTCATTTGGAACTCTACGTTTGAGTTGATCAGCCACCATTAAATTCTTTAACTGATCGAAGCTCTGCACTTCTAGCTCATTGACCCATTCAGTAAAATAGTTATTCAATGCATGAGTGTAACTTCTCCAGGACTCTTCTGGATCTTTCTGATGTCGGAAAAATAATTGCCTCAATTTTTCGGGATTTAACTTATAGCGTTTCAACAACATTTTCTTAATGAAATCATAGTCGTTTGCTTTCTCAGGAGGTTCTCGAGCTATGTTATTAGCTATTTCTGTTGGTAACAGTCCCAGCAAATAAGCTACCCATTCTAACTTGGGCACACCAGCCATCTCTGCACGACGCTCAAAATTTACTAGATATAATTGCATTTCATCTTTCTTTTCATCATATTTCGGGGTAATCTGCATTAGTTGCACTCTGGATCTTGTTTCGTTCGAACGTTCAATGACTTCATCCACAGGTGAATTACTACGTCTTAATTCCAGCCGTTTCATTTCAAGCTCGTGATCTCTTTCTTCTTTCTTGATTCGCTCATCTCGTTCTTCCTTTCGAATTCGTTCTTCTTCTTCTTTGGTTTCTCGCCGAAGTCGCTCTTCTTCTTCTCTTGTTTCTCGCCGAAGTCGTTCTGTTTCTTCTTTTGTTTCTCGTTGAATTCGTTCTTCGATAATCCTGCCCAGAGAAACCTTGGCATCATCTACGCTGAAGTTTTCACTTTCAACAATTGACTTTTTAATTTCTATCACTTTATTCACAGCACTAACTTCTATACCCAGTTCAGTCGCCAGTTCAATCAAGTCCTCCTTCCTCCCTCTACCCAAGAACGACATGGTAAAAGAATTTCGGAAATAAATTCAAATATACGATATGTGATTAACCCTCCTACTTATTCTCTAAAATCGAAATATTCATAATACAAATACATAATTCAAACAATAATGAAATAAAATCAGTAATAATTTTAAAACTCAATACTCGTTTCGATTTGTAACAAAATAAATATATCTACCTATACTTTCGTTTTCGTTACACGTTGCAACATATTTAGAATACACATTTAATTCTAAACTGGATTATACACTAATCAACACTCGTTTTAAAACAATTGAAATCAATTAATTAAAATTTATTGCGGAAAAATTATTATTTTCTCTGATGTAACACAACAAACCCATCTACCTTACTTAACACAGGAAATAGAAAATTCTCTGAAAAGAAGAAGAAAAAAAATGCTTCGTCTAACGCCAAAACGAAATTGGAACACTGCCAATTTTTATTTCTCATACGAAAAGAGAGAAAGGTTTGTATTGGAACACTGCCAATTTTTATTTCTCATACGAAAAGAGAGAAAGGTTTGTATATAACACAATTTAATACCAGTTCCGCTTTCGTTTTACTGAATACCAATAAAACAAAAATATCTTCGTTCGCTAAATATATTAGTCACAACAATGCTATATTATCATTGATACGGACACAATTATTAATTGTATAAAACACAATTTAATAACCAAACACAATTCTACTTTTTGTTTTAATGAAAACCAATAAAATCAAAATAACTTCTATCAGAACAAGTTTCCTTTTAAAATGTATACGTTTCGTTTTACTATATTTTTCAAGTTTAAATTATGTTAGAAAAACATTATTAAAACTATTTAGAGTAACTACTCTGTTCTCCATAAATACTATTTACTTTCATGTATGTCAATATTTTAACATTATAAACAATATTTGGGACTAGCGAATAATACAGGACTCTTACCTTCTTTTTCGCTCGTTGACATCCGCGTACAAGATTATCCTGTTGACTGCGCCACTACAATTTCTTCACTCACACTAATGTATTTTTAGTTCACTAGTATAATTGGTGTACTTCACTAGGTTAGTCCCAGCAGGTGATGCTGTTTTACCACGATGATTTGACTCTTCAATAACCACTTCAGTTAAAATCACAAACACGTTTATTTAACAGAACACAACACGAACACAAAACATTTAAGAAAATTGAAATCAATAATATATCCCCTATGGGATTTACAAATCACACACAGGTGACACGCCTGTGTTTTTCGTACGCCGAGCGATCTACCTCGCTTCTCCGACCTCCTCGGTACTCTGGGCTTCTTGTCACTTCCTGTCGGAAGCTGGCGAACGTTTTTATTATTGGCGGTTGCCAATTCTCTCTCTCCATTCTAAACAGTCTTACATATTTCATCTTCAAATTCACATGAATATCAGATATTGTGTTATAATTTAATCCTTTTTCATCACACAGTATTGATGGAAGGAATTAATTTTCACTGTTTTAAACTTTGATTATTTATGTACTCATATTTTGTTTCTTGTTTTCAAAACTCATAAGGAAAAATGAATGTGGGAATTAATATTTTTTTCTCTTAAATACAATTTTATTTATTGTAAAGTAATCATTTATCTTTGTTTTAAAAGTAATCAGTAGGGCAGAATGTAAATTCATCTTTATTTGTAGTCTAAATAATATTTTTAAAATACATATCTCGATAATTACTCACAATGATTTAATTTGTTCATGTAAAATTGATTAATAAAAATGGCTCTTAAAAATCATGGGTTTGTATTTAAAAATATTTTTTTAATGTTAAGTTTATCTCATGTATTCAAATTGTGACTTAACTCAATTTCTCTTTTAGGATTCATACTGTTATTCTCTTGATTGAAAGCATTCTTTTTGGACTATTTGTGATTGCTATAATGTGTGATCAAGTAAGACTATTTAAATTTTTCAGTTTTAATAAATGATTTTTCAAAGATTCTTTCACAAATCTCATTTTAATAGGGCAGTCATAAACTTGAAATGTCTTTCTTTTGTTTATATATATATATATATGGAGCTTTGTAACAAAAATTATTCTAATTATAAGAAGGCTATATTTCACATTCATTTCATGCTCTAGACACATAGATGTAGTACTGTAGACTTCTTTCTTCTATGAATATTTAAAGATCATAAAAATAAAGAATTGCATTGATTTATACATTAAATTGAATGAAACGAAGTTTTTTATATTTAAGAAAGTGTTTCATATTTTAGAAGAGGCATACACATGTGAATTGAAAAACAACAATTTACTAGGTTTTATGGTTATGAAAGATTCCAAAATTGTAATTAAATAATAGTTTATGCTTCATTTTGTTAAATTTTAAATCAAATCCCTAAAAATTCAAGAAATCAGAAAAAGGTTTCTGATGTAGTTAGTGGCACAAATCATTGTTAATGTTCACAATTCCCTGTTCCTTTCTAAACTAAAATTTCTTCTAACTAGAAGAATTTCTTCTAATTTTCAGAACTAGTTCCTTTCTAACTAGTGCTAAAAACCATCACTTTTTGAAAACAGCTATATCAGCCGTTTAAACACGCAAAAGTGCAAAATATTTGAGATTGATGACTATTGTGAGGTGCTTTAAAACATATTATTTCACAAGTCTGCATGCTATAAGCCTGTCAAAATCATAAGATTTCAAAATTTGACATATTGGCAAGTATGCTTTGATTTTGCCTATTGATTTATTTTCATATTATACAATTCTAAAATTTATTTCAATCTTTCAATTTATTGACAATATAACATTCTAAATGTTACAATAAAATTTCTTTTAGTTTCAAGCTATACTCACTGATGAGACAGCTATTGAGCAGCTACAGAAGAAAGGCCCTCATCGACCAAGAAAACCCAAAATGGCATTGCTGAGTGAAGTATTTGGACGAGGTAATGTTGAATTATTTAATATTTTATATGCACTTGGTGTTGAAACCAGCAGCTGATAATCTTATAAATAGCAGTTTTTATTTTTATAACAACTTTAATTTCAACTTTAGCCAATTTTTCCATTGCATAAAAAGCTTTCTCAGGAAGCCTTCATATCATTAGTATTGTAGTATTATTATTGTGCATCATGCTGAAATTGTAGGACCTTTTTAAAAAATGAGGGAAATGTGAAATTTGTAAAATCGGGTTTTACCTATTTCAAAGCTACCACAGGCAACTTTTTGCTACCTTTTTTCAACTTTGGTGAATAAGGGTTTCTTTTTAAGCAAAATCATTTAAAATGCTTCTATTTTTAAAATTTTGTCTACTTTTAAAAAATTTGGTGATTATTTTTTAACTAATATTGGATGGGAAAAATATTTCTCTGGGAGATTGTCCACGGGATGCCAATTACGAAATTTTGACTCGAAGCTGCGGCAACTATGAAAGAAAAATATCAGAATCTGGTTGCTAGATTGTCATGAAAACCTTATAAAAAAGATATTTAGTTTTTTAATTGAAATTTTTTTATTTCATGGCAAGATCTTCGTCTGTTACACTTAATTAGCACATTTTGTGTTTTAACCATTTCATTTTGCATCTGCAACTAAAATTGCTATTAAAATAGCATTTGATAAGAGACTTTTTTGCTACTAGTTTTTAAAAATTTATGCTACTAATCATTTTGTATCTGCAACTAAAATTGCTACTAAAGAGGGTTTAATAGACTTTTTATTTTTAAAAATTTGTGCTATTTTATGTGCTTTGGATGTGGCAGCCATGCCATTTAGATGGGTTATGCACCTAAAATCATTACCCAATTTTTACTAAGACTTAAAGAAATAACCATGTGTGAACTTGCAACCTAACTAGTCAGAACTACTTATATGCCACCCTAACAGATTTTAACATATGCATGCTTGGCCTAGACAAAGAGGACAACAGCAAAGTTCAGAGGTGATCATTCATCTAAATGAAAATATTTGTGTTTACCTGTTTAAAAGGGAAGATATAGAGATGAAAAGCATATTTTTGTTTAAAGCTGATTGACTGCCCAATTCAGCTGAGCTTTAATTGTCTGAGGTGAACTGGTGTTTTCTTCGTGCCATACCATTGGTTTATAAAAATATATTATAGAAATTCTAAAAGGTATTAAACTATTGCTGTTCATTTTCATGCTACATTTTCATCTTTGCTGTAAGTTTTCATTTGTCACTATCATTACTTTTTGCTACTCAAGAGCTAATTTAAACTTTAATTTAACTCATTGCTTAGCTCAACACACTTCTACCTCTGTTGTAGCATGTTGTGCTGAGAAGTCAAAAGCTTTCCTAAATTAATTTTATTAAAATTTCAAGAACTATTTTTTAATTGATTTTTTTTCTACAAAAACATTGATTCATGATAAATTTAAAAAGTATTTTATACTTCAATAATCTGCAAATATGTTATGTTCCCCCGAAAAACTGTACACACCAAGCATTTTGCTTTAGGAAGTTTGTAAATTGAAATGTAAAATAAAACATTTTCCTTTTAAAAATTGTTGCTTTTGTTTTAGGATCTCCTTTCTTGTGGATATTACCTTGTCAGGGTGCTCCAAGAAATATCGAAAATCTTGCATCATATGAAGTTTAAATGTCAAATAAGAGTGCTAGAGCATTTTTATGATTTCAACTTCATTCATGTTGCTATCTAATGTGGGACCTAATGCAATAGGTGCTTTCACTAAAGTTGGGTTGTATTTATGTAATGAGCTATTGTTTAACACATTTCATATCAAACTGTACATATCTGCATAATACATCTTTGAGTACAATATTCAGGGAACAATGTGCTTATTTTTATACCATAAGAGATTGTTTTCTTTTAGTGCTACCATTTTCTCATTCTTGGGTTAATTTTCCAAAAAATTCAATACTGGTACTCCTCACTTAACGACCAAGTTCCCTTTGTATGACTAGGTCATTAACCAAATTTCTCGATTAATTGTTTTGATTTATTTTGAATAAAGAAAAGGTTTCACACACCAGCATTGATAATTGGTGATTTCTAGTTTATTTTGGGGGACTAACCGGAACTTTGGTGCCTCTGTAATCCTAAAAGAAAATGACAGATGCAGAGGAAGCAAGACATGCAGATCGCCAATAGTGCATGTAATGAGAATATCTGATTTGTTGAGTAGCTGGCTGTATTTGCTGGAGTTGGGGGTTAGACTGGCACATCTGCCGGACCCGGTTACAGGGGATTACACCATATGATTACATTGTATCCGTGATCGGCATTGGCGTCTTTCATGCATACAGGCATTGATAGTGTCAATGGTAAAAAGGTGTGCTGATCACGAATGAAAATTCCGGCATCCAATTTGTCAAGATTAACTGCGGCTTTGTTTGCAGATGTTGGCAGCTGGTACAGGTTTAATGTGAAATCCTCTATTTGATTACATTGTATCCAGTCCATTGTTGGTACTGGCTCTGGTTTTGCAGAAGTGTGTGAAAACGCTTTGAGACCAAGAAAGAGGATTCCCCACTGGACAGCTAGCTGGTAGTGTCTGAGGAGTACCTATATGTGAACTAATTTTGGGACAATTTGATTCACATTTGTATTATTGGTTTTAGATAACCTTGTGATGTGATACTTTAATACTTAAGAAAGAAACACATTATAAAAGAAATCTTATTTGTTTAATTTTTTATTTTATTATGTTAAAAGTTAGCAATGCTTTTGTGTGCTCATTATTTACTAGGAAGTTTTCCGCTTTAAAGCATTATAGTGAACCTAAGTTATTCATACTAAGTATTTTTACTCATGAAATATATTTCTAAATGTTTAAAATAATTTTTAAATGGTACTCAGAAATTAAAGTTTGTAAACAATCCCAATTGAATGACTATTTTAAAATGTGCTAGAAATATTTTACTCTTACTTTTCATTGCATGATTACAAACAGGAAATAAAAAGATATTTATAAAGCTATAGCCATATTTATAAAGCTATAATTCACTATTGGTTTTATTATTCATTCTTTTATTTAAAAACAAATAGGATTAGGATATTTATAAAATGATTTATAAATTGTTGTTTCACTATCAAAACTTCATAAGTCTTAAAATCAAAATATTTCAGAATAGAACTCATTTCAGGATAGAATTCAGGAACTAAATAGCAAGTTGTAGACCAGTTATGAAGTTTGAAAATTGCTTCTACGCTTTATAACTGATGTAGACTTATGGACTTTTGAAACAAATTTAGTTAGCATATTTGTAACCAAAAATTATGAGAAAAATTTTATAAACCAAAAACAATTGAACTTCTAGATTTTGATAGTAAAACAAAGAATGTATGATTTCCATTCTTCGTTTTCGGTTTACTAGGAATAATGATCCAAAACCCAATTTGATATTGTTTTTTATTGAATTCAAATTAGATATTGTTTTTATATAGAATTTAGTGAGTGCATTTACAAGTACTGTTCATTATTTTCATTTAAGGAATGAGGTTTTTCTCATTACTGTTATATAATGTATTACTAGAATTCATTTAATAATTATAAGCTCATGATAATAGCAATTTCAGGGGGTTTATATGTAGTTGCAAGCCTCTAAAAAGTATTTTGTACATACATGAATGAATATAAACAAAACAAAGTATTATACATATAAATCAGTTCAGGTATAGCTTACAAAAATATGAAAATAGTTACCGTGCATTTGTTACCACTGTTGTAAAAATGAGTTTCATCATTGAATTCATTCTTTTGTTTATGCTTAACATGTGTGTTCTAGTTGATTGATCAACTGATCATTAAAGCACTAAATATATAAGCAATCAATAATTTGAAATATTAGTTTTCTTGTGTCATACTACTTTGAACAAATTGTCATGGGTTTTTACACCTTTAGATTGTAAGACTTTTTACATTTCTTGCTATACTGAAAATTAGTTTTAAAAATAGCATTTTTATAATTTTTTTATGTTACTTTAAATTATGTTATACAGAAGAATTTAATAATTGCGGTACACAAATTTATACTTTGCATATTAACTTGTGTGTAGGTTCGACACAAACATGTTAAAAGCTGAAAACAAATTAAAAATTATATTTTTATATAATAGTTAATTTTTTTGTTCTTTTTAAAAGATGTGTCATAGCAGTAGTTTGAAAAATGTTTTCAGTATTTCAGTATCTGAAAGCTTTGTAAATAGAACATTTTTCAACTCAATTTTTATTTGTAAATTGTAAAAAGTTGCTAATTTTTTTGTATATTATTTTTTGAATAATATACTGATACTACTTTTTAAGTATTTTAATTTAATTTTTTCTCATTAAAGTTATTTGTTACACTTAATGACATATTTCAAAGCAAATATTTTTGAAGTAATCCAATTATAAGGTATTTCATTCTTTGTATTGCATTTGTTATTCCTTTAGATTCTCTACTGTTATGCCCATTTTTTTAATTTAACTAATATGCCATATTTTAAAAATGGTAATTGAAGTATTGTATAAAAAACAATAAATTTCCATTACCATGTATTTATTTATTGTAGTAAAATAATTGACTGAAATTTCTGTAATTATATATGTATCTACCCTTGTTTTTATTTTGTTAATTCATTCAATGAGTTGTTTGGAAACAAGAAGACTGAAAGTTACTTTCACCTTGTATATGAAAATGGTTTTTAGCTTTGCTTATCCTTTCTTGCACAATTACATTATCATGTGTGATGTGCAAGAATAACAAATGAGAGAAATCAGTGAAAATAATGTCACTCACTAGCAATTAGAGATATCTTCAGTTATTAAATTGAATATTTTAACACAGAAGAATTTTTTGCTAATATGTGAATTTTCTGATAATTTGTTATAAAAACATCGATAACTATTTCAAGAGGACATTTTTATTTTGTTTATCAGAATTTATTGATTTAGATCATGGATCATTTTGTAAATAATTTATTTCAATTATTTACAATGAACACAGATTACTCATTTTTGGATATAAGGTATTCCATTATATCACTTCAGACTCGGTATTTTATGAAGGTTAAGATTATTGCTGACAATGTCATGCTGGTAGGTATGTATTATATTTGATAATACATTTTCTGCAATTGAGTGCATAAGAACATCACATTTCATGCACTCAATTATTTATTAAAAGTTATTTATTATGTTTATTTTATTAGAAGTTACGCTTCATTATGCTATGCATAGCTATTAGAAATATTAAATGTTCCTTTATTAAAAAATATTTCCATGGAAGCATAATGAATAAATTATGTAATCAAATATATTGTTTTTGATGCCTTAGATTTATCTATGGGGTTGGTTACAAGGTCATGTGATTAGGAAGGGTCATAATATGTGATGGTTGAGTAGGGGCAGAAATAAGGTAAATGTTGGCAGATATGGACTTGCTAATCTCACCATTTCTTACATAGAAGAGTGCCAAATTACCATGTTATTGAGAGTGCATAAAAAAATTGGTCGTTTTTTAAGTGTAATGTTACCAGTTTATTGTGTAGAATTTAAAAACAAATCAGAGACAAACATGTGATATTGGTACTGATCAGTTTATCCTTTTCTAAAAATACCCTACTCTGGACTTTTCCTGTCATGCTCCTGATGTCTCCATTGCTCGCTATGAGTGAAAGGGTCAACATGACTCTGTAGGTATGCCCACTATGCAAGAAAACTGCAAGTCGGCATCGCAGGTTCGATTCCACCCTGGGTATATTTCTCTTCTGGTCTAAAACTTTCCTTGTGTGAGCATGATCAAACATGGCCCTTGCACTATAAAAACCCAACCAACCTTATGTGTGAATGTCTTATTTACATGATGTTGTCTCGTGTTTGGTGCAGCTTGGCCAAACATGCAACACAAAAAAAACAAGTAACCATCCTCAATGAGTCAAAGGAAGCATAACCCTGTCTCTTAAGAAATGGAAGAGACTGGATTACCAAGCGAGTTATTGTGTAATACTTCTTAATTCTGATGAAAATGTATGGCATTTGAAAGGTACTGGGAAAATCCAAATAGTAAAAGTCCAAAAGCATGAAAAATGCAGTAGTTGAATCATCACCTTGTACTCAAAATGCCTTTTTACTAGATTAAACTGCTAGACGGATAAACCAATATTGTTGAAAGAGAAAACGAGTACAGGGAAAGATTACCAAATGTCCAATGAAGACCCCGTACAACTTAAGAGCCCGTGGATGTGCATACAAGCTGTTGTGAACTGCAGAATTTCGATTTCAAAAAGCAAATTTGGCATTACTATATTCCTTATTTTTATTAAAGATTTCAAAATCGTTTTATAAAAATAATCTTAAAAATTAACTGTTTAGTTAAGATATATAATTAATATTGGATGCTGTTAATATGTGTATTTGACAATACCAGGTGTGGTTCATAGTACCCAAAAGTGTTTTTAAAATATTTTAGACTAGAAATTAGCTCTCATGTTTTGAGATATGAATGTTAATTTTGAAATTGTGTTACTGAAAAATTTAATTTTTGGACTATTGGGTTTTTCCTGCATCTTTCATTTGTCAATGTGTTAAATTTCAGTGTGGTCTCTGCTCTGAAAATATAAATTCATCATTATTTTATTCATAAACATGCAATATGTTTTATTGATGGAAATGTAGTATTGCTTGTAAAGCATCTAACAATGTTGTGCATAAAATGTATATGAAAAAATGTATATAATTTGTATCATGTTTTAATATATTTTATTTTGTAAAAATTATTTACATTTTAAAGATATATTTAATGAGGGGAAATAATGACTATATAAATATTACATTTTATGCATTACATTTTTTTAAATTCCTTGTACAAAGTGGTTAATATTTTGAGTAGAATATTCTTTAGCAAAAATTCATATTTTAAAATTAAAAAATTATATTTGAGTATTTTAATTTTAATGCATTATTAAGTGTTCATCTGTTTCTGTTTAAAGCCATGAAGATAAACATGCTTTTCAAACTTTTTCCTTCAAATACTATGCTGTATGACTTAAAAATTTTCCATGTGCATTTTACTAAACCTTTCAATTATTCGACCACAAAAGGCATTTTGAAAATTTCAGTTTCATTTTTAATGAAGATTATCAAAACATTTTCTGTTAAATCCGAATTTAAAATTTAATGGTTATCGAGTTTATAAATTGTTAAATTAAAAAACTTTAATGTTAGTGAGAAAATTTCTGAATTCCTTCAATTCTTAAGTATTCTGTATAGTACAATGTATTTCTTATTCAATTAATAAATTACAATATAGTGCTGTAAATGTTTTATTCTTTGTAATCTCAATGTTGTTAGTCATGACTTCTTGCCTATTTTATATTAGCTTAAATGTTTTACATTGTCATGACATGAAACATGCTTGATATATTTATTTTGTATGTATTTTGATCAAAGATTCACTATTTAAAATTTCACTTAAAGTGATTTGTGATATTCATTATTGCAATAAATATAAAACAAAAGAATGTGTTCTCATTCCTTGAAATATGAATATTGTTGAGAAGTCTTTTTGTTCGTTTTAGAAAATTTTTTCAGAGTACTAAAGTACTCTACGCATGAGTTCTCCGAAACAAAAATTTTAAGTAATGTTTTGTCGAATTCTCAATCATGGCTAATACCAGGGGAAAAATTCCGGGTCTATCCTTGTTTTACAATGGGATCTCCCAAAACGGCTTTATCTAAATTACGAAGTAGGCACCTTATGAGCAAAATTCCTGAATGATCAAATTTTTTCCTAATTATGCAAAGGTAGGTATTTTGATTAACGTCTCACTGGAGCAACACAACGGGTGACGGTCCGGGATCAATCCCAAAGGGAAAGATCCGTGGACAACACAGTTTTGAACCACGGTCATGACGAGGCAACACCTGAGCTGTCATCCCACTCCAAACTTCCACGCCAACGTGAGAACATTTGAGGCCACGACGGATTTAACGTGCACCAGCCCCCTTT
Organism: Meta bourneti; assembly: GCA_933210815.1. Taxonomy (NCBI): domain Eukaryota; kingdom Metazoa; phylum Arthropoda; class Arachnida; order Araneae; family Tetragnathidae; genus Meta; species Meta bourneti. Next base: position 76,205,849 of record OW119927.1, on the reverse strand, counting down.
GTACACGACGGTGTTTGGCTGGATTCGTTACTCTTCCAACCGGGCCACCACGGCCCTGATTATGCAAAGGGGAACACACCTTGTCATCACATTCTCTCTAGTATTGAAATGAGTCCTCAGACTTGCAGTATCCTGATGACATAATTTCTTTGAGGACGAATGTTGGACTTGTTCGCGCCTGCGGCTAGACCAGGAGGAATAAGCTAAAAGATATTAAGGCTAAACATGCAGCACTGCAAGGCACTGGTAAAAATTATAGATGTAGCTTTGTGCAAAAACGTGCTTTTGATTGCAACAGTGCATTTTGAACAAGAGATCGGAAATCAGTTTTCTAAAGAAAAACGGTCGAAATCGCTGCTTTCAAATATAATGTAGGTAAACGTTCAGAAAAAAGACAAAACATTGCAATTTTCTTATAAGACAAGAGGACGTCTTTTCTCACTTCCACCCGGCAGATCCTGACTAGCCATGAACAAAACCCTATTTTTCCTTAAAATTTTTATGGGTAGTCAATAGTTGCGATAGAGCATTAAAATGGTATACGATAATTTATTAAAAAAATGTTACGAATTTTTTTATTTTTATTTAAATAATTATACTTTATTTTCATTTTGCTCCTTGCACCACTGAAAACCAACCTAACTGGAGAGGAAACATCAGCCTCATTAGCTCCGAGTCGCAAAAAGTTTAGCTTCATCTCAGCTATACCGGCCGTTTAGGATTAACAAATTCATTTCCTAGAAAATTGTTCAAAATTACGAGGTGTTCTCGATCTTTCCCTTGGGGATTGAACCCTCACCGTCGCCAATAGCCCGTGTGTTATTCCCAGTGCGACGTAAATTCATCTACTTCAACCTGTGTGTCGCAAGAATGGAAGTGGTGTTCCTTCTGGGCGGTTAAATTGTGAAAAACATGTACAGTTGCGGGAAAAAAACGAACCACCCCTCTTTATTTCGAGCATTATGCATAGAGTAAATTCAATTATATTCAATAAGGAATAACGTCCTCTACAAATTCAAATGCACATTGAATAAGGGGCCGTCTTCATGTCAAATTTTGCATAAACAAAATTTCTAATGGCAACACCGTGTTTTGATGCCTTAATTAGATTCTACATCATCAAATTAGTCTAAATATGAAATTTCATGAATTTACTATTGTTATAACCGGAGATATTCAAGGGCCGCTGTAACCCAGTTGCAAGAGCAACGGAGTGTTAGCAACCGGAGTGTTGCGAGTTCGCAACTCGGTTTGGCCAAAGACCGATGTGTACACGGGGGCTGGTGCACATTAAATCTGTCGTGGTCTCAAATGTCCTCACATTGGCGTGGTGTGGAAGTTTCGAGAGTGCGGTGCCAGCTCCGATGTTCTCGTCATCTGACCGTGATTCAAAATGATGAGGCGCTGTCTTTGGATCTTTCCCATCGGGATTGATCCCGAACCGTCGCCAACAGCCCGTTGTGTTGCTCTAGTGCTACATTAATTAACTAACTACCGGATATATTCAATGTTGAAGCCGTTGTCCATTTCAGGGATCATCTCCACTTTGAAAGACGCTATTCGTAGATTGAGATTATTTATAATTAATCAGAAACTTTTCGTTGGTTACTTGACTTGATTAAAAAGGACTACAAAGAACCTTAAACCTCCTGGTGAAGGAGGGTTAACCTACCCTCCTCTCGAATAGGTATCTCGTCATTAGCAAAATTAACCAGATCTTGATGGACGAGAAATTTGGAATGATTATCAATATTTACTGTTTAATTTCACCGTCAACTTCAATTTTTTACAGTTAATGATAACTGTTTCGCTTATTCAGAAACTATTAAATAAGCTTTTCATAATAGTTAATAACTATAATCGCAAGTTAACAATAACTGTTAAGATCGTAAAATCATAGTTTTGCCCATCTACAATTTGATCGTTGTTCAGCTGTACCACACATGACAGGTGGAAGGCAATGTCCGTATATTTCAAAAAATGTTTCAAAAATTTACATTCTTCAGATTTGTCATACTTTTTTCACCTTTTGGATGGATGCCCCCTAAAATCACCGAAGTGGCGAAAATTTAAGTGTAGCGCAAAAACTATCCAGAAGAAAGCTGAAATTTTTTGCGGTAATACTAAGTCTTTCTGAATCGATTTCTGTCAAAATGTATCAATTATCCATTCATAATTTTTTCGAATATTAATTTAATAATCGAAATAATATTAATTTAATAATTAATATTGCAAACTAAAAATTATTTAAAAACTAAAACATGTATATTTTATTTGGGTACCTTAGTAGCAAATTGCTACAAAATATCACCGCTATAGGAATATTATTTAGAAAGATATCTATAAAAGTCTGGGAAACTGATTAAAAATTAGGAGCTCCAAGCGTTCTGTATTCATGAATGACATGAAACTTGGAATCTGAAATTAAATTATAATATAGATTCGAAATTTTGTGTCAAAATAGGAGGTTGCTATTGGAAATTTGAAGTTGGTGCTCAATTTAATATGAAGATGGCCCCTTACGCAAATGTTATGCATATGAATTTATAGAAAACGTTATTCCCTGCCGAATATCATCTTTGAATTTGCTTTACTGTTAAAATAGTTCGAATGAAGAGGGGTTCGGAATTTTTTCCCGTGACTACATGTTTTAACGATAAATTGTGTATAAGATTTACTTAATTTCAACCGTTTAGTTATGAACTTTTGTCAATATATTTTATATAGGTATATTTTATTAAGGTATAAATTACTTGTTATATTTTATTAAGGTATAAATTACTTGTTATATTTTATTAAGGTATAAATAACTTGTTTTAAGAAGATTTTTTAAAAGGGTAGATAATTACTAATATTTTTTGTAAGTCAATCAAAATTATAGCTATTTTTTTGTCAGATCTTCATGAAAAATATATTTATGGTGTTCCGTAGAATTTTAGTTTTTGTTGGTGTGCCATGTCAAAGGTGGAAAACGGTGTTCTATTTGACGCAACATTAAAATAATTTTTGCCTATTCATCAGGACATTAATGCAGCTTCCAGGAAATATTTTTACATGCCTAAACCGTACTGTTGAACTCCTTCCCGGTTCGGTTCCTTCGAAAAATGCTTTAAAAATTGAGGCACATTCAAAATCAATATCGGAAAATTGAATCAAGTTACGAAATATCTTCTTGCTTCTGATAATTTTGCAAGCGACACGAGCAACTTCGGCGAACCACTGGGTTAATATTATATAACAGGACTGAGCTTCGTTGAGAGAATGATAGGATTCTCGACAAATTTAGAGGTCAAATGATGCTGCAAATCAGAAATTTCATACCTGTCACGACTGTGCAACATTCACAGAGATCAGAAGATCATTTAGATAACCAGATTCTTCGATTCTTGTCTAACTGTGAAACCTCAGTCTTGCCGATTCCAGCATACGAAACGAATTTGATTTGCATACCGGGTTGGTCAGGAAGCGGAAACAACTGTGGAGAGGTCAGAGCAGCCCACTCCCCTCCACCAAAACGCAAATGCCTTGAAAGAATGATTATGCTGTCCGGAAGAGAAACAAACGTTTATAAAGAATCATGTTCGTTAATTGAACCTCTTTAGTCTAAATACTCGAAACAATGAGCATTAGAAGAGAAGCCATATCTTGGCAGATGTAGTTTGATAGTTTCAGAAACCTCTTGGAACAGCTCATTTTTTCAGTTATCCAAACGGAAAAGTAACCTACATAAAATAATTTTCCTTTCTTTTCTGACGATTGCTGCGAGGAGAAAAAACTTCTTTTCGAAACAACCGTTCTTAGTTATTAAGGCTTTATTCATTGTTATATACCATTGACTTTAATGATAGTGATTTGTGTATCCAACTAAATTCAGTGGAAAAAAGAATGGTTTTTGAAATGTTATAACACACGATATGGATTAGTTCTTTAAAATATTGGGTTATTGGGCTAAATTTTTAGGTTTTCTGATCTAGTTATGTAATGTTTGTAGGTCCTCGTTCTTATACGATCCTTCCGCCCCACAAGGTCAAACTTCACCTTTACTACCCTCAAAAAACCGGTGAATTGCAACATCGTACAACGGGAATTGTATGAAAGAAACAAGTTCCGTTTCTACAGAATGACCCGAAGATTTTAACATCTAGATCATGACAGAAAGTGATGGTGGGGGTAGAGATGGCGGTTTCACTTTCGTTTCGTTTCCGACCAATGAACCAGGAGCAGGCCCCAGGCGCCTTTTAGAACAAGGACGAAAAACTTCGAAGTTCCTTCCCGAATAAACAGATGGAAGATCGTCTCATAGCACAATTAACGGGTTTACTATGTTCCGGTTGTTCTGTTTCATATTCTTTGTTCTGGCAAGTGTTGATGGTAAGTACATTTCCTGTGAAAGCTCTGAACCTGAATTTGTTGCCAAATGTTATAAGTTAAATTTTGTATTTTTGAAATGTTCATGCAGGTTCAAATTCTCGGTAGAATACAATACATTAAATGAACGAACAAGTTGTCAAACAGAAGTTTCAATTGTATCAATCAAAAAAGCTGCCATTTCTTAACCTCAATGCATTCCAATTTCCCTTCCGATTACTGATCACGTTATCATCACTTCCTCCATCCTGAGGGTTGTTCACTTTCCTCAATCTTTAAAAGCTTTAGAAATTCTTAACATGATATTATCAGAGATTGTGCTTTGACCACAAGTTTTTCCATACTCTAATTCTTAAATATATTCCGTGTGAGCACATGTTGATCCATTCTTGCAACATTTGTAGAGAAAGATCAGTGAATACCGTCATGAAGATATTTGAAAATAATTCTGCAAAAGCTTATTTTTCCTGTTATTAATGAAGTATTTGCTAATATACTGAATAAATTGCTTATACTTCCATTTGCATCTGCATGATTTTGAAGACTTTTCCAATGCCAGCTTGTGGACGTATTAAGTACGAGTATCAAGTATCAAGTCTTGGAGTAATGACAATATCGCTAAAAATCACAAAATAATATTAAACATTTACGGTCTTGGGGAAGGCAACAGGTTGGACATCCCTGTTCTAAATGTTTCTCATTCCTCTTCAGTCAAACGTGTTAAGGAAAATTCTATAATTTATTCTCGTTTTCGAAATTCCGCAGCCAAAGTCGAAAACTTTTAGGGTTTTTCGACAAAAATTCGTAAAACATTGCATCGACATGTATACCTAGGATTCCGATGTCCCAAATGTAATTATTTTAAAATAATTTATATGAAGGTAATACCATGAATAAATTTTTTGTTGTATTAAAGATAAATTTATATATTTGTGACATAAAAATAGCAATATTTATTAAAGATTGTCTTTCAATACATCTACATATTTACAAGATAAACTAATTTTTACCCGTAATAATTTAGTTCTAGTTCATGAACAGGCCGTGTCAAATACACAAGTGCACTTACCTACCAACTGCTGTACTTTTGAGTAGTCAACTTGTGAAATAGAGCAGTGATAAAACAACAAATTCTCAGATTTTATGTTTTGACGTAACTAAACGATTCTTTCACAGGAGCACTACTTTTAATAAATTGGTTTTCATTTAATGTATTGTTTTCAAATTATCTTTAACTCTTACAGAATTGACACCTTTTTACCATACAAATGTCTACTAGAACGAAGTAACAGTTGACAGGTTGACTACGCGATGAATGTGGTTTGAATTTGTCAAATTTATGATACTTTAAAATTACACTATTTAGAACTAAAGTATTTTCATATCTAAGTAAATATCTATCTGGATAAGCCTGAATGTTGCATTATAATCTTGTAAAATATCGTTTATAGAATGTTTTACTTACGGCTCTAATCTTTTCGCGTGTCTTTGATGAAAAATCGCTGTGAGTTTAGAATATCAATTAATAAAATTATGTCTGAAAATCTGCTTGTGCAGCTTTAGCTGTCCTCGAAAGCGAACTAGTGAAAAGAATATTCCAACAAGATCCCGACCACTGCTTCAAACCTTTGGAAACTGTTAAATGCAACAAAACTCAATGGAACAGCTCCACATCAGATGGTTCACTCACAGACATATCAGAACAAAGAACGATGGCATTCTTGTTCACTAGACAGAATACAGTAAATCCCGAATTCATTCATGATTGTGAAGGACGGCTTCCATTGAACAGCAACTTTAATCCGAAGCACAAAACTGAAATATTCATTCATGGATTCCTTGATGGAGTTTGTAGGTCTGCATGGATGAGGGTAAGTAAAACAACTTGTAATGATTTTCTTTGTTTCAGCTTGGCCAAATATGACCCTTGCTCCATAAAACCTAACCCAATAATATCTTTGTTTCGTCCATCTATTGAAAATGGTTACTGCGTTGGAACTGACGTTGTGGTGACTGTTTATTAGATTGACTGTTGCGGTATTTGAATGACTTCTACGAAAAGTTTGTGACACACACACAAGGAGTGAATTTTTTAACTTAAAAAAATATAAAAATGGCCTAAACATTTTAGTTGATTTACTTTCGATTAGCAAAATATTGCTCCAAATTCAATAAATAAAATGTTTTTGCGTTTATCTCTCTATATATACATGAATACAATATAATCCACTTACGACCAGAAGTGACCCTCTGAATGGAAAAATCCTTCGTATGATAAATATGGTGCGTTTCTGTGTCATGCGAGAATGTTAAAGAATTATTAATCCTATGAGAGGCATGTAAAAATGTTGTAGGATAATTTTTATTTATTTGCTTTGAGCAAAAAGAGATGCAAAATAATTCTTAATTGACAAAAGAATGCTTTCAGTTGATAATGATGCATTTGAATTCTCATTTGTAAGGAAAGTAACAACGGCTTGCAAGCTTCTTCTCATTCCAATTATTCAACCTGGTTATCAAACTGATATTCTGAAGGACTTGCTACCCCCAAAAAGAATAACCATCAAAATATTTTCCCCAGAACTTGATTTCAGTCACATAGAGTGAATTAAAAATGCATGTTTTTTACTAATCATAAGTACACGAATCTATTTAAACAATTGTTAATTTTTTGGTTCATCATTTATAAGGTATTGGGTTAAAAGTACTTCAATGCAAAATCGGAATTTTTACTCTTGTATTGAGGATATTCCACTTCGTAACATGGCATATCCCATTCCCTCAAATCAATTATTTGATTACAGTAACAGCATTTTTCAACTGAAAATATTATATATGTGGATTCCATTTAATTCTTTTCACAGAAATTAAGCCCTCATCATCTTTTGTTGAAATATTGGCATTTTTACCTGTCCCGTTCCGTCGAATTCAGTAAATGCTTGTAATTAACCTAATTAAAATTTATTATTTTAGTTTTACTGATTTGGGTGTATTTAAAAGCATCAAACATGAAATAAAAGCCGTTGGAACTAAAATTCTCCTATGACTTTACTCTCCAAGTGGTTTTCGACGATATCTCGTCCATCACAAGATCTGACTAATATCTTGCTAATAACGAAATATATCTTCATCAAGATATTACCTATTTTTTATGATGACGAGATCAAGATCTAATCAGTTTTCTTCTAACGACGAGATATCCCGTCCATCAAAATCTGTTAAGGATTTTGCTAATGACGAAATACATCGTCAAGAAAACCACTAGAAGGGTTAAGGAAGGGGGAAATGAAATCATATGTTCCGTTCCGTCCCATAGAATAACCCGTAGAAACTTCAATTTATTTGTATAATCCCTTGGTGACAGATACTTATTTTCTAGATTACCGTGATTTTCAAAGTATGGAAACTGAAGTTTTCCAAGGAAGAGTCCTCACGGCTTTATATTCTTAGAACTATGTATTCTAAGTTCCGCTGAGACGAAAAAATGAAAGAACTTTATGATTGAAAAATCTAGACCCCAAGAAGAAAACGAAAAATCTCTCAAATTACCCTCATCAAGGCTATGTAAAATTTTTAATTCCAAGAAATGTTTCAAACTTTCATAATTGTTCTCATAATTTCAATCTGAAAATATGTACCTTAGTGTCAAATTGTATCTGATGGTCTCTGTTAGAGACATCAGACGAAAATGTATCCCTTTGGATTTTTCTTTTTGCAGGAAATGAAGAATGAGCTTTTTAAGCGAGGATTTTATAATGTCATACTAGTTGATTGGACTTGGGGCAACGGGCCTAAGTATCCAGATAGCGCAAGAAACACGAAGATAGTTGGGGAGCAAATTGCTACCTTCATAGAAAATATAATGGTAGGGCATTTTTTTCACTCTTTGATTTGGTATACTAATTTTTACATTTGGTTTACATTAATTCACATTCGTATAAAGAGATGCATGAATAAAACGAGAACTACTAATTACAGCTTCACTACACAGATTAATGCCGTTAATTTAACTAAACGCATTTGTAGCAAAACTCTGATTCGAAATCAAGTATAGAACTAAATTTTGTACAATACTAGCAGAATTACCCCATGTTATTCGGGTTGAATTGGTTAACTAACTTCCGTTTTCGTTGATAAAATGTAATTCCTATTCATCACATATAACAAATACCACATTCTAATAAGACAATTATTAGTACACAATTATTAAATACACAATTTCACAAATGTAAATAATGTCAAATTTAACATTTTACATTTTGTAGAATTACAAATGTAAATTTAACATTTTGTAGAATTTAAATATTTAGTAAAAAAGAAAATTCTCTAGAGTGTGCTAATGTTTCCCAGAATGCTTAGAGTAATTGGGAGTATGCATATAAATGCCCTATGTTATTTAAAAACAAAAGCGTTTCCCAAAACTATTATACAATGATTCAAAAACTTTTAAAAACTAATTAAACTTTTATTTACCTTGATTACAGATATTCAACGAAAAACATCAAATTGAAAATGCCGAGATACATCTAAAATGTAAATTAAAAAAAAGCTTCGAACGAAAAGCAATGATAGTATCTGCTTTTACCCTACAAAATGGATTTCTGGAATATAAGCTAACGGATTACAGAAATTAAGAAAAGCAAACGATTAATAATTGTTTCGAATTCAGTTGCGCATGCCAAAAATAATTTATAAAAATACCAAGTTTGCCATATTATTTACCAGTGCTATTATAAAAGGTTTTGGGCGGTATATTTTATTTATGTTTTATTCTCTTTATCGTCTGTCCCAAATACTCAGAATTTTTTTACATTTCTTAAAGAAAAAATAAGGCTCAAAATAAAGTATTAGGATTTAAATTCCGTAAAAATAATTCTGAGGAAAAAATCGGAAAAATAATTGCTTTTCAGCAGTACTGGTAAAACAATCCAAGTAATTGCAATACTCAATATACTTTCCAATTTCTCCAAAACTACCGAAGTATGGTTGATTTAAGTATAGTTGCTCAGATGTTTTAGCATGAAACTTGTCTAAATATATAAGCAAAGGAAATTCGGTACAGCTGTATGTAGCGCCTCGTCCGGTGGCAACGGCCCTTGGCGCGTTTTTTGACGAACTTTTAGTAGCGTAATGCCAGGTGGTTAACCCATCTTATATTATTTGTAAGATTTCTTTCCTTGGCGACATAAAAAGTGCTTCGAAAAATTCGCCAAGGGTCGTTGCCACCTGGCGAGGCGCTACATACAGCTGTACTGGAAGTTCAAATAATGTATCCACTTAGCTAAAATATTGGTGGAAATGTCGAATCCGGGGCACTAGCGATTTATTGCCAAACATGGTGTTTTGATCCAGCTTTATGGCAACCCAATGCAAAAGGTTTTTCACGAAGGAAAGTCCGAGTTCTTTTTAACGAAATTGCGATGGCGTCCAAAGCCAAACTGGCTTTGGACGCCATCTTGATTTGGCGACAATCCCCCGGATTCGACATCTTTTCCAAAATATTATTTGTAAAATATAAAACATGGTATTAAAGTATGTAGAATAAATTTTTGTGATACTCACAAAACAGACGTAAAATGAGAAGAGAGACGGACAGACCAATGCAACCAAGTTCAATCAAATGGATGTAAGTACTCACATTATTTAAAGTTTCATGAAAATGCATTCAACTGTTTGGTCGTAGTATGGGCACACATAGATGGACAGACACCAAACGCGCAAGACCCCGATTTTGTATTAGAAGGGCCCAAAACGGATAAATAATTTGAAATGGGTCGAAAATATATTCAATGTACAGCAAACACTCCACTTTTAGTTATATAGATTAAGGCTTTAGAATCTTGCTAAAAAGAACATTTCTTCAGGAAAGCGCGATTTTGATTTTCAAACGCAGGTTCTTCCTCTACGAAATTTTAAAAGTGCCACATTTTAAGAAATGAGCATTGTACTTCAATTTTAGTAAAGAATCAATATTTTATTCTTTTGCTAATACTTTTAACAATTTCGAATTTATTGCTACAAAAATGTTCTGTGGTGAATATAACATAAAATACCATATAGTAAAGGGTTAGTAGGTAAATAAAATATTTATTTTAAACGGTATTGAAAAAAGTTTCAATCTTTGTTTAAAGATAAATTTATATAAATTGTAATATCAATACCTTTTCCTATCCTATTCAATATCCGCTACAACCTATTAAAATACGTATGTTAATTATTTCTTACCATTAAAATATAATAAACGACTTTTTCACAATATATTGCTATAGGCCCAAACTAGGGTTGGACCAGAAAACTTTCATCTTATAGGCCATAGTCTCGGCGCACATATTGCTGGATTTACAGGAAAGATAGTCAAACATCTTAGACGAATAACAGGTGATAATTTTAATTTCAATATTTTTCTCTGATTACATGTCTTTTAAATCCTTCGTCTCAAATCGACCTCGGTAAAATAACCATCTCTAGCGTAACCCAGAGAATGCGTATGGGGAATTTACAATGGTGGCCGGCTGTTGTTTGCGCGCGCCATTTTAATTACGGGCACAAGACAAGTTACAGAGTGGAATTATGCGTACATACCGCTCAGATATATGTATGTTTTTAGATCATAGTGCTTGGTTTTATCTCGTTAAAGTTTGTGCGACTCTTATCAAAGTATTTTTATGTAATACTTGGAGACAGTTGATCTAGAAAAAACGGATTATGCTCGAGTTACCGTTCAATTTTAGGGTATCAAGTGTTATAAAACTGACAGGAAAGACTATTTCTGCTGATGATTGTACCTACTTTGTGATCTCGGGATGTCTATCATCGGAATACCCAAGAGTGAATCAATTTGATATAATAATCTGTACCCTTTAAGAATTGTATTCTTGTTTTCAGCATGCTAATTTTCAATACTCCTTAGCCTACTTATAGCCATTGACTAAGGACTCCTAGATCTAATTAGCCCCCAAAATGTGTGTGACCGCAGAGCGACAAACCAATACTCCTTATGGGCATTAAACTGGTCTACGTTGTGAAAAAGATGCAGTTATTCATTTAAATTTGTATAGCGAAACTAGTTTTATTTTCCCAACGGAGTAAGAGACTGTTATCAATTGATTTCATGTACCTATGATCGTGCTTTTATCTGTGCAAGTGCCCCATTTTAAAAACGGAAGCGTTAGATTTTTAAAAGCAAGAGAGTGATCGTTCTGTTGGTCATTTTGAGATGTGTACCGGTTTTTTTATGTTGATAAATGTTGTCTCGTTCTGAGATTTGATTAAAAAAATGGTTTGAGATAAATTGCGAAAACTTTGAATCAATCTTTGTATGGATTTTTAATTTTTCTCTTCATCATTCAACAGCTTTAGATCCAGCCCTTGTTCCTTTCCAAAACAAATCTAGAACAGAAAGACTGGACTCGAGTGATGCAAATTTAGTGGACGTTATTCACACGAATGGTGGAACAAAAAGCGGTGAGAAAAATCTGAATCTAAATTGGAGTGATTATTTACAACAGCCTCTGAAACTGAACGGACAAAAAATTATCTTCCCATTTTTTATCTACATCTGTTTCCAATGTTTTGTATTTATCATTGAATATGACAATTCGAACCACTGTGTCGCAGTAAGTACTACTCCAAACCCTAACCTTAAGTTCTAGGTACTAGTGAACATTATGGAAACAAGTCTCGTACTACATTTCGAGTGGGAATGAGTCGGGTGAGGATTGGCGACGTTTTGAGTAACCTATTACAATCGTGTATCGCGTGATTCTCTTATCTCACATCAGTCAATTGTCACTAAGGGCGTTAAAGTGACAAACTCAAATGCTTCAAGAATCCCATAAAACGGGCGAATTCTCGTTTCTACGGCAACATACAGCCGCTGACTTTCTGTCTGGACCAGTTCTCGTGATAGACAGACAAACCAAGTATAGATTTTTAAAAGAATTTAATGAAAAAGACTGATCTTCATAAATGAACACGCTACGAAGCTTATAAGCACAGTAAAGCTTTGATTATCCAAGCTCCGATTAGGGCCGCGGTGGCCCGGTTGGAAGAGTAACGAACTTGCAACCGAAGGGTTGCGAGTTCGAATCCAGCCAAACACCGTCGTGTACAAAGGGGGCTGGTGCACGTTAAATCTGTCGTGGCCTCAAATGTCCTCACGTTGGCGTGGTGTGGAAGTTTGGAGAGTGGGGTGCCAGCTCAGGTGTTGCCTCGTCATCTGACCATGGTTCAAAATTACGTGGTGTTGTCCTCGGATCTTTCCCTTTGGGATTGATCCCGGACCGTCACCAATAGCCCATTGTGTTGCTCCAGTGTGACGTTAATTGAAATACCCCACCCCAAGCTCCGATTAACCGAGTGTCCTTGATATCTAAGCCGAATTCGATACCGAGTTTTTGTTTCAAAACTTCAAGTTCGAGTTAGGTTTTATGGTGCAAAATCTAAAAAAGGATAAAATGCATCAAACACAAAAGAAAAGAAAATTCAATAAAAATATATTTAAAAATATCAGATTAACAAGTAGACCAACGTTAAAAGCATGGTAAAACATTAACATTTCAAACCTATAAGAAGTAAATATATTCAAAACATCTCAGCAACACAGAGCCACACCCAGGATTTCATTCTGGAAGGGGGTTACCCAAGTATGTCGAGATCTTTGTCTTGGGAGATTGCAGTAATTAAAATTATTTATTAAAACAAGATTAAATTCTCAGAATTAATACTTTATTATAATCTTCATAAATTAATTATTCACAAATTAATAATTGATTACACCGGTGAACAAATACACAGCAATTTCTTCGCAATGTGTGTATTCACTTTGAATTTATTTATTAGATAATAGACATACCCCTTTCAACACCTGCTTCAATCACATTTCCATCAAGAAATCACGAACGAAATACGGCTTTTTATCAAGTGCATGAAACAAATGTATTTCCTAAAAGCAGTACACAGTTCTGTACAATTCAACCCGTGTTTTTATGGTTTTCCGGTTTGGTGTTGGGTGACAATATAGATTAACAAACAAAAACAAAACTTCTCAGTTTCGTAATCCATGATATTGGCTCTCTGACCTTCCTATTTCTGGAAGTCATTGGACAAACAAAAAATTTAAGCAATAAGAATAGATTTTTGGTATATCAAATCGGATCCATTGCCATCCATACCATTTTGAAAATCGTGTTTAAAATGCACTTTTATCAAACTTTCCCGAAAAAAGCTTTTTTTGTTGATTTCAACCCTTATTAAGTTTTTTAGGCACTGAAGACGTTTTTTTAAGGGTATTATAGATCGAAACCTCAGGTAAGGCATTTTTAGATATAAAAAAATATGCATATTTTATTCAATTTCCGAATCATAAAAATGTGTTAACATATTTTAAGCAGAGTGGATTGAAGAAAATAGGTCAAAACCTAAGAATCCGGGGTCTACTAATGAGACACCAATTGGAATAGTATCTATTTTCGAATGGTGTGGGAATCCTCAGAGGTCCTTATCTGATCTGATGATAAAGTAATTTAGTGTGATGATAAACTTAGAGAATCACAGTGGAACCGCATTCAACAACTGAAATCAGAACTGTAATGAATTAGATTTAGTTCCCAACGAGTAATTATTACCTGTACATTTAGATCGAATTCTCCTTTACTGTGCATATTTCTGCTTATGAGTAGCGACTTTGAATCGGCCAGTTAAGTTAAAGCGACCATTAACACAATGGAAATCTGGATTACTGGAAAACGGAATGATTATATCTACCTCTCTCATTGAACTGGGTAAGATCTTCCGCGCGCGCCTGAAAGTCTTCTATCACTACAGACCCAGAAATGGAACTCCATAGCAAATAAATCTATCGCAAAAGAGAGAAAGAGAATTGCCCTTGTAGACATTCCCTTTACAAATGATCTTTCTTTTTATTGTCCGAAATACCCCATAGCCCCTGAAGGTGCGCTCATGAATTAAAAAAGGATATATTTGGGAGGGATTGGGTTTAGAAGCTTTAAGCCCACAGGATATATTTGTTTCATCGGATCTGAGGGGGGGGGCGTAACCCCCGAAGCTCCTTCCCCATTGGTGTGCCTATACATCATCATAAAAAGTAAAATGTAATTTAAATGCTTAGACATGAAATATGAAGGGCTTTTTAAGAGAGTTTAAAAGGTACTAACTCGCGTCTAAATTTATTGTAAAATTATAATAAATATATATTGTGACACAAATCCGAGAAAAGATTTTTCTTAAGTCTTGCTTTATGAATCTTTCTGTAACAAAACTAGCAACGTGCTCTGTGACGTGATTGTTAATTTAAATTTTGAAATAATATGATTACTTATGACAAAATTATTTCTTAATGTTTTTTTGCGAGCATTTTAAGTAGCATGTTCGGGTCTTATAGGCTCTGTGTAACAAAAATGATCATGAAACCATAAACTAATCTCGGTCTCAATGCCTAATGTAGTACATCTTATGGAACGAACACTCATATTATCCTCTTTTGAAATAAGCTCTTTTTTAGTGCCTGAATTTTTTTAAATTTGAATTTAAAATTATGGTAAAATCCCCCTTTTCAATATTCTTCCAAGTTTTTAATTAGTTAACATCCTAAATTAACGGGTAAATATTTGAGATATGTTTTTATGGTGTAGTTACATTGCTCTGTCTTCCACAATTAACCCTCTGAGCGTCACGTGATTTCTGAGAAGTGTAGTATTGCTTTTATCCCACAACACACAAATAATGGCTATATAACCACATCGATAGGTTGAAAGAATCCCAAGAAAGATCATGTTGAAGAAGGTCAAACCTGATTAAAAGTGATGCATGGGGTGCAGAAACCATGCTGCAGGGGTTGTTGAACGGATATATGCTTGTTAACCCCTCAGAGTGTTAATGCTCTGATTATCACGAGATTTCCGAGTAGTGTAATATTACTTTTACCTGCAACACACACAATGACTAAAGAATCACATCTATTGGTTGAAAGAATTAAAATTTTTTCCAACTTTTGGAAAGATTTTATTGGTCAAGAATGTCAAATCTTGTTAGAAGTCATGCAGACTACAGGTTGTAAGGTGAAATTAGGCCTTTGTGAATCCCTAAGAGGGTTAATCTTGAGTTGAAATACAATATATAGCACATTTCTTTGCAAATCTTGCAAACATATTCCTCTACAATTTATCCCTAAAACAATTCATGGACAATACAGCCTTTAGAATTCTATGTTGTTTTGCTTAAAATGTACTTTTCAACTTTTTAGGGGAAGTCCTTGGCGACATAAATCCACTGGGCCATGCTGATTTCTATCCCAACGGTGGAACGAATCAAGACAGCTGTCGACAGCATATAGTGAAGTCGTACTTAAATTTGGATTTCTTGTATGGTAAAATATGATAAAAACATTAATTAATAGATTTTAAAGAACTTTATCGACGTAGGGTACACGAGTCAATTACGAAAAGCAACAAGACGACTTTTTCCCGTCTTCTCGTAGTGATTCGTGTACGTGAGGGCTGGTGCATGTTAAATCTGTCAAATGACTTCATGTTGGCGTGCAGTGGAGGTTTGGAGAGTTCGGTGTCAGCTTAGGTGTGACTTTGTCGTAACCAAGGTAGCATCAACCGTCCAAATGCAGAGCTCACATTTCTAACTACTTATTTAGCGTTGCGATTCCATCATAACCCTCACTAGCCTTAACTGAAGTAGGAGAAATAAGTCGATCGCAGCAGTTATATGGTAAGATAGGGTGAGGGAGCTTGTGACTTCCTCTCCCATTACCGAGGTAGCATCAGCCGTCCAAATGCAGAGTTCACATTTCTCACTCACGTTTGCGTTCCGATTCTACCTTAGCCTTAACTGAAGTGGGAGAAATAAGTCAATCGCAGCAAACTTTATCGTGGTTACATACAGCACATACTGTATGAACGAAGGATGAGGGAGCTTGTGACAAGGGGGAACCTATTTAAAAGTAACGGAGTTTATATTTCCAAATGATGTGCGACTAATTTAGCTAACCATGTTCCTCCAATAGCGACCATCTCCTTGGTACCCAGAATCTGCAGTCACATGCATGCTGTACAGTACTACAAGGCTTCCATCAACCCAAAGAAATGCGAGTTCCTAGGCATCGAGTGTCCCGACTACGAAAGTTTCCTCTCTTCCGAATGCACAACCTGCCACAAAGACGGCACAAATTGCGCTGTAATGGGGATGAACCACGAATACTACTACGCCCAAAGCAATGCAACAATCACAGCGCCGAGTCAACAGTTTCGGAAGTTCTACCTCAACACAACGATATTATATCCGTACTGTGGTGAGTTCAGTTTTTGTCTGTCCTACGAGTTTTACCAATGAAATGCAGGGCCTCTGTGGCCTGGTTGTAAGAGTTGCGAATTGGCAACAGGAAGGTTGCTAGATCGAAACTAGATCTAACCAAAGACCGTCGTCTACGTCGGGGCTGGTGCACATTAAATCTGCGGTGGCCTTAAATGTCCTCACGTTGGCGTGAGACTTTTAAGGCCACCTCAGTTGGCGCAGTAGGAACGTTGGCGTGTTGGAGAGTACCAGCTCAGGTGTTGACCTCGTCATCTGACCGTGGTTCAAAATTACGAAGTGTCTTCGTATTTTCCCTTCCGGTATTGATCTTGGACCGTCGCAAATAGCCCGTTAATTCAATTACCTACCTATGAGATGCATTTTCTGGGAAGCAAAATATATGTGGGGGTTGCATTTCTGAGGCGATACGTGTTTCCTCCACGAATTCTGAGGGGCCGCGGTAGCCCGGTTGGAAGAGCAACGGATTAGTTCGAATCCAGCCAAAGACCGTAGTGTACAAAGGGGGCTGGTGCGCGTTAAATCTGCCGTGGTCTCAAATGTCCTCACGTTGGCGTGGTGTGGAAGTTTGGAGAGTGGGCGCCAGCTCAGGTGTTGCCTCGTTATCT
This sequence comes from Meta bourneti, assembly GCA_933210815.1. NCBI lineage: Eukaryota > Metazoa > Arthropoda > Arachnida > Araneae > Tetragnathidae > Meta > Meta bourneti. The sequence continues at coordinate 76,188,534 of OW119927.1, read as the reverse complement.
GATCGTAGTTCAAAATTACGTGGTGTTGTCCTAGGATCTTTTCCTTTGGGATTGATCCCGGACCGTCACCAATAGCCCGTTGTGTTGCTCCAGTGTGACGTTAATTAAAAATACCATACTAGACCACGAATTCTGATCGTGACGTATATATATATATATATATATATATATACTCCGGGACCCAGTATTAAGATGACGTATTCCACTAAATTAAATATGTATACTCCAAGTTATCGATGTTTAAATTTGCACAAATGTAAATTATTTTCTTTCCTTTTTCATACTTCTACAACTTTATTACAAATGTGAGAATAATTACGAACTTCAAACTTAGAAAACAGACTAAATATCCCAGTACAAAGCATGTCATGGGGCCCAATGTCATGGAAACCGGTAATCCTAGTATCTCGAATGAATCCCAACCAGTTTACTCTGATCCCTGGAAACTGACTATAAGAATAAAGACAATTAATTTTGTTTGATGAAATTAAAAATGGGCAATTTATAATAAATATTATTTCTCCGGTCTGCGTTTAATATTGCAATTGTATAGTGATATTATGTGATCGTGTTTTTAAATTCTAAAAATTCAATCATTTAATTTTTTAAATTTCTGTTTCAGACAACAGTGCTCTGATCTTAGAGTAAATATCGCCCCACCACACATCGCATCGTCAGTTGAATGGTTTTGAACCAATTATTGTATATTTGATTTATATTTAAGTGTATATTAATGTGTAAATAAATATTTCATCATTTTTGTATGACGCTTCCATTTCTGTGCAATAATTATTTCATACAATGTGTGAATTTTGAACCTAAAGTTTTTGTGTATCATTTCCAACTGATCTTTCTTGTCTCTGTTAAATTATTGTACAGTTGTCGAACGATTCCAATCAGCACTGAAAATTTTGATTGATCATTTTGGGTTTTTCACCACTTCCTTTCCTTATTATTACTTCATTCAATTTATTTTTTTATTAGTTTTTATTTATTTATATACTGCACCACTAGAAGAACAAGGTGAGACTAAAAAAAATACGTATTTTCGGACGAGGAAACACAAATCCTAATTGCATTGTGTTGAATTGTATATTCCGTATACTCTGTCCATTTATCAGATTGGTTAATGGTGATCTTTTGGAATGTTACATTTGAAAACACATGTGAAATTCATAAAGCGAAAACGTCTTTACATAGTATTTTACTCATACAGCAACAATGGTAACTATTTATACTGCTGCGCTAGTCAAAAAGGTTTTTTATCAAATGTCCGGACAATTAATTGAACATTTCTATCAAAGCTCTACAAGTGTAGATTCGTGAATCACTTAGCGTTACTCTGGTGCAAACACGGGGGATGAGTTCACGTAACACGCCACATTCTTACCATACATTCTAGGCACATGTTGATATAGAGGCCACACCTTCATTCAGAACGGACAAACATCCATAGAACATCCGTATTCGAACCAGGAAGCCAGCATCTTAACCACTAGATAGATTGGTAGGCTACTAGTCCAAGGTAGTCAAAAAGGTAGTATCTCCTCAGGGGCGTGTAGCCCAGTTGGAAGAGTAACAGATTAGCAACCGGAGGGTTACAAGTTAACTCGATCCAACCCAAAACCGTCGTGTACGTAGGGACTAGTGCACGTTAATCTGTCGTCTCAAATGTGCTCACGTTGGCGTGGTGTAGAAGTTTGGAGAGTAGGGTGCCAGCTCAAGTGTTTATCTCGTCATATGACCGTGGTTCAGTTACGAGGTATTGTCCTTTCCCATCGGGATTGATCCCAGACCGTCGCGAATAGCCCGTTGTGTTGCTCCAGTACGAAGTTAATTCAACTCCCTACCTACTAAATTTGGTTATTTTTGTTTGAAGGTTGATAATGCTGGGTACATAAGTATGAAATTTTAATTTCAATCAAATTATCATAAATTGAATTCCATGTATTGTACTATTGTTTAAAACCAAAATGCTTAGATTCACCACTTAAACAGTATAGGGAAGTTTATTGCAAAATTACCATCGGTTTCATGAATTTCTCTACAGATAGTATTTCCCCCAATTTCGTGCAAAATAATACTTCCTTATTCACCACCAGGACATGCTCCTAGGGTCTATAAGACTGTAGTGGTTCGGATGGTCATACAAAAGTTTTGTTTTCTTTTGACAGTGGCAAAACGATAATCCGACCGGGATGATTAAGGAACATATTCCGTGTTCAGATCCCAGGGCGCTCCTTCCAAAACAGGTGGTTAGGTATTAAGCCTATATGTAACCCTTCCTTTTTTAAATTCCCGATTAGCAACTTTCCAAACCACATAAAACGATTTTTAGAGAACCAGCGAGCTTTTATTATTAAAAGTCTGTTTTATTCTAGTCAGTTTTGGATCACCGTATTGAAATTTATAATAGTCTAAAATAAGGTTTTGGGAATGCTGCAAACATCTTTGACGTAGGTAGTTAATTAACGTCGCACTGGAGCAACACAACGAGCTATTGACGACGGCCCGAGATCAATCCCTAAGGGAAAGATCCAAGGACAACGCCTCGTAATTTTAGACCACGGTCAGATGACACAACCATCTTTGAAAGGAAACTAAAATCCCAGTAAAATGTTTTCTGGCTGTACAGTCAGCAAAAAGTAATCGAACTTCTAGTTAAGCATATCTCTGAAATAGCTTATAGCCCGTTGTGTTGCTCCAGTGTGATGTTAATTAAAATACATATATACATTTCTGAAATAGCAGTCAAAGGAAAAGTGTCATTAGAATTGTTATACCTACTATAAATAAGGATTTATTTAGTTTACATAAGAATCCGTCTTCATACTTATATATTATTTCCGAAATTTAAAATGATAATACCCACTTTTAACATAATGGAAAGATTTCCCTTCCAGAGGTATGACAAATATAATTTTTTGTGCAAATCTGATCATAAATATGATCAGATTTACACAAAATTAATTTGAATTTGATTTTTTTTCTCTTATTTTCGCCTCAGGCAATTAATTGCCGGAGATATAGGACAGGGTACCTCAATATTTAGGTAGGTAGGTATTCTAATTAACGTCGAACTGGAGCAACACAACCCTCAATATTAAGAACTATTGAATAAAAGTTATGCATGAAGAACGTTTTTCAGCATATTTCCGAAGATGGGCTTGAGATTCTTCAGTTTTTTTTGTCTTTTAATTCCTATTTTCAATAATACAAATGCCAAAAATATTGAATATTTCCAAAAAAATACCAAGGGGCCGTCGTTGCTCAGTGGATATGCCCATAGAGGAGATATAGAATTAGATTGAGCTATTTTATTATTATATTAGAATTAGCTAGCCTTTTTATGTCCGCATGATCATGTGATGAAGTAGTCACGTGATCCCTAGACTCGTTTCTCCAACGCGCATGTAGTTTGTGCATTCCTTCTTCCATGGCAAATGCATTGAAAGTGAAAGCTAACATGGTTCTATTGTGCTGTGCATATGAATGTAATTACAAATTTATTAAAGGTGGAAACATTACATTTCATAGATGAGCGATGTACTTGTATTTTACATTTGTTTTTTGTGTTTTTCAGTATTTGCTAGTATGATACAAATAGATGTTCTAACTTAGGAATTCTTAATACATCCTGCGGACATTTCCCGTTCTATAAAAAAGATTTCATAGATTTGCTATCAATATATACACTCACTGCCAAAAGTTAAGCACGGAGAGGAAAATGTTAATTTCCGGAAGCCAATCTGAATTTGAGAGGCTGCAGAGGTAGATGGAAGTATTCAAATATGTTCTGTAACAGCCAATCACGGCTTCGTGTCGAGAAATATACAAAACAGCAGTCGTATAAGAAGTTTTTTTGGATTTAAACATCATTTTGTTAATGACTCCAATATGACTTCATCTTATAATTTATGAAAATTCAATATTGTTTTCATCTTTCTATGTAATTCTTAGTTTTGTTTCATGCATAAACATATTTGCTACTTTCCTGCCGCATTTCGTGTAAATCAAAGCTATACTTGTCGATTTTTTCGCATTTTACCGCTTCGAGCTTAACTTTTGGCAGTGAGTGTATCTAAAATAATGTTTAAAATAAAAGAACCAACGTTCGAATTTCTTTTATTATTGTAAATTGTACATCTATAAGGGCTTAAAATATTAAAAATAATAAACCAAACTTTAAAAACTTGTGAAATCGTTCTCTGTCTTGGCGACGATTTTTTTTTGCGCCAACTAGGATCACTATATTCTTTCGTGTTGTATACAACAAAAATATTATGAATTGAAAACATAAACTTAAGTACCTAATTTAAATTATTTCTTATTGAACAAAATTTTTTTGTATGCACCCATCTGGGGAATTACATAATAATAAAAATAAAAATACATTTTTAAACTTTTAAGAATTACTATAAATAAAATCAAATCGATTTGTTAAAAATAATATTAAATAATTTCATAAACCGTATTATAAATGTGAACCACATTTATGCGCTTTAGGTAACCTTTTTGTTCATGTTTTAAAATATTTGTAAAATCTTTCATTATAAGATTGTGCATTTGACAAAAGAGCTTTTCTTTCAAATAATTTCTCTTGAACCTATAACTTTCTACTGGAATGGCGAAAACAAATTGCCGTTCTCTTATGTGAAAAACAAAATAGCGTATGAACGGAAATTGAAACCTGTTTTGACGTATTTTTATTTTTGTTAATAAAGCAAGCAATATAGCAAATTGGAAAAGCAAACAATTAGAGAACGAAATGAAACTTCTTTTGTAGTAATTACAAACATCCACGCAGCTGGAAAATTCCTTTTCTAAAAACACCTGTTTGACATCCTGATTTTTTTTGCTTCGTATTTAAATAAACCTAACATTAAAATTTAATTATTTTCCACTTTTAAGTCAGTTTTACCTTTCTTCCTTATATTTTTTAATCTTGAGATATATCATACTGAATTAGATTGTTTCTAACAATATTTGTGAGCATTTCAATGTTTATATTGTTCTTTAACTGGATAAAAAAGCGTGGTGGTGATAAAAGCACATTTCACAGCGAAATGAAATCCTTCACTCTATTGTTTTCTACCTGAAAAAGGGACAGTTTTTTATTTTTTTCTCTCTAAATAGAGTATTTTAACGAATTAAGTATATTTTTGAAAATTTATGTACACAAAACATGCTCCTCAATTGAGCGAAACATTTATCTTCCACAATTTTTTAAGTTGAAAAAACTATTTTTTTAAACCTTAAATCTGTGATAACTTAAACTTTTAAGGTTCCATTCCTTGAAACAATAAAAATAATTTTGTATTTATGATTTTTAGAACTACAAGTAAAACAATTTATATTTACTCGTAATAAGAACGTGTAGAGATATGTACCTGCTAAAAATTCATTTATTCAGTTCTTATGTATTTAAAATTATTATTTTGTTCCATTTATTAGTTTCCCTAAAGATGAAGAAAGTAGATGGCTAGTAAATGGCTACATGTTTCTATGAGTTGTATTCAGTGGATTTAAAATGTGATGAATGTGACAATAAATTTTATAATTACTGTTTCTTATTTATCTTTCGTATTTATAAAATATTGAGTACACACACATTAATTAATACAAATTTAATATTAAAAAACCAGCACAGAACTTTTGCACACACTTGAAATTATAAAATTTGTCAAGAGCTATTTACTTGAACACTTTGATAAATTTAAAATCCATCTATAGACACACAGTTGTAACTTATTTAGTTTTTGAATCAAAAATCTAAAATTGGGTGAAATAGCTAACAACTTTATGTACAATAAATGGTTTAAAAAAGTTACCTTCCATCTTGTAAACATTATATGTATAACTTTTCACGTTAATAATACTTCTATGCGTAATTGTCCTAAAATAAATTTGCGTTTACAAAAACATAAGCAATTATGTATCCATAATATAAATAAAAGCTTTCAGTGGTGACCCAGACGTGATTTGAGCACGCAACCTTCTTATCTGTTTTCACTATTTTTATTTTATGCATCAATAAAATATTTATTAAGGCAGTCATTTCTTAACTTGTGCATTTATTTTTCAATTTATTCCAACTCGTGTTAACCTCATTAAGTTTAAAAAAGGAAGTTTGAATTATGTTCTGCTATTAAATCTTTAAGATAATTTTCACACCTAATACAGTTAAAAATAATATATAGTATATATTTTAAAACATGTCCAGTATCTGGTCTGCTGTCCTAATAAACATTTGGTGAACTGTATATGGACTGTGGGCCGGGTAAACCTTTCCGGAGACCGTATCTGAACTGCCGTCCTGATAAAAATTTGGAGGGCCATATCTGGTCTGCGAGCCGGGTAAACATATCCGACGGAGCTTTTCTGGCTTGAGAGCCGGTTAAACCTGCCCGGAGGGGCGTATCTGAATTCCGGGCCTGCAATCAATCTATTCACTACATCGTATTGATCTTACATGTACGGATTTTTGTTGTATACGTGCTAGTTAAATTTGATCCCAATGCGAACTTAAGCTAATTATATAACAGCTCAAATTGCTAAAAACATTGAAAAGTTACACAAATTCAATAAATATTCAGTAGTATGCACATTCGCATCGCCTTACAATGTTTAACCGTAACTCAAATTCAGAACTATTCAGTATTATACACATTCATAGCGCTAACTTTTTATAAGTAAATGTTATGTCGCCAAGAGAAGCGATAAAGAATCAAATCAATCAATCAAGCTGAATTTTCGCATAGCAGTCACGTGGCTACTAGCGACATGTTGCTCCCACTTTTTGAAGCTCTTCTCAATACGATGCTCAATCTACTTATATTTCACGTCTATGGGTATGCCCACTGCGCTTGTTAAAAGTAGTTGGTATTATCGTTTGCATGTTAGTTATTGGTATATTTTTGTCTTATCTTGTTTCCTAAAAATGGCAACAGTGTGAGAGATCACACGGCTTCTGATCAGGGCAAGAAGCCAAGATTCTCTGCTTTACGTGTTCTGAAAAGGATGTCTGTCAAGGCAGCCGTGTGAATATCTGTATGTAGAATTTATGGAGTCAGATAAATAAAGTATATTTTTGTAGAGAACGACTGAATAATTTGATTCAGGGAGAGTCTCGCAACAAGTGGCGACAACGGACATGATTTTTAAAGGTACGCTAGTGACATTTTGACTCAATTTCGTTTTCGCAATGGATAATGCACATAAGCATCGGAAAAAAGTGGTGCGGAGCACATTTACACGGCTTTGTAACCAGATAATGGCAAGCATCGACTCAGAGGACGCAGATGAACTTTTGGAAATTGGAGGAAAGTTCGAAAACTTAAACGTGAAGTTCTCAGAACTGCAAAGACTGGATCAAAAAATTTTGAAACTTTTGCTGGAAATTGAGGAAACTACAGACAAGGAGCTCGAAAACGAAAGTGTCCACTGAGCTCTATTAAAATAGTTTTTATAAAATTAAGGCCATTTTCAACAAACGATTTAAAGAAATCGAAAGTGTTTCAAATGTATATCAACAAACACAAGTCCCAAAGTTCAAACTTCTACAAATTGAACTCGGAAAGTACGATGGAAGTGTCAAGGACTGGTTATCGTTCTTGTCAATGTTTAAAAATATTGACGAGGATAAGAACATTGATCGAAGTAATAAATTTCAATATCTATTACAGTATACTGTTACGAATTCCCGTGCCCGAGAACTAGTTCAAAGTTATCCAGCTACAGCTGAAAATTATCCTAAGGTGATAGAAAGTTTTAAATTCAGATTTGGAAAGAGGACATTTTAGTGGAGTTTTACATCAGGGAATTACTTACACTAGTGATACAGAACTCCAATTCAAATTCTTCGTTTTCTCTATCATCTCTGTATGATAAACTTGAATCACAGTTACGAGCATTGGAATCATTGGGTATAACCACGAAAATGTTTGAGGCAGTTTTATTTCCTCTAGTCGAGTCGTGCATTCCCGAGGAGTTGCTCAGAGTCTGGTAGAGTCAACCAAAATTAGGAGACGCACCAAAAGATCGTCTCAACGACCTTATGAAATTTATTCGAAATGAAGTCGATAATGAGGAACGTATCTCAATGGCAATCGAGGGTTTTCATCTTAAACGATCAATGACCAAGAAAAAAATCGCTTCCGAAAAATGAGGAATACGTACCGACTGCTAATGATTTATTTAGAAGTGAAGAAAAGAAAGAAAAAGTAGCTGTATTTTCTGCGGTAAATCGCATGATAGCAAAGAATGTTTTCAAGCACAACGGGTGTCTCACGAAGAAAAACAGAAAACAATTAAAGAGAAGAAGGCGTGTTTTACTTGTTTGAAGCTTTGGCATCATTCAAAGGCTTGCAAATCGAAAGTTAAATGCGTGATTTGGGGGTGAAGACATTGGGTTATAATGTGTCCAGAAATACCAGCAAACCGAAAGAAAGACGAAGTTATAAACACAGCAAAAAGGGGAAATTCAAAATTCATTGTCAAATCACAGCTGTTCAGCGGAAGTTCTACTTCAGACTTTACAGGAAAGCTACAGTCAAGCAAGGGAAGTCGGACTATACGAGCACTTTTCGACAGCGGTTCATAGCGATCTTACATCTTGAAGAAAACTACCGATGAGATGGGATATGAGCCAATAGGAACTGAGGATTTGACTCATTCTTTATTTGGAGGTACAACGCTGAAAAAAGAACGGCATCAGCGGTACAAGATAAATTTGAACAGTTTCAACAGTGACTACAACTGCGCTATTCAAGTTCTGGACCAAACTATGATACTTGGAAATTACCAAGACTCAAAAAAAGCAATGGGAAAAGGAGTTGAGAGAAAAGAAAATATAGATAGCGGATTATGGAAAAGGTCGTCCAGATATTGAATTGCTGATTGGAGCTGATATTTGTGGAGAACTCTTTACCGGGAAAAGTCACAAACTCAAGTGTGAACTGATAGCCGTTGAAACCAGTCTGGGCTGGTTAATTATGGGAAAAGTACCCGGCGAAAGAATTCATGGTTTATCATCTCTAACTGTCACATCCCTCTTATCTCAAAATGCATCAATAACAAATCTTTGGGATCTAGACACCTTAGGTATTAAAGATCCAATAGAAACCAAATCCAAGCAGGAGTTGGAAAAGGCTGCTTTGGATTACTTTGAGAAAACCGTCTCTGTAGACAAAAATGGACGCTACGAAATCCACTTACCGTGGTTAGAAAATAAAGACCTAAAACCAAATATGGAGATTGCTGAGAAACGATGTGTTTCTACTGCCATACAGCTTCAACAGGAAGGAAAGCTTAGTAGCTATGATAAGGTTTTCAAAGAATGGGAAAAATTGGGTATTATTGAAGAGGTACTTTTCTAGAGAGAAGAGCTCGGAGAACGATGCCACTACTTACCACACCGAGGTGTATTTAAAGAGAATTCCACAACGAAAATCAGGACCCGTGTACGATGCTTCATGTCGTGGAAAAGATTCACCTTCCCTTAATGATTGCCTTGAAAATGGTCCGAATCTGTTAGAAGAATTAGCACCTATACTGATGAGGTTTCGAAAAGACAAAATAGGAGTTGTGGCGGACAGCAGAAAAGCGTTTCTCCAAATCTCAATTGCGAAAGAAGATCGGAATTTCCTCAGATTGTTGTGGTGGGAAGATTTTGAAAAAAGACAATAGAAAGTGTTTAGACACCGACGAGTTGTGTTTGGTCTCACCTGTAGTCCATTCCTTTTAGGTGCTGTATTAAATCATCTATTAGAATCAAGCTCACCTAGTAACCAGGAGACGGCCGAGACATTAAAAAGATCTTTCTACGTAGATAATTGTGTGGCCTCTGTATCAAGTGAGGAAATGTTACAAAAATTTATCCAAGAGTCAAGACAATTATTGGATAAGACTTGCTTCGATCTAAAAGAGTGGGAGCACAATGATTTTCAAGATAAAACAGAAGATCCCATTCCAGTTCTTGGATTATTGTGGGATAAAGAATATCTTCTGCGATGTAAAACCAGTTGGTGAAATGAAATCCAGTGTTACCAGGAGAGATGTCTTATCTGCGGTCTGTAAGATTTTTGATCCTCTAGGGTTTTTGTGCCCCGTCACACTATTCCCCAAGATTCTTGTTCAACAAACATGGATTCTCAAAATTGATTGGGACACTACGCTGCCTGAGGAAATGCAGAAGAGATTTAAAGACTGGATTATTTATGTGCCACTACTATCGAAAGTGAAAATTCCAAGATGCCTTGATATTTGCCAATACCATGTCATATTAAGTTTGCATACATTCTGTGATGCTAGTAAATCTGGATATGGGGCGGCTGTATTCCTTCGAAGAGTTCAAGAAGGAAAAATAACGGTACACCTGATCCAAGGGAAAAGTAGAGTAGCCAGGGGGAGCCATCTGGCCGAAAAGCGAGTTGCAGTATGACGCGTTTTACGTAGTATCGTGGCGTACTGGCAGGAAAGTCAGACCCTGGCGCCTAGACGTTTCCCATACAACTGAATCGGATTTCGCCTTGAATTATTAAACTCACAGAAGACGAATCCGACCTCACAAAACGACGAATTTTCTTTTATTTAATAACTGATAAGATGAAGCATTTACACAAGGAGCCTCATTAATGAAATGAATACCATTTTTTGAGAAAAACGCTACTGAAATGTGTGAAAAACAGAAATCTCCAAGACCATTAACCACTCCCTCTGCTGTTTCATTGGCTTTGTAGATTGGACTCTGGGCCCCGTTTCGCGGTTTTACAAGATATCTATCGTCGAGGGATTTGCTTAGTGAAAGGGGATCGTAGGATCATTCAATAGTGCAAATTGGGAAAACTTTTTGTCTTCTTTTTCGTTTTTCTTGGGTGGAAGGTCATTTTGACCGCTTGTTTGGAGTAGAAAAAATAATGCTCAATTTTCAAACATGAGAAAAACACTACTGATCGCTTAAATTTAATCTTCTATCGATACTTTCATTCAACACTTTCGTACCTAATTCATCCTACAAAAAAAGTGATTTCAGATTTTTTTTCTTCGAATTTTCAAAATAAACGAACCACATTTTGAAAATAATGAACATAAAAAAATGCAAGCATACTTTTAAAAAATTAAATCATTCAAAATAACTTCATGATTGATTGTTTCTAATCTATAGTAGTCATTTAGCAAGTTAAAAAAGTTATTTTTCAAGTTGAAATCAATGTATTGAAAAAGAAATCACGTCATTACTTGGGGCCATCGTGGCTCAGTGGGTATGCCCACTGCGCTAGCAACCTTCAAGGTATAGGCGGCGCAAATTCGATTCCTGTCAGGTGCATTCCTCCCTGGGTGTATTTCTCTCTTCTGTGTCAGTAAAGCTTTTAATGTGGGTCTGTCTATTACTTGATATTGTATGTCGTGTCTGGAGCAGCATGGTCAAATATGACCCTTGCGCCATAAAAAAACCAAACCAACCAACCACTTCCTTACATTATTCCTTTCATCAATTCACACAAATTTTTGCTTTTGTAAATTTCCTGCACAAGGTACATACAGATTTATCACAATTGGTATAACTTTTCAGTTTTGTTTCCCTTGCCTCTATTATTTCGTGCTGCTTTAGTTTACGGGTAGAGGCATCACAAACATCAATAAATGACATTTTATAGTATAGATTAACTAAACTTACCAGGAGTGGGGATTTCAAGCAAATGCATTGAATCTTTAAGTACTATTCAATGTGGAATAAAATCCCAAAAACTCAACTTATAGCTCAAGCTCTGGAAAAATTACATAATTCTTTGTGAGTTTGCGTAACCAAGAACTAAACTAGTGTCGGCGAATGAAGGATCGCAGCGGCATCGTAATAATCCCTTATCCACGCACATCTTCTTGGCCCTGGGTTCGAATCCCGGTCTGGGAAAGGATGTTCTTAATGGTTCGAAACAACAGTTTTGAAAAACAGGTATGTGAACACTGGACTATAATTATTTCAAGCAAATTGTAGCCAGCTTTCAAATAAATTCTTCGATGGAAAAAAAGATAGTCCTAATGCCAATATATTTTGCGTAGTGTTTTTGTTTTCACACTTTCCTTTTAATAAAATGCACAATTTCTCAAATCTGACTGTCCCTAAACAGAAACAAGCCAAAGATCCGAGGACAATACTTCGTCATTTGGAACCATGGTCAGATGACGAGGCGACACTTGACCCCATTCTCCAAACTTCCACACCGCGCCAACGTGAGGACATTTGAGACCAAGGCAGATTTAACGTGCACAATCCCCACGTACACGACGGTCTTTGATTGGATCGAGTTTCGAACTCGCAACCTTCTGGTTGCTAATCCGCTGCTCTTCCAATCGGGCTACCACGGCCCATGGTGAGAAAATAATACTATATTTATAGACCGTTAAAATTACTTTGCGGTCAAACTGACCGCTTCCTTAATTCTATTAATATGTAAAAAGTGATAACTGTTGCTCCATGATAAAATTTCCTTTTGATTTGAAAATTAAGAATAATTGTAACATAGAATGTTTTGACGAGATTAATTATTCAAATTGCTATCAAATTCGTTTTTCGTAAAATACTTTCCACCAAACATTAGGTGTTCTGTGAAAATTGATAAACCCTTTCATACTTAAAGCTAATTGTAGAATATATCATTCAGGTCTAAGGTACTCTTCCTGCGGTTTGGTTGCTCTAGATTTAGTTTTTCATAAAAACTCTAGTTTGGTTCCCCAGTACTCAGGCACTTTTCAAACAATAATTTCCAATTTTGTGTAATTGTGTCTTATATTCCACAAGGAATCTGCATATGATGAGCAAAGTTTAACTACCGAAGACCCTGATTTTTAAAAGAATAAATCATCTACGCAATCAATAGTTACAGATCGGTTGCTTTTAAATAAAATAGGATGCACTTAATTGAGTGTTAATCGCGTTCAATGAATTGAATACATACTCAAATATGTGTAAACATAAACAGATAACATCTTTGCTACGCTAATTAAACGCAAGAACTTTCCCCGATCACTGCAAATCCCTTGAGGACAGATGTCTGGTAAAACTGCGAAACGAGGCCCCTGGAGTCCAATCCACAAAGCCAATGAAACAGCAGGGGGAGTGGTTAATGGTTTTGGAAATTTCTGTTTTTCACACTTTTTAGCAGCGTTTTTCTCAAAAATGGTATTCATTTCATTAATGAGGCTCCTTGTGTAAATGCTTCATGTTATCAGTTATTGAATAAAAGAAAAATCGTCGTTTTGTGAGGTCGGATTCGTCTTCTGCGAGTTTAATAATTCAAGGTGAAATCCGATTGAGTTGTATGGGAAACGTCTAGGCGCCAGGGTCTGACTTTCTGCCAGTACGTCACGATACTACGTAAAACGCGTCATATTGCAACTCGCTATTCGACCATATGCCCCCCCCCCCGAGTAGCACCTTTACACAAAATGTCTATTCCCAGTCTAGAATTATTAGCTTGTTGCATCGGTGCCCGTCTTGCTTCTACAGTCATAAAGGCAATGGATTTGAAATATATTCCCATCTTCTATTGGGCAGACTCTTCTACGTCACTCTGTTGGATACAAAGAGAAGAGCATTGGGGAGTATTTGTCAACGACCGTGTAAAAAATATCCCAACTGTCTAAAAATGGAGATATCAACAACGCTTGAGAGAGGATTTCCGAAAGAGGTTTCGTGATGAATATCTTGGTCTCGTAGTTCAACAACCACCTAAGCATAAACATTTAGTGAGAGAACCTAAGGTAGCGGACATTGTTCTTGTTAGTAGTGAAAGTAAGAAAAGAATTGACTGGCCATTGGGACTCATTATTGCTACTTTCCCTGGGAAAGACAATGTTATACGAGTGGTCAAGGTGAAAACTGCAACCGGGAACTCACCAGACCAGTTCAAGCTGTAATCCGTAGCTGTTCTATCCGTTAATATTGTCCCATTTTGATCAACTATGCAATAAGGTGATACCTAATTCAGTAGACTATTCCTGCAGCTGATATCCATACTTCGGAGAAAAAAGGAACTGTTGCATCTGAGAGGGCAGAGTTTGAAAAAGAAACTGTTACTGACAAAATTATTCCTGTTGACATTAAAACAAGAAGTGGAAGGAAAGTCTTTTTACCAGAACGCTATAGATTATAATTTCGTACAATAATTTAATTTAGTATTAAGATTAATTGATAGATATTTGTTATTTGTATGGTATTGAAAACTAATGTGCTAATTTCTTTATTTTTGTGTTTTCATATTTGTTTTGATTTTACGACCACCGAAAATCAAAAGGTGGGAGGATGTTAAAAGTAGTCCGTATTATTGTTTGCATGTTAGTTATTGACATATTTTTGTCTTACTTTATTTCCTAAAAATGGCAACAGTGTGAGAGATCACACGGCTTCTGATCAGGGCAAGAAGCCAAGATTCTCTGTTTTACGTGTTCTAAAAAGGATGTCTGTTATGGCAGCCGTGTGAATATCTGTATGCAGCTTTTATGGAGTCAAATAAATAAAGTATATTTTTGTAGAGAACGACTGAATAATTTGATTCAGGGAGAGTCTCGCAACAGCGCTAGCAACCTCTGAGTTGTAGGCGGCGCAGGTTCAATTCCTGTCAGCTGCGACTCCTTCCTGAGTGTATTTCTCTCTTCTGTGTCACTAAATACTTTCATTGTGCGTGCATGTCTATTACTTGATATTGCGTGTCTTGTGTCTGGTGCAGCATGGCTGAATATGGCCCTTTCGCAATAAAACCTCAACGAACCAACCAACCAACCAAAAATACTAAGACCGAAGTTATTTTAAGGTTAACAATGCAACAAAAATGCTGAGTAATAGAAAAGTATCGAAATGACATTCTTTGATTACAAAATATTATGTAATGTTTTACAATTATCTGAGATTTTGAAAATAAATTTACCTTATTTTTGAATCCGCCACGGCATAGAATCAGATTGCTCAGTCTTGACGTCTTATTAACTGCCGTCAGCGCAAGCAGTACCGAAATCTGATCCTAAAGGTTGTTCAGGACAAATCAATATGCGATTTGATTACTACATAAATATTTTTAATTGGATTGAAATTGGATCTGCTGCATTTCTAGGCTGAAGGTGGGATCATTGCAGCAATCGCTACCAATCTACATGCATTTTAGTTTTTCAATGCTGACATCCAATATTTCTAGTGCTTCAATTCTTTTAAGGTTAGAGTAAAACGCGCTTAACTTATACTGAAATTAAATATTTCTTTCCACTTTAGCCAATTTAGTAATAAACCTATATTTAAGTCTGGGCATTTTTTCGTTGAAGAATTTATGACGTAATATTCAATAAAATAAAATAAAAACGGTAAAGCTTTGCATTTTAAAGTAAATAAATTCCATAGTTCAAATTGTATGACCAAAATCTCATTCGGAATTCATCCATTTCCAGATAAATTTGTAGTAGTTCAAGTACTGAGATGTATTTGCAGTGGTTTAAGAACTATATATTATCATGAAACTATCCACTTTGTAATATAAACACATACAACCATGGTAACTTCATTTAACGTATAGTTATAAACTTGTGTGTTCAATTGTTTTCGCAGTAACATTTATGGATAACTAATTTTTTTCCATCTGTAATTGTTAACTATGGGAGGTATTTTTTCTGTCGAGCTAAATATAGGTGGCGGTAGTGTTTTTCTAATGGAACATGTTTTCTGTACGTATTACGGACGTGACATCGCTTGGCTTATTTTTCGAAAACGATTTAGGCACGTTGGCAATAGAAATTCAAAAGAATGAATTGATATAAGATAGTTTTTGCCAATGTCTATTAGATTAAACGCCAAACGTGGCGAAAGCGTAGGTAAAATACATTTTAAGGTTCCCGGAATTTTTCATACCAGAGCATTTGGATAGCAAAAGTAACATTTTCTCTTTCAGTCTGGTTTGTTTGATCAAGACATATTTAACGTGCACCAGCCCCCACGTACACGACGGTCTTTTGTTGGATCAAGTCTCAAACCCGAAAACCTCCTGTAGCTAAATAGCCCGTTGTGTTGCACGAGTGAGACGCTAATTAACTACCTACCTACCTCCAGTTGCTAATCTGCCTGACGTGTGGTGTTGTCCTAGGATCTTTTCCTTCGGGTTTGATCCCGGACCGTCGCCAATAGCCTGTTGTGTTGCTCCAGCGTGACGTTAATTAAGGATACCAATACCACGACTCTACTAACTGGGCTATCGCGGCCAGGAACAAGAAATTGGTAACGGGTTGTTTGGGTAATCCGTATTATTTTAGTTTGGTAGTTAGGTAGTTGAATTATCATCGCACTGATGCAACACACAACGGACTATTGACGACGGTCCGGGATCAATCTCGATGGGTAGGTAGGTTTTAATTAACTTCGCACCGAATCAACACAACGGGCTATTGACGACGGTCCAATCCCGATGGGAAAGATCCGAGGATAACTCCTCGTAACTTTGAACAGATGACGAGGTCACAATTGAGATGACACCCCATTCTCCAAACTTCCACACCACGCCAAAGTTAGGACATTTAAGGTCATGACAGATTTAAAGTGCACCAGCTTCCACGGAAACGATGGTCTTTGGTTGGATTCGAACTTTCAACACTCCGGTTGCTAATCCGTTACACTTCCAACAGGGCTATCGCGGCCCTTGTTGGCTTTGTTATGAAGTGAAGTGAAAAAATAATAAATACTTTTATAAAATCTATTTGGCAACAAGAATATCCAGTTTTCCCGTTTCGTTCTTCGTTCAGTAACCGAAACTTTCGAATCTCACGAATTTTTCATGTTTTTTTTTAAACTTTAAAGTTAAATATTTAGTTCGTGTATACTGCACTTCAAGACTTATTATTATACATCTCAAGTGTTCTAATTAATATAGTTTATTCATGATCCAGTCTAAATGATTTTCACATGATCTATGTCAAATTATCTTATCAGAATATTTATTATGTCAACTTGTAAACATCTGCAGTTTTAAAGAAATCAGTTTCAGAGGTCCAGGTACGTCAAACGTGGCGACTTATTTCTCCTAAATCTCTTCCGTACATTATCTGTTCGCAACAAATTAATTTGATATGTGTACTTCTGATTTGTCCAATTAATTAAAAAGCATTATCTGGACGTCTTCTCATTTTGATGTTTCAGATTAGAAAAATTATTTGTATATTATTCCTCTTCAAAGGTTCAAATTTTTATTTGTAGATGAAGAAATGTAAATATTTGGATGTCAGATTAACGTTTCTAAGATTTTTCTAATTTTCTCCAATATTTACGACTTTGCTAAATACCCCAGGTATTTTCCAGGTGACATTTTCAAGTTTTGCATTAAAAATTATATCATCAGTAACCATAGTTAAAGGAATTTTTTTAACATTTCCTAAATTCATCTGCTGTAATAATTACGGGTAGTTCAAAAAATAATTTTTCCAGGATTTATTAACTAAATACATAGTATGTTATCCAAGTATAATTAAATGTCAAAAAATATTTTGATGATTAACATATTATGCATACATTAACACTAATTATTTATATTATGAGTATTACTGTAGTAAAAATCATCCAAATACTATGAAATGTAAAAGTAATTGGTTCTTTACAATATACCTGTTTAACTTGGACGTAAGACTAGCTCTCCAGCATGGGCAATCCCCTTTCGTAGCCTGAGTTTTGGGAATTCCCTTTCACCGTTTTAAGGCATTTTCACTCACATAGGTTAAGCTGGTGCCATTTCTGGCCCTGGATGCAATGTAATGTAATGAAATGTAAGATTTCACACATAGTTCCTGTTTTGCAAAATTCTTGTTTGCATTCCCATCTGTTTTGAAATGTAAAAGCAGACACTCCTCAACAATCTACCTACTTAATCGCTCAGACTTAAGACTAGCTCTCCAGCATGGGGAACACTTCAGCTTTTTGCTTTTCTTCCTTCCTCATTGTGTTGTCTCTTGTGTTTGGTACATCTTGGCCAAATGTGGACCTTGCTCCATAAAACCTGAAAGCAACAACCAGTATGGGGAGTCCTCTTTCGTAGCCTGAGTCTTAAGAATTCCCTTTCTTCAGGCATTTTCACACACTGGCTAACCTGGTGCCAATGCTGCCCCTGGATGCAATGTAATCAAATGGTGGATTTCACACATTGTTCCTGTTTTGGAAAAATCCTGTTTGTATTATCATCTTTTTCAAAATTTAAACTCCTCAGCGACCTACCTGTTTAACTACCGCTCAGACTTAAGATCAGCTGTCAAGCATGGAAATTGCCTATTTCAGTCTGAGTCTTGCGAATTTCCTTTCGTGGTATTTATGCATTTTCACACACACTAGGAAAGCCAGTGACGACACCCTGAATGTAATCAATAGGGAATTACACTCATAGTTCCTGGTTTGGAAAAATTCTGTTTAGATTCCCATCTGTTTTAAAGTATTAAAAGTAGTACAGGTACTCCTCAATGACCTACCTTTTTAACAAACGCTCGAACTTAAGATCAGCTCTTCAGCATTGGGAAGAGGTGATCAATCACTGAGGATTGAATCAATGAAGCAATGAAGTTTTTAGTAAGAAAGGAGTCTGTATAAGTACCTCAATTTGCATTAAACTTTTTAGTCCTGCATACTAATGCTAGATCATGTGCTGCACCCTAATGAATCTACCTCAAAAGAGAAGTTGAAAATGGAAAAGGGAGATTGTCTTATACATCTGCATCTAGGTGGTTATTATGTTGTGAAAGAAAGGATAAAAAGTCAGAAGAAAAAATAATCAAGTGCAGGTTACTTCAAACTATAAGAGAAGTAATTTCATACTGATAATGGAAAAAGTGGAAGCACTTCAAAAGAATTGATGGTGATGAATTGTGAAGGTAACTGGTAAAATGAAAACAAATATAGTTTTAAAGCATGTGCTGCAAATGTTAAAGTTACTGCAAAACATGTATAAAATTTATTTCAAAAAGACATGCTTTGCAGTTTGGATCAGATGATTATTGTTTGATGTCAATGAAGATGTCGATTTTGTTATGTCGTGTTTTGGAGAAACTGATGGAATTTTGCAGTGACTGACTAGTTTCTGAAAAATTAATGTCCAAGAATTCTTTAATATTATTGCAACATTTATTTACTTGTTGATTATTAGTTTGTTATATTTTAACTAGTTTTTTTTACCTGATTTCATTAAATTCCAATCCATTAGTATCAAGTTTTACTTGTTTAATATTCGATAGTTTGTTATGAAATTCACTTAAAATATGTTAAGAATGTTTAGCCTTGCTATATTTCATACAAATATACTTACTGGTGATTGATGAAATATCTACATGTTTCTATTTGAATTTTCTTGTATAAAATTAATAGTGGTGAATTGCTGGGTGTGGTGAATTTCTAGTTCAATCACTACTGAAATTTGAGGTAAAATTAAAAAACTATCAATTTTTGACAATTGTATTAAAACTCATTTCAGTCACTATCTTTTCAAGAAAGTGCAATTAACTTGAGGGAAATTGTTTCATGGAAAAGGAGCATTTGGTCAGTTACTGGCTGGTTCACCTTACTCTCAAAAATCTGTTTTGATTGGAAATTTGTTCCTTTTAAAATGTGATAAATACTTATTAAATGTATGTCAAAAATATGTGAGCTTTATTTTTTAAATCTTTGCGTGTTTCTGTACATCTGATGAGTTAAAACTAGATGTTTATCTGGGAGATATGTGATCTTCTGCATAACTTTAGGCAAAGTGCTTGTCAGAACGTTAATAAAGTTTATAAATTGCATTAGCATGATCATGAGGTTTATAAGTAACGTCTTTGTATTGATATTTTGATAATTTTTTAGTTAGAATCAATTTTTTTAATCGCTACATGTTTTGTTCTTATTCTATGTAATTTAATTTTTTCTTTTAAGTGACGATAATGGCCCAATATGTAAAAAATGATATAAATTATCATGGAGCTCGGAACAAAACAACTACAAGCAATCCCAGGAGACAGAGACAAGATTCGGGAACAAAGAAAAATCAGAATTATTCTGCGGTATGGTTTCTCATGATCTCAAAATTAGTTTGTCCTACAAGAATGAACAACTTTTTGCCATCAATTTAAGGGAGATTTAGTCGCAACAAATTTCGTGCATTTTTAGCTGCAGGGCATCCCAAATAATGATCATGGAATGTTTATTAAAATAACACTAACATTAAACAAACAAGAGTATATTTTATAATTTACATTATATATATCATATTCCCAACCTTTTTGATTCGTGGAGCCCTTTTTAGAATCAGTTTCTATGGCAGAGCTCCTAAGGCGTACCCTACGTTTTACAAGTTAATGGTGTTTTGGAGTAGTGTTACAGGGGGAGGAAGAGGGAAAGATTTTTAAACAATTGCGCTATGTCATTGCAATGAAATTATATTTTAAAAACTAATACTTGGCCATACATAAAAGTTCTTCCAAAGTTCAATAAATTAAACATTTGCATTACAACAGATTTTATATTGTTGGTTATTAGCACAACTCTTTAAAAATGAACACTTACTAACTACACAACTAAACACTCACAAAGAGGTCAAATGCACAGAAAACTTGTAGCAGAATCGTTAAGAAATCAGTGTGAAGTGATTCCAAATTGACTTGCCAGCCTCTATTTATATCAGGCTAAATTTCGAGAAACTTTAAGAATGTGTGTGCAGTTCCAAGAAATCACTTGGACATTCAGTTCCAGGAAGGACCATTAAAACGTTACACACAACAGAGTATGTGCAACAGGTTGGCACCTGTCGTCCTTGTCGTCTGTCTTGCGCTACAATAAGTTTACATCTAGTTACAGGTTGGTACCACTGGTATATATAATACATAGGTCACAATATAGAGTAAAAATCTACAAATTTGTATGTTTCTTAGTCCTAACCTATATATTTATCCACTAATACTTCAGAACTAAGCAATTTTTTACCATTGAAATTTCAAAAACTCTTTACAACAATAGTTGTGTGTGTGCTCCAGTGCGACGTTAATTAAATACCTACCTTTACAACAATAGTCATTTGCTACTGTTAGCTTTGACTTAATTAGTTCTAAGCTGCTTTAGTTTCTGATCAGTTTATTTAGTGCTTGCTCCTCAGTGAAAGTCTTTCAATTGGGCATTTGAGCCTGGTATTCTTAAAACAAGTTTAAACATACCTTTAGTCTTAAGGTTTAGCACATCAATTTGTTTCTCAAATCACTGAAATTATTGAACCAACTTTATATATATTCTTTACGCCCTGTTTGCAATCCAGAAATGCATATATTTCACTATCAATTAGTATAGGCTAATTTTTATCGGTTATTATAAGTAATTTTTTGATACTTATATATGACTACCTCGAAGTCTAAACTGTCAATAATGGCAATTTATGCCATTGGCTGGAATTATGCATTATTTAAATTTTGCAATCATGATTGGAAATGAAGTTTTATTGAAGGTCAATACAGGAGCTGGGAGGATCCAACTAATTAACTAATATGGAAGAGCTGGCCACTCTACATTCTACAGCTGAAACTACTGAAAGCAACATGATTCTAAGAATTTCTGTTTCATGACAGTAAAAGCAATTTTTATCATTTCAATATTTTATTTTTTGTCAAGTTTAAAATTTTTTAATTCAATAAGTTGCATGGAAAAAGGAAGGCCCACACTTTTTCAGTTGTATTTACAATCCTGAGATATTACATCATGTTAATAGTTCATGATCTAATTGTAGAACTCAAACAGTAGCAATGCTTGGAACCCACCTAGAACTTCTAATGCTGCTCCTCCATTTAACTATGATATTTGGGACAGTCTTCCTGCAGATCCTACACCAATTGATAATGCATGGGAACAAAATAGAGAGGTACTTTATGTATTTATATATTCATTTTTTACTTACATATATGTTTTATTTCCTTTTGGTGTCTGAAATATGACCTAGACAAATGTTTAATGAAATTAAAAATTGCAAACATTTTTATCAAGATGTTCATTCTGAAGTTTCAATGTAGAATGAATAATAGTGTTTTTACCATATTACTCTCTCTGTGTCTTAACTCTTTTGTATTGAGTTCAAATAATTCTTTAGCTGCCAAACATTGCACTTTGTATTTTAATGTTTGTCATCTGCCAATCCCGATATGCTAAAAAACTGCAGACCTAAGATGTGATCATGATTGAATTTGCAAAATAGAAAAGAGTTGCATATCAAGTTGTAGAAAATGTTCTTTGATGTATTCCGTGAGATTTCTTTATGAAAAGACGTACTTACAAAGGATTGAAATGCTATCCATTTCCATTTGAACTGAGTTGTGTACAACTAAGATTCACATCACGTGCACTCTTTCGGTTGTATCAGAAACGTCTTGGCTGCCAGTGGTTGACTTTAAAGACAGTATGTAACAATCACTTTCTCACTCAGAACAGGTTTCACACTATTGGAGGAAACCTATAGGCTTGCTAAAAATCTTAATTTAGAACAGATATTCGGAGTGGACAGTGTGATGCTCTTGGTCTGTAAATAGTATTCTACCATATGTATAATAAATCATTTATATTGCGTTCCTCTCTGTGAACACAGTAACATCAAGTGTACCCCTATACCAGATCTGTTACACATTCATTTATGTAAAGTTTTGTGCTTAAAAGCGGAAAAGTGATGCATTCTCGACTAAAAATATCAAAAAATTTTTACTGAAGGTTCAAAATCTTAGCAACCTGAAACTTTATATTATTGAGAACTTATGTTTTAAAGTTGGACCTGACATTTTTGTTTCGGTTAAAATGCAGTGTTATATATACCTTTTGACACGTATTGAACTGAATGCAAATTAAATAGGGGAACAAATATTAAATGTACAAATATACAATGACAAAATTATTTTTGAAAAATATGAGTTTGTAAAGAAATGAAATTGTTTCTGAATGTTCTGTGAATTCTTATTTAATAGTCAGCCATTCTTAATCTTTTAATTTTAGTGCCAAACATATAAACCAAAGTTTAGTATTATCAGTTTACAGTAAATTGAGAATGGGGAGATAATGGCTTTTTTAATCTTTTCATTATCACTTCGTTCTCATTTGAAAAATAAAGCAATCGAAACACTGCTGAAAACAAAAAACATTTTATAGATCTTTTGTTATCTAATTTTTTTATTTTTAAAATTATTGCATCTTAAAAATAAAAGTATAGGAATTGAGATACTTATTGATTGAGATTATATTCTTGAGATTGACATTTTTAATCAGTATAATTTACCTGTTTTTACATAAAAACTTAAACAAAAGACATACTTCCAATGATCCTGAAATGAATATTAAATGCTTTGTAGTATTGAAGTTTGATTTTTGTGCTTTGTTTTTATCATAGATTCATAGCATGATTTTAAAATCAGTGCATTCAAATCTAGGTGCCAGGATGGTCCAAAAGAAATCGTAAGTTTCGAACATATTCAGACAATAGTTCAATCCAAATTCAACAGGAAATGCCAGATTGGAAAGATATTAATTCAGAATTTCCACCACTAGGTTTGTATATTTCCTTTAAGATTAACATCCTACCAGCATCTAATTTACAATAACTGTAATAAAAAAATTATTTGAAAAGTTATTAAATTTCACTTGCTCATGCCATTCACGAGTCCTCCATTTGATTACTCTGACTCTGTTTTTGCCAGTATATGTGTAAATGCCCTTAAGAGTGTTTTCACACATACTGACTGTCCCAGGATACAATGCCATATAATCAAATGGAGAATTTCACAAATAGACCAGTCAGCAGATTTTCCAGTTCAGCTGACGACACCGACAAATGCAGCTGGCGTTGAATTTGACAAATCCGATGTTGGAATGTTTTCATTTCATATTCTGTTGGTGATCCGCAAACTTTGCTTCTCTGCACCTGTCATTTCCTGTTACGATTACTCAGCTGTGCTTAAGTTTTGGATAGTCCCCTAACACAACTAGTTATCCACACCATTTCTGATCTTTATTCAGAGCAAATAGAAATGATTAAGCTTCTTGTTTACTGAACAGTTAACTTAATAATCTAGTCGTTAGAATGGTACTCAGTCATTAAGTTAGTGCCTTAATAGTCTAGTTTTGCTGTACACTTTTAAAAATAAGTAATTTAATAAAGTTTTATGCACTTATTTATAAAATTAAATGGTCTTGGAAAATTATTAAGTAGTTTAGTTGAATTTGTTTAAGGCTAGAGAAAACGAGTATGTATGCAGTCAAATAGTTGAAGCCAATACACTGAAAAACTTCATAACAAAAGAATGCCAATTTAAATCATTTGATTAAAAAATTCATTGATTTAAATTATAAACCATTGTTATATTATATCTAAATGAGTTTGAAACTTTGCTTCTACATCCTAAGAATGATCCTTTCCTATAAATGTGTGTATGCTCTCTACTTGATGCTGTCTATCTTTGGTGTAGCTTGTCCAAATATGGCCCCTGTGCCATAAAAACCAACCAATCAATCCTTTATCAACTGAAAATCACCTGCTTTCTGTCTTTAAAAACATTCACTTGAGAAGATACTGAATAACAGAAATTACATTGAATTTATGAGCGAAGGGGCAAAAAATTCCCTGAAAACGTTTTATTGTATTAAATCCTTCAGTAAAGTTGTTGGCAATTTGCAACATAATGACATATCTCATAGTATGTGGAGGGGTTCTGTGTAGGGTGTTCAAAATGATTCTGAGCTCTTGAAAGGGGGCTCGTTAAAGAATAAGTTAAAATTTGTTCCTCTAGGGGTTAAGAATTTAGAGAAAGATTATTGAATTAGGGTCTTGTACTTGTTAAGAAAGATTATATTTGGCAGAAAAGATGATGTTTCTATTAAATTGCACATGCATATCATTGTTGTGAAATACATCTAACCAGAAAGGAAGAACTTACTTACATGCCTTATTTACATCCATTTATAATCAATATAAGCATTGATTTGTTTATAGTCAATATCAGCATTTCAAAACTGTACTTTGGTAGAAAAAGGGTCAGTGTTCAAATTTGCTGATTTTGAGCTGTGTGTACACAAATCATTTTAATTTAATGTAAAGAAAGTTATACCAAAAAAAGTGCCAATGTCCTGTCAATGCATTATGAAAGTATCAAAACATTAGAAAGTATTTTTTTGTACCCTGTATGGAAAATTAAAATTAAAAGTACTAAATTAGGTGTTATTAAAAACTTACAAATTGGACAATGGCCCTTTTTCTACCATGGTACAGAAATATAAAACAGCATTTCATGTACTTTCTGAGTTTAATTCTTATTTCCTATGAATGATAAAAGTTCATTCCTCAGTCATGTTACTACAGCTAGCTTCTGAATGTCCTCTTCAATTGTTATCACACTTGAAAGGCGATTCAGAATATTTTAACATTTAAATACATTTTCTCAATCGCTCACATATTCTTTTCTGTTCTGATTTCTATCTTTCCTCATTACCTTCTGTTATTTCTGCTCGGATTTCTATCTATCATCATTACCTTCTGTTATCAGACAGTTGAAGATTTTCATTAAGAGCAGAGAGCTCTTCTGAGTATTTTATAACTATTTTATTGTTCCATACCTCACAAATCAAGTACGTTTTAAATGGATTAGCAAAATTAGTAGCAATTAATTTTATGATTTATATCCATTTGCTGCCATTCACCAATTTTCAAATAATGTTGATTTCTGTACCACATACGTTTGTGAAGTATATATATGTATAGATTTTTTCATTTCTCTCCCGAGTTTTAGTTCGATATGTTTGCCTGCAAAATAATTTTGTTATTTGTGTACATTTTCTCATACAATTTTTATCAATGCACAACATGTATATCCTTCATCTTTAGAAAATAAGCCTGTGGTTAATGTATGGGAAGTGCGGCAAAAGAAATTTCAAGCAAAGAAAGCTATGGAACCAACAGACGAGAATGAAGAAGAGCGTATGATTAGGCATTCAAAACATTAGAAAGTATTTTTTTGTACCCTGTATGGAAAATTAAAATTAAAAGTACTAAATTAGGTGTTATTAAAAACTTACAAATTGGACAATGGCCCTTTTTCTACCATGGTACAGAAATATAAAACAGCATTTCATGTACTTTCTGAGTTTAATTCTTATTTCCTATGAATGATAAAAGTTCATTCCTCAGTCATGTTACTACAGCTAGCTTCTGAATGTCCTCTTCAATTGTTATCACACTTGAAAGGCGATTCAGAATATTTTAACATTTAAATACATTTTCTCAATCGCTCACATATTCTTTTCTGTTCTGATTTCTATCTTTCCTCATTACCTTCTGTTATTTCTGCTCGGATTTCTATCTATCATCATTACCTTCTGTTATCAGACAGTTGAAGATTTTCATTAAGAGCAGAGAGCTCTTCTGAGTATTTTATAACTATTTTATTGTTCCATACCTCACAAATCAAGTACGTTTTAAATGGATTAGCAAAATTAGTAGCAATTAATTTTATGATTTATATCCATTTGCTGCCATTCACCAATTTTCAAATAATGTTGATTTCTGTACCACATACGTTTGTGAAGTATATATATGTATAGATTTTTTCATTTCTCTCCCGAGTTTTAGTTCGATATGTTTGCCTGCAAAATAATTTTGTTATTTGTGTACATTTTCTCATACAATTTTTATCAATGCACAACATGTATATCCTTCATCTTTAGAAAATAAGCCTGTGGTTAATGTATGGGAAGTGCGGCAAAAGAAATTTCAAGCAAAGAAAGCTATGGAACCAACAGACGAGAATGAAGAAGAGCGTATGATTAGGCAGGCTATGGAATTGAGTAGAATAGAAGCAACAAAAGATGAGCAAAGGCGTCGGTTAGTTTCTGTGCTTGAGTGATAAAATAAAATATTCCAGGGTTTATATTTGTATATCCTATTAATTTTCTTAGTTTGGAGTTAAGTTTTATAAAGTTAGGATTAGATATTCATAACTGGATCATTCCATGTGAAATGTGGTAAAATAAGACAAAACCTGTGGCTGTATGGTGACAAATTTTCTGGAAATTTGACACAGGGGCTTAGTTTATGCATAAATAAGGATATCCAAATTATTTCAAAATTAAATTTTCTGGAAGTTTCAGGCATTTTAAGGACTTGCAACTTTGAAGAACAGGTGTGAAATCACTTATTATGGCATGTTTGAAGATCGGTTTTTTAAAATTGCTTAACATAAACAATATTTTGTATTTGTATTCTGTGAAAACTTTATCTATTTGGAAATTGCAATTTTAAACATCATTAGTTTAATCAAAATTAGTTGCAAAAAATGAAAAATTATCGATTTTGATAGAATTAGAAAGGTTTCTGTGGGCTAAAGGAATTTAAAGGCATCTTTGAAATTCATGCCATTTACAGTACTAGATATGATAAAATTATTAGTGAAGTTTGAAAGTCGGCTTTTATTACCTTCATCTTCAAAATAAAGGAAAATTACAAAAATTACAGTTTTCCCTTTTAAATAGGCATACAAAATCAAATGCAAAAAAGCTCAGATGAGAACGATATTTTAAAGGAATATAATTTAACATGTCTAATACTTGTAAAAAATTTAGGATTGCCTTTTAACAACAACCAAAAGCAGCAGTAACAAAATCGGTATCACGCGAAAACATGATATCAGCTCATTGCCTGATTGAAAATTGAAAGTTTTGTCCCCAAATGATTATTTGGATAGGCCTATGATGGTTTACCAATTAATAAAATTATTGTCATTACTAGCTATAGTTAGCTAGCTCCAATCATAACATTTGCTTCCCATTCTTTGCTTATTATGCATTTCAAATGACAGTTAAATGAAATACAATGAAACACCAAATCAACAATGAAAAAGCAAATAATTTTAAGTTAAGAAGTAAATTATAAAAGCAAAACGTGAAATTGACTAGTGATAAATATGAAACAAGGATTCGTGATCAATGTACAATTGGCAACAACAATAGATACATGTTTCCATAATAGCTGTTTATCGTAATCATTTTGCATAGAATGATCCAGCTGCTTAGAGTTTCAATATTTGTTATATAATTAACAGAGGTTAACACATACGCAATTCTTCACTATTTTCAGATTTTATTGGAATCACTGTTTTCTGAGGTTCAACTATACACTAATAACTAACATTTAGCATACCCAATGTGGGATACATGTGTGAGTTGTAATACTGAACATTGTAATACTGATGAGTTGAACTTGACTGATGAGTTGTAATAGTGAACATTGTAATACTGATGAGTTGTAACTTGTTTTTTACAACATACAATTCTTGTGACACTATAATTGTAATGAGTGTCTTAAGTTGATAAGTGTTTGCTTAAAGCATTTTTATATGAATAATTTGTGATGTGAATATGTCTTTAAAATCGGAACAGTATTGGGGGCATGCATGAAAAGTCAAGTGTTTTGTAAAAGCGTTACAACTGGTTTGTGTTCTGATTTCAGAACTAGAAGAAACATTCAGAAGATATATATCATAGTGTAGACAAAGGATATCTACCTGACATGACCTTTGAACTGAGTGCGTGGGCACACAGGGAGGGGGTCCGCAATTTGTCTAAATGCTATGGTGCTAGGTGAGCTTTGGGCCAGTGTAACTTTGGATTGCTTCGAGCGAAGACTAAGTGGTGTCATTCAAAAATTACCAAACTAAGCTACAATAACAGGCCTTTGATCAATAAAATTATCTTTCAATTTGAATATCAAACTGTACTTGAATCATTCAAACTGAAAATTTATTGTTGAATATTCACAATAAACAATTTTTCAAACTTCCTATGTCTGCTTTATTTTTTAGCATCTGATTGCTCACTCTTGCTCCTCAATGCCCCTATTTACCCTGGGGACAGCATTGTCCCCAAGATTCCTTCAGCATCCACAGAGGGCAGTTGTGCCCACTTTGGGAAGCTATTTTCTAGATGCAAAGTTTAAATTTATGTTCAAATAATCAGTTACTGTTTCTATGCTAAAGTTGGAGAAAATTTATTTTGTATTTGGAAAAAATTGCAAAAATGTGTATTTCAACTAATTTGTTTTTGTTCCAATAGAGAACTTCAAGAAGAATATAAAATGCAGATGCATTTGTTGGAGTTGAATCCTCTTGATTTCGAGCAATTCCGCACCGATGAGGAGATTGCCTTGACTCTCTCAACCATGAATAAAGATGTCCCAGTTCAAGAGGATTTCAATTATGGCAGTTATTTTCCAGAGGATGGCCGCTCAAAGAAAGAATTTCAGAAACAGAATGTCCTGAACCAAGAAGAAAGTTATACAAGAGATTCAAAACAGGAGGGGTTGCAAAATGGAAAGCAGAAAGACTTTTTGTTACCCAAAAATAATTCAAAAAAGTCCTTACACACGTCAGAAAGGACAATTTCTGATAGTGCAAACAAAAAGAAAATAACAGAAGTTGTTAAAATGTTTGGAGGTTGGGGTGAGTTGAAGAACTCTCAGAAACCTGTTGTTGAATCGAAAGAAGCTGCTGTTGCAAATGCCACCACTACATTGCCTGCCGAAGACAACTCTGAAAAAAATCAAACTACCATTTCCAAGAAAAAGAAAACGACTAAATCTGAAGTTCCTAGGAATGCCATAGAGGAAAAGAATTCTGAACAAGATAAGAAAAATAAAATCCTAAAAGATGTCTCGGAACGTCAGCAAAAAAGTAAGGTTGACATTTGCACTTCTAAGGATGAAACGAATTTTGATAGCTCTGAAGATTTTGGATGGCAATCAGACAGAGACGAATCTGCATTTGGAGCAAAAGATAAGGATGAAGATTGGGCCTGGACATCAGAATATACAGTTCCTAGTATTCAGCCAGAAAATCCCATTGCAATGAAAACTGAAGAAAAGCACCATTCAGTTGCTCAAAAACATTCTGGTATAATGCCAGAAAATCCTATTGCAATGAAAACTGAAGAAATGCACCATTCAGTTATACAAAAACATTCAATTAAACCCAAATCTACTTCCTCCAATGAAAGTGGTGAGTTTGCAAAGAGTATTGTTTCTGATTATGTTAATTTAGCTGCTAAGTGTGAATCCACATCCCCAAAAGATGATCAAAGCAAGAAAAATTTGGTATGTGAAAAGAAACCCTCTACAGATGAAAATATTTTTGATATATTGCAGAAAGATTTTGTTGAGGGAACTAGTCATTCTCAGAATTCACAAACAGATCCATTAAATTCTGCCAAGCACGACCACTCTTTGCCTAATGATCCACAAGCTGTAGATAATTCTAGTAAATTGCAATTTACTAATCCAGAAACTTCAAATACTAAGAATGAAATTTCGTATTCTTTGAAAAATGTTCCTCATGATGCTTCTGAAAACAGCGCCTCCAATGAGAATGGCTGTAACAAATTGTATGGTTCTGGGAATTCTGCTTCGCAATCACCATCCCTCCATTCACAAAATCCTGATCAAATGGATGATAATGATATATCACTACCATTGTTTTCTGCCTTACACAGCAATGCTAATAATCTTTCTGCAAGTGGTAATTCAGCAGCGCCAATCAATCCACCAAAGCCTCCATTCTCCGACACATTCCCAGAGTCTTTGGGAGCTCACTTCCAACAGTTTCAGATGCCGCATCGTAATCCGATGCCACCAGTTTTTGCGAACCCCAATTTCCTAAATCCAAGCTTCATGATGGGAATGAATCCACTGATGATGCAGCAAATGTTGATAAATCCTTTCTTCATGCAAGAGATGCAAGCCTATTACATGTCTAGAAATTTACCCATGGGTGTTGGTCTTCCCTTTATCCCTCAGTCAATGCCAGGTATTCCTAATTTTCAACCTTTCATGAATCTTGCTAGTAACCCTCCTCAAAATGCTGAAAGCCTGTTAATAAATCCACCCATACCCCCTCCTAACCAAAGATCAGATTTCACTGAGAACAATGGAATGGATCCTACCCAAATCAGTTCCAATCTCGTGTTACCCGAAGCTAGTCCTGAAAGTGACAAGTGGCTAGAGCACTATCTGTTACAGGAGCCTCAATTTAACAAAGGACTGCTCATTCCTCCTCCTTCAATGCCTCAGGAAAGTGCTTTTGATGGAAACGCTTTGAATTTTCCTCCAGCAGAAATTCCTGCTCCTGGGAACTTCTTAGCTGATGCTTACGATACAGCTCAAGCAAGGTCTGTGCCTACCAAAGTGGATGATTCTCGATGGATTGACGATGATGCTGCCTGGTTGAATGATGACTGGGAGTGCAAAAATGACAGTTCCAAGTCAATGCGGAATTCCTCGCGTTACGTTGCTGAGAGGAACAAGGAAATCCGGCAGCCTGCCACTCAGCCGTGTTTCAGTCGTGGATTTCGATGAATTGCTTTGTGTTGCAAGAGTTCTGATTGATGATCATAGATAAGTGTTATTCGTGATTGTTGTCTCAATGAGATATCTCGTAATTAGCAAAAACTTACCTGACCTTGATGCATGAGATATCTCGTCCTTAAAAGAAAACTGACCAAATCTTGATCTTGTCATAAAAAAAATCGTCAATATCTTGTTAACAAAATTGGTTGGATCTTGATGGACGAGATATCTCGTTAAAACCACTTGGAGGGTTAAAGATGCTTGTGTTGGATGGTGCTTGGTTTTAAGTCCTATAGTAATGAAAAGTAATGCAAAATAAAGCTTATATACAATTACAAGTTTTCTTTCAAAGCTATTTTCAAATTGAATACTTTCCATGGAGAGAGAATCTGAGTTATAATTTTTTATCGAATCTATTATGTTGTACAGTATATATTGTGATGAAAAGTAGTACTTAGAAATTTGATTAACTTTTGCTTTAATTGTTTTGTCTGTATGTGTGATGTTTGGCATTGTATTTGCTATAT
This sequence comes from Meta bourneti, assembly GCA_933210815.1. NCBI lineage: Eukaryota > Metazoa > Arthropoda > Arachnida > Araneae > Tetragnathidae > Meta > Meta bourneti. Next base: position 76,156,622 of record OW119927.1, on the reverse strand, counting down.
TGCTTGAGTAATCAGAAAAGAATATTTGTCTTTTAAATTAGTCATTTTATACCTTCCGGAAAAGCAATATTTTTAAACAAGTTGGAATTATTGACTGGTTTTACAGAAGTATATTTTTCTAAAGTCGGAGGATGAAACGAAATAAGATTTTTTAGCTGAACAGTGATATTTCTGAATAGCTTTATCTTTACTTAATTAAATTTATATATACTCCATTTAAAAAATATCGCCATACTTTATTTATAGAAGGCTAAAACTGGTTGGAGCTGTGCCAAGAAATTAGAGGGCCAATAGTTATACCTTAAATAGTCCAATTATTGTTCCTTGTCTATAATGCCCTATTTACTTATTTATTATGCCCTTACTGTATGACTAATCATTTGTGTTGTGAGAAGAAAGATGAAACAAGCAGTGTTGCCATAGACCTAAATAATTCATAATTTTGTTTTTTTCCTGTTTTCATACATTATATTTTTGAAACGACCAAAGCCAAATGTCATTGATTTTGGTTTTTCTAGGTATAAGAAAAGTCCTGTATTGGAAAGGAAGTCCTCATACATATGAGGAGGGATAAAAAATTATGCTTGTTATACCTGCCAACTTTTCTGTAAATCTCCCAAAACCAAACCTGTTTTCTCATCTTCTGGATGGAAAAATATTTTCTGAATTTTTCTTAAGGGAGAAAATTTTCCAAGTGGTGCCAATTATGAAGTTTTGCCACCAAGTTATGACAACAATGAAAGAAAAACATCTGAGTCAGTGGTTGTCAGATTGTCGTGAAAACCTTCTTTGGCACTTATTTTCAAGAATAACCAACAAATTTACCTCTAAAACATTCAATAAGTTTAATTGCTCATTTTTGCCTATATCACCAAATCAGTTCTGAATATGAACTGCCACCAAGCATTAACAGTATTAGGAACAGCATTATTTTTTTGCTTCGAATTGCTTTCATAACATGCACTTAATTATTTTTATTTGAAGAATCATTTTTGGCATTTTTCTTTTCTGACTGTTCCTTTATATGTTGTAAAAATCTGGATTTTTTCCTTGGAGGTTGGCAGGTATGACTTTTTCTGGGTGGGATACAAGCATTGAAAAACAACCCAATACATTTGTGTGCTTTTTATTGACATGTTACTTTTTTCTGAAGGCGATGTAATGAGTTATCCTGAATAGACTTGGTGGAAAACTTGATTTCTTCAAAGTACAAGGGGAACATTTTGTTTCTTAACTTTTGTAAGGCAGGGTTATTTTACCTTATGGCAACTAATTTCTAAAATTCTGTGGCACACCAAAAAAAATATATTTTTTGCAGATCTGACAAAATAACAGTTATATGACCAATAGAATCTCCCAGGGTAAATGGATGTAATTTCATTGATTTACAAAAGTACCTTTTAGATTCTGAAGTGGCTTTAAGAAATCTTTTTGAAACAATTTCTAATACTTAATGTTAAAAGAATACTAAAAATTATTTACGAACATTCTTGTTAAAAGTTTAAATTTATTGATGAAACTAACCTGTGTGTTGAATTTAAATAAATCATGTACAATTTAAACCGTTTAATTATCTTTATCACTCCAGTTGAAAATCACTGATTCAATTTAAATGTAACTTTTAGAAAGGAAAAAATACTTTTGAAAATGCACTAATTTCTCTACTGCTTAGAGTGGGAACCCTGAAAAGGATTTGTTATTGTTTTCGATTCAAAAATACTAATTGTTCTCATGGCTATTTCCATTCCTAAATTGATGGGAAAATAGAAATAAAATACTAAATGTATTTTTTAAGAAAAATTGTTACCATATTCTATATTATCAGTAGTGTTATTCCAAAAGAAATTTCAACCACTTTTGGTTGTAGATTATCATCTACAGTATGGATAATATGAAGATCATCCTGTAGTTTTGCTAAAACTCCAATGCTTCACTAAAACAGAATTGAGATTATTACACATTATAACTGTCAAGTTCTAGTTTTAAATACTCGTTAAAAAGAAATTTCATGCAATGGCAATTAAACCTTGTGTATGTTATCAGGAAGCATCAATTTAACTGAATTTGTTTACTGAAATGCATATTCTATAATTTGGAATTTCATTTGAGTATGTATATATTTGAACTTGTATGCTTGATCTTTCAAATGGATTTAGAAGACACTTTATTAGATGTGCTATATTGGCCACATAAAAGAAATGTTATTTCTGTGAGTTATCTTGTGTGCAAATTCTTCACAATTTTTTTAAAGCAGAGATAAGATGTGTTGTTAAATGTACTGTTTTTGTGAATATTTCTTTTTGGTGCTATTCCATGTCAAAATATGCATGATTAATGTTATCTTTATGAATAATATTGTGCCTGTCAAGTGAACATGACAATTGGATTGTGAATGAAATTGTCATGGCTGCCACAAGCAATGTTTTGCTACTATTTTCAACCTTGGCAAGTGGGGGTATCTTTTTAAGCAAAATCATTACAAAAATTATTTCAAAATTTTGGTCACTTTTTTGAAAATTCGCAAGGTCAACGAAGATTTAGTCCCTTTTAATTAATAGCGGATGGAAAAATATTCGGATTTTTCTAGAGAAAATTCAGTGGGGTAAAAGAACCCCCTTGCAAAATAAAAATTTTCACTGACCCCTTGAGAATTAAATAGGCCATAGACTTTCACCTTAATATAGAGTAAAATATTTACATATATGTTATATAGGTTATAAAACATTAAAACTTCACATTAAGGATTAGTGATGACAATTTAGAGTTCCAAAATAAAATAAACAGTAAAAATTATACTAATTCTTATTTATTAATTAAATTGTATTAAAATTAAAAGGCTCTTAACTTGAAAAATTATATTAAATTCCTTTATTTTGGCCAGTGATATATTGCACATTGAAATATGTGACACCTCAATTACAGAAAAGAGTAAGTATTCAATTAACTAATTGAAAGATGTTTTTATATTGTTAAGTATGAAATACTTATATGTACCATGCATCAACTGTTAACGTATATCAATCAAACTTGAAGACTGCCTTCGGACTTATGGCCATGTTGTGCTCATAATGAACATAATTTTAAAAGTAATACTATTTCATTTAGAAAAAATTTAACCTTACCTAGAAAAAATTGTTTTTATGTAATTTAAAATTACTAGAAGTTTGTTTAATTTTGTATTTAAAGCAATGCAATATCCAGATAAAAAAAATTTAAATGTAGATATATTTTTGTATAGATTGGCGTGTCTTGTGATATTTAAAGTTCGTAAAAATTATGTAAAATTCACATACAACATACAGGTAATAAATTTAATGCTGAAAGGAAAATTGAGACAAAGTAAAAAACTAAGGGTAGAATGTCTGCTATTTGTATTTACTTCACTGTGGCTTTTTGTGAAAACTAGATATTATGGAAATGGGATCTATTGTGATACAATGTATTTTTGTTATAAATTTTGGGTGGATGTGCTTGAAGTTTGTTCAAAGTAAACTAAAATGAGCAACAAACTGTTTGCAAATCTTGACACTTGCAATGCAGTGTCAAGATTTACAATCCATTGCTAAGTCTAGATTGAATTATTTTATTTGTTTTAGCATAGCGAAAGTTTTCTCTTACAGTGCCTTATCTCATTTTCTTTGTATAACTATTTGATTCATATGAATGTCAGAATAATAAACAAAATCTTTGGAAATATTTTATTGACTGAAATCTAAATTTTTTTTTGTTTAAATTTGGTTCATTTTGTTGATAGCTAAGGCCACATAAGAAAAATCTTGGCACATGTGTATACACACACAATTTTATGAATGCTAAAACATCTTTCCATAACTATTCGTTTTTAACCTTAAAATTTGTATTGAAGATTTCTGTTATTAACTTTACATAACCTCAAACATATTTCAGCATTAGTATAATATATTTCAAGATTTTCATAATAGAATCATTAATTTATCATTCCATAAAATAGTCATCAAATGCCATTTGGTATTTCTAATCCCTAACATGATTTTGATGGGAAAAATAGTTAACTGAAAATTTAGTGAAGTAAATAGGCTAGTATGAAAATACACAATCTGCAACATTCATTTCAGAAGAGAATTTTCGTTAAATTGGAAATTTTAATAAATTATCTTAATGCCATTTGAAAAGGGAATTACATTTTCTACAATAACTGATTTTTCATTGTATCAGCATTTGTTGTATAATTGCCTATTTTGTATTTGAAAACTTCAGATTGTAAATTGTATTAAGAAATCTTTTGATACTACACTGACATGCAAAATTTAAGGCTGTAACGTTTTCAGTTGCTACTTTGCAGTGAAGAGACCTGGATGTAGGAAAATGACATAAAAGGTATATCAGGAATTATCACACCTGTGAGTAAAAACAATAACAGGAATGAACAGTAAAGTCTGAATTGAAAACTTGATAAAAAAGGAGGCAGTCCTTTGTAGGCTCTGACTACCTCAAAAATTAGTGTAGGCTTTGTACATGGAGAATGAGGTTGAAGATGAGTGCCTGTGGTAGCAGAACCCATTCCTATGTTAGAGCCTGACGGCACGATTCCAAAATTTGGATATGCATCAGCTTTCTACCGAATATCGGTTATGCAAATCGCCACAGATTGTTCTGTTTAATTTTAAGGTTGTAACCTTTAAATATAATGTTTGTTGTTTTGCATGCCAGTGTCTATTCAACTACTGTACACATGTCATCAATGTTACAAAACACTTATTTTAAAAGATCTTGGTAGAAAAGTGCTAGTGGGCAACTTCAGAGGAATACAGAATGGCATGTCTATAGTCCAGTTACTGAAAAGTGTGGATTACTAATTTATTTTTGTGTAATTTTTAAAATTTTAGTTGAGTTAAATTTAAAAAAAATTTGCCTTTATTAGGAATATTAGTGTTCGTGTGAATACTGCACAAAACAAAATAATGCTGAAAATATGTTTAACTATTAGACATTGACCATACGGTTTTGATCGTAGCTTCCCAAAGTAGGCATTGAAGGAATCGTGGGCAATACTCACCAGAGAAATAAGGAGCAAGAGTGGGCAATAAGATGTTTTGAGCAAACACTTATCCACTTCACCATACACATAGTGATGCATTGTAGCAAGAATTAACGTTAAGTGTAAGAACTGATAAGGTCTAAAAACAAAATGGCTTGTAACAAGTGAGTGTTATATATATTTGCACACATTTTTGATTGACTGGTTCTTACAAGCTCAGTGGCAGGAATCTGCATGTTATTTATGTTGTTTACTGTACAATACTACAAACAGGGAGGAGACAAATCACAATTAGTTTGAATTGTACGACGAGCAATTAGTAAAGTGCACAGTTTGGTGAAATAAAAATTTATAGGCACAACTACACTTACAATTTATTATTAGTTTTCCAGAGGGGTGCCAATAAAAATTGTCTTTGAAAAGGGGGTGTAGATAATCTAAACAATTTCAAAATTGATGTCAGAAGTAAAAACACCCAATCAAAATGTATACCAAGTCTTATAAAGGCAAGTTTGTTATTTTTCTTTCAATTAGTGAATGTGTTGGAACTTCAGGAAAATGATTATTTGAATATTCTTCATAAACTGGGTTCTACTGTACTTATGAGAAAAAAGTAAGTTTATTTTATCTGAGCACCTGAGTATGACATGAGTTTTCTGAATTCAGTTGACAATCTGGATTTTTTAAATTATAATATACAAAGTTGCTGTTTAGGTGATTCAGCTATATAACAATTTTGGAGAATCTCGTAACTAAACATTTTTAGTCAGATTTGTATTTCACAAGAGTTAATTCAATTTTGTGACAACTTCGTATTTTCTACTATAAAACTGATTTATAAATATACAAAGATGACTCGTGAACTGTTATTTATCCAAGTACTTAGCTACTGTCAACTGAAATATCTTTTAAACTATTGAAGATGTAATCAGAAAGCTACAAATGTTCAATACAAAATTCAGCTTCAAGATCAATAAAAATTTAGAACATACATTAAGCATATAATTTGTGCCCCCTTTAAAAACTTTCAAATGCAGGTAATTGGATTTCACATTGGGTTCTTAGTTTTCGGAATGTGGTTGACGGCATTGAGTTTTTGTACGAGACATTCAAATAAAACTATTTGGCTCCATAGGCTGGCCAAATGCAATTTTCACACTTTTAGTTAGCACGTCATGAATTATGTAATGGATGTAACAAAAACTAATAGATTCTGTTTTAATACAAAATTGCAAGTCAGCGACATTTGAAATTGACCAGAGAAACGAGCACTTCAAATAAAACACCCAACAAAGAATTATCATTAATCCTTTATTTAGAATTTACCACATATTGAATGACATTTTTGTGCACTACAATATAGTCAAATTACTAAACTCAAATATTTGTTACTGCAGCTGGTAGAAAACTTTTGCAACTTGCAGTTTGTGATTTTTTTAAGCCCATTAAGTAGTTTAAATTATTAATCTGCAAAAAGCAAAGCATTAAAAACCGTTTGAAACAAAAAATATGGCAACATTGTACTGGGCAATATCATATCTGATATGTGCAAGCATTCCATACAATTTTAAAGAAACTGATTAACTTTGCTAAATTTAAATCAGCTTGACAGACTCGTTTTATACATTTAATGTTCACAGCAAGCTCACCAGTGCAGCAATTCCCCTGATCTATTTTAATCTCAGATATATAAGGAAACATGAAACACATTCCGGTAAATCTTATTTGTAGGTAATACAAAATCAGGCGAACCTATGATGCATCAGTAATCTTGATCTTTCCCTTGGAGATTTAAAGACATATTTTACAAAACTGCAATACAATAAACATTATTTATAAAGACAATATATTACATTAGAGTTAAGTTTAAATTACACATAATCTATTAATATATAATAGTAAATACAGTTTCCCCGAAATTATATCGTACGACCTAAAAATCAAACTAGATTGTTACATTCATCCTGGGTAAATAATATTCATTCCTAAACGTAAGTATAGTTTATCTTGTAACTACACTTAAATTTAGACCTTTAATACAGCAATAATTTCTACTTTTTACTGCACATGGAAGATTGTAATTACAGTCTGTATAAAACTGACACGATAATACAATGTCTACACTGAACATGCACAGGACAACACATTTAGGTATTAGATATAAAATACCACAAATCGGGAGAGAAGGGATTAATACTCGTGTACAGGTGGCTGGCTTGCTAATCAAGATAATTAAATGAAAAGAAAGACTTCTTTTCAAAAAATCGAACAGCTTCCGAATCTGAAAGCAGATCTGCATGCGCGTCCATTCTCAACTACAAGAATTTTAATACACCAGCAGCTGCAAGCCTTGTCTTCAAAGTAACTCAGCATAATAATTTGTTTCTTGTAATTAAATGAAAATGGTTGATCAATATAGCACATTGAAAGAAAGTCGTTTTTTTGCGATTCTGACTTCTCACAGAATTAAAGAAAAAAACCTTGAAAGCAAAGCAGAAAAAAATGGCAATGTGATAACATGAATGTTCTATATGTACATAATGTTCAACTCCAACGCTGCGATTACTTATTATGGGCAAACTAACAAATATAAATCACAGCACATGTATGGCATATGAAGAAAAGTAAATCAAACATTAGGAATGTAAGGACATGGCCTTTGGAGACATTACACTATGTCACTACTTAATTGAATAGCAATACACTGGTGTATATAACATCATGTTTATATTACGCAGCAACACTTACTGGTCGGTCCCAGTAGTTTCTTTTATAATTAAGGTATAGCAAAGCTATTCTCTTCCCTGTAATTATCTGAAAACAGTGAGTTTTCTTTTCACAAAATAAAAACAATGGCAGTCATTGATAGAAAAAAGAAAACTACAAGCTAACTAGTTTGATTACTCGCCGAGGACTTTACTTCAAAACCAATGCAAATGATTGTAAAGGAGATATGTTTGTTTTAATTAAAATACTTGCCACTTTGATGCAAAACAAAGACTAAAATTATTTTTCTTTAAAGATATGAAAAAGTTCATAAGGGATTACATGATTAAAGCCCATAATTGGTTTATATTATTTAATTAACAAGCAGACAATTAGTTTTCTTAATAATCCTCTGATACAATATTAAGCATATATTTGATAATATACAGATATTTCAATATCAAAAGAAATATTTAATCATTCAATACACAAAATATTGCATGGAAATATAAACTGAACACAGGTGTATGAAAATAAAATACGAACACAAGCTTGTAAAATGAATCAATTGATCTGTAAATTTAAGGAGAAAAATTATTTTTCACCTATAACATTTTAAGAGAATCTAAAGCGCTTTTTAAAAATTCAATTGTAGAGTAAAAGAACTGATTTTTACTCTGAAAAAATTAAATTCCGATTCATAGTTGTCCTATAGCCAAAGCTATGAAACTACAAAGGAATTTCCCTCGTCAAAATTTTTTGTTTTTTCTTTTTGTTACTAAAACTGGCGACTAAAATGCTAGTAAAGTGTTGGTTAGTAACACAATGTGTGTATGAAGTAAATATTAAGTAATGTTCAGTTGCTCTGAGTCTCAAAATACTTGTAGGTGGGATTCTCATAGCCATTGATCTGCATGTTGGCTACATGCCTCTCCTCGGGGGTGGCGGCCTGGTCCACTTCCACAAATCCCTGCCCGTGGGGGGAGCGATGCGAGTGTCGCCGCAGAAGGACAATGCCCACAATCATCGCTGTGAGGAGTGCCACGCCTGCGAATGCAAGTGTGATATACACGCTGCCGTTCCATCTCAGCCTTTCCATGCTCTCTTTTCTCACAGAAAATGTCTGTAACGAAAGCATTTTTCAAAATAAGTAATCAACATTTGATACCAGAAAAGCATTTTGCAATTAGGGCTTAATCTGAATATACCTAGCATTTGATTTTGTAAACACATCTGTTGAGATGTGCACATGTGAATGACTGAATGAGTGGAGCATGCACACAAAAAGTATGAAGACTAATTTTTTTTCACTGACCAAAATCTTATACATTCAAATCTCATCTACTTACAGCATATGTGCTTCAAAAAGACAAAAATAAAACAAATGAAATTCGAGAAACAAAATTTCACATTTTTAATAGAATAGCAATGAAATTCATCATTACAATATTTTTAAAACATCACTGGGAAAACGACATTTTTATTTTCTGTATGTATTCTCATCATATTTTAAAAATCATCTGATTTTCCTTCAAAATTCTAATTTAAAATTACCAAAAGCAATCAGCTTAGTTCTGACTAGTTCTCATTTGAGTTTAGTGGTTTCGTATGAGTCTATTCATTAAATTGATGACGTCAAATGTAATCATACTTCTACAATAGCTGAATTGCTTCTACAAACACTAAATATTATGTATTTAGTATCTCAAGTACTGAATATATAACCACTTATATAGTGACTCTACGTAATTTTGCAAATGGCAGATGACTTGTCATAGGTCATCTGTTATCTTACCAACACCACATTATTAAATAGTCTAGTTTGATAGTTGAATTAAGAACATGCTTGGTGGAAATGCACACTGATAAATATCCATTCTATACATTTATAGAATGTTTATTACATGTCAAGAGAGGCCTGAGACAACGATTTCTATTAGCAAAGGCCCCAGTAAAATAAACAAATAAGTTACCATGCAAATGTGAGGTCGTCAAATGGCCGTCAGATACTATATGCATTAATATCTATATATATATATAGGGAACACTTATTATACTTATGTAGTAAGTATAATTCAACTTGATATACCTACCTTACACATTTCTTTGGTAGAAAATTCTACTGCAACATGACAATACGTTTTTATTTCCAATATTGAAATTAGTAAACCGTGTGCATGCAGTATTAAGATCAATAAATGTAGTGATTTGTTTTCCTTGGAGAATGAAAAATATTCCACTCTACATTTTCTTGTTTCATAGAAAATAAATATTTTAAATTTTAAAGCTTTTCAGCAACTGGAATCCAGAAAGTGGAATAATGATTAATGTAGTATATACTGGACAATATCAAAGAAAATTGAGTGACATGAGGTTTTACAAAACAGTGAATAGTGCTTTGATGATTAATAAAAATTTTAAGTGAAATAATGGAAGGTAAAATATTTTTTTTTGCAAAATTAAAACATTCAGAATACTACTTTTGCAATGTCTGCAAAAACATGAGTTTTAAGTATTGGCAGAAATAAACACTTAGCTCGCATCACTTAAAAGTATTACAAATGCAATAGACTTGAAATTGTACAATACGATCAACATTGTTGCATTTACCTTCTCTAAAAACTCAAGAAAAATCTATAAATATCAAAATTCTGAAATTTTAATGATTTTTTCTGATTTCTATGTATTTTGACTTTAAATTAACGGGCAATTAACTTGCTACTATGGATGTCGTGGCGACTAACATCATCATCCATACTAAACTATATGGACGATTTTTCTAAAATCGAATGCTCTTTTTAGTCAATTAGACATCTAAAAAGTAATGTATCACTATGCCTTCCCTTGATAGGCCAAATAAAATAATAAACCACTCACAACTTCATTGTGATGAAATGCTTGATTTTGAACATGAGCCATTTTGGGCACAGGGATTTCCTCGTGATCTAGGGAGTTGTGCTCGACACTGGACAAATCGGCCAACTTCACTGGCTCTGGCTTGGGTGTATTATTCTCTGGCAGAAAGCTTTCATCTTCCATAGATTCTGGATCAAATTCTCGATCCAGCTTACCACCATGGTTAGCTTCAACACGCTTCTTCTCTTCGCGCAATTCTTTCAGTTCCTGCCTCCTTTCTTCCATCAGCTTCTTTTGCCTTTCACGTTCTAAACAATAGTTTTAAAAGTTAGCACATTGTTAATATAAAAGTTTTTACAAGTTAATATTCCATCAAATCTTAAAAATAGAGAAATAAGATTTTAATGCACCTTTTACATCACCCCAGGTTTTAGGTTATGTAGATCTGAATGTTATATGACTACTATACGAAACAGTAACCTACAGAAATCCAATGTACATGCACTGCTTCTACCAATCTCTATCTAAGCTTCTACCAAAGATGCATTAAGTATAAAAATAGACTATTTTTACAGGGGTCTAACTTGAGTGACAATAGAAAAGAAATCCCTAATAATGTTGATTTCAATACTACTTCATTAAGCAAGTTTAGAGTTATCAGCTGATTTCATGGTGTCTACTATACAACCTAAAAACAATGGTCCTGAATAAAAAACTAAGAAAAAACCCAGTAATTGACTCAGTACCAGACTAGGAGGTACACTCTCGGCAAAAGTTCTCTCATACAGAAAGAAGCTCTCAGTACAAAAAAGATATCCAATGTCTCCTTTGGTCAAACAAGTCATCTTCCCAAGTCCATAACATACAACCTGCTCGAGTAACAATGATCCAATCTGGCCTTGGCTACAAAAGAAGCAATTGGTCAGCCTCTTGAAGTATATATACTACATCATCAGATTCCATTAAAAAGAGGATTACTCGAATCTGTTACTCCAGGTATCACACCACTTCTCTCTGATCTTATTTTTGATCTAACTCAAACTCCCAGTGAGTGTAACCTGTGGCAAAGGAACAGGTTCCTACAAAGACAACTTGGGCAATCCATTCGGCAATTGATTTACATGGATGCCACCTGTTGGTTCCCAACCAATTTCATGTTTAACAAACGAATGAGCTTATATTTCTCATGTTACCAGTACCAAAACATGTATAAGTGGAACAAATGTAGAACTGAGGTAACAGAAAACTATCTTTACAGAATGACTTGAGAAAATTATGTTTCAATGGTGTATTTGGCAAAAGTTCGTAAAAGGCCAATAATGTGTTATTTTTGTGTGTTTTTATAAAATTATGTATTATTCTTTTAAAAGTATATTTTTCGAAAATTGGAGATACCAATATTTTATATTAATTGAATATAAAACCACACAATTCAATGCAGAGAACAAATTAACATGCATAAACTTATTTTTCTCGTACAATTTTGCAGATATGGGTACAACCTTTTGCCAAAATACTATCGATATGAATGTAAAATATGAGTTTTAATGAAAAACTTCATAAAATGTAAAAAAGAGAAATTAAAAATGCAACATTCTGCAGTTTTTATCAAGTCAACTTATTTTCTTTAATAATCAATACATTAGTACAAATGGATACAAAAGATATATACACACTTTGCACCATATACTTGTAATACAGGATAAATAAAAACATGAGCTTACCCTTTTGTTTTTCTGTTACTTCCTCTTTGTATTTTTCAACAATGGCTTCATCAACATCACGGGTAATAGTTGCTTTAGGTCCTAATCCATGTAAATGATGCCAAACGGCAACTAAAACAAGTATTAAAAGGTATATTATTCATACTCTGGCAACGCCTTTTACATATGAATTAATTTTTTCTCTCCAATTTTTAAATGCATGCATGCTTTTAAACATCTTTAAATGAAACAAAACTAACATTCACTAAATCAATGCTAGTAATATGTAGCTTTTGATTTCTTTGCTTTCAACTACAAACTAGCGTATTATATTTTCTATGTATGATGAAAAGTTGGAACTACATCTATAGAAAATGTACTCTAAATCAAGAATTACAAAGTGTATCATATTCAAAATTTCTCCCATTACTTGAAACATCAGAATTTCCAAATAAATTGTAATTCTTGATAAATGAATTTTAAATTAACTACATCGTTATCTATATATTTCATCTAAAAGCTTGCTTCCAAATATTTAAAGTTTGGAAATAAAATACTACTAATAAAAAGTAAAGAAGTTCAATAAAATTTACTATCTTCTACATTGTTATAGGTGCTATTGTATTTTCAATAAATTGATTTACAGCAAACTATACATGTAAATTCCACCTAATGTTTCAAGACTAAAATTTATCAATGAAACATTTTCATTGACTGTTACAGGGCATGATTTAGAAATAACTGTTCAAAAAACCCCTTCTGTTTTCTAATCAAAAAGGAATTGAATTTGAATTTAATCTGGACTTTTTTTCAGACTAATTCCGAATGTTCTATTTCAGCACGTTGTTTTTCAGTAAGTTAAAAGAAATCCAATCAATTGCTTTATCTTTGGTATAAGTTTGTTAAAAGGTTTAAAAAATTGCATTATCTTTATTAGTTTAATGTATATGCAAGTGTTCATGAACATTTACAAATTTAAAAACAGCAAAATGTTGTGACTTTGTTCTGATGCCAGATGGGCCTTGACCACTTCATGGTATAGCTTCCACCACCTTTCCCTGACCAGATGTGCGTGCCTCCCCTTTTGCTCCCCAGACTTCTCACACCTGTTTCTTCATCCAATATTAAAAATTTCTAACAGAAAGATTTTCAGTCACCAAGGTCACCCCTGATTTTAAATTCTCGACCACAGTGACGCACATCAGGCTTAGCAAAAATTTCTATAGAATTCTATAAATTTTTTTATAGAATATGGTGTACAATTATGGCCTGTTTTTCTACATGCTCTATAAAGTAACCTCTATAGAAAATGGGGTCTGTAGAAACCTCTATAGAATTCTACAGGAGCTTTCTTTTGTTACACGACTGCTTTTCTATAGAACTTCTCTAATAGTAATTACATAGAAATGTATTTCTATAGAATCAACTCGTTTTCTCTATAGATATCTCTAAAAGAGTTCCATGGAACTCGATAATTTTTTTGTAAGAGTGTGCCTGGGATGATCTCCTTGAACACTCTTTTGAAAGGACAGAAACAAGGGATAAGATTAGAGAGGGGGATAGCGCTAAAGCAAAAAAGAATGAGACAGAGACAGGATTGAGAAGTGAGAGGTGTGTACCAGATTCTCTGGTTCTGGAGAGCAGACTGAACATTTGAAAAATATGTAACCTTAAAATTTAAATCCCTGATGTCATGTTCTGTTTTATGTAATGTCAATAAAAGAATTTTTATATTACAAGCTGCTTTCGATTGAGTACATTACAATGCATGACAAGTTAGGGGAAATGCATTCCACTATAACAAATTAACAACAGTGTGTACAAAGTATCATTTAAATAAATACCCATTCTCAATCTGATCTTTTCTGCAACATTGGGTACTCTGTCCAGCATGGCGAGGCTTTGGTTGGCGATCTTGTTCAGGCTGTCCAAATGCTCCAATGTATTTTCCTTCTCCTTCAGAGCTTGTTTCAGGTTGGAGTTCAGCAGATGGCGGTAGTGATTGAGAGTATGACGGCGATCCTTCTCTAAGGCGCGGAGAAGTTTTTCTAAACACTTTTCAATTTTCTTGGTCTGTGAAGAAAAGAACATGAGCAGGGGTCAAGTAAAGGAAAATTTAGGGCCTTTTGAACCCTCCAAGTGGCTTCAACAAGATATCTCATCCATCAAGATCAGACCTATTTTGCTAATGACAAAATATCGTGTCATCAAGAATGCTGATCAAATTCTAAATGATGAGGATATTGCTATTTTTGGATGATATCAAGATCAGATAGGTTTTTCTGATGATTAGATATCTCGTCCATCAAGATCAGACCTATTTTGCGAATGACAAAATATCTCGTCATCAAGAATGCCGATCAAATTCTAAATGATGAGGATATTGCTATTTTTGGATGATGACAAGATCAAGATCAGATCAGTTTTTCTGATGATTAGATATCTCGTCCATCAAGATCTAGTCAGTTGTTAATGATGAGATACTTTGTCAAGACAACTACCAGGAGGGTTAAAGGCTACATTTTACATAGATTAACCCATGAATGAACACTTGAAGCTTTCACGAGTGTAATGTTGAGTCTCATGGATTTGGTTTTAAAAACATTCTTACCAAATGTAAGCTCTTATGCTATCAAATTTTGATGACACTTAAGTTTGGATGAGTATTCTCAACTTTGTTTTTTTAAATGCAAAGTGAATAAAATATGTAATGTTCTTGTAAAAAAATAAGGCTTTAAAAAACTTTTTAAGGACTTCAGCAAATATTAAGGCATTTTAAGGGCTTCTATAAACTAACATGAAAAATCAAGTCTTCTTAAGGAATCTGGGAATCCTGATATGAATTCAGAATTTAAGTTTGGATGTCTGTAATCACTAAATTGTGACTAGATGGAATAATTCAGTCTGTCATGCTTTTTCAAGTTTTTATTGCAATTTTATCATCTACTCAACGGCGAATGGAGAAGGATAAATTCTATTTACTTTAGAATAGCTCCTAGTAATAACAATGATGTGCTTGTTTTAAGATAAAACTTGAATCCCTTCTAATTAAATAAACCAAGTTATGATTGCACGTTTTTCTATAGAAATTTTGTGTCATAATAATAATTAAAACAGATAAAACAAATGAGTTAAATATCCATCTAAAACAACAAAACATCATCAAAACTACAAGGAAAACACCAAGTAATTATTTTCTATTCTTTTTGCTTCAGTTTCAACCATTTTGTCATACAAATTCTCACTAGAGGTAGTAATATTGATACAAATCAGTATCAATATGGAGGAAAGGTTTCAGCAAAGTTTAAATGATAAATGAAAATTTGTCATTTCTTTGTTAGTTTTTTACTTAACACCTGTTAAATTTAATGCAGGAAAACATACTTATGAAGTATACAGTAAAAAGATCGCTTAAAATACAATTTTGTTAACTTATATATAAGATATTTTAAAAACAAATAGTGTTTATTCTTGATATTTGAAAAATACCTAATGCATATATATTGTCATGTTGGTATGCTATTCATTTACATCAAAATTTAAGATTCCAGAAGACCACAACATAAACTATAAACTAAGTTTCTGCCTGAGCTTATAAGAATTATATCCACACAAATTTGTTTGATTGGTAGTCAAAAGATACGACAGACAAAAAATACAGATCTTTATAGCTGATTAGAACATCAACAACGTAAACAGAAAATAAAAAGAAACCAAATAAAATTAACATGAAGAAAGTTGGCTGGTGTTTATAAGTTATGACAAAAACAAAGGGTCAAAATTTGATAAACAGCTTAATTTATCTTTCCTAAAATTCATGTTTCTAGGAGTAATAAGTAGTTTTAACCTAGTATGACATACAGAAAACCAACCTTTGGATTTGTTTGATCTAAAGCAGCAGTATAGCAATCCATAGCAGACTTTTTACGCATGTTGATGATGGACATGATGCGCTGTTGGTGCATGGCAGACATTTGCCTTTTTGCAGCAGATCCTTCCTCTTCTAAAGCCTCAACTGTTTTCTGGAACCTCTAAAAATGTCAGAGCAAAACAAATTAAACTGCAAACAGTAAAAGGTATCAGTCACATTTTTACATAAAAAAATTACAACCATATTAAATTTCCATAAAGTTATTTTTAACTATAATAAAACCTTGACAAATTGTCCACCTGGATAACTCGTCAATTTTCTCCAGTCCTGTCCAGCTCTCACAGACAGCAATGTAATTAAACACTTGTTTACTCGTTGCGATTTCAAATGCTACCTCGGATAACTCATTACTGGGACATCTTTAACCCTCCAAGCGGAATGCCTGAACACAGTTCAGAAAATTATTTGAATATGGTCCAGAAAAATTGCCACATTGCAAGGAGCACACCCTAAATATTGACATATCACCCTGAACCCCAGGACACGTCTTGCTCCTCAAAATATTTTGGCTTTGCTGCTCACCAGACAGAAACTCTTCTGAATAGTATTCGGGCGTGCAGGGTTAAACATGCAGGATTTGTGACTGATGACAAATAAAATAAAGTGGAAAATGAAGACTCTTTATTAGACTTATTTGTAATTGTAAATGAAAGTGGACGTACAATATACAGATGAAGAAAGGGTGAAGTACACCCCAGTTTTCATTAGACAAGTCTAAAGATGAAAACTGCTCTTCAATAAAATTTTCCTTAGAGATTTTGAACCTGATAAGATCCATAAAATTGATGCTACGTGTGCATGACAATTGCCAAGATTACCACACCACTCATCAATCATAATCTACCAGCTTTGTTTCAGCTAGTTATGTGAACTCGAAATGAAAATATTTCACAAGAATTTTATGGATTTGCATTTCTAATGTGTGTTGCTTTCATTGCTTATTTTTCTGCTGTTGTACTTGCTATATTCACAAGCATATCAATAACACTTAACTTTTAGACATCACTTGATTTTGGTTTTTACATTTCATAAAAAATCAATGAGCACATTTTCAAATTATAAGATCAGTGTTTGAAGGCTTATTTATTTCACAAGTTATAAACAAATGAACTAGCTGAACAACTGTATAAGTTTCACTTACTGCACTCATTTTCTTCCTGAAATCTTCAGCTGCTTTGGGATCTTTTACTTTCATCTCTTGGTACCTTTCTTCCAATTCACTCCATTCTTTCATCACCTACATTATAAAAATATAATTTTATTAAAAATTAAAAATTTATAAACAATCAACAAGTTAACGCAAATCCTGCTAACAAGTCGTATCAATATGACAAACAAAGCTGTCACAAAATGGGAAGTATAAATACTTATATTATATACCTATAAGAGAATATTTAGACATTTAAAGTTTGAGTGAGCGGGTCTGTGTGTGTGTTTGAAGACATGGTTAGCGAAGTTGAAAAGGTCGAAGTAGTGAAAAGATGAATTGGGAACCAGATGGTAGTGAGACAGGTTAGTAGGTGAAAAGAGAAGAAAGGGGGAATTATTCTGGAATGCTAAGGGACTTGCTTATTTGTGGTGAATATTACATTTTAAAGGGTTAATTTTAGTATAATTTCACAACTATATGTATGTAAATGTATATAAACAAAAATTGGAGAGCCTCAAAGTTTGTTTTTTATAGTTGCAAAAGAGTTCAAATAGAAAATCCACTAACTGACCAAATAAATACTTCAGAGGATACATGTGACCGCTATTCCAGGTTCAGTCATTACAATGAATTCTCAGATATACTTAAGACATTTTTGTACATTTTTCTAATATCTTTCGCAGACCAATATTTTTTCCAATGCAATCTTTCATTTTCCTTTGTTGCGCGCTACTAGAGAAAACACCCCAGCCTACCTTCTTTCTGGTGTTGATAGGGTTTGTTTTACATTCAAGGGTAGTGTAGTGTTAGATATTCCTGCCAGAGGATGGACCACACTCAATTGTTAAAAAGGGTTGGTTGGTTTGGGGTTTATGGCGCAAGATCAATAGCAGACAAGCTGTGCCAAATGCAAGATTGACAAAAAGGGAGTATATTAATAAAGAGATTAACCCCACCTGTGTGCACTAGGTCGGTTGTCTGTGGGTTTATAATCCTTTACCATATTGGCATGTTGTGTTGGGCCTTCAGTGTAAACTGTACATGTAAATAAAGCTTGTGTCTTTGTGAGTACGAAAGTATTTGGTTTGCTGGATCCTTGAGACATACCTTCAGGTAGGGTCAAAGATTGTTTGGCATTACACGGTGATAGCTGAGTCATTTGTAATACAAATGAAACGGTGAATGAAATCATGACTAGAGAATCCTTCAACAAAAACTTGATTATAATCCAGGACAAAAGGAAAGCACGCTAAAAACTCGAAAAGCAACTCAAATTCTCAAAAAACATCAATGAACAAAACAATGCTTTAAAAAGCCTTAAAAATGACCTAAAGATAAAAAATATAAAAAAATTGTACATATATAGCATCAAGAGTTTGCAAACAGAATTTCTATGAATGCTGGGCATTGTCTACGTAGTACTAACAAAAAGTTGACAAGCCAACTAAATGCTGGCCCTGTTTATACCAATTATAATGAAATAAATAATGAGTTAAAATAACCAGAAATGCTCACTTTGGTGACACGTTCCCTGTGGCTCTCCTCCAAAGACTTCTGAGCTTCTTTGAAGAACTCGTGCTCATGCTTCTTATCAAAATGGCTGTAGTAATAATCAACAGGTCTTTCAGTGGTAGTTGTGGTGGTTGTAGTTGTGGTGGTTGTAGTAGTAGTGCTGGTTGAAGATGAACGAGAGCTGTCCTCCTCATCGTCGTCGTCATCATAGTCCTCATCGTCATAGTAATCATCATCATAATCTTCATCCTCATTGGAGCTGTCCTCAGAGTCGATTCCATTGTCACCTTTGCGGCTCTCATCACTGACCACTCCAACATCTTTTTCTAACAAAATGAGACACAATTAGGTCCTCAATAAACATTGCAGCATGTTTTTAAAGTCTAATTTATTCGATTAGCCAATGGTATCAGACATATGCCATGAAATAATAAGGTTGTCATTTAAATTAACAAGATTTATTAATGTAGTCAAATGTAAAACATCTTTAAAATCAGTTACAAATTAACCCTTCTGGTGGTTGTCTCGACGAGGCATCTCATCAAAAACACAATCATTAGCAAAACTGACCAGATCTTGATAGACAAGGTATCTCGCCATTAGAAGAAAACTAACCAGATCTTGAGCTAGTCAAAAAAATTAGCTTGGTGATGAGATATCTCATCAGTTGCAAAATTGGTTAGATCTTAATCAACCACTTGGAGGATTAAGACATGTTGAGGCTAGGAGTAATGTGATTTGGCCAATTGCTAAATGTTTATAACATTTAATGCAAAAAAATTTAAATACATACCTAAAAGAAATGTAATAGTAAAAATAATTGCAATTGTTTTGGGATTAAAATTGTTGCTCTATAAGTCATTTTGGTTATGCTGGAGCAATGATTAACCAAAAGGGGGTGTATCTGGGGGCAATATAAAAAATCTTACCATTCTTTGGGCAGCAGACAAATTCTACTCCAGAGAACAAATCAACACCACAAGGAAGCAGCATAGCGAAACTTCTCAGTTGCATTGATCGATCCATGCAGCTGTGGGCAGCAGTGTTATTCCACTCGTCGAAGGTCTGGCAGATGCTCTGGTTGTGAATGTGGTCAAACAAGCAATGCTCAGGGACGAGTAAGGCATCGCTCTGGAACTGACCCTCTGGAGAAATTATACACATTAAAATTAGAAATGTCACAAGGGTGGCAAAATGTCTGACTAAGCAATAACAGTACGGATGGACTGAAAATTTTCGTTTTGACGACGGGCTTTTGAGCCAATCATAATTTTGATGACTACTTTTTCAAATTCCAGCCAGTGAACTGTTTATTCTTCCTTCAAACAATCTTTCCCCTACTTTTAAATAGACGCATCAAGGTATGTGCTCTTTCATCCTACTCTAATCTGTAAGCATGGTAATGTTTACCATGATCGAATTTACATAATATGATTGAATTTACATAACTTTTTATCAAAGAAATGATATAACATGCAAAACAATAGTGACCCCAAACTTTATTCTTATCCTCCTGAATCCTTTAAAGAGACTTCAAATTGGAAAGGTCATAACAGGATCTAGTCTATCAGCATTCCGTTACGGAAAATTTCTATAGAATTCTTTAAAAATTTCTTTTGAATGTGGTCTAGAATTATGGCCCGTTTTCCTTTAAGCTCTATGAAGAAACCTCTATTGAAAATGTCTTCCGTTTCCCTTCTTGTTTCCCGACTTTACTTTTCTATTGAACTTCCAAGGAATTCTAAAATTTTTTCATTAGGGTTATATCCAGGTAAACAAATTAAATTTGAAATTGCACCCAAGTAGAATATTTTGGCAACAGAGGAAAAATGCTTAGGAACCACTAATGCCTCACCCATCGACTTTATAATGAAATAGACGGAGCATGTGCCCGTAGCTTCATGTTATTTCTTTCAGTTGCTCGGTTTGAAGATCTGTCACGTGGTTGTGGGTAAAAAGCATGAATCTTAAATTATTGATTGGTTAAAGTGATTATCACAGTGATAAAAAACACTAGCCTGCGATTCGACAGCCAATCGGCTAAGTCGATTCGAATGTCCACGTGATTTACACTTCAGAGATTTTGGGACAGCGACTATGCCCACATGCTCCGTCTATTTCATTAGAAGGTAAGTGGCCTCACTTTTCTGCTCCTAATTTCTAACCGTGGTTTTAATTATTCGGCTACCTTCCCCTTGTGTTGGCCTGATAGTTCACTAGCTGTATTAACTAATTCAATCATTTGAGTCTATTTCAATTTTTGTTTCTTTTAAATTATGAACTTTCTGTTAGGTAAGTTAAAAAGCAAAAGTAATCGATGGTAAGTAACAGTAGAAATCATGTTGATTTTCGCCCATTAAAATTCCAAAGAATGAACTCCGAATTGATATGATAGCTGATTAATCAACGCCAATTAGATTAAACGCCAAAATGGCGATAAACTATATTTTAAGGTAGGTAGCTGAATTAACGTCGCACTGAAGCAACAAAACGGGCTATTGGCGGCGGTCCGGGATCAATTCCAAAGGGAAAGACCAGAGGACAACACTCGTTGTTTCGAACTACACCACATTTTAGTAACTCCGATATGTATCACGGAAAAATATTTGGTTACTAGAAGTAAAATCACTTATGTACTTAACACCACTTCACGCCTGGTTCAATTGCATGGTTTGTTTGTTTACACTCTCAAATGGAAATCACGATTAATAGAATACAATTAATAAAATAGTAACTTACGGAGACATCGGTATGGTTTGACCCAGTGACTGGCTTTGCATTTTTTCTGACCAGGTTTACACCAGCCATCAATCTTGAAGTAACGACTAGATTCAACAATATTTGTGATATCTTTTGAGGAATAGACCTGAAACAAAAGAAAACCACATTAGAAATTATAAGAGAAAGTCATAGCATTGATTTGAATTAAAAAATACAAAGATCACTCCATTACATGGTATAATTACAAAAATTAAATTTTTATGAATGCACTAAAATGTGTGCGTGAGAATACACTGAAAAATACTCTCAATTACTACACTGAGAATGACTACCAGTAACACCACTTTTCTAACATTTCTTTTTGAAAATTTTTGTCACATTCTCAACTTTTAAGAAACATGAGATAAGGACAACTTGAAAGAAATTTTTAGCTGTCCCTTTTTAAAGGATCACACGAACATCGACTAAGAGTTGAAAACGAATATTTAAAAATTTCAAGTATTGATAGGTATAAGAATAATATACAATATGTAAGCAGATAATTTCTGTGGCGCAAATGTTTAAATGCACTGTTTCAATTTGGAATGGCAGTTATTTATCAGATATGCATAACTTTCAACTCTTCAGTATGAAACGCACCAGATCTAGTATTCAGTACACAACTCAGACAGTGATTAAATAATATTTTGATAACATACCCTATATTGTTTTTCTGCTAATATATTCATGTACACTAAAAATGCTTCCGACTACCTCTTTGTTTCAATATAAAAGTTATGGGCAAAATTGCGTCAAAACAAATCAGCATGCAAAAAGTATTTAGATTTTTTCACATCCAACTCGAAATTTTCTTCTCAATGTAACATTAACATAAATTTAAAAGAATACATATTTTGCACTGAGGTAGAATTTGAGCTGTTCCACACACAAAAAAGTAAAGTTTACTTCTTTTACAGGTGTAAGCGAAGGAAAAGAAAAATCCGGAGTTAAGAAACACACCTAAGAGAATTTTGATGGTAAGTAACACACTACTTATACTCCTAGAACGAATGTGTAGCCAGATGTCTCCCTTACTTTTACCCCCAGTGTAATCTTTATGCACATGCATAAAATATTAGAAAAAGGAGTGGATTCCACAAAAGAAAAGAAATGGCTAAATTCGAAACCTAGATGGCGAGCAAAATAGAGAATCAGGAATCTGTTTCGTTTTTTAGTGTTGCCAAACTACTGCGTTAACTGGAGTTAAGTTTGAAATCTTCCACGGGAAAAATACATTTCTAAACTGCTTTATTTTTTTAAATCATATTTCTGTAAGACGTAGACCTTATCTGGTACTCGAGGTCTCATTCTAATTCAGTACAGTGGAATGTTAAAGATTTAGCTCATGAATTGGCAAGTTATGAATTAAATCTTTGATTCTGATATAATTCATAACCGACGAAAGGAAATTTAAAATTCGTCAAATGTTCAGAAGTTTTCGATAATCGAATAGTTGTGGCCCGTTATTCCAAAGAGTAAAAGTTTTAATTTAACTTCATTGTTACCTCGATGTAAAGATAGGAACATTACATTATGTGTCATTTTTTGTCTAAGTGCATCGGACAAATACAAACTAAAAGATAAAAATGTATCAAGCGAGCATAATGTCAATAATAATTTAAATCTATTTCCTGAAAGAAATGTAATGGCAAGTATAGGAATTGGATTATTTTGATAAAATTCGAATGCGATTTGATGAAATGACACACAAGATTTCGATGTCATCTGGAAGAATTTTCGGTGTTTCGTCTCTACTGTATTTAAATTATTGTAAAAAACACTTCACAAATGTTTGAAAAGAATTGCCACAAACCAACGAATACCTTTTAGAATTTTATTGCTTCAAAATTTGTGGGAGGAATTCCATTCCCATTACTATCTGAAATCGAGTTAGAATGTCCTACATCTTGTATTTTTATTCAATCAAAAGAAGCAGATATTAAAAATGTTTAGAATATTTTTTAATAGGCTCCGGAATTAAATTTTAAATTCTAGGAGTAGATGGGTGAAACCACAACACATGTATTATTAGCACGTAAGTGTAGTTTTGACACCGAAATACGTTCGAGTTTTTGTAAATGCAGTTTCTTTATACATTGCGAACTAGAGTTGTTTGGGTTAATCATAGTATAAAGTGGATTTGTAGAACTTTCAAGCAAATTTTCCAACAATGTAATGTACAGAAATCCTTTCACTACCGCAACGAAGTATTACCTGTTGGGTAGATTTATGTTTGTGATAACTAGAACCAGTTTCTCACTTTGTTAACGGAATAATCAATGAACAGCACAGCGAACAAAGATTTGGAGATGACGAAACTTGCAATCCCATAAGAAATTTCTGAAGGAAGACTGAACATTATAATCTTACTGTTAGGCAAACATTAAATGTGACAAAGGAAAGGGGTTTGTCTGAAATAATCTCACATCGAATTCCATTTGAAATAGATCTCGACTTCCAGTTTACAATAACTGGATTCTAAAACGAGGGATCCTCTCGGAATTCAAGAGTAGAGCAATAGGAAACTGTTCAAGTGTTTTGAACTCCCGAGTCCTGCCAGTAACAATAGATGGAATAAAATAGGAGATGGAGTTAGTTAAATGGATGAAGATATTGCAAATTGTGTAGTTAGTTATAATGGCGACTTCTGCAGAAGTAATAATGAAGGCGAGATTTAACATGTGCCCGAAAACTAAGGATTCTACAGTTAAAAATTCGTTGCAATTTAAAATACTCCTATCACAGAATCAAAAAATAAATATTGGTAAAATCAAAAGAGCTTCAGAATGTAAGTCGAGCTTTATACTAAATGTATCTTCTCTTCGCGGACTAAAACTTATGGCAATAATGAAAGGAACTACATTACTACATAAAAATAAAGTGAAATGTGTAAAGAGACTGATTTATTTTACACATTTCGGGTGGCAAATACTTATTCGTTCTATTAAATTTTTTATAAAATCATTTCCCCCTATTTCTTAAGATGCCTCCGAGGACAAAGATTTAGAAATTCAAAATTGAACTGACGCACTGGATCCTTTACAGAAATACGGTTTTAAAATTTGCAATTGAGGTGGAATTCAGTTGACACATGCTATTATTAACTTCAAACGTAAGACTTGTTTATAAAAGCTAACAAATCAGCAGCTAGACAATGTTGTGAAAGACTACCAGCAAGTTAAAAACATCAAAGTAAGAACGCTTATAGGACCAAATTTTGCAAAGCTAATCCTTTAGTAAATGACTAATAACTAACTAAAACCAGGAGACAGTCTTGTTTTGCAAGTTGACAAATTAAGCCTCATTTTCAATTAAAAACTTGCATGGAAAGCAGCTTCAAAGTTGGCTGTAAATGTTTACTTTATCGCCTGGATTATCACTCATGCTTACAACTAAAGGGCTGGTTCTCTAGTAGCCTTCTGAGAGCAAACATCAGAGGTAATTAATTAGCGAAAAAAGCGTAGGCGATAGAGCTTAGAATCAAACATCTACGAACCGTTTCTTTTAGTTACTGTTGAAAGTTCGACTGAATATGCCACGTTTCGTTATAGTTAATGATTTTACCAGATTAATTTTTAAAGGTAGAAACATTTCTTGAGAAGATTAAAGATTAAGTTCCTAGTTTTGTTTGATGTAACTGGGACCTATAAAACGTAAGCCTTTAATTTCTTATTGTTTAAAGGAATAAAAAGGGGCTTAATGTTTCCACAAAATTTTTCATTCAAGTGAATTAAACTTTTGACAAGACTCCCTTTCAAACGACAAATAACAAGGACAAGTCAAATTGTTCTGACACAGATCTTGGCGAAATAAATTTAATCAATGGCATACTTTTAAATAAATTAAACAATTAGGGTTTAAATTCATGCGGAACGTCTAAAGGCGGAATTGATCTTGGTGAAATAAATTTAATCAAGTGTATTTTTAAATAAATTCAAAAATTACGATTTAAATTCACGAGGAATGTCTAATGGAGAATATAAAATCGTTGGGTTCGAGGTTAATGAAAGTAGTCTGGTTATGGTAATTGCTTTTGGCTGGTCTAGCATTGTGGTTGCATTCTTGTTTTAAATAATGTCTCACGCATTATAATTTCCATCTATGTGGATTTGGTCTCGATAGGATTCTAATCTATTTCGATTTCTACAGATTAACTTTCAAAAAGTTCGAAGCATGTACAAGTTGAATGGGACCATTTTGTAAGACAGATTTATTTGTCTTTCACCGGTCAGCTATTGGCTAAGGGAATCACTTTCTTGGCGCTGAAGTCAACACTGTACCGTACATTCAATATTTTAGGCAAAACAATACCAATCAATTCTGAGTTTTTAGAATAAATCGGACATGTCTCAAAAAATTAATTTCAATTTGTTCATACGAAACCTCGCAAAACGCAGGGCCGACAGTCAAAGAACTTGTGAAATGGTAGCATGTCTTGCATAAATTTTTAAGAGTAGCAGTCCCTCTTAAACTCTATTTTAGTAGCTCAGATACAAAATGAATCGGCTAAAACACAAAATGTGCTAATTAAGTGAGAAACAGACGTTGAAGATATCGCCAAGAAATTGAAATTTAAAAAAAATAACTAAATACTTTCTTAAGGTTTTTATGAAAATCTAGCAACCAGATTCCGATGCTTTTTCTTCATGGTTGTCACGGGTTGGCATCACAACTTCGAAAAAACTGGCGTCATTTGAAAATTTTCTCCAAAGAAAAATCCGAAATCCCTCCCTTTCGTTATTAGTTAAAAAAGGGACTTAATTTTCGTTCGCCTTTGGTAATTAAAAAAAAAGTCGCCAAAATTTTCGAGAAATTAAGAATTTAGTAGACTTTGAGACGATTCTGCTTAAAGATAATCTTTGTCGCCAAGGCTGAAAAATAGTAGCATAAAGTCGCCTGTGGTAACCCTGAAAACGTGACCTCAAGTTCTACAGAAAAGTGACGCTCTAACATCTACAGAAAAGACGGAGATTTTTATCAAATCTGCAAATTTAAAGCTCTGTTTATTTTTTTAATACGGTAAGAGTTAACTGCACCTTTAAACACTCCATTTCAAAAGCAGCCTTAATGGAAAAAGTTCCACAAGCGTAAAATCCGAAATATCTCCCAAGATCTGTAATTAAATACTTTCCTGTCGCGAGCCTTGTATGCAAATTTCGTCCGCCACGACAGGGGAAGTGTATTTAATTATGCAAATGGCGGTGTACACGTGTGCACTCACGCCCCCTCCCCAAATGCCATAATTTCCCAAAGCCGTGACAAGCAACCTGCGATATGGAATTGCGAGCCTATTCAATGGTCTACGGTGTTAGAAAAGCGCCATCTCGTATCCAAGCGTTGGCGCATAACACAAACGCATAAAATTGGGAACCAGCGCCTAATTAGGCTCGCCGGTAATACGGCAAATGGGGCTGAACCGTAGGAGGCTGCACCAGGGCACCGAATGGCGTTTATGAGACAATGATGGGGACTTTCGTGGGGCGGCTAAATCGTTTACGCAGCATTTAGCAGCTAACAAGCACTGCACCGCCGAAATCACGACTTGGAATAGCCAACAAGCACGTCTATTACAGTTGCAGTTGGAGGGCCGTTGAATATTGGAAGCATTGATTGGTTGACAACGGATTGGGAATTCAAATAATGGGATATGCTGCCGAAATTTATAAAATGGACTATATTTTTTTAAAATTGAAAGAGGACCCCAACACCTCTTGTTTCACAGCGTATTGCCAGAACAAGTATAAATCACACGTATAACATAAACCAAAGCGAAATAATAAACTAATTCCGGAAAAGAGAACAAAAAAGTTAAATAAAATACATTAATATTATAAAAGTAAAATAAATCGAAAGGTACAAACTACTTATTGAACGCAATGAAGGATAAAAGCGATGCAAGGCATTTCGGAAAATTGTGAGAAAACATAAAAATGGAAATGAGTAGATGAAAACAAATTGAGCCCACTAACTTTTTGAAGGGGAGAAAACAAAGAATCATTTTCAAGAGAAATATTTTGAGTCGTTTCTGTGTATATATGCAATATATATATATAAAACAATACAACCAATTAACTTCCTAAAATATAATATTCACACCATAGATTAAGTCCATTAACGTTTCAGAATAACTTCTCTTTTCACCCGCGTCTGTCTCACTGCTATAGCCATTTGGCCCACAATTCATCTTTTCACCTTTTGAATTTCCCCACCTAGCTAACAACCGTGACTTCAAACAGACCAGCTCGCACTCAAGTTGCTTTTTTCCCATTCTGGTTGGTTGTTTGGGGTTTACTGGCGCAGGGTCCTAAACAGAACAAGCCGCGCCTTCTTCCTTCCGGATCACAGATGCATTCCACCACAACACTTACGATGCACGTGCGACTTAATAAAAACCCGGTCTTTTCTGCCAATAAACTTTCTTAATCCAGTAATCTTCATATAAATCCTCAACCCCTAGTGTATTAATTTTTAACTTCTCATTCTTCCACGAGCCTCTTAGAAGTAAGAGCTCAGAGCCATTCCAAACACCCTTCACACACACACACAACTTTAATGAAGGATTTAATAAAAGATTTTCCTGAAATTTTCTGCCTCGCCACTTGTGATTTTTGCAACACTCCTCCAACGGATGTCCCGAACGACCTGTCTACAGCATTCCTACTACATTTGAGACTCATTTTTGGTATATGTACTATATAATACTACAGCGATATGGAGAACATGAATTAACCAGAATTTCCTATAATAAAACCGTTGATTAATTAATTATAATCATAAGTAAAATGAAGCATTTACAGAACAGAATATTTGAAAGAAATTCAGACACAAGTAAATATCTAGTTTTTATAAATTTGGAATGACTGGGTGAAAAAGAATTGCGAGCTGTCTTACTGCTTCCGAAGAAACATTCTCCCTTTTGTGAAAATTTTGACGCAGTTATCATATAATCCACTTGATGCAAGTTTAAATTTGTTCAAATAACTTTTGAAGTTATGTCCAGTGAGTTAAATTGAACGGATGGTTACAAAACTAAAGCTGACACTAATCGAATCAAAGTCTGTTCCAGGAGAAGCGTAGCCACTAAAGGACAAAGGACTTGTTTCTGAAAAAGGTCAAATTGATCATTACGTACCCGAGTGTTTTGATGTGTCAGACTTAATCCACTAACCGTTTCAAGAAAGACTATATACGGAAATCCCGTCGATTTTCTTCGTCTTCCAAACCATGCATTATCTATTCCGCCAAAATTGGCAATGGAGAAGGTAAACAATGGCAAAATACCTCGTAAAGTTGTTGCACTGCTGCTTGGAAATGGTGACAAAAGAAAGTTGCATGAGACGTAGACAATTTTAAGAAACAATAGAGATAAAGTATTTTTTTAGAATGTTTTAAGATTTATTTGGACTTGAATGGTGTTTGAACATGATGCCACGAATAGCAAAATCTATACAAAAATGGCGGTAATAGGCGAAGAAAGTAAGATTGTTTTGAAAGTAAGTTGTTAGTCTAAAGTAAGCTCGTTAAATGAAAGATTAAACTTCCCACAAGCACATGGTTGATGTCTTAGACTATGCAAATTCTTTTCCGGAAAGAATTTACACTCGAGCGCTATCAAGAAACTCTTTGATTTCCCCTATTGGTAAAAAAATGAATAACACTTCATCAGTCATTGAAAGAGATGCAACTTATTTAAAAAGTAATGCTAAAATAATTTCACCTAATTTTGGAACGCCATAAATTGAAAGAAAATTGCTAAGATAAGGTATGCACATCTAGAGAAGCAAAGATCTAGTTTATTCATATAATCAGAGTTGGAAAGTTTTGTTGAGGGTTGAAAAGCTGGTATAAACCTCACAGGCAAAAATAATAGTCGCAGTGTTAACAAAAATGGATTTAATGCATTCAACAGTGGAAAAATTGGGTTACAGACGTTGGACTGCTTATGCACGACATCCTTACAAGTGGAAGTGAAATGATCAAGCATTCAAATTGAGTTTTTTCTAAATGGTAGTTCTTAGGAAACCAGACTGGAGGTCAACTGTCAATGAACTTAGGCACGTGATGAATTAAACTCAAAAATCTGATTTTTTAGCTAGTCAGAAGCAGACATGCAAATTATGTTACACAATTGCATCGATAGTTTTTAATAAGATGCGGTGCAAGACTGCAACTTTGTCTACTAAAAAGTACTTCATGATAGAGATGAGTTGGATCACTATATACACAACTACCATTAAAAGTTAATTTTTGTAGTGGTGGCTACGTTTACCACAATACTCCCCTTCCAGAACTTAGAGTAGCTGAAAATTAGGCGTTGACCCCTAGTTGACTGACTGCCAATTGCGGAAGACAGTGAGAACTGTTTTACACTTCCTGGTGATATCTCGTCCTTTGCAAAACTGACGAGATCTTGATGGACGAGTTATCTCGCCATCATAAAAGTTTTAGCAATATCTTGACGACGAGATATTCCATCATTAACAAAATTGGCCAGATAGTGATGGACGAGATATCTCGCCATTAGCAAAATTGGCCAGATCTTGATGGATGAGATATCTCGTCGAAACCACTTGGAGAGTCAAGATCACGCATGCTAGACCGTGCAACGGACGATTGCGAGTGTTCGACTGCCCTGTGTTGCCTTTAGGAGCAGAGTGTGAGTGCAGTCGGCAGTAGGTTGAACGAGGCTGAGCGACAACGAATAGTGAAGCTGTGATAGGAGTGGAAGTAGTGTCCGTTATCAGCTTTTTAGACAGTTGGAAGTGATATGCATCGCATTGGCAATTCAACTACTCATCGTGGACTATACATCAAAGTGTCATCTGGCTTGTTCCTGAAAGTGCGCGTGTTCATAATCACGTCCAAGTCACCAATTTAACAAGATGCTGTGCAAGACAGCACAACTTTATCTACCAAAGAGTACTTCATGGTGTAGACGGGTTATACTCTCTACCATTATAAAAGGAAGTGTGTGTGTGTGTGTGTGCGGTGTCCAGACGAATCTATAGCACTTATAGCCATGAAATTCGGCATACGGGTAGTCCTAAAGGTGACTGAATGTCCCTCGAACCCCGAATTCTGGAACTCTGGTTTCTCTGTATTGTCCTTTTTCGTACCACCAATAAAAAGCAAACTGAAGCTCCACCACCCTACATGTTCGACTCCAAGTGCTAAGTTCCTACCATCAAGAAATTTTTTGCAACTCAGTTAATAAATTACATGAAATGAAGTAACAGTGTTTATTACTGTTTAATTTGGTTTTGATTTCGTTGACATTGTGATTCATTTAGGTTGTTTGTCGTAAACAGTGAGGTAACAAGACCTTTTAAAAGTATAGCGTTATATTTAAAGATTGAATCACATTTTTATTTCAGTAGTGGTTTTTTCATAACTTACTTTTGAATTTGTATAATTTCTGTATTTGTATAATACAAATCTATCGACACTACATGTGACACAGATGAAGCTGTGAACTACGCAACAGAGTTTTTGAACACATTGGAGCCATCTGGAGTACCCTCGCACATATTACAGCTAGAAATTGGGGCACCGATTATGCTTCTCAGAAATCTGCATCCACCTCACTCTGTAATGGAACAAGACTCTATCAAGAAACTGATGCCGAATATTATTGAAGCCACTATCATGACTGGACATGCCGCAGGCGAAGACGTATTCATTCCTAGGATCCCAATCATCCCTTCGGATCTCCCATTCCAAATTAAACGACTTCAGTTCCCTGTTCGTTTAAGTTTCGCCATGAGCATCAACAAGGCACAAGGACAATCGCAGAAAGTTGTAGGACTCGATCTCATTAAACCGTGTTTCTCCCATGGTCAACTGCATGTGGGTTGTTCAAGAGTTGGAAAAGCCGAAAATCTTTACATCCTAGCTCCAAATGGAAGAACATTCAACATAGCGTATCATGAAGCTCTTAGCAAGAATCAGTGAGGTGGAAGGAATGAGGTGACATGCCCGTGTCATGTCGAGTGGTGGTGGGATTCATTCTTAAAATTATTGTTTTTCTTTTTAATGTTTTCAGAATCAGTGAGGACAAACAGGAATAATGCCACGGGCAACGCCGTGCGGGTACTGCTAGTATACTATATTGCAAGTTGATTTTTGTAATGGTGACTACGTTCACGAGCTTGTCGTCGCTCAGCAACGTTTTGCTACTACACGAGGGCAAACCAGACCGAATGGCATTGTCTTACAAGCTTCGATACAAAAATAAGATAATGAAAATCAAGTTTCGGTTTCCAGACAATTCGTCTTAAAACTTACTCGGTTCGACAGACATACCCAGACCGATTGTCTGAATTCTTCAGACTTTTCACACTAATTAAATTTCTTTTGACTGATGTCGCGTGGAACCCGACCAAATCGGTGGAATGCAACCCCCACACACTTTTCAGATTAACGTAAATGAACCGAGCAGGGTTTTAATTTATAGAGCAGAAGGGACGAAATCGTTTAAAACCCAAAGTTGCACAGACGTGGGTATAGGAGAGTGGGTGAATTCCGCGGCTAATTAATTACGAAAGCAATGGAAGAGAGATCGAAAAAGAGGAAAAGATCGACCCGCTCTGTCGAAATTAGCCGGATAGGGAACAGCTGTTCCATGGCATTGTCATTGTCTTTGAGAGCGTCTCCGTACAGCGATATTAACTACTCTGGGAGAAAATTAATAAACGCCTCAGAGAAGACAGTAATTGAACTCGGTCTCCCAACAGCTGGAAAGAGGAAAATGTAACTTGCTGTTCGAGCCATTAAGCACGGTATAAGACACCGGTTACAACAAAATAGCAGTCCTTTTTGTCTGCAGTTCCTAATTAGAGGGATGCATTATTAGAGAAGATGGGTTTCCGTGCGTCCAAATATTTAAAGTAAAGCAGGGATGGGAAAGTCACTCGCCAAGCTATGGGATAATCAAGGTGATATTAATGATAAGCTCGTACATTCGCCAGTATTTAAAAATATTTCCCTGTTTTGGTGTTCTTTTTATCTAACGCTACAAGGAGAAATGTTTAATTAACTAGCAAGGTTAGAAATTAGGAGCAGAAGTCAAGCGTCAATGGGTTGGTTAGTTGCTTGTTTTCGGGTTTTATGGCGCAAGGGCCATTTTTTGGCTAAGCTGAGCGAAACAACGCAATTAGAGAGGAAGAAAAAGCAGAAGAGTAGGCGAGGGTAAAAATGAAAGAGGGAGGAAAGATCACTCCGGTACCTTGGAGTTGTGATGTCTGTACACACCTAAAGATCTGCCCCTGAGATCAGACATCAATGGGAATTAAACATTTTCTCCAAGTTGCCATAGTGTTCTATTTGGGGTCAATTTCACTCTGATGTGCCTATTTAAAAGATTGTAGGTAGGACGAACATTAAGAAAAATTAGTAATAAAATAATAACTAGTTATAAAAAACTCGGTCGTCGAAACGGGTCCTGGATGGTATTAAGTCACTAATTAATTTGACACTATCTGTCTCTAAAATGCTATTCATATGGTCTAGAGTTTTCCGAAACGCAGGTTGGGTTTCATAACGCAAGGGACATATTCGGCCAAGCTGCACCAAACAGAAGACAACTTCAAGTAATGAAAGTACACACGCAAGGAATTTTTACTGACAGAAAAGAAAAATATACCCAGGTAAGTTACAAGAATCGAACCTGTGCCGTGTATACCCGAAACAAAGGGTAAATATAATAAATAGTAGTTAGTGTCCAAGGAAATTTAATTCAAACTTTATTTTAAAGATTTCAAAATTTCCAGTTTAAAGGGTGAATAGGAATTCAGGGAAAATTCGAAAGCACAGATGGTAGGTACGCACAATTGTATTGTAGAATAGATATTGCAAGTTTAATAAATAAGGTAACCTAGAAAAGAAGCATTTTAACAGGAACATTGTTATATTCCATTTTGCATTAGTGGGTAAAAGTCGAAAAATAACCAGAAACTGCATAGAGGACACAGCAAAGCACAAAAAATTATTTAATCTGCTCGCACCAAGCAAAGCTACTGACTATCTCGCAACTCCTCAGAGAGAAACGCCAAAAGATTTATATCGCAAGATCCATTTTCGAGGGGGAAGAGCAAATAAGAGAAGTTTTCCATTAGTAAAGATGAAAGTTATGAAATCCTAATAAGACTGAAAAGAAAGTTATCAGAGGGAGCGCAGATGTTCCGAGACTTCCTTTCGGCAGACGATTTAGGAAGTCGGTGGAAAAGGGTAGGTGACGGTTGCAGCGAAATTGCCTTTTGAAATTCCGGTCCTAAAAATCATTAAGCAAAGGAAATAAACGATACGACTTCCGTAATGGCGGGCTTCCACTCACGAAATGTCAGTGGAGGAGAAGGCCAAATGTTAAGAACTCGAAAGGAATTACCAAGAATAACGAGAGCAATTTAAAACGGGCAGTTAGGAAGGGTATCGACAGGCTTTATTTCACAGGGCTCCTTACTTCCCTCACACCCTCATCTGAGAAAAAACTTAGCTAGTTCAAAAATCCCGATGAACCATTTTTTTCTCTTGGGAACTTTGCCCCAGAAAGAAAATGCTCGTAAGCCAGAGTTAGGAATGGCACCCAAACATTCTTCATCATTTGCCAAAAGGCTCAACTTATGTGGCGAAATCAATGGAAGAACATTCTAATTTGTATTCATGATTTTCACACAGGTCTATGTACAAATATTGATGAAACATAATTTCATTGCTTTCGGCAATTGCATGGATTACTAAATCGAAATAGCAAGTTCCATGCAACCTGAATCTATGTTCAATTCCGTTCTGCTTTTGTTCGAAAACAAAAGCAGAGGCAGGACCACTCAGCGGTGGCAGCGTAATCAAAATATGAATTAAATACTCTAGTAGGACTCCGACGAGGAGGCAGTCGACCTTGGGTCAGTCGATACTGGAAAAGGGGAGACAGCTCGTTTTAAGGGCTGCCATACCAAAAGCGTTTATGGCGATCGCTGCGCCAACTCGTTATCACTGTTTTTGCTTTCGACACGAACTATGAATTTAGAATCAGAATCCGCGGTAAAAATGCCCTTTGTACTTGGTTGGATTGGGTTTAATGGCACAAGGGCCATATTTGGTTATGCTGCTCCAAACACAAGACAGACAAGTTAATGGACATGCACACACAATCGGAAACGCTTTACGTTCCAACCTATCTAATTTAAAGAAAAGACTCGTTCAAAGCCACGTGACTCGACTGGCTTCTTGCGGGAGCCGGATTTATTTGAATTCTCAACAAGCTAGGTGCAATTTCAAAGCAAAAAGCGTCAACGAGTATATATATAAACGCAGTGTAATTAATGATTAATGCCTGGACTCAATGACTATTTGCATTTGGTAGTCTTTCCTTTTTTGAGGAATAATTCTTTGATTTTGAATCACGGTATGGCATATTTAGAATAAAGATTGGATTTGGAGATTGTTGAACAGAAGAAAGAGTAAGCAGTTGATCGATCCTACTTTGCATCATACCAGTGTAAAAATTCAGACGTCAAAAATGACGACTGTGTCATCAAAACAAAATAATTTAAAGGTGCAAAACACGACTAACTACCCCTAATTTCGAACCCTGCCTTGAACATTACATAAAAACATGCGGCACTGAACTGAAAAATATATCAAACACTTTCTCACAGAAAACTAATTAATTAACGAGATGAGAATGCCAAGAAAATAATGTTGATTCAATTGAAACAATAAGAAAAGAGGTCTCCCTAATTAGTACATTGCTCGACTGTGTGCAGAAATTGTTTCTTTCAGTTGTTCCTTCTTCGCTGGTGTTTATTCGTAATTATGTAGAGCGACAGTGAACAAAAGATGTACCATCTGCGCCTAATGGGGCTCGACAATCATTGGTGCCTGTATTGTGTAATTAACACAGCCAATTTAATTTCGAGGTATTGATAATCATAGAATGGTACAGATTAAATATAAAATAGTATACATTCCCTAGAAATGGAAATTTCATTCCTGAGACTTTAGAATGAAACACGAGCTTTAATTTTTGGTGTAATATTTGGGGATGCCAAAAAGATAAGTAAATCTTTAATGGCAACATAACAGTTAATGTACAAAATTTTTTAAATCAGATAGTTAGTATGATGATTGATTTTGTATGTTTTTTTGATGGCGACAAAGGCTCCGACCGAAAGATACAAGGCATGCCTCCAGGGGAGAGTCCGTGCATATCCTTGTGAGGTTTGGTTGGATGGGTTTATGGCGAAATGGCCAAGCTGTGCCATCCTTGTGAGGATTTTTCGGTTGGGGTCTTCCTTGCGGGATTTGATCAGCTTCTTAAAACCACAGAATCACTGCTGGCTCTTTTTGTTAGACATCTGATGCTTATTTGGGAACTGTGTTTATATTGTTGCTGTAAAGTCCTGGCGCGGCTTTGGAAGGCGAGAGAACTTTTGAAGCAGCTGGAATCTTGCTGATCTTTTTACTACCTTTCTTTTTGTTTTGTGCTCTAATTGAAACATGGGGGTTAATAATGATGTATTTGTTTAAGTGCCTTTACAATATAAAAAATTCTTTGCCAAGGCTGAATAACCATCTTATATCAAATAAATGTCCACTCAAATTTCATCACCAGGATTGAGTCTCCAGTCATTAGTCACATGTAATTAACATCGCATTTCTAGCAAGCACACTAAAAAGGATCTCAACAGAGCATATAAAGCTTTATACACTCCATCTCTTCAAACAAACCGCCATTCCGAATACATTTGTTGAGTCCCCCAACGTTCACAGCCTGGACAGAACCTCCATCTCATATCACATAAGAAATGTCAACTCAAACTTCCTCACCAGCAACAGGGGTGACACCGAATATCCAGTCATCAGTCAAGTCTAATTAACAGCACTCTAACGAATGAATGGGGAACACGAGATAGATGGAAAGTTCAGTCACAAGGAGGCAAGCAGGTCATGCTATGCCCTCCTCCAAACATTATCTCGAGACTTGATGTAGCACTTACCTTTCTTGTGATAACCATCCCATCCTTCCCCAAAGACCCGCACATCAGCAGGGAAACCCGATGCCCGGAGCTGTCAGTAGCGGGAGATATTGGCCATGAGACATGGTATAGATTTTCATATCCTGTCCAGAGTCGACCATTAGAGGGGGTCGATGGATATAAATTAGTCCAAACCGATACGCTTAAGAGCAGCTGGCGAAACTAATAACCGTTAATGAGTAGTACATCAATCGCCCCCGATAATTCTGCTGCCGGGTGTAACTGAAGATCGCCCCGAGAGTTCAGCTTCACGGCGCTCTTGAAAAGCATTCGAGAATTTATCTAGATTGGTTTGGGTTACTGGAAGTGACTCTTTAGACTTCCCGCGTCGGACATAGGGTATAAGTTGCAAATATAGTAGCACATTAAAACAATTACTGGAAACTTTCAAAATAAACAAACTCGTAATAGCTCCCATAGAAGGCGTAAATATAGAAAAATGCTACGTCACTGTAAACATAAATAGAAAAGGGCTCTCTCGTGACGATGGGGCCAGATCGGTGACAGTAAGAATGTCTTGATTCGAAATATGAATATTTTTCTGTGTCTGTGTGTGTCCACCTATCTATATGTATGTTACCCCGAATTAGTATACTAATCCTGTGTCCAATAAAGTGGTGTACTAATCTCCCTGTAGTCAGTGTTTTCTTAGTAAAATTAATTAAACAAATTATAAGCGCCCTGACAAACCAATATACGGTTGACGAGAAGGTGACTAGAAACACACCGCCATTTTGATTTTTAAAATTTCATGTAGAAGTGGTTCGGAATTAGCGGTCGTTACTTTTTTGGCACCTATAAATTTGTTTTGACGATCAAGTTTTTGCATCCAGTTGTCAATTTTAAAGCCAAACTTTACTGATTCTTTTTGCTTTTTTGGAGCAAATTCCGATCTTTTATTCTTCTTTCTAACAATCTATACTATTACTTTTAAATATGGGCATAACGAAGTCCAGGTTCTAGTCATTGAGTTTATATAAATCAACGAAAAGAAAATAATTTGGCGATTGAGGGAAAATG
Organism: Meta bourneti; assembly: GCA_933210815.1. Classification (NCBI taxonomy): domain Eukaryota; kingdom Metazoa; phylum Arthropoda; class Arachnida; order Araneae; family Tetragnathidae; genus Meta; species Meta bourneti. The sequence goes on along the minus strand of OW119927.1, from coordinate 76,118,935 downwards.
TTTAGGTGCCATTGACGCCTAGTTTATGGACCTAAATTCTAACCCTTATAAGGAATGGTATATTTCTTCTATGCCACGGTTAGAAATGGCGAGGTTGTCTCTCTAAGGCCTTTTTTGTTACAAGATGGCTAATTAGATAGGAGACTTAAAAAAAGGAAACGTTGGCGATATGTTGAAAAAACAAAAGGATATGGGAATGCTATAGTGCTGCGTGCAGAATAAATCATTCTACGGCCACTAAAAGGCGACAAAGCAATAGCCAGCCCATGTATCTCAAGAAATAAAAGTTATCCCTTTACGAATCCTTTATTAAAAAGCTATAAAGTCAAGGCATTTCGGAATGGTACAATGAAAGCGAACATACAAGTCGTGCAAAGAACATGCTAATATACGTACAAAGAAAGAATTCGTTTGAGACTTTACCTAGACTCTTGAGTAATATATAAGAATTCTAAAATAAGAAGACACGTCTAGCTCGGAATAAATTGATACCAGCTCACAGCTTTACAACTTAAGTGCAGTAATTATCGAGAAACGAGCAGACACAGGTTTTTATTTAACTACTTATTCTAATTTAAGCTGGATCGTTAGCTTCAGATGCCCTCTATTCTTTTTAGCGTTGGAATACCTTCTGTCTAAGTTTAGAAAGCATGTGTTAGTTGCCAGCAAATCATTAAATATTGAAAAAGTAAAATCTTTTACATTTATCTTTAATTAAACCATAACTTGAAAATTCAGCATCGTACGAATCAAGTGAAACAAACAGAAGGAACACTTGAAGTCTGTATTTGAAATACTAAGATTTTTGTGATTTTTATTCCTGATACTTTCTCTATGACGAAGGTCGGTGTACCAAGAAATATTTATCTTTGTAGTAATTCCAGACACAGAAATATTTCGCAGAGGTAAATGCTCTCAGTACATAACTCGTCTTACATTTTATATTACATAATTCGATATATAGTTTAGTTTAGTTCCAATGTTTTCAAGCATGTTGGAACCAAAAGAGGTACAAGTGAGAACCTCCAAAAAGTGTGGCTTAGCAGTTTTTCAACTCCTTAACCTTCCAAGTGATTTCGACAAGATATCTAGTCTATCAAGATCTGATTAATTTTGCTAATGAGGAGATACCTCGTCATCAAAATAATGCCGAAATTTTTGCTGAAGATGAGATCAAGGTCTCGTTAGTTTTCTTCTAATGACGAGGTATCCCGTTCATCAAGATCTGGTTAGTTTTGCTAAACAATGCTTACTATGCTAATGACAACATAACTAGTGGAGACAACCACCAGGAGGGTTAAAGGTAACATAATGTGTTGTTATTGTTAATATTAATCATTAATTGTATTCTTAATTTTCTATTTCTGAATAAATTGATGAATTCTATTTGCATCGTTGTTCTTCCGGAACAGCGTAGAAAATTTAAATGCGCAGAATGAAACAATTAAAATAATTTCTAACAAGATTAAATGTACACCGTTCGATATATTTGAGCAGTTAATCTAAAATTTGAATTACTTTGTATTATAGACCGAGAAGCCATTTTCCCAAATCCTTCTCTGACGGCATTCAAACCTTTGGAACAGACGGTGCAATCCCATTGTCGTAGACACGTCCTTAGTGAGTTAACTAAATTCATTTCAAAAGAATCTTTTTGCGCACTTCTAACGAGCCAGAATTCTCGTTTGTAAATGAGCTTAAATGTTTCCCTTCATTACGTTATGCAAGCTTCCTTCCCTTGATCCTCCCTCTATAACAAGTCCTCTTTCCTGATTATTCCACCTAAGTGTTCCGTCGCATGTTTACGGGGAACTTAGTGTTTCTAATTGGGCTAATCCATCTGAAAGTTGGTTGGAAGTTCGCACCGAGGGGTTAAGCGAGGTTGGCCCATAAGCCTTTAAGCTTGATGAGATGCCGCGGAACATATTGGCTGTAAATATGTAATTTCACAACCGCCAATGAGGTGCATTACCTTCATGCAATAAGGCGATTTCGATTGAACAATACCTCTCGATTTTGCGCTTAGCAACATAAATTGTTTTTTTCTAGCCCAAACAGAACTACCAATAGCAAATTTCGTTAACAGTTAATGGCAATTCAGTAGGTAAACAAGGAAATAATTTAACTGTCAAAAACTAGTTCTTTTTACAAACTTATTTTATACGTTTGGTCATCATTTTAAGATACTTTTTTAACACATAGAGATACCTGTTATTATTTTTGGCAGTAATTGTAGCATTTTCAATATGTATTTCCGATCTGAACACTTAAGTCAGTTCTAGCCTTCGGCTCGTGTACTTAACTTTCCAAATGGTTTCGACGAGATATCTCGTCCCTCAAAATCTAATCAGTTTTGCTAAGGTACATCGTCGAGATAAAACAGCCATATTATGCCAAGTAGGAAAAATAAATTGTCGCTTGCCTAGGCAGTTTTCGACACGAAGACAAACACAACCAGGAGGTTTAAAAAGGAAAAAAATCCCCACCCTGTTTATCAACCAAAGTAATAAGGTATTGTCCTCGGATCCTTCCCTTCGGGATTGATCCCGGAACGTCGCCAATAATCCGTTGTGTTGCTCCAGTGCAACGTAAATTCAATTACACACCTCGCTTGTTCGAAGTTTGTCATTTTCTGAGCTTGAATTTTGGTAAAATATAGTAAACGCTATACAGCCTTAACATGATTTTAATTTTTAGTCAAGTCATTGCCAAATGATCAAAATGGTCCGTAAAGAACGAACGCCACATTGGAATGCGGATAAATTACGGACTGGAATTTTCGAATTGTAATAAGTCAACTTGGTGACTTTTGGCGACCATACTGTTTCGTCATAGTGAGATTTTCCGTAAATCCAGGATTCGCCTTAATGTTATAATTACAGGTGAAAATCCGTATTGATTGGCATCTCTAGCTGCTATTCGGAACAAATAGCCTATTTGTATTGAACCACATACACGAAGCTTTTAGCAATAAAATTTTGCGTATTGAGGTACGATTAAAAACATTAACCAAATTCTACAAATATACCCACACTGTATTACCTGTAAACATCCGTACTGTAGTGAACAGAGTACTAGAACTGCAGTGAACTAGAACAGAGTTCCATTTCGATAGCTTAAAATCGTCCATGGTTTGAAAAGCCAAATCTACAACTATTTAAACTTCATTCCCGACAACTCATTTTCTGGCACAAACCCAGGACTTTCCATTCTCGAATTCTCTACTCAATATATATTTATTGACCTTATTAAACATTCAATTCGAAGTCGCTTCTACACTGCAACGCACATTTCACGTATTTAGAGGACTCCAGACATCAGACAGAACGACTGGAATAAGCCTCAACTCGATCACAACTGCTTTAAAAAAGCTATCCAGAAATCCAACGGTCACGAGATTTATTCTCAGTGTTATTTCTTTATTTCGGGAATAGTTTTCGTGTTCTAATAAAAACATTACAAATATATTCTTACAACAGCGCACTGATACAAAAATTGTCAAATCCAAACCAGGAAGACTTACCATGAACGTGAAAGGCGAGCAAATATAATTTTGCTCCAGAGAAAAATTCAATAAAGAATCGAACTCCCACATGCCTAGCAGAGCCACAAGCGTGTAGGCCGTCTTGTAAGGACATTATCTCACTTTGGTTTATCCTTTTTAGGAGAAAAAGTCGGGTTCATTTGTTCAAAGTCTAAAACATTCATAAGATCGAAAAGCGGGAAGATTTCATCCTGCCGCAAAGTGAATTTTTCTGATGTTGCAGGAGGTTGAAAATGCCACTAGGGATTCTAGGTTGCCCCAATCAAGATTCAACATTGTTAGAGCTATGTACAAGATAGCAGTTCAAAGATTAGTCAATCGCATATGGGTCATTCCACGCAAAATAAGCAATCGGCTGTGGCTGACATATCACCGATTTTAATGAAAATCAGTTTTTAAATAGGTCACATGTAGTAATGAGCAACTGCAAAATATTAGGTTTCAGAAATCTATATTTTGTTAATTATTGACATTTAAAGTTCAAGGTCACACAAATTTAGATTTTCTAGCACTAAAAGTGGCCTATTTGCGACCCTATATTTCAATAAGTTATTGACACAAATTTAAAAATTTTATATCCTTACATTCTTCAGAAAAAGGTCTCTTAGAAAACATCAGAATCTATATATTAATACGTGAAGAAAAAACTTTGTACCCCTTTTTAAGCACATTGCGCGCACGGAGGAGTATGAGGTTTGTCATAATTAAAGTTCATATGGAGAAGGAGTGCAGAAAGATAAAAATTAATGTATAATATGCGTTACAAATATATTAAATTAAACAAAATAAAACATTCATTGTTTACGTTTATATACTGTAATCTATATATTAATACGTGAAGAAAAAACTTTGTACCCATTTTTAAGCACATTGCGCGCACGGAGGAGTATGAGGTTTGTCATAATTAAAGTTCATATGGAGAAGGAGTGCAGAAAGATAAAAATTAATGTATAATATGCGTTACAAATATATTAAATTAAACAAAATAAAACATTCATTGTTTACGTTCATATACTGTAATCTATATATTAATACGTGAAGAAAAAACTTTGTACCCCTTTTTAAGCACATTGCGCGCATGGAGGTGTATGAGATTTGGCATAATTTGCCACCACATAAGTTAGTATTGAAAGTTAATTGCATCGTTTTGCTGATCAGAAACTTAAATAAAAAGGAAGCATTAGTCAATGGAACAAGAATGCGCATCAAATTTATGCATCGTAATACTATTGATTGCGAAGTTTTAACTGGAACCGCACGCAATAAGACAATTTTGATTCCACGTATAAATTTAACATATTCCGGAACTATTTTACCATTTAACTTTCAAAGAACTCAATTTCTAATTATACCTGCATTTGCGATGACAATAAATAAGTCTGAAGTACAAACATTCAAAAAATTGGAATTTTATTGAGGCAGCCAGTTTTTACACATGGTCAATTGTACGTCGCAGTAAGTAGAGTTCGATCATTCGATGGTTTGAGACTTTATATTTCAAAATATAACGGTCAAGGGCATTTAGCAAACGATGAAAGAGTTTTTACAAAAAAACATCGTCTACACAGAAGTTTTGAATCATTAAATTCATTGTCGAACTATTTCAAGTTCAATGGACAACATTTATTTTTTTAACCACCCGGTTTTTTTTGTTTCAATAAGAAATATATAAAAAAAATACGAAGCACGTATTCCTTATTTCATTTTTTGGATTTATTTTTTATTTAAATTTTATATAACTTGAAAAAGATAGGCAAATTAAATGTGTAGCCTTGGCGAAACCTGTGGCCAGTATAGCAATAAAAAAACCCAAGAAAATGTCAAACAACGCGTTATTGTTTTTTAGATATGGCTTAACCAAACTGTACCGCATTTTGCCTATGACGTATTTGTACATGCTCGCAGCTTACGTAATAGAACAAAATTCAAAAATTTATATGCAATGAATATAGAGGTATACTCTTTGACAAAAGCACCTTATTAACGTTCAAACTTAAAAATTAAATGAATTATGGTCGAATTTCGACCACTGGGCGACCACTAGTATAATTTAATAGCCGTCATTGCTGAATTTGAGATAGACGAAAATAGACATTTTGTCAATTTGCTACAAATTTCAAATTGCTCTGGTATCTAGAAATGGAAAGACAATATTAAAAATGATTCTTAATGAGAAGAGCCTTTCCTAACAAATAGCGTGGCGTAGTTGGTGATTGTGTTTCTATTCCTTTATAAAGAAAAAAAAAACACATAAAAGGAAAATTATGGAAAAATACGATTTTTTCAATTTTTAAAAATGCACATTTCACTATGAGGGAAAGCTCCAAAAACATAAAAACTTTTCGACATAAAAGAGCAAGATGTCTATTATATGTCCCGAAATTTTCAAAATTGTAATTTGATTATTTTTGTCTCAGGAAAATTTTTTAATTAGATGTAAATTTTACTTTTTTTTATCGCAGATGAGTTATAACCTTCGATAGTATAAAAAATGCGATATAAGAATGAAATTATTATTATGGTGCACATGCAAAATTTACATGAAATTTCTTTTTAAAATCTTTTTGCTTAATCCAAGGAGTGTTTCCGTTAGTAAAATAAATAGGTGGAAAGTTTATTTTGTTAGGTCTTTTCGATTTGCCTTTTCCTTTGGAAACGTAAGTATTAAATACTACTAGTGAATATTAAATGCGTTTTGTAAATATTAAGTATTATTAGTCAGGAAAACACTAATTTTGAGAGTAAAAAAAATTAAGCATCGTTAAACTCGATTCTCCCAAATGTTCACAACTCACGAATCCGTGTTCCATATTTATCAGTCACTAGTGAAACAAGTAACGATTTCAAAAATTCGGCAGCACTAGGAAAATTTCAATTTTAGCAACTACGAAATTGAACAAGAGACATATATCAGATTGAAAGTGAATTTGAAGGCAATCAAGTAAAAGTTTTAAATGTTTAAGCTTTTCCCATTGTGATTTGATGTCCTGCTTTTATAATTTACTTCAAAAGTTGAAAATAATTTGGTATTTCATTGTTGATTTGGGGTTTCATTGTTTCCATTTCATTGTCATTTGAAACGAGTAATATGCTTAAAATGGGAAGGAAATGCTATGATTGGCGATAATAAACATTGCCAGTTAGGGCAATACTGATGGAATATGGTAACCCGTCGTAGACCTATCCGAATAGTCGTTTGGCGACTAAACTTTCAGTCGCCAATTTATCGATGGGCAAGAACGTGTTTTTGCGTTTTACTAATTTTGTTTCTATTGCTTTGGGACTCCAAATAGAATCATCAATTTTCTTTTACAAGTAAGGCATATTAAACTATATTCTTCCAAAATAGTTTTCGTCAGAGCTGTCCTTCATTTCATTCTGTGTGCCTATTTTAAGTGGAAAACCGTCATTTTATAATTTTCGTTTGCTCTTTGGAAGATGAAGGAAATAAAAGCCGACTTCCAAACTGCAGCAGTAGTTTTATCATACCTAGCACTGTATCTGGCATGAATTTCAACGATGCATTTAAATTCCTTTAGCCCATAGAACCCTTTTTAATTCTATTAAAATCGACTATTTTCCCTTTTTCGCTACTAATTTTTAGTTTAAATATGTTTAAAATTATTGTTTCCTAATAGATAAAAAGAAAATTCTCCATAGATTGCACAAATATGAAATATTGTTGTCTACGTTAAGTAGTTTTCGGATCTTCAAGCATGCAACATCAAGCGATTTCACAACTGCTCTTAAAAGTTGCAAATGCTTAAAATACCTGAAACTTCCAAAATATTTTGGATATCGTTATTTATGCATAAACTTAACCCCTGCAGCAAATTTCATGAAAATCCGTTACCCTACGGCCACCGGTTTTTTATGATTTTTGCTCATTTCACATGGAATGACCCGTATCAGATCTCCTAGCAACTGAACTGAGGCGTGTACACAAGGTTATTTCCTTTTCAGCTTTTTTTATCCGTAAGTTGTTCCTAGCCTGCAAAAATGGCTTTTTGGCTATACTTGTCACAGACAAATTGAAGAACAATTTGAGATGCTTCTAGTTTGTGTGAATATTTCAAACAAAAATTAAAATTCTTGCTAATATTTTTTGGCAACTTTGCCAGATTACGTATGGATCGAACGAAAAAGTAAATGAGCATATTTATATAACCCCAAGTGGCTATAAAGACGTTCGTTTATTTTTTTCTATTTCTAAATTGAAAATTAATCCGATTTACATAGCGTTCATTTATGGCTATTCTACAATACAAGCAATGTGTATTCCTTTTTTGAGTTGAAGTTTGACTAAACGTAGTGATGAGAACTTTTCGTTTGTGGTTTCGTCTTGAAAATACAAATCTGAGTCACGCTTGAGAACCAATCAGCTTGAATCTATTACACGGTAATTAAATATATTATTGAATTAAAATGTTTCAAACAGCTTTCAAGAAAACTACTCTAAAGTTTATCGCGACTAAAACCCCTTTGTGCCTCATCAGCTTAGAAGCTGTTCTATGAAAAAATATGCGCACAAAAATTTATTTCACACTTATATTGCGTTTTTGGACGAAATAGGTTGGATGTATACTCAATTTTGTGACATGGAATTTTGTAAATTTGACATTTAAAACCAATCATTAAAAATATTTTAGCAAATATGGAATTGATTTTAGACTAGCGTGTTTAAAAGAGTGTACTTTGCTATTATTTAGATTACAGAATTTTTCACTCTAAATCCTCCGAGGGGTTTAAACGAGATATCTCGTCCTTCAAGTTCTGCCCAGTTTTACTAATGACAAAATACCTCGTCGAGACAACCACCAGGAGGGTTAAAGAAATCTCCCCATGTTGTTTTACTCAATTTTGAGTCACCCATATTTTTATTTACTTAGGCGTAAAAAATGAGGACTGACTAAAACCTCGGCCGTCAAAACAAAATTTAAAGGTGCAAAATGCGACTAACGACCACTGATTTTGAATGTCGGGTAAATGTGTCTAAAATATGGGTGTCCGATGTTTGTGATTCCATTCTACCATTAATACAAAAATTAAGTTCAAATTATTATTTATCAGTTTTCACTCTTAAATCAATCTCTCCATGCTGTATACTTAATTTTGGAAGCCACTGTATACGTCTGAGTCTGAGAACTCGGTCGCCAAAAATGGGTGTCAGATGTTTGTGATTCCATTCTACCATTAATACAAAAATTAAGTTCAAATTATTATTTATCACTTTTTCACTCATAAATCAATCTCTCCATGCTGTATACTTAATTTTGGGAGCCACTGTATACGTACGAGTCTGAGAACTCGGTCGCCAAAAATGGGTGTCAGATGTTTGTGATTCCATTCTACCATTAATACAAAATTAAGTTCAAATTATTATTTATCAGTTTTTCACTCATAAATCAATCTCTCCATGCTGTATACTTAATTTTGGGAGCCACTGTATACGTCTGAGTCTGAGAACTCGGTCGCCAAAACAAAATTTAAAGGTGCAAAATACGACAAACGACCATGATTTTGAATGCTGGGTACAGGTGCCGAAAATATGGGTGTCGGATGTTTGTGAGAGTTGGGACTTCAGAACTTGCCCTATGCATTACTTTCTCTATGCCCACTGCTTCTCGCACAATTCTAATCCAAGAACCCGAATCGAATTCAGAAATCTGCCGATAAGAGTGTCGCATTCATCAGAGAAACTGCCACCTTCCAAACCCACCAGCCCCGTGTACATGCCTTGACCCACTTAGTCACAGGCAAATCCCCGAGGTGCCGTCACTTCACCAGCCGCTAACTTCATTGAACGATCTATTTTTGGAGCCGCTTCAAAACTGCAAAAGGGTAGACTGCGCGTTCGCCCCTCTCAGTGGGAGAGGAAGGGCAGAGAGAGAGAGAGAGAGGTCGGGCAAAGCAACGTTTTATCGAACGCGCGTTTTGCTTTGGACGGACGTCATATTTTGGAACAGAGGATCAATAGCGGTCCCCTCGGTGAATCGATGGTGGCCAGCAGCCTCTTTGGAAAACAAATGCGGAAGTAACAGGTTTTCGGGATTTTTGGGGTGGGCTGAAGAAATTCGAAAGAGTCCTGGTGCTGCGGACATCGATTGGAAATCGAACCGCAATCCGCTACAACCGCAGCAAAGCGCATGATTGGGCACGTCAATTAAGATGTTAAATATGCAGTGCCGCGTGGAGTGGTGTCGCCGGTGTTTCCAAGGTGACGGTGGTGAATGCTACTTTGCACCTGAAGTTTCTTTGTGCTGGGTTCGTTCCGAACCGCAGCTAAATGATTTGAAAAACTTGTAGCGACTGCCCGGATTTTCGATGTCTATGGGAGCTGTTTTACGGGGTGTAGTAACTAAAATGGTTGCTTGGTAAACCGACCCTCGTTGAAAGCAAAACTAGTAAATGTAAAAGACGTTGAATTATATTTTGAAAATTCCATTCTATTAACACATGGAGGGGGCTTTTGCAACGTGTGTAAATTTCGACAATCTTTCCTTAAAAGTAATACGTGTTTGAGAAATTTCATTTTATGAGGAAACTAGTCTTTGTTTCATTAAAGAAAAACTAATTCTATAAAGTCATTTGAATCGAACTAATAGATTTTTTCAAAGATGAGGTGATTGCAAAAATAATTGTACGATTATATGATAATTGGACATTTATATATGTTTTCACGCTCAACTTTTCTATGGGTGACAATAGAATAAGGTCGGTAGACAGCCCCTTGGGTCAGAAAAGTGAAACCCGAGCTGTAACAAGGAATTTTCAAATCCGGACAGCCACTCTTAGGTTTTTCTCAATCCAGTTAATTGCAGTAAAACAAACTTCGAAAAAGCAAGCCCCAACTCTACAGTCTGAGGGGCTCCTGGTAACAGATAAAGAACAGACTCGCTTAGAGGATGAGCCCCTAGTAAAATTAAAAAGGTGAATTTCAAGAACTCAATTTGCTTGCTGAAGTTAAACAAATTCAATTTTCTTCATTTACGCCTATTTGCCTGTTTAGCTTTTCAAGAGCTTTTATTATGAAAACAACGGGAATGTTTAAAAATTTTAATCTAAGACAGATTGCACAATGCACTAGATATTCTCGGGGATCCCTAGGTTTCCAGAATGTCAAGATTTTGTTACTCATTTCATGATACTGGCGACTCCCTCCAAGGTTGGTTGATTTTGGATTTTATGGCGCAGGGGCCATGTTTGGCCAAGTTGCACAAGACAGATTATGTCAAGTTATGGTGAAAAGAAAGGATGGAGGGTGAAAGTAAAGAAAGATCGCTTGGGGATCCTGGGATAGCGATTCCCATATTTACCAGGTGTTTCCACGTATTTCCAGACAGTAAACACCATGGGGAAGAATAGATCACTAGGGTACTTCGGGTTCTCCCTACAAGGAAGGGGGCTTGATAAAATAATCGGCATTAACCTGATGCGATGAGAGCAGGGAGATTAAATCATCAAAAGGGATAAGACTTCTTAATTTGGAAGAGCTCAACTAAACTAAACTATATAAAAAAAAACCACCCACGCACACACACAGGAATGATTGGGTTTTTTTTTTCTATGGAGCATATTTGGTCAAGCCGCTCCAAACACAAGACAGACAATGTAAAGCAATGGACATACACATACATACAAGGAACTTTTTTACTGACACAGAATAAATATACATACGGAGGAATCCACTGCAAAAATGGTTTCGAATCTGTTGCAGTTTACAGAACCTTCAAATACAACTACGAATTTTTAGAATACAAAGGATTTAAATCCCACTTCGAGAAATATTAAGCAGATACCTAACTGATTGAAAATCAGTACTTGAAAGTGGAACGACGAAATATTTAGAGACATGGAAGATTAAGAAAAATAACTGAGTATTAAATTAAAACTTGGGGATAAACGAAGTAGAATTTACAAACTAAGATTCCCAAACTACTTTTCGGTGGGTCATTTTTATTTCTTCAAGTTTAAGCGCATTAAAACATTCAGACTTCGCAACCACCAACAATCTAGAAAAGGTGGAGATCCCTACATCTGGCATAACAGCTGCTATGCCAATTATTTTCTTCCACTCTACATCTGATCACTCTTGGTCGAGTCATAAATCTAAGACCTTACAGGCAATGAAGGGGAAAAAAGTCCATCAAGAAGCTCTTTTTGCATTCTTGTTCCTAATGGTCGCAAATCTCACACTAACATAAAAAAAACGGCATTTTTGATCATTGAAATACTTTACTTGGAACTGCATTCGAACATTATATTGGAAGTTTTATTCTCAAGATTCGCCATGAAATTCCGATCGATATCGATATCGAATGACATTGGTAAAAGGAGGGGGAAGGCAACCGCTAAAAATTTAGTTTTGGGTACCGTTCTGCGAGCACTTCAACGCTGGATTACTCGGAAATGCGGCATTGAGCGAATGAAAGTAGCAATTATTCAGGCTGAGTGCTCGTTTCTTTTGGTTGCCGCGAGCTAGGTGGAATTACATTGCTTCTTCCCTCAGACACGCCCTAACTCCCCCATATGCCACCTGAACGCAGTTAAGGTGGAAGAAAAAAGAAGCCAAAAGAAAATAAAAAAAAGCACCTGGAACAGCCATTCAAGAAATTCAAAATAACCCGATGATAAAATAAAGTCCATAAAATCCTTCAGGTGGACTAGGGAAGGATATCCGAACGGGGAGCAGTGGGAAAGGGAATGCTCTTACACAACTGATGAATAAGATACAACACAGTAAAAGGAGAGGGAATAAAGCAGTTGGGGGAAACACGAAAGAGGAAAAAAGGAAGAAACTGGATAAACCAGGAGGGCTGCAAGTCCGTCACGTCCTGGCGTAAGAACTCACGCATTTTTTTTTGGTATCCCACATTGAAGACATTGATCAATCTAAAGGAGTTCTTCCTCTTTTTCCTTAAGAGTTGTTGGGGGCGGTAAGGAGAATGAAAAAGAAAATAGGAAGAAAAAAAATCCCCTTTTCAGGCGTCTGCTTTTCAACCAAGTTTACCACTTCTACCGAGACTTGGTGAATAGTAATTGAAACGAGGGAAGAATCGGATGGTGGCGTCATAAAAATGCTTTTAGCATTCAAATTCGCTGTCGAATAGGGATGTTGTTTCTTTTTGGAGAGATCCGACAATTAAGTATCAATCCCATCGAATAGGGGGTAGTATCGTCTTAACAAGTTAATGATTTCGACAAGATATCTCGTACAAGATCTGACCAATTTTGCTAACGACGAGATATTTCGTCAAGATATAGCCGCTTTTTTATGATGACGAGATTGTTCCAATTTTTGATGATGATGCCGAGATCAACGATTAGTTTCTAGCGACGAGATATCTCGTTCATCAAGATCTGACCAGTTTTTGCAGCTGACGACAAACCACCAGGAGGTGGTTCGGGTGAGTCAACCTCAAGAAGGGTATTTTTATTAGACCTAATTCAAAAGTTTGATAGTAGTTGTACACTTAGTTTCACACAGTAGGTGTTCTTCGTGCCCATACCTCCAGACTTACAATGTGGTTTAGAGCTTTTTTTGAGGGGTATTGGTCCATGTAAATCTGTTTTGGTCCGGGATCAATCCCAAAAGGAAAGAATCAAAGGACACGTCGTGATTTTGAACCAAGGTCCATGACCAGGTCAACACCCGAGCTGGCACCCAACTCTCCAAACTTCCACACCAAGCCAACGTGAGGACATTAGGTGTCACGATAGATTTAACGTGCACCAGCCCTCACGTAAACGACGGTCTTTGGTTGGATAGTGTCTCGAACTCGAAACACTCTGGTTGGTTATCCGCTACTCTTCCGGGCTAACCCGACCCCTTCTCGGAGGTTGATATACATTTTTTTATGATTTCAATACAATAAGTAATCTGGTTAAGTGAAGTGTTTTATTTAATCTATTTTCAAACTGTATTTGTGTGTTTTTTCTTGTATTTTTTGGGTTGATTTTATGGCGCAAGGGCCATGTTGGGCCAAAGACAAGAGTAGACAATATCAGTAAGGGACATACACACGCAACGAAAGTTTTAAGTGGCACAGAAGAGAGAAATACACCCATGGAAGAATCGAACCTGCGCCGCCTACAACTCACAGGTTGCTAGCCCTCTGAGCCACGAGGGTCTCTGCATTTTTTGAATCAATTTATTTGTTCTTTGTAATTGGATAGTTTTCTATAGAAACTATTAAATAAACACAAAACCTTAAAAAAATAAAAATCAATATTTAAAATTTCTTTTCGCCGTAAGTAATGCCCGGAAGTACCACCCTAGGCTGTAGTCCAACTACAAATAACGACACTACCACACCCCCATCTATTTCTTTCTACGCGACAAAGTTACAAAAGGCTGCAACACCCACACGTTAGTTAACAAAAAATAAAAGTCGATTTCGGCACGCAACTCTCGAAAAATAAAAATTCGCCCATCACGTTCACGTACCCCTTTTCCTTCTCACCTCATCTCCACGCCGCAATTTATTCACAGATAACATCGGTTTGTCCGTGTTTCGCAACAGCGGCCTGCTCAAGAAGCCAGCGGTTGCTTGAGGGCGGAAAGGAGGAATTTTTTGTAGAATAAGTTCTTTCTTCTCAACAAGGTTTAAACAGCTGTTCCACAGCTGTCGAATTTCTAGGCCCACCTGCAGAAAGCAGCTGCGGCCGTGTTCTAGTCGGGCCTTGAGAACAAACTTCCACACAAGCTTCTTGTACTTACCAAACAATTCGGGAAGAGAAAAGTACATAAGACGAGATGTAAGAAATCAGCAAAACACTAATATAGCAGTTACTCGATGCATAAAAACACATCTATGGGTTTTCTGTTTAATAATAAATTAAATACACATATGCTTTGAAAATTAAGGTCATGGACCGCTTGTGTGATAGTAATCATTTCATGACCTTAAGTGAACTGCACTTTCGTGATGCAAACATGACCCGAACTTTGTGTGCTTCGACTGATAACGCTTCCTTTGTAGAACGTCATTGTTGTGAGTTGTGCCATCACAAATTCATTTACTTTACGAGCTGCACGTACTATTTGTTTCACCAAGGTTGGTTGGCTTTGAGGTTTTATGACGAGAGGGCAATATTTGGCCAAGTTGCCTCAAACAACATGAAGTTCACGGACATACACACACAATCGAAGTTTTACCTAACGCAAAGTAGAACCGTTGGAACCTGCGCTGCATATAACTCGCAGGTTGCTAGCGCATTGGGCAAAGACTTTGAGCCACGGGGACCCCCTATTTTACAAAGGAACAAGTCCTTCAAGCCAAGACAATATTTACGAGTAAAAAAATAAACTAGTTTAAACGCGTAAACAAATAAACTGAAAAATTAGAAATATGGTATTAATTTTGAGAAGGTACAATTAGGTAGATCCTGTAAAATGGGTTCAACTTAAATAAGTGAATGGTAAACTTAGGTTCAAAAATTGAACGTCTATAATAAAATTCTTTACTATATATGATCTGAAAAAGATATTCCTCTGATAACTTTAAAAATTAAATTGAAAACAATCCGATGTAATTTTTAAATATCATTTGTTTTGTGAAAGTTTCCTGTTTAAACCAGATTACCTTTCAAAGACTTAAATCATGGATTACATTTTCACATCAAAATTTCACCGTTAAAACGAACCACAATTAAATTCAAGAGATCAACTCCTTCAGCTTTCTTTCACTTCCCACGACTTTTCGAACGTTTAATTTCCTTCCCCCACCCATTAAACAATTGCGATCGCCAGCTATTTCGGAATTTACCGAAGCGAATGAACACCAAAAAAAGAGAAAATCGCTCATTAAACACGCTTTCCTCTGAACGACACACAAAACACTTTCCCCAACGCCTTAAAACTGAATATTACGCAATTAAAGAATAACAACGCTCGGACAACGGCATCAAGAAACAGCCTGAAAAATAACAACCTGGCAACGACAAAACAAGCCAATAAAATGCCGAGACAAGGAAAGAGTTGCAGGCTCTCCTGGTTCCTTCTGAATATCCAATTAAGGCCGACTGGATAGAAGGAACATGGCGATATCCGACTAAAAGGAGTATCAAAATTCGAAAAGGGGCTCGAACGATAGACGTCTTTGCATTGTTAGCGAGCAGAGGCTTCGCCATTTTTTTGCCTTTTTATTACGCATATAGATTGGGGGTGCCGTCGCTGTTTGCCAGATCGGTTATTTCACCATGGCGACGGGAACGTGGCAATCGGGTTACCGAGTTTCATTTCAGGAAAGAATTATATTCCTGGATCCCTGTTTTCTTAGTCGGCCTGAGGGGCTAAAATCCCGTCATCGATTTGGGGAGCTATCCTCCGGAGTTGCGTTTCTTTTCGAACCTGCGAAAAAGGATATTTCCGAGTGGGTATAATAAACCAGGATCTTTTACTTTCAAAGAACTGTGTTGGAAAAACTATGCATTGGGGAAAAGGCCAAGAATAACTAGTAATTTGAAATATTGTACTGTGGGCTGGTTTTGCGAGGAAGTTCGAATGAGTGGGAGGGCATGCTGGGAGGAACATAGAACAAAGCGTCTGAGAATAGTCTACCGAAACAGCATAGCAGACTGACGAATCAGCAGAAAAGTTCCAGACGAAATTTAGGAAAAATCAGATGTGGGTTTTTACTGAGCCTTGACATCAATTTTACTAGGTCGTGAGAGGTTCTCCTGGAACTTGTCCTTTGTGTCTTCTCAACTTTGTGGAAATATTCAAAGGAGAATAATGTTCGTGAATGAGTCGAAAAGCTCAGACTGAGAATACCTAAATAACATTTGAGTAGCTAATGTCAATGACCAATCAGTCAAGGCAGTATAAAGAAAATTTTCCCATTGAAATTGAGGTTCAAGACAACCTGTATTCGGTTCTTAATCTAATTATACTAAATACCGTTTATCGCAAGTTCGCATTGGTGTGTGCATGTTTCGAAACCCGAGTGCCGTGATTTTTTAAAAGTAATAGATCTGCAGATTTATGTTTTGATACGAGTACGAAGAAACAAGGAACTGTTTTATTTTGGTGTTGAGAAATATTGTATTGAAGGTGTTAATAACGCAGGAAGTATAAATTTTTGGTGATCCAAATGGGATAGGTCAATAAAAATCAATTATTAATACATTAATGTTAACCTGAACTACACGATTTCGCAAGTCCAGTGATAACCAATTTAAATGTTACATTTGTCAATATGCCACACCCGTATACATAGTAACTGTACTAATTGGTTTTGTTACATAAAGTGTGGTGATTCCCTATAGAACATAGCAGGGTAATTTCAAATAATCATTGAATAAATAAAGCAGTCTGCTAAAACATCTACATCGGTTACTTAATTAAATTGTTGGAGGAGAGAAAATAGGACAAAAGTTTCAATTTATCCATGCATTTTCGTGACTACATGCAAGTACCAAATTTAAAATTTGAAACACTTGCACGTTTCGTTGCAGAATACATTAAAAAATGCCTTCAAGATATATTTTTTCCTATTATGTAACAAGAGCAGAAAAGGTAGGATTGAAAAACGTGTGGGCGGAGAAATAAATATGAAGGCAGCGTTGGTCTTTCCTCCTAATAAACTTTTTTGTGACGACGACAATATTTGCTCCTATTTAGGTACCAGAATGCTAACGATTAAAATTAGTAACTAAATAAAGGAAGTCTTGAAGAAAAGTAACTGAATTAAATACCCTATTGGCTATAAAAAAACCCAAAACCAAGTTCATTTGAGGCAAAATCCACTTCAGCGCTAACAAATAGGTCTCAGCCTTTGCACGATGAATTTTATATAAACAATGAAAAATATACCAAAAAACAAATCTATACAGCAAGTAAACATTTTTGGAAAGTGAATTAATATTGCAGTGGTAACGTAGATTGCGTAACAGTTCTAGGTTCAATACAGACGCAAAATCAAATATCACACTTTCAACACAGGTAAACAATAAAAAACATACTTGCAAAAACAAATTATCTACAAAATAAGTAAACCTACGTAACTTGGAAAGGATGAATTAATATTGGAGAAGGTAACATAGGTTGCATAACAGTTCTAAATCTAATGCAAACGCGAAATCAAGTATCATTTATTATCTTAATGGGGTTGGTGTCAGTTATCGAGTAATTCTGACAATACTGCACAATGCACGAACATATTCCGAAACTAATGACATGTCATAAGCCCATATATAAATGGATATATATATATATAGTTTGAAATATTTCGATACAAAATTTCGTGCGAGGAAATTTATTTTTTCCTAAGGTCCTTTCTTTTACAGCAAATACAAAATTATAAAATTTTTCGCGAAACTGGTGTTAGAACTGAGAAAATAAGTTACTTTTTTGAATATATATACACTGCTGGCCACCGTAAATGCAACACCCTGAAGGAAGCATGCAAATAATATGAAATTTACAACATGCATTAGCGGAGGTGAGATATGCGAATGATTAGAATTTCAGCGCAGACGCACATCACGCGCGCCTGTGGCGCCACTTCAAAGCGCTATTTAAGGCTTGGAGATTTCGACGATTTCAAGTACGGCAATTGTGTTTTTCTAGTGGTTTTTTCAAAAAAACGATCAATTATGCATCGTAGAAAACAGCGATCACCTTTTGATCAAGTATCCGAGTTCGACAGAGGAAGGATAGTGGCCTACCGAGATTGTGGATTATCTTTCAGGGAAATCGGTAGTCGTGTTGGACGAAACCAAACAACTGTAATGCGGATATGTGATCGTTGGATGCAGGAGGGTACGACGGACCGACGTGTTCGATCGCATCCACCTCAGTGCACCACTTCACGTGATGACAGGCATATTGTGCGTATGGCAGTGACGGATCGCTCAGCCACATCACGAACCATAGCACAGCACATTCAGTCTGTACCGCATCATCCAGTGTCTGCGCGTACCATTCGACGCCGTTTACAGCAGAGTGGTCTGTCCGCAAGACGTCCATTGCTTCGTCTACCCTTGACGCAGAACCACAGACGTTTCCGCCGCCAATGGTGCGATGAAAGAAGGATGTGGACGGCAGAATGGAATGAAATTGTCTTTACTGACGAGTCACGCTTCTGTCTGCAACACCACGATGGTCGGATTCGAGTCTGGAGACACCGTGGAGAGAGGATGCTGAACAGCTGCGTTAGGCACCGCCACACTGGTCCTGCACCGGGTATTATGGTATGGGGCGGTATTGGATATCACTCTCGCACTCCTCTAGTACGCATTGCCGGTACTTTAAACAGCCAGCGCTACATCTCCGAGGTGTTGGAGGCAGTTGTCCTTCCTTACCTTCAGGGCTTGCCCACAGCCATATTTCAACAGGATAATGCGCGACCACACGTGGCACGCATTGTCCAAGGGTTCTTCGTCAATCGCCAGATTGAATTGCTTCCCTGACCAGCTCGCTCTCCGGATCTTTCGCCGATAGAAAACATGTGGTCCATGGTTGCTCAACGATTGACCCAGAATACATCCCCAGCTGCCACACCAGATCAACTTTGGCAACGTGTGGAAGCTGCTTGGTCTGCTGTACCCCAAGAACACATCCAAAGTCTCTTTGAATCAATGCCGAGGCGTGTGGCAGCGGTGATCTCCAACAATGGCGGCTACTCTGGCTACTGATTTTGGCAGGAACCATACTTCACAGAAGTCTATAAATTTAATCATTTGATACTTGGTCAACATGTTATCTACAAAATAAATTTTGTTGTGATATCTCTTGTCTTTCTGGGTGTTGCAATTTGGGTGGCCAGCAGTGTATATAAAATAGGATGTATGTATGTATATTTTCTATACAAATCTACACCGTTTGACCAATCCACACCAAATTTGGTACACTTATACTTTAGAACACTGCGGTCAGCATAGGCTAACTCTTAACCCACGTTCTATTGGCCCTAGGGGGCTAAAAACTATTCGAAATCGCCATAGAAATAACATTGAGCATAGATTGATTGCTTTAGACAGCTATGGTTGCTTTACCAGTGTTGATCGAAAAACAATTTTTTCCGAAACAAATTAAATTACAATATTTATGTTTGAACTGACTTTTTAGTTCTTCCCATGATGTAAATAAAATATAGATATTTTATTGATGAAGAAAGAATATTTTAAAATATTTATTTTTACAAGGAAATTCAAGAAAGATTTTCAGGAGTTCAAGGATGATTTTCAAGGAAAGTTGGAGTATATATTTCGACCAACTTTCCTTAAATAATTTATTGAATACGTAATGATTTGTAGAATTCTGTTTCATAAACTTTTTAGGTAAGGCGTGTAACTTATTTTAAAATGTCTGGAATAGATACATGTGAAACCTCCGTTGAAAGCAGTGATTTTCTTTCTTAAAAATTCTGTAAAATCAACCTTCTGCTTTTTGAAATTTTTTTTATCTATTCAGTTTAATTTGTCTACACCGATTACATTTATTTCTAACCCAAGCACCGTTATTCCAAAAGCACAAACGAAAAACTCATTGATCATAAAAGCGTAATTTTGCTACTCGGTATCTGACAGCATCAGAATTAATGTTTACTTTTTTTATAAAACTTTGTAGAACTTTCTAGAAAGTTTGGGAAACGGAAACTTTCTTGAACTCATGATGGAGAACATTCCAACACCTCGATTCTTAGCTGGTCGTATTTAAAGGAAGCTAACTCGGTAAGTCTTCCAGTTTATCATCTTTCAGTGAATTTGACAGTTTTAATTCGCTCTTTTAGTTGATTGTATAAGTGTTTCCTACTTTATTCGACAGTGATAGTGTACATTTTGGATTTATATTTCTAAACTGATGTAAGTACTTCATAATTTTGAATTTTTTTCGTTAATTTTAGCTTTTTATTGTATTCTATAATAGATTTCATTGTTCAGTGAGAGTGTGCCTTTTGCTTAATTTATGAAATACCTTTTTGTATTCTTTTACATATTTCTTTGCTGCAACAATGCCTCCAAGGAAGCGGAAGGCGATCGGCCAAGTACAGTCAACGGCTAAGATGATGAAAGATTCGCGTTGTCAAGAAACTTCCGAGGAGAGGAATAGAAGACTTGCGATTGCGAGAGAGAGAGCGAGCTATTACATTTAGAGCAAACAGAGATGGCACAGCAGCGTGAAGTCCAACTACAGGATAAGAGAGATAGAGTCAAACGATCCCGGACTGCGCACCATTTTAGCTTAGCATTGGAAGGATTCCACTACAATTCACATAAAGACTACTCGCTGCATGCAAGTGTTACCATCGGGAAAATGGAAATGGTTTATAGTTACTGTCAAGCCAAAAGTTTAAATCAAGTCTACCTGGTATTTGCTTCAAAAATGGAAAAAATAATTTCTTCCAACTGGAACCACCACCACAAGAACTTTTGACTTACACATCAGGAGATACGTCAGAGTCGAAGCATTTTCTTAGTAACATCAGAAAATACAACTCATGTTTCCAAATGACATTATTCGTCGCCACATCAGTTGTTGGACAGCCCGGATTTCCGTCGACATTCAAGGTGCAAGGGCAGGTTTACCATAGAGCGGGATCGTTGCTTCCGCTGCCAGATCAACCACCAAAATTTCTACAACTATATTTTATTCAAAACGAACAAATGGAAACTGATCAGAGGTGCGCCTACATCTCGGAAACAAGACGTCAGATTGTGTTAAACTTACAGAGGATATTTCATGAGCACAATATTCTTATTAAAACGTTTGAAACAGCATTGGAACGTATGCCAACAGATGAATATGAAGTAATCATAAGAGCAGACCGAAGACCAGCAGGCGAACACGAGCGGTGTTATAACTCTCCTCAAGCAGATGAAGTCGCGGTGGTTATATCAAGCGATGAGTTCCATCAACGGGATATCGTTATTCAACGACGAGGTGAATCATTGCAGCGCATTTCGGAAACACATCGATCTTATGATGCTCTGCAGTACCCAGTGATATTCCCCCACATGGTGAAGATGGACATCATTTTAATCTGAGGCAGATCAACCCAAGAACAGGTGAAATAACGAGCAAGAAAGTTTCAGCGATGGATTTCTATGCGTACAGATTAATGGTTCGAGATACTGAGCAGAACCACGTATTGAACTGCAGGCAATTGTTTAATCAGTTCATCGTCGATATGTACTCAAAAGTCGAGAGTGAGCGTCTCCTTTACATTCGTCTAAATCAACGTAAACTGAGAGTTGACGAATATATTCACCTGAGAGATGCTGTGGCAAATGACGGGGACGTTGAAAACCTCGGTGCCTTGGTCATCCTACCAGCTATATTTACAGGAGTCCCAGACACATGCACGAATACACACAAGATACTATGATGTACGTGAGGACGTACGGGTGACCAGACTTATTTATCACCTTCACCTGCAATCCGACTTGGACGGAGATCAAGGAGGTTCTTACCAATGGTCAATTACCCAGTGAGCGCCACGACTTGATTGCGAGAGTATTTAAATAGAAGCAGTTGAAACTGATTGACGTTATAACAAAGGGCCATATGTTTGGAGTACTGAGATGCTGGATGTATACGATTGAAATATTATTTTATTTCTATGATGAGTTTTATATTTTTACATGAATATTATGAATATTTGATTGATAAAAAAGGATATTTAAAATATTTCATTATTCATAATTTACATTTTGTAATGGAACACGAAAAACTTCAACTCATTAATCATAAAAGCGTAATTTTGTTATTTTAGATTTGGCAAACCAGAATTAATGTTTTATTATTTTATAAATTTAATTTAAAATCCCGAGTTTGTCTGTTTGAGTTAACACAGCTAAATGTTGCAGTCATATTTGAGCATTACTAAATTTCATAAATCTCTCTCATTGTCGTCTTTATCAATATTTTCAAATGTCTTTTTTCGAATTGCTCTATTTCAGAATAAACTCAGGCAGTCAAAATTCGACACTGCGCATCATTTGTTTTTTAGAATGCTGCATTTTTTCGTCGGAATTTCGTTTCTGTTCGTATTTATGTCTTAATCTTTTACATATTGCAATATATTCAGGAATTAAATGCATATATTTGCGTCCGAAGTATAGTGTAGAAGCTATGAAAAAGTTAAAACGTATTTTCCGCACAACTTAAATGATTGCATTTTTCTGTGAAAGAAAAATGATTATTCCAATTCACTTTTCAAGCAACATTTAACCATTTCATCCCGAGCAACGCCGGGTAATTCAGCTAGTTTTTGATAAAAAGATAGCACGGCTTTGATGGAATATCGGATTTAAAAATAATTTTGTAGATTTAACAATGGTTACCTGATTACGTAGTGGAATACAAAATTTCTAGAAACTCTGGAAGTTGAGAAAAGTCCATTCACATAAACCTCGGCCACTCCCATTAAATGTTGACCCTTACATAATTTCCTCCTTAATGCGAATTGTTTCCCCAACTGTTTCTTCAGGCCTAATAGTAATTCTTAAAGAGTTTGCTAGAGTAATCCCGATGCAAATATTTAAAAGCTTTAACTCTACGTTAGAGAAGCGGTTTTCAACTTTTTTAATCTTATACCAAACAAACTAATTACTAAAATTATGCGGTACACCAAAAACTACATTCCGACTTTTTGCCGGTTTGACAAAAAATAGGTATAATTTTGATTGATTTACAAAATTATAAAAAAGCAATCACCAACCTCTCTTGCTCCAGACTTAAAAAAACCTTTCTTAAACAAGTTATTTATAATTTGTAAAAGAAAAGATAACACTCAAAATTATTTATAAGGTATTAAATCTGCGGTATTTCTGTAAATTATTTGGGAACACGCTTGTCAAAAGTTCAAAACTAAAACGTTGAAATGAAATAAATCATTTGTTTCACTATTCATGTGGCAAACCGGTTGGTTGGATTGGGTTTTATGGCACAAGGGCCATATTTGTTCCCATGCTGAGTCAAACACAAGACAGACAACATCAAGTAATGGACGTCATATGGGAAAAATCGCAAGGAAAGTTTTACTAACACTAAGGAGAGAAGCACACCCAGGGGCGAATCGAATCTGACAGGAATCGAACCGCAAACCGATTAAAAATCCCGATGCGTTAGAACTCACAATACCAACGATGGACTGACAGAAAATCTTTAACTTTCGACCTAAACATGGCATTATTGGCTTTTAAAATAAGTAAAACTAATATATACTCTTTTCCAACAGGACCTTAAATAATTAATTCAGAGTATCTTTCTTCAAAATTTCAAATAATCAAGATTCAGTTGGTCTTGTTGGGGAATCCATGAAAAATTGTGAGCAGACATTCCGTTTCCTTCCAGACCGAATCGATTTCATCAAATGTAAAACAAGAATTTGAAAACAAGATTCGCAGAAACATTCATGTTCAATATTATTCTAGATTAGAAAGCAACCCAACACTCGTCTAATCTAAGATTATGTCACTCTTCCAGACAGGATTTGTTCGGTAAAATTTCCTGAATTGGCCAACGGATCGATACAAATGCTAAATAAGAGAGATCTCTTCTTCAAAGGGTAGAGAAAATCGAATTGAAAAGGGAATCAAAAATAGGATTTCGTAAATTTGTCATGTTTGAATTTTGCCGTTAAGAGGCTTAATAAGGAAAGTCTCTTCAAAAACAGGTAATGGCACTAGGGTGGGGAAAGGATACGAGGCTTTGATAAGAAATATCAATATTTTAAATGGAGGCTGGATAATTTGGATTTCAAAAGAGGGGAAAAGGTACAAATAAGATTAAATGTATTTCTGGTTGTTTCTTGTTTCATTAATGGCTTTGAGAGGATTTTAATTGCAAGGTTCTACAGGTTTTGTCACTACCATTCTCAACAAAAGCGAGGTAATTTAAAGCTCGCCTGTTTCCAAAGAAATCTATCATTTTCAGAACTTTTTAGAGTTCGGGTTATAATAATGCGGAAATGTGAATCTACGACTCGAAGTT
Organism: Meta bourneti; assembly: GCA_933210815.1. Lineage (NCBI taxonomy): Eukaryota > Metazoa > Arthropoda > Arachnida > Araneae > Tetragnathidae > Meta > Meta bourneti. The sequence goes on along the minus strand of OW119927.1, from coordinate 76,094,450 downwards.
CAATGCAGCGTTTTCACTTCAAAAAGTAGTCTTTTAATTAAATTCGAAATACTGAAAACACAAAGGATCTTGTTAAGTAATTTAATTTCAGAGTTGAAGTATTTCTTTATTTTGATGCTACGTAAATATTTATTATGTTATGTAATTGAATTTCAGAGTTCAAGTATTTCTTTATTTTTGAATACAATAAGGAAATAAAATAAGAATACTAAATTTTACGGAAAAGACTTGCCATGTGCATACTTTTTGAGACATTTTATAACATGGTTTGGTTGGTTGAGTTTTTTGGCTTAAGGGTCATATTTGGTCATACTGCGCCAAACACAAGACAAAGTCAAGTAATGGTTGGTTGTTTCAGCGTTTTATGGCCCAATTGCTATATTTGGCCAAGCCGTCAAGTAATGGACGGCTTGGCCATACAAAGAAAGTTTTACTGACACAGAAGAGACATTCAATCAGGAAGGAATCTAACTTGCGCCGTCTACAACTCGCAGGTTGCTAGAGCAGTGGGCAAATCTACTGAGCCACGATGGCCCCATTACGCATTTTGGAATTGATCATTTGCAAACTTTTCATAAGCGTTATACTACCCTCACAATTTCTCAGAATGATTCTTTATTACAGGGAACTTTGATACCCCCATTACACGAAAGTGGTCTCCTCAACATAACGAAGATTCCTCTTCTCTCTACACATACAAGAGAGATTTTTTCTGATAGTAACAGTGAGCAATATCTTCCGAGTTCGCCAAATCTTCGCTGCAAGATCCTTTGAGAGTTTCAGATCCTATGTCCCTTCGGCGAAAAACCCAATCACAGAATACCTCAATCAGCGGTAATAGAATGCCCGAAGAAATTGAAAACACCAGCTTGCAGACTTTTTTTATTCCTTGTCTTTTCCCCTTTGGATGACAGAAACGTCGGGAGCAATTTGTAGATATGTTCAGCGGAGAAGAAAATAGGAAAAGCATCTAACACAAGCCGCCTGTTTTCCATTTGTTATTCAGTTCTTTCTCAGTTGACGGTCTATAAAAATATCCCTCTTTGCTAGAGTGAAAGGCATAGATCTTTTGTTTATTGGCAATTACCTCCAATGAACACGAATCACTTATCTAAAAGTAGGTTATTTGCTAGGAAAACCATCTTAAACTTCATTTTGCTTGCTGTTTCAAAATTTAACGACTAAACAAAAGATAATTGGTTGGGTTTTATGGCGCAAGGGACATATTTGGCCAACCTGCGCCCCCCCCCCAAAACAACGTCAAGTAAATCTTTCATAAATTCTCAAAGATTTAAAGGTATGGCAGATATGAATATTGAAAGCTCAGTCCCGAACTTTCAACATTTAGGAGAGGAATTATTCTATATGGTTTTTTCTCTCTCATTATTATGATAAATTAGAAAGTGTCTAGTGAAGATGTTGACTTTTGAACCATTCCCCAAAATTTCGAGTCCAATGGTTTTACACCAAAACGTGTGGCCTCTCTTCATTTTGAAATGTTTGTGCAGATATATCATACATACAAGCGCAACATAACGATATTCGCTGTAGCTCTCGAATCCCCTAAGGTTGCGGAAGCTGCTTGGGGAAATGCAATTTTGAACTTGAGAAACAGGAATTTTTCATTTCTCATCCGAGACTCCCATCGAAATATGCACCAAACAACTTCCTCCCGAGATACCAACAACAGCAAACGCGGCGGACAGAATAAACCGTTTACGACGCTGCTCTCCAAGCTCTAGGGTGTGTTGATCGAGTTAAAAGGCGTTAAAGTAAAAATTTAAAAAACGACCGCCGGGGCATTACAGCAAAAAATAACGGCACTTTTAACGCTCTGGAACACCCTAAAGAGATTTTCCAGCGGCTGCCCTGAATATAGACTCCAGTTTCTGTTATCGAAGCAGAAAGAAAATATTCCACGTGAAGTGCCCGAAATATCGAATTTTACAGAAGGAGGGTCTCAGGCTTTTACGCAATTTCTATGGGTACATTAAGTTTAATGCACACGCTTAGTCAGCTTGCCATAACTGATGGTTAGGAAGATAAGTTCTAGGTTTGGGTTTACAACTTTTTTATCATTCGCCGGCATATTATGTGGTGTGCACGGGAAAAGAGTAATAGCCTGTTATACTTGCATAGCGTACAATGTAGCGTAAAGATGATATTGAAGATGTCGAGCATCAATGGTGACTGAAGTTTGAGGTTTACACCTGAATGTAAGACATTATTGTCAATGTTTTATTAAACAGGGTTTGCTTTTACAGTAAGCAGATCGAGTTGTGCGTAATATCGTAATTGATTTAACAACGTATAGGGTACCGGTTTGAACTAGTTGGATTGGATTTTGAATTTTATGGCTCAAGGTCTTTTGTAGTATAAGCTGCCCCACTAGTCTAGACTGAGGTTTAAATATTTTGTTCAAACCAATTTATGACAAAACATCACATCACAATGTCTGCTTTAACCGCCTTGATCAGGATTTCATACTAAATTTACTTACAGGTGGAAAGAAAGTTTTAATGCGTTATTTTTTTATTTATAAGCCGTTACTCTATTAATATGCAAATGGTTTCTAATGTTATAAAGGGAAAATTTTAATCTTTCTCTGGCAGCCAAAAAGTTTTGCGCCCCGAAGAAGTTGGTTGGTTTTGGGTTTTATGGCGCAAGGGACATATTTGGCCCAAGTTGCAGCAAACACAAGACACAATGTCAAGTAATTGTGAAAAGATAGGATGGAGAGAGAGAGAAAGATAGTTTGGGTATCCCGGGAATGGTTTTTAAAACATATTTTATTTTTAAATTACAACATTGCTTAGTGGTTGATTATAATTAGCCCAACAGCAACAGAACCTTGACGATGTAGTAGATGAACACCAAGGAAAGAGATCTATGCAATTTAATAGAACAGTACGGATTTTTCTTAAATGATGTTCCTTCAGGCAAGGAAATGGACGATCCAAGTACATGGAAGAAAGACATCTAATATTCCAAATTCAAGAAAAGAAAATATTAGAGTCATTCCATGCCAAATCAACACACCAAAGTGTCATTTTCAACCTGACTGTTTTCCTATTTCCAATGAAATTAAGTATATACTTCGCCTTATATAAGAAATGAAATTGTGCAAAATAGTAGCTGTATATCTAAATTCTTTTTTCGAATTACAAGTAATTGGAAACTTGAATACTCGGCAAAATTTGGGTCACATTAGGTAACGAATTTCGTAAAAGCTCGAGTTCCACTTATGCTAGAAAGCTCAATTTGGGCCTATTTTAAAGCCCATGAAGTAAGCTTTTGATTGATATGTTGCAACCCATGATTTACGACAGATTTCAAAGGGAAGCCACGCATTTATTTTTTAAAACCTACATTTAAAAATTAAAAAAAAATTTTGCCGAAAAATGCGAAATGTCAGCTGTAAATTTGGAGTCGGAACTCTTACTAGATTTAGAACTAATTAATATTTTATTGTTCAGCTAGAATAAACAATGGCAGGCTACGTGCTGCCCTCTGTGAGTAAAAAAATAGAACATTTGCATATTATCAATTGTACACTGAAAATTTTTTCAATCAAAAACAAAATAATTAATATCATAAAATGTTTAGTGAACCAACCTGCAACGTTTACTACATATTAGGCTGATATGAACACATATTTTTCGGAATTTTTTCAAAATATAAGTTTTTAGGTAGGTTTAAAAAACTTTAACACCAGATATAGCCTTATAACATAGATATATCGCAAGATATCAAAATTAGAATTGCTGTAAAAGTTTAAAAACGTTTATTTTTGGTTTCCTATTAAGAATACCTTCTCGCCAATTTTTGTTGAAATTGGATATCAAGGTTGAGTGCTGTGTTGAATTGACATAGAATCATCCATTATTTAATTGTAGACATGAATTTTTCAACGCATTGCTGAAAATATAATGTTACTTTTTTACTAATTCCTTAAGGTCTATCTAAGCAGCTAGTTCATGAGTCCGAATACTCAAAAAGTCCCCAATATCAGGATTTCCATAGAGATACTCTCTTGCCAGAATATGTGAAGGCTTGTCCAGTTTTAAATTTTAGACAAGTTATAAATACTTTACGGTCCTGAACGAAGGAAGGTAGTTGAATTTACGTCACAATGGTGGGGTATTGGCAACGGTCCGGGATCAACCCTGAAGAGAAAAATCCCCTTGAACAAAGGGTAGATATGATGAAACGAATGAGGGAATACAAACTATACATTACCAAGCAAATGAAAATAAAGTCTGCTTAGGTCCCAATTGTTACTCAACAAGTAGTTGGACTGCAAGAATATTTTTGTTGTCCTTAACTTTTACCGAAACAATTGGAGGGGAAATAAGACTTTTGGTTCCATAAGCAGCTCAATAATATGCTCATAAAAGGCCAAAGATGACTGCCATTCATTATCGATAATGCATTCCCGCGACACAGAAATCGAATCGTAATCATGTTTTATGACAAAACATCGCAAGACGTCGGATAAGGTCAAAGGAAATCAGAACAAATTGCAGCAATCGCGTAGCATTCATCTTTGTTAGGCTGCACGGCGATTTAGCACTGAGAGAACAATGGACATCCTACAACCTATCATCCATTTTAGCACTTGCGCATCTTCGATATGCGGATAAGTGCAGAAGTTGGTTGTATCTAATAAGATTTTTTGCTAAATTTCACTTAACATTCTTGAAGGTCTATTGTTTCCAAATTTAAAAGCAAGGTTTTTCCTCTTATTTTGCTAAAAAAATAGAAGGATGAGAAAAGTACACAAATCGGACTACAGAATCGGTACAAGGGAACCTTCGAGTATTTTAAAAAGGTACTAACGAGAAAAGAAATCATTCATATAACGTTTTGATTGATGCAAGTCTGCCACATCGAAATCACTTGTACAATAAGCAGCTTTAAGTAGCATAAATTCTTAAAAATAGTAGCGAAAATAGTCTTCAAGCTTATTTTAATAGCCTAGATAAAAATGAATATGCTAAAATACAAAATGTGTCGATTAAGTATGAGGCACAAATTAAAGAACTCACCAAGGCATTGAAAATTTGAAATTAAAAACTAATTTTCTTAACATGAAATTTGAATTTCTAACACTATCGGAATTGGCAGAAGTATTTCAATTAAACAAACAGTGGTATTCGTATAGAAATAGATTTTATTACGTCAAAATAAACTGCTGATTGGATATACACTATATATTGCATATACACTAAACGTTAACTAGTTGTTTTGCACTAAATTTAATGAACATTTTTCTTTTCATAATAAATTATATCGGGTCTCAAATACAGATTAAATTTTAATGGAAACAAAGCCTCTGTACTAAAAATTCGCAATTGCTAAACATTGGTAAATTATGCTTAACAAAGTAGTCCACCAAAGGGGTTGGTTGGTTTTGGGGGTTTTATGGCGCAAGCGCCATATTTGGCCATGCTGCGCCAGACACAATACAATACCAAGTAATTGACACACACAGTGAAAGTTTTACTGACACAGAAGAAATACACTTAGGGAGGAATGCACTTAGCAGGAATCGAACCTGCGCCACCTACAACTCGAAGGTTGCTAGGGCAGTGGGCATACCCACTGAGCCACGACCCCAAAGGGGATGGGAAATGTTGGAAGTCACTCTACAAATTTGTCACACGCTGTGCAGGGCAAATATATTAACGAAAGCCATATGGACATAAGATAACCTGATTCGATTTGAAAACATTAACGGTCGACAGAATCGAATACTACAATCGCTGGATAGATCAGGTTGGTTGGGTTTTTATGACACAAGGGCCATATTTGGCCAAGGCGAGGCAAACACAAGACAGCAACCGCAAGTAATGGACATACACATACAAAGAGTTTCAGTGACACAGAAGAGAGACATGCACATGAGGAGGAATCGAACTCGACAGGAATCAAAGCTGCGCCGCATACAACTCGCAGGTTGCTAGCGCAGTGGACAAACCCACTGAGCCACGGCGGCCCTTGCGAAGATCAGGATACGCAATCAAAGAAATGAAGTTTTATCAACATCGAGTTATGGAGTGTCTGTTTACATTCCAAAACTCGATATTCATTAGATATCATTTTTGTGGATTGTGTGTTTTTATAGTGTGATTAGACACTCCAAAAGGGGGACACTCAAAGGCTCCATAAAACGATCATAAGCATTAAAATGAAACAAATTGAATACATCTTCTCGAAAACTGCGAAACTAAGCATTGTAGTAAAGCAAAAAAAAAATTAACTCGCACCACAGTACCGCCAATTTAAATACACCAACAATGCAAAACGACCACAAAGCCGAAACAAGCACTAATTATCTCCCAAATCAGAAGATTTATTGCTAATTATCCCAATTTACGCAGTCACTACAGTCAGATAATAGAGAATCTATTCGAACAGCAATTCCCTAATGATCCAGCCTCAAAAATACCATGTACACCACTAACAAATGCAAATAAATACAGGACGGGAGCGAGACAAAGCGGCCAATAACTGTGACCCAGTCTTCTTCCGCTACCTGGAACCAGACTCATTCGAACCCACCCCACCATACTCCTCGGGGCCAGTTCCTCTTACTCCCATCTGAAATTATATGCATCGCATTCCATTTTCTACAGATACTTTCCTGCTCATTACTAATGACACGGACGGGCGAAGGAGAAAATTACCAGCCATTTTCCATTCATATGTGGGAAGAGGCGACAAAAACTTCGATCAAGACCAGGGGAGAAGAAAAAGAGAGATAGAAAGAAGTCTCAGTAATAATAACCAGTAATACTCCTCCAGATATCGATCGCCACCCCATAAAAAGGAAGTAACGTTACAACAGGGCCTTTCTCGCCCCCATCTAAAAAAAAGTGCAGAGGGGTGGAGTAAAAATAATGGCAAAGGGAAGATGAAAATAATGGTTAGGAACTCCCTCATTTCCTCGACCGATTTCTCCTCCTTTTTGGTTTTGTCTTTTTACCGTCCATGCTTTTCCCCCAGCTCGAACAAACCACTTGCAGGGCTGCCACAGCAAAAGCACTTGTAAAAATAGTAACACCAGTACCAGAAAACCTTAGAATTAGTAACGAAGAGAGACGCCTCCAACGCTTATTTCAAGAGCCCTGTTATGTACTGGGTAGAGCGGTTTGCTAAAATACGACACAGCCCAAACACAATTAAGGTAGGTAGTTAATTTACGTCGCACTGGAGCAACACAATGGGCTATTGGCGACGGTCTGGGATCAATTCCTAAGGGAAAGAAGTACCGAGGACAACACCTGGTAATTTTGAACAATGGTCAGATGACGAGGTGAACACCCGAGCTGGCACCACCAAACTTCCACAGCATGCCAACGTGAAGACATTTGAGGCCACGACAGAATTGACGTGCACCAGTCCCCGTGCACACGACGGTCATTGGCTGGACCGAGTTTCGAACTCGCAACTCTCCGGTTTGTAATTCGCAGCTCTTCCAACTGGGCTACCGCGGCCCGAATTTATATTGGAATCTATGGAATAGGGATTTGGGTTCCTCGGCTGCCGGGGCTGTAAAAGAGGATTTAAGATGTTACCGAGATCAACTCAAACGGGCGGCGAAAGCACGCCAAAAAATCTCAGTTTTGTTCTTCGAAATCTTCTTTCTTGTCTCAGTTGACACAGAAAGCGACAGTTAATAAAGTTGTTGCACGCTAACTCTTTTCGTGACTACACTTGTAAGATGAGTTTGGCAATATACACAAATTATTTGAACAGCAACACCAAATTTCACCCCTAGCGGACGAAAATTGAACTACTTTTCCTTCCGAAATCCAAACCGCATATTCAGGAAAGTATGTGTATGAAAGTTGGTTGTGATTCGCCCAGTTTTTCCTACAGAGGATTTAATGCCTCCTGTTTAATTTGTATAACCCTGTATTTAAATAATTGTTAAAGTAAAATGGCAGCAAATAATGGCGACACTTGATTTCTGCTGACGTCTGGATGTGTTTGAGGAGTCACCGAAACTTCATAAAAGTCGCCTTAATTTTCAGAACAGTATCGCTTAAAAGATTTTTGCATTAAGCGCTGCCGTTGTCGCCAAGATTGAAAAATAGTAGCAAAAAGTCGCTTGTGGCACTCCTGTACTTGGATCCAGAGGCACTAAAGGGGAAAAACAGGAGCTGAAATTTTCGAAGGACGCAAGAGATGTAACAAATCCTTAAAGGATTCCAAATGAAGGGTGAAATATAAAAGGAAAAATGCAAAAAAGAACTGGTGTGTTCTCTGAAGAGAAAGACTATACAAGTGAAAGAACATAAGGAGAGTCCAAAAAAGGAGGGGGTGGAGATGCTTTTGTGGAAATGCATCCGAGGATACAGATGCTCCAATACGTTCCCAGCAGATTTCAAAAAATTTCTAGAAAATAAAAATCTCAACACGGGCGAAAAGTTCTGGAATCCACTGACATTATCAACATGGATAACGCATTTGGAAGCATTGTGCGTTAAGAGCTATTTTCGATAATGGAGATGAAAAACACCCAGGCAGTTTGATATCCCATATTTCCCTCCTTTGTTTGCATTCAAAAAATAATTCACACTGTAAACAAAGGAAAGTTTTCTCGAACACCATAATAGGAATACTTTTCTTTTTGTTGAAATTTGCGAACAAAGTTGCCATTTTTGGTGACGCTAAAAATGTTTTCTTTCCTTCACCAAGAGTAGAAATTGCACTAAATGCAAACTTCAGTCCCAATTATTGAATTTTTCTTCCTTTTGTTAAAAAAATCAACAATCCCATGACATGAATCTTTCAATTCCTTTAGGCTGCATATTAGGTTTTTATACAGTGTAGTGCTGTACTGTAATAGTCAGTAACGAGTCCAGAAAATATTAAGAATTAAACAAATAAACAGGATACATTAATGAATTATTCAGTTCGCTTCTTTTTACAGAAATACGTTTTTTTTTGCTAGGACAGCTGGTAACTCATACATTTACCTCCAGTGGCATTTCCTTTGAGCTTCCACTCCACTTTTCACTTACTACAAAACAGAATTAATTGAAATTCATTACCACACATCCCTAGCAAAACAAAAAACCTCCAAGGGTGCTCAGAAGCCCCAAAAAAACGAAGGTTAGTGAAATCTTATTTCTCCAAGTCAGACACTTAATTAGAATTTTGGATGGAAATATCGATTCTGTTTTTTCTCTCTCGCGTAACAACCGCCAGGTTAAGCTCGTTCCAAACTGAGCAAAGGGACTGATTTGTTTTTCCAGTTGTGGTGCTAGGCCTCGATTCGCACTGGGAGGTATCGATCCGTGGATTATATCGAGTTTTCTCTACGCCCCATCCCCCTGTTCCACAAAATGTTCTTGTTGTGCAGAAGGGTCATCATGTTTCAATTTAGCAACTTAACGACCGGCATTCTGATTGCTGCAGCCAGGGAAGACCATTAGGAACCCACCCAGTCTCCTTCCCTTTGGTCCGTTATTGTTATGTCTTTGTAAAAATCTGGGTCGTTATTATGGCAACAGAGGAAAAACACTGTCTTAAAAATCGCACTTTAAGCACACACGTGGCTGTTTTAGTAGACATTTTTTGGAGACAAACAGAATATCACTTTCCAACATGGATGGGTTGTTTAAATACATAGTAACTGCAAATAGTTTCAACACAAATATAATTCGCTTCTTCGATTAAATGTAGACGAAAACGAAGTAATCGATTCCATAAAAGATCGATCATAACATTACCATTCGTGCGGTAAATTACTGGTTTGTTTACATGAACATTCGGATAAAAATATTGATCGGTTTTCGAAATTCTACACATTTTAAATTATGAATCTGGAAAGTTCACGAAGGATTTTGTAAAAACAGATGCTAGGCAGTAATCAAATTTAACGTTTGTTTCTTGTTTATCCCTTTCTATTTTCGTTCAATAAAATTTAACCAATTGAATTTTTAAAAGTTAATAAACTTTTAATACACTTCGTGGAACCTGTTAATTTACTTTAAGAGCCATTTCTGTGCTTACAAGTTGGCAAAATTTCTACGTCTCCACATTTTGTGTGCATAAAATGATAACTTTAATAAATGATAACCACTTCCTGATTTGCTTTGATCTTTATGTATAAAATTGCATTGCTTCTGAGACAATTCAAAAAGGTTCATTTTCTACGAAGGTATTTTAAATTCAAAAAGCATACAATGATTATTTCCAGTCGTTGAACGTTTTCCACAACACGGAAGTGAAGCAATTCATTAAAAAGAAATTTTACGAAACAAAGAACATTGGAAATACCATGAAGAAAGAATTCAAAAACTTAATCGTGCTCCAACGCAACCACTTTGGATCACATTCTTCCTTTCAAGGAAATCTACGCTTACAGGATACTTACTTCCTTAATTAACCTCAACAAACTCGTTACTTCGAAGAGTTTAAATTAAATACTTAAGAACAGAATCCACGCAAACCCAGATTTTAATTTAACAAGAAATAAAATTTATTTCCTGGTGGAAATCAATTCAAAACTCGAAAGACTCAAAAATGAAATCATTCAATATCACAGCTTCAAAGTTAATCTCGGAAAGGAGGTAAAAAAAAGTCGAGTTCAGTGCGAACTTTTAATCCAAGATATAGTTAACTGCTTTAAAGTCAGACATTTTGATAATCTTTTCGTGGATCTAAATTGAGTTCAGTCTAATGGGTTTCAGCATCTTTATAACAAATATTTTGTCATGTGTACCACTCAGGGTTAATCCATAGAACACAAGCTTAAAACATACTATGATTCTGAATATTCACTTGGCAGCCATTTTACCATTCATGTGAAAGGGGTTAATCCATAGAACACAACTGTTAAAAAATACCACAATTCTGATTATTCACTCAGCAGTCACTTTTTCCACTCAGGATTGAATGAGTTAATCCATACAAAACAGCCATTAAAAATAGCATGATTCCGAATATTCACTCGGCAGTCATTTTACCACTCAAGACCGAAAGAGTTAATCCATAGAACACAACAGTTAAAAAAACACCTAGATTCTGAATATTCACTTGGCAACCATTTTCCCACTCACGACCGAAAGGGTTAATCCATAGAACACAGATGTTAAAAAATTCTGAATATTCACTCGGCAGTCATTTTATTTCCGACTTCAAACTGAAAGGCAGTGGGTCAAAACATTTGGATCAGCAACGTCTTCCAAGGAGGGAATGGAAAAAAAAAAAAAAAAAAAAAAAAAAAAAAACCCGAATAAGATAGGGAGACGGACACAAAGAAAGGCTTATAAAAAGAAAGCCGATCGTTCGCCAGATATGCACCTCAAATGTCAAGCCATCCGGGCTCGCCGGTTGAAATATGGGATTATATCCGGGCCTTCCTATCCGGGACAGAAGCGCCAAATATACGGTCGTCATCATTCCCCCGATGAATGTATGAGCCGATGCATACGTCATAAAAAGGGATAGGGTCTTCTTTTTTTGTTATATTGTTCCCCTGGACTGGTCTTTGATCGATCGGTCCGTTATAAATACTCCCAGGGCTGGCAGAAGACGCTCCAGATACCTTGCTGACAATGCAAAACCAAAGGGAAGAGGAATTCTGTCTAAAAAGCAAGAGCGGAGTTTCTGTGTCGAAAGGGGTAGAACGCAGGAAATGTGAAAAGGATACAAGAAGGGTGATAAAATAGGCACAGCTTTTATTTTCGAGAACTTGTGAAAAAGTAGCATAAATTTTTAAAAATAGTAGCAAGTCTCCTCTTAAGCCCTATTTTAGAAGCAATTTTTGTTGCTCAGACACAAAATAAATAGTTAAAATACAAAATGTGCTAATTAAGTATGAAACAGACATTGTAGATCTCGAAAAGAAATTTAAAATTAAAAAAACTGAATATTTTCTTAATAGGTGAACAAGACAATTTAGCAACCACAGATTCCGATGTTTCTTTCATGGTTACCACGGCTTGGCGCCCCTTGGAAAAATATTTTTTTTTTTCCGTTCGCTATTAGTTTTTAAAAAGGGACTAAATTTTCGTTGACCTTTGGTAAATTTTCAAAAGTTGCGAAAATTTTGAAAATAGGAGCTTTTCGAGATGGATAGGCTTACAAAAGTGCAAAAAACCAATTCAAAATAAAGCAAGCTCCATGAGGCAAAGAAACAAAACAATTTAAATTAAACACATTTAAAATATCTATGTACAGCTGCTAGTATTTTTAGATGGAATCTGGATATCATGAAGTTGCAACAGCTTCGAAACATTAGACCGAACACATCGGCCTTCAAAACCCCATCTGGGTTTTACCCTCCGCAAAAATTGTAAACAGGAAAGTATAAACACCAGACCATGAGGGGGTGTTAGTCGATAGGGGTCAATGCGCAGAAGCGCTAAAATACAGCCTGCAACAAGGCATTTCCATGACGGCTAATGATCCTCCACAGGTTCTCAACTACGCAATCCGGGAAGTATATAGTTAAGGAATCTGCCTTGTGGGAGCATTGTTGTAGATGTTAGTGGCGTTGGACAGGAGCTGTCGTGTTGAAGAATGGCATTTTAAATATCTTGGAGGAATGGTAATTAGACACGGATCGCAGGGTTTCGATGTCCGGCAACACAAGTAATTGGATACTGATATTGATGACACTTCGAACCACGATCGACTTGAGTCTGTTAGCGTGGCGGAAGCCTTGGTTCTGATTCAGACTGGATTTAGACCGAAACTACAATAATTTGCATCTACCCTTTCGTGTAGTACGTCTTATTCCAATGGTTCCCCTGTAAATCTGCTTTCCAACGCTGGTAGGTTAACCGCCGGAAAGTAACATTGACAAAGAAAACCAAAAATTTACTTGAGAAAATGCAGTACGGGAGATTTTGTTTTGTAGTATACAAATTTCAGTGTACTTTTAAACATTAAGCAGACCAGACATTGGCCCAACATATGTCGTCCTGTGACACTAAATGTGTTCAAATATGCATGCGTATCGACATGTTTTCTGCATAGAAAACGGAGTACCCATGCGCGTGTTTTGTCGCACGCTGCTCCAGTGTGGCCGGGATTACACCAGCATTCCGAGACCGAATCCATACAGCTATTTTACCCCTTTTGGATAGGTCATGGCTATGAACATACCAAATTTTGATCGAAGCTTAAAGAGGCAAAATGCAGTTCTGGCCACGTTTATCCAAAACACCTAATATCCGAATAAGGTACCAGGGAATGTACTAGTGTTGACGTGGTACTCTACAATTTGCGTAATGCCGATGGGTTCGGAAAAAGACAGAAAATTACTTGAGAAATATTTTCAGTACTATGTATAAAAATTGGAGGGTACATTTAGACATTACAACAGTGCACACCCGGTACTTCAATATAATTATTTTACCCTTATTTTACAAGACACCTAATTTTGATTAAAGGCTTAAAGAAACAAATGATATTTAGCAATGTATTTTTGGACAAATCTATTCAAAACACATAAAATCCGTATAGGTATAAAGTACCAGGAGTGTGCTGGCGGTGATGTATATATATCCAACAAGTTGTATAATGCCGAGTGGAAAAAAATCTTCACTGCACTTTTCCAAGAACTTTTAAAATAGAATAAGCTATAGTACTCCAGTGCTTTGCCACGTAGAACAAGGAGTTGTCTTTCCCTGTCAATGTTGCTTTCCAGTATAAGCCTCTAAGCGTTGGTAGCAGATTTACAAGGCCAGACACATAAATTTAAATGCGCAAATGGAAAACTTCCGCGACACGATTCAAATTGAACCAATACGTACTTTTACCATACCAATGTCCAATATTTCAAACTTTATTGCCGAAACTCTTGGATTTGGAGACAGACTATCACATCCCGCCGCAATGCATGAAAATTTCAGGGAGTTTTATGCCCTCCACTCGAGCAAATAAATTCCCCTCCAAGAGCACATAATCAATATCCATCCTAGATACCACTTTCACAATCTTGGGGAAAATTTCATTTTTCTCGAGAGATAACCCTTCCACCATCAAATCCTTTCTGGCAGCTAAGTAAATGACGCCTCCCTCCAAATAAACGCGGCTCCACCTCTCCCAAAGTATCAATTTTTCAGATCCGATAATCCTTTTTCCTGGCTTTACATACCCCTTATCAATTTTGAGACTTTGTGATTCAATCATTTATTCACTTTCTCGCTAGATACTCTTCCCCTCTTCTCTGGAAAAGCGGGATTAGAGGAGAGCCTTATCAATAAAATGGACGACGCGACGGACGAAATGAATATGCAAATTACCCGGTTTTATTAGATCACTTCCCACTGAGTCGATACCTTTGTGATGCGTTGTGTAGTAGTTTGGGACATGTGTAGTTTGTCGATAACGAATGCAAGCAACTGCCTGACAAAAGGTTGCGAGACATTGAGAACAGACGGTGCTTTGTACATTTATTAGCATTTCAATATAATTTCCTTTGTAGACATGTCGAAAGACAAAATGCTAATAAAACTAGTATAATAATACATTATCAGGACAAGAGAGCATTTCAATAGAAGCTTAAGAAAGAGACTTCGTAAGAATATCGTTCCAATATTTTTATATTGATGATATGAACTAGTTTATACGCACATAGTTGTTGATTAGAAGACTAAAAAGAACCTTTGAAACTGTGTCAGTTTTTCTTAAACTGAACTCTTAAGAGTCCAAACAAATGAGTTTCACAAAAGGATATTGCATTAGTTTAACAAAAGGATATTGGCATGAAAAAGTGACTTCGTATAAAGAGGATATATTTGATGGAGAAACTAATCAAACATCTTAAATTTGATTAAACAGGTATAGGAGAATTAAATGTCAATTCATTCATATTTCCTCTTCATAGAAAGTTTCCAATCGATAGCTTTTAGTATATAATTTCCCACAAATAGCTTCTCTAAGTGAAAATACATCTATATACTAAAGAAACCTACCGTAATGTTTCAGTAATCGAGACAACTTCGCCTTAAATCAGTTCGACTAATTTTTTAATTACTATTTAAACTAATAATATTTTTCAGTTCGTTTTTTATATTGAAGATGGATTCCCACACAAATTTTGTAACAGCAATAAAGTTATATTGAGTTTATTCAAACATTCAACTATATTGGTCGTTGATATTGTATTCATAAAATTGTTTAGAATATAATTATTACAAAGCTATTAACAGTATTCCCATGTTACGTTTTATAGAAGAAAATTCATTTGTACAGAATATTTCATTATATATGCTAATACAATATGTTTGAGAATACCTTCACTTAAGATAGTTGTCCTCAACTATCTTAAATAAATAGTTTGTGTACATCTGTGCCTCATCTATTAATGGGTTACCTGTTTGAGGTTTCTTATTAGAGAACAGGCGAGTAATCATACTCTGTACCATTAATGCAACATTTATTCATATTGTCAAGCAGTTTACTCCAGTTATATGCTTGCGGAATAATATCAAAAGTATAGAACATGAAACAGACAAATAAAAAAGCAGTTGACTCAACTCATACACTATAAACTACCTTATAAACACAAAACAAAAATTACATAGAACAAAACCGACGTATAAAAGAAAGATTAAGCTTTGGTAATAATTTAGCCAACCATAAAACAAAATATTCATGCGACGAGCAGACATAATATTACGTTTTTCTTCTAAACTTTTACACATACGAATACTTCACAAAGGAAACATCAGAAAGTAACTCCCCAACCGCAGTCAAGAAAACGCCTAAGGCACAAAACACCCATTATATATCCCAAACAATAAACTCGATCAACAAAACGGCGAGATCCTATTTATTAAGCCATGAGAATAAATTTCATTTTAAGCAAGTTTAAACGAGATAAAAGCAACG
Organism: Meta bourneti; assembly: GCA_933210815.1. Lineage (NCBI taxonomy): Eukaryota > Metazoa > Arthropoda > Arachnida > Araneae > Tetragnathidae > Meta > Meta bourneti. The sequence continues at coordinate 76,078,589 of OW119927.1, read as the reverse complement.
TTAAACTCATCCTATTACACCGCTATGGGCAGAGCGTTATTAACGACGTTAATTTATACGGATGGGGAGTATTCCGCACCGAGCAACCTGTGCTGTTAATTTAAATCCATCCCCTGTCACTGACACGGGGGTGCACGAGCGTTTATTGCATCGGCCGCGGTAATAACGCTCCAGGGCCAATTAAAAAGCCAAACTGTAGGAAGGGAGGCGAGCGTAAATCCACAATCCTAAAGCAGAACCTTCGAATTTGAGGTCATCATTCCAGAAATATCTCATTCCAATAGCTGGATTGATTTAAATTGGAATGACGCCGCGATTTGGCTAAGAGTACACCTAGGGATGACTCAGGTGGGTATAATTTAATATCCTAATTAGAGATCGATGAAGCATGCTTGCATGTCTGCTGATCTTCGAAGAGTTCTCCACCGACAAAGGCGGATTTAAATAATTTAATTCAACACAAAAAGAATGACAAATCAAATAACATTTCTTTATTAGTAAACGAATAAATCACCATTGAAACAAACTGGAATGGCCGAGAATCCCCAATTTAGATACCTGGAAATTTTGGATACACATTGTGAGAAGGGTTGGTTGGTTTTGGATTTTATGGCACAAGGCCATGTGCTGGCCTGGCTTCACCAAACACATGACATATAATGTCAAGAAATTGTGAAAATGGAGAGGAGAAAGTAGAGGAAGAACACTTGGGCATCCTGGGGTCGCGACTCCCATATTTACCAGCATTTGAGAAGGGATTCTAAAAGTTAAAACGTCCTTGAGATAGCGCACATGATTTTAATCTCAATTAATTTCGAACCACTCTTTTTGATGATGTTTGGCACAGCTTGGTCCTAGCGCCAAACCCCCAAACCAACCATTCTTTAGGTTATACCATCAAAGACGAAGTTTTAATAGAATTATTTACCAATTTTCTAATTTTAGGACATTAAGGCAAGAATGCGATATTTATCTGTACAAAACTTATATAATTGGTCTACAATGCATAAGCCCTTTGAACTTTAAAGAAATGCGACTAGTGTCACAATTTTAGAGAAAATGTAAGGAAATATGTCCAAAAGAGTTTCGAAATAAATGCCCTTTCACTGAGTTTCATCGTGAAGAAAGTATTGAGAGCTCGCATTTAAAGCTTCCTCAAGGTGACAGAATACAAAGTATTTTCACGATTTGAGTTAAACAGACTTGAGAAGGGGCATTCATAATCACCCCAAAACCCAAAATCGACTTTTGTAAGTCCTCTTAGAATCACATTTTGTAGTTGCTTTACAACAGGGGTGCGTTGTAAGTGAAATGGATTAATGCATTGATATAGATATATACGATTTGCGACCAAAGTAAATAGAAAATTTAAAAAACAAGTGGAAACGGTGTTAAAATTTATTTTCCAAACACTAATTGTTAATTCCATTTTTCTATGAGGGTAAAGCGATTGTTCTGATCACATTTTCAGTCGATCAATTCAACTCGAGTAGACGGGTAATTCTGCTAGTTACAAAATAAAAATCCGTGGATTGAAAACTAAAGTGGAATGTTGTCATCATGACAAAGAGTACTCAGAAAATTTTGATTATCAGTGCCTTATTTTCCACTGTATGTGATTTATGAGTCTGACGCAACCAAAAATCGAAAAAGTACTTTTCAGTACACGCTTAATTCAAAGTTAATTAAAAAAAAATCTAACTTTTAAAAACTATTTCGTCACTTTAGTTTTGATTAAGAGTTCACGGCAAAAACACAACATCAAGTATCCTCGACTACTTTTCTCAATTTGAAAAGGCTAGAATTCCAAAAAGGAAAATCCTCGTTGCACCAAAAAAAGGAAGTCCCTTTCAAAACATTTTTGATAGAATTTGGAACTTATTAGCTGAACTACTCAAACAACACGCGATAAGGAAACATGATAGATAATTTTTACTAAGCGTGCAAGAAAAAAATAATTTTTATAAACGTTCGAAAAAGATAATTTGATTGAGGAGGGAAAGTAGAGGGTTGCGAAAAAATTACGATCTTCAAAAATGCTGAAGGAGTTGGAAATTTTCACCAAGTAAAGTGAAAATCTAACTGGAATAATTTCTTCTTCCATTCCCTTCAAAACCGTGGAAGCGAGCAAAATTTCCCAGAGATCAAAAGAAATACATTAAATGCCTGAGGGAAATATATTTTACTGCAATAACTCATTATTTTCGCTTTTTAATAGAAAAATTCTCCCCTAGCGACTATTGATATTGAGCATAACATGGGGTAACGTTTTATTTTTACCATTATCTGGTACGTCGAATGAAGAGAATATTTCCTTGCTGTCCGTTGAACTAAGATGAAGTGTCACATCAAAGGCTTTAGATATATTTCAATTTTTACAGGTTAATGGGGAAAGTAAAACTTGCAATGGTGTACTTCGAAATCCATTTTTTTTTGTTTGTGATGGAAATCAAATGCAAAAGATGCTTTTCAGAGATATTCAGGTACTTTAACTCGTTTCTAATAATACGTTACTGTGTAAATAGTTCGTTAAAAAAATAGTGATATTTTCTGGAAAATTTTCAAGCGAAAAGATTTCAGCGAGCTCCCGTTTTTCTAAAGCGAGAATGTTTCGAAAGAGTTTAAGTTGCTTCTAGTTGGCTGAATACTTAAAAGTGAAATTCTTTTATTTAAAATAACCTGGAGAAGGTGAAAATCTTGTTCTAGTCCGATATTGTTCTAGTTTGTAGCTTTGTGTTTATATAATGTAGTTCAATGTTGTACAATTGTACTGTTGTTTTATTGGTTTGGATTACATGGTTGTTGAATTTTAATCCATTCATAAAGAATACGAAGTTTGTTCAAAAAATATCCGACCATAATTTTCCGGGCGTAAACAAATAAAGCTAGGGAGGCATGGTTTGGTGCACGTATGTAGGCGATACTAATGCGCATGCTTGAATCTTTTCCTGCCTGCAGAAGCTGTCAGTCACCGGCAGACCGCCGATGAGTGAGGAAATGTAAGTGAGCATCGTCGGATTTTCGTTTATGACAAAATGACAGAAAAACTTGAACAACGCTACTGCATTAAATTTTGTGTAAAGCTTGGCGATTCCCAAGTGGAAACGATCCGCAAGATTCAACAGACCTTCGGGGACGAAGCAATGGGCACCACACAGATAAAGGAGTGGTACAACAGCTTCAAAGATGGCCGCACATCAGTGGAGAGTGAAGCACGTTCTGGTAGACCCTCAACATCCAGAAATGAGATCGTCATTGACCAAGTGAGGACCCTGTTGCTGCAGGATCGTCGAATCACGATAAGAGAACTCGCAGACGAGGCGAGGCATTGGACCCGTTCATTCCATTTTGACTGAGGATTTGGGCTTCAGGAGAATCTCAGTGAAGTTCATGCCAAAGCTGCTAACGATCGAGAAGAAGCAACTCCGTTTGGAGATCGCACAGGACATGCTGGAGACTGTGAACAGTGATCCCAGCTTCCTCAACACAGTGATCACTGGCGATGAGTCCTGGGTTTAAGGGTACGACCCAGAAACCAAGTTGCAGTCATCGCAATGGAAGCATCCAACATCCCCGAGGCAGGTCCGCAACAATATCAGTCATGTTGACCGTCTTCTTTGACTCCAGCGGCGTGGTTCATCACGAGTACGAACCACACGGCACAGCCATCACCAAGGAGTTCTGCGTCACCTTCGTGACGCTGTCAGTCGCAAACGGCCGGACCTGTGGGCAGGGGACAATTGCAGCTCCATCACGATGACGAAAATTCTTCACATTTGATAGAGTTTTCTGGACAAACACAACACAACTGTGCTTCGTCAGGCTCCCTACTCTCCCGACATGGCTCCGTGTGACTTCTGACTTTTCCGCAAGCTGAAAATGCCCCTGAAAGGGACCAGATTTCAGTTCAAAGACATGCAGAATGCAACGAACCAGCTGCGCACCATCTCAAAAGAGGCGTTCCAGCGCTGCCTTCAACAGTGGCAGAACCATTGGGAGAAGTGTGTGGCAGCCCAAGGGGACTACTTTGAAGGAGATTAGTGTAAGATTGTTGTATCTGAATACGAGCATTTTTTATGAATAAAGGTCGGATATTTTTTGAACGAACCTAGCATCCCTATTCACACAAATTGATTTCAGGCCTTTGAATGAAATAAAATTATCCAAAAAATATATAACAGCAAAAAACATGGCAAAAAGCACACTTCAGTCATGAATAATAAGTTATACAGCATAATTAGAGTCTGAACGTCTACTTCAATTTCCCCCAAATCCTTAATCAAAGCTGATTCGGCATTTTTTGACGCTAAATCTTATTTCTGCTCACATTTTCTTTTCTACGCTAACTTTTATCTTTAAGATTTCCCATTGTATTTAGATTGCTAAAGAATTTTATGAGAGCGGCGAGCTCTTCCATACAGTTTAGGCAATAGTATGCAGCTTCATAGCTCACAACCAAGCTTAATCAAACTAGACGGCAAAATTGGTGTACGAATCCCGTAGAGGTTGATTTTATATTGTTTACATTCGTTTGTTGCCAGTCGCCAAAATACAAATATCGATTGCAGTGCCGCGTACGTTAGCGAAATACTTAGGCATCGTCAATCAAGGGAAGTCACACGTACTAATAATAGAATAAATAGAAAAAGGAAAACATGTAAATTTATTAAAATAGTGACTCTTACACCATTTTCATTCTAACTCCCCCCAAGCGAACAAGATAAACAATTCATTAAGAAAAACGTATTTAACTTATAACCAGCTTCATTTGTATTCCACTTTCTCTTCACCGTTGCTTCTCTTTTCTCTCAAGCCATGACGAGCCCAAACCAAACAAAAAAGAGCCTTTCATTGGATTTGAAGACCGCATCATTACCACACACGAAGGCAGTCATCCAATCAAAGCACGGGGCTACGTCATTAATTTGCGAATAACCTGATTTTCTCGGATGGCACTGACAGCCAATGACGTGTGCCGAATGGGCGACCTTTCGGATGAAGTGCCAAGAGAGGAATGGAGTTCAAAGAAGATTCAGCGGATGAATCATGGAATGGAAGTTACATCCCACCTCATCCCTTAGGCTCTCCTCTCGACACCATCCGGCAGATGAGCGTTCGTTAGGGATCTTCCTAAAAGGATTTCTCTTTCTTTAATAGCACGAGCACACTCTCTCCTGATGTCCGGCTTTGATAACGGAGATTATGGATGAGGATGCTCGGCAGGGGAAAGAATTGGGAAGGCATATGCTTCCCATCTGAAAGAACATGCGCCCGGGTCTGGTTTGTTGGGATAATGTAACATCGAACCCAACTCTCAATTAGATTCGATGTTGTGGGAGATTTGTCAAGTACTACAAGGTGGCTTCTCACCTGATGTCCGGCTGTGATAACGGAGATTATGGATGAGGATGCTCGGCAGGGGAAAGAATTGGGAAGGCATTTGGGTTTCAATTGGGAAGTTGGGTCTGATCTGTTGGTCTTGGGTGATAAAGTTACATCAAAACCAATTCTCAATTAGATTCGATGTTGCGGGAGATTTGTCACATACAAGGTGGCTTCTCTCTTGGTGGTCTTGGGATAATGCAACATCAAACTCAACTCTCAATTATATTCGATGTGGGAGATTTGTCACACGGCGGCTTCCCTCCTGATGTCCGGCTGTGATAAAGGAGATGATGGATCAGGATGCTCGGCAGGGGAAAGAATTGAGAAGGCATCTGGATTTCAATTGGGAAGTTGGGTATGATCTGTTGGTCTAGGGATAATGTGTAACATCAAATATCATAATTCACTTTTAAATGAAGTTATCAGAATGGAAAGTTAAAAAGAAATAACTTTTACTTGATAAGATTTTAATGCATTGAAAAAGGGAAAGATGAAAAGAAAATTTTAATCGCTGTAAATGTATAATAAACCGATTTGTCATTAGACATAAAATTATCATTCTGTAAGATACTATTGACAATTGTATTCAGTTTGCGAAAATACAATTATTATTGTCTTATAGCAGAGGGCACAAGATAATAGTTGGATTAATATTAATGGTTGCCTTCTCCTTAAACATAACTAAATATATCTTATCATCGAATTCATTCTGACAAATTGAATTCTGAATTCTTCAATAAATATACAATTATTTTATGTAAAGAACTGAAGACCTTTGTTCTAAATGAGCGTAATGGGATTACGTATATGTCTGCCTTAGATCGGCTAAAAATAGTGATATGATGCATACGCTTCAGTTGTAAGCTTTAGTAATTTTCAATCAAAAGGTCATAAAACACTAAGTACAAGGTAGCATTTATAATATATGATGGCTCCGGTAACTCTAAAAGCATTTTAAGACTTAGTATACTTAGTACGTATAACTTTACAAAAGGAACTAAAGTACATTCGCCTTTTAACTTGAGAAGCGCATTCACCTGGGAATTCACACTTAAATGTGAAATGGCCGAGCCATTTCAGAGCACATCACCATGGTAACCTCACGTGCAGCTAAGATAAATGCGCATATATTTTCCCTTTTAAGACTGATAAATATAGGACCTCAAGGGAGAGATTATAGAGAGAAATAATGATAAAATTTTAATTGAGGGCGTCGGAGATTGCATCAAGAAGTACAAAACACTTAGCAATAATTTTCATAAGTTGAAAGTAATTTATAGAACACTAAAAATCAAATTGTCATCTGTTAGAACATGGAATATTAAATTATTATTGCAAACAGAATTTATATCGTAGCTAACCCCCCTTCCAGCAATTTTTATTTATTCAAACTTTAAACTTCAGCATATTACTTAAAACTCTTTCGTTGATATTTATGTCAAAATAGTAAGAAAGCTTCCGAACTATTTCCATTTATAAAATTTTTGATGTCATAAAATACAGCAGTCGTGATGATCTTTATTTTGGATAAAGGTACTTTTTGAGATATTTTCAGACAAACAAACCAGACGGCCTGCAAAGATTTATGTACGCTGTCCAAATGCTCTCGCTTGATATATATCGGGCATACCTTAAAATGTAGTTTATCGCCGTTGTGGCAGTGTTTGGCATTTGATCTAATTGGTGTTGACCAATCAAAAATCAATTCAGAATCAATTCTTTGGAATTTCTGTTGGCGAAGTACTGGAATCGTATTCGAAAAACAAGCCAACTGATGCCACGCTCAGAATGTGTAGAGGAAATGCTTATCGTCACAAAAACACTATCGCTACCTATATTTAGCTTGAGACATTGCTCCTCTCATAAAATCATACCTCCGCCACAGGGCTAATAAAAGTTCTCAAGTTCTTCAATTCAAATATAAAAGAAAAACTGCACAGAATGGCGCACATTGTTTGCTTTAAACAAAAAAGATTCATCGATTAGCATATCAATTCATAAATGCATTCAGCTAACAATTCAAGTGCTAGTAACTGCAAAATTTTTAATGACCATCCTTAAGGGATAAACAATTTTTAAAACACAAATCTTTCCTATTTTCTAAAAGGGAAAAAACCGTGTTGCCAATGTTAGAGAGAGAGAGAGAGTTGAGCTAACAATAATTCCGTTTACTTTTCTGAAACGAAATATGCCCGCGTTCATTAAAGTTGAAGTTAAGACGCACGAAAAAAGATGGCAGGCTTAAATAAAGGAACGCTTCATCGTTTTCTTGGAGAAAAGCACTGGGTTGCCCTCGGGGGACTTTCGAAAAAGTACATATTCATTTCTCTCTCGAGCGCTAAAATGTTTTCCATCATTTGAAAGTCGACAAGCAGCAAAAAAAGGAAGGCAAATACCCCCGAAGGATTGCGAACGTCGGCGAGTTTCCTTAAGCATAAAACAAGCTTATTGATAAGCAGTTCAGCTCCTCTTCTCCCACTACGCCACATTGAATTGGCAATGCATCACATCTTTTCAGTTCGATCAGAGCTGTGATGGCAAGCTAAACAAATGGGATACATATATGCCAAAACTACCTCCCGAACAAGGCATAATGACGATCTGGGAATTCGGTTGGGGATTTGTTTTACTTATATGGAATTTTCTTTAAAAGATATAAATAGGCACAGTAATTTTCTATGCAGCGGAAGAGGGTAAATATGATTTCAAGACTAAAGAAAAGGTTTCTGATTGAGCCGTCTGTTTGGAGTGAAGGACTACGGCTTGTCGATCGGAGAGTTGAAATGAGTAATGGAATATGTTTTCAAGAAATTTACATGTTCAGTTCAAACCACCGCGAAGTGTTCTTCATATATTTGACCAGATCTTAACAAGAGTTTTAAAAACGATACCGTGCAGTCGCGTTGAACTCACAAATGCTCAGATAAACCACGATATTGTGAAGTTTTCACCGGTTCAAAAGAAACAATTTTTTAAAAGTGCAGTTCAAACCTACTGCGAAATGTTTTTCATATATTTCAATAGATCTCGTCAAGAGCTTAAAAACAATACCACGCACAGTCGTGTTGTGTTCACAGTTGTCGAGATAGACTGAGTCGAGGGAAGGAAGGGAGCGTCATGCGCAGTATGTGAATAGACTCCATGATATTTACGATGCTAACAAGATTACTGTTCACGTATTTTTTAACGAAAAACAATTTTCATTGGGGCCTATTTTTGTCACTGGTAGTCGGTCACAACTTGCTCCATACTATTCGCGGGGTTAGTCGTACTACTACGTCAAAAGTATTCCAAAAATAATCAAACATTTTGCCAAACAAACATATAGATTGATAGAGGATAGATACCTTCTTCACTGGAAATTTCGACCAAAATTCACAGAATTGAATCATTGAAGGAACATCCTTGAGATTGATTAGTTTTTATGGCGCGAGGGACAGATATGACCAAGCAATGCTTGTTTCCCGTCAAGTTAATAGACATATACACAAGCACAAGGAAAGGTTTGATGACAAATAGAAATACGCCCAGGGAAGTTGCATGAATAGAATTCGCGTTGCCTATTGAGTAGTGAGCAAACTCACTGAGCCCCGGACTTTCATAAGAATAAATTAAATATTCCAGATTAGATTAAATTCTGAACCAAAAATAGAAGCATGTTGCGAATGTTACGATAGAATAAAATTATGAAAGAGTATTTTTAGTTTTTCATTAGATACACCAACCATCATAACAAGAAAATATTTTCGGAAATGCACAAGGAAAATACATAGCTGGTATCGGTGAATCGAAAGTTATTAAAAATTCCTTTTACGAATGAATATCGATAAAGCAGAGCGCTTAAAAGTTTGAAAGCAGTATCTGGAATATTAAGATCTTGATCGATTTGGAGTTTACTGTATCGATCTTTTCTTAATTCGATAGCAAAAATTACGAGAAAAGAGAATCCATTTAAACACAGGACCACGAGCTTCTCCGTTTTTAAATTTAGGTAATAATTCAAACGTTTAGGACTCTTCACATGTGAGGAAGGCTTAGAGAGTTCAATTTCAGTGTTAAGTTTAGAAAGGAATGTTGCCGAAAATACTCTAGGGTTTAATTTTACTCGGTTGCCTTCAAGTCACCATTTTAGTTGGTGTTCACGTCCAATTTCTATTGGTTGCCGTTTGTAGCCAGGGCTAAGTGACTTTACGATACAGACGAAGATCGGAAATTATGTCGGTGCCATAAACCTCTATTTGAGCAAGCTTGAATTTAGAATGCCATTTATTCGGAACACGAGTATTTTAGAACGTGCTATAATAGTTCGGCGAGAAGGCAGTTGGGTCACGTGGTTTTGAATGAGTCAATTAGTTGAATTAGGGGACTGGTAGAAACGTTACACAAATCCCTTCCTCAATTGACGTCCAGCGTCGCTTCTGGTACCAAGTTTATTCTATCCGCATTACAATGTGGTATTTTTTCGGATTTGACAAGGGCACGGCAACAAAAAATTTAAATCGTCGTAACTTAACTAGGATCTCACTAAAATTCAAGTTTGAAAAAGGAAAATTTCAGCAAGCGGGTGTCAAGTAAAATAAAATATGTGCACAATAGTCAACGGATAAAATTGACTTGGGGCTACAATATTTGTCATTCATTTGTCTATCACAAGGTCTGTTAAGACTTAATTACATTAACTATGTTTATGCGTAATCGTTTCCGAAAATCAATCATCTTATTACTGATAGTCAACCAAAGGTTGGAATCTCTAGTCTTGCCAACACCCCAGCAAAGGGAAGATGATCACCTGGTTCACAAACTCTTAAAACCCTTTGGTAAGGTGAAAGGTCTGTGTTATGAATGAATAAATTTTCAACATCTAACATTGTCGCTGAAGATGTAGTACCTTAATAACACCCCACTCTAACTTATCACCCACCGAAGAAAATTCAACAACTTTTGTTCCATCCCAACAGTCAGATAGTTGGGTTTTATGGCGCAAGGGCCATATTTGGACAACCTGCGCCAAACGTTAAGTAAATGGACATACACAAAAGGAAAGTTTTACTGACACAGAAGAGAGAAATGTAGAGTGGAATCGAACCTGTGCCGCATACAACTCACGCTGCTAGCGCAGTGGGCAAAGCCACTTAGTCCCCCAACAATCAGATTAACTCACTGTAATGCAACTGCACATGTATGTGTTGGAAAAACCACCACATACATTAAAACACAATACCCTCAAAAACGACAAAACAAAAGACGCAAAAACGCAATTATTCAAAACACGCACCAAGAGGACGATGACGAGCTTAAATATTCATAATTCAATTCGCCACCAGATCCCAGCGCCACGCGTGAGAAGCTTAAGAAATTACTTCAACAACAACAGAGACAACGGCAAAGTGGGGGTTCATCTCTGGAAAGAGAGAAGGGCCCCATTTTTTCTTATTAGAAGGTCCTAATCCTTTTGAAGCGACGTCCAGCAGAGGACCGGGCTCTTTTAAGGATTTTAGAGCAACGTGCCATCCATCTTGCGGGATTAGATGGTGTCGGAAGCAGAAGAGAAGTTACCTCAAAGACTCTACAAGTAAGAAAACACGCTCTACAATAGAGATCCCTGTCTTCGATGCCCTTTCCCCGGAGAAATAAATGTGCTACGCTCCTCTTTCTACAGGGGATGGATCGATTACCGAAATACTTCATTCCCTCTTTTTTAGTGCCGTTATTTTTTTAACTCCCCGTCCAAACAACTGGTAAAGCAGTGGAAGATTTTCTTTGGAAGAAGGGAAAGTTATCTCCGTAACAGCTACTATTATTTGTAAGATAAAGTGAAACATCGATGCCGGGTCGTTTAGGATGTTTTCCGAGGAAGAATTACGAGGTTATTTTGGCCCTGCTTTCTCTACAAAGTAGATCCTTTCCCATTGGGATTTTTTTGGTGTATAAAAATATCCTACCTTCTCGTTCATGTCACAAGATAAAGAATCGTACTGATGACCGTATCGATGAATTTTTTATCTTTAAGGAAAACAGTAAAACCCCAGGAGAAAAGTATAAAGGCTTTACTTAAACAGACCGAATGAGAGAGAGCAAACAATCTAATTATAAGTAGCGAATTGATCACATAGAATTACATTATGCAGAGATGCCATCCTTTGGTTGTCCACACCAGTAATGATTACGCAAAACTTCGGTAATATGATTACATTTTTAAAACTAACATCAAAACATTAATGATAGTTAACTGAGCCTTAACAGATATTGGCAGAAAAAGGATGATAAAAGGTATTGCAGATATATCACCCTTTGACTGACCGCGTGAGAAATAAGATTTACTTTTAGCAATGATGCACAGAATTTCAGTAATGATCATGTTTAAACATGGTTAATACGTAATGGAGCCTTAACAGACATTGTGGTAGACAAAAGGTTTGTTGGTTGTTTTGGAGTTTCATAGATCAAGAGCCATATTTGGTCAAGCTGCGCAAAACACAAGACAACGAGGGAGGAAAAATCAAAGCAGAATGATAGGCGAGTTTAAAACAGAAGAGAGGACAGATCACTCGGGGTTGTGGTGCCCGTACCCATCTAAAGATGTGTCCCTGAGGGAAGGATGACAAAAATAGACAAATACCTAATGCACTTGTTAATCTAAGTTGCCACCCTTGCCACAGCTTATATTCTGGTGCGAAATTTCAAATTGACATCCCACCAGGAAGCAGTTTTTCTTTAGTTATTATGTTAAGTTCTCGTCAGGCGTATATTTTGAAGTCATAGCGCAAACAAGTATAATTAGCATAAGTAATTTATTCTCTTTCCATATAATTTACAAAAATGCGATACGACATTGAATCAAATTCTCAAAAAGAAAATCATTATCCCCACGCAATAAATTCCTGAAGTTACAATTTCTTTCATACTCAAGTTTTAATCCACCACGTCGAAATTCCTCGCTCAAAAATACTTCTCCCGCACGCATCGTTTAGCCCTTTTAATGAATTAATACTCGCACAAATTAAATTAGTAATTAAGAAAATACCATTCTTTCCCCGCAGTAAATATCGCATCAAAAAACCAACAACCGGTAGGACACCAGCCGAAAGTCAATCCGAGGCATTTTTTAATAGCTCGAAATGGCTTCACCCCCATTAAGCAGTAACGAACCAAATTTATCAACAAAACCTGTCGCATTAAATGCTTCAAAAATCAAATAAAAAATTAATTTTCGAAAAAAACCCCATCTGAGCACAAATTAGGAGTTGAAAAGGCGTCAATTACATGGCCGTCAACTCAAAAATGGCGCCCGTTAAAAACCTCACACGCCAAAATTCCGTCTTTACGAATTATTAAACACCGAATTTCGCGAGAAAGAACGAATATTCGAAGGGGGGGGGTCAGAGAACAGTTCCTTTCCTCCCACTTTCCCCCAAGATAAAACGAACCCGCCGAAATGATACATTTACGTCGTTAAACTGCACTTTGGAGCCGCCAGCAGAAAACTGAATATTCAGTTCATATATTTCAATTAGTTTCGGACTCGTGAATACAGCGGTACTGAGAAGGATAAATGCACTATTACGCGATATTCCTTTTTATTTTATTCTTCCCGAATTCTCTTCCTCACCCCCACTTAGATCGTTACACACACTCAGACATTAAATCACACAGAGGGGAGCGTAATGATCAGGCCACGGATGATGTGCCGCCTCCCTTCTCCCCGACTTTCACTATCTCTGGTTCCAGGGCGAAAGAGACTGATGATGCTTCCCATCTTTCGAAACAAAATTTATGTTTAATTCATATTCCGAACACAGCCGACGACCAATTACCAGATATACTTCCGGACCGCAAATAACTTTTTTAAGGTTCTATCCGAAAAAAAAAAAGGAAATTCATTCTTCAGTTCCGTTTTTATTATCTTTCAAGGAAAATCAGTAGGAGGGTTGAACACATTAAAGTCACTTATGGAATTCGAAAAAACGCAAAACGAAGAAAGGGAAGGGAAAAAATGGCGTTTCGGTTCGTAATAACGCTCAAACATATCGAGGCCTTCATTTACTGAGGAATGAAAAAAAGATAATAAAGGTTAGGAGATGAGTTGGGATGAGTAAAGATCTTTAGAGGCAGTTTGATAATCAATTTCGAAAATGGGATGAGGGCAATTTTCAGGCTATCGTTAGGAGAAAAAGCCTTATGAGGTTTCTTATGATTTTTATTGGAGGAAGATAAGTCAATTTGAAATCAAAATTCCATAAAGGAATAACTTCATATGTATTACAATACTAAACTGTTCACCATCCCGTTTGCTTAAACGTGCAATCTATAACGAATCTTCTTTCATTTTAGTTAAGAAAGTTCGTCTAACAAGAAACTGAAAGAGATGCAAAGCATCGAAGAAACATGCTTAAGAATACATATCAAGAAGGAAATATATCTTAATTACCCTAAGTAATTAGTTATACCTAGTTATTTTATACAAAACTTAAAAAAAAACCATGTAATATGAATCCCCTTTCAAGGGCAACATGCAAAAAAGGTCCTTTTTCAGAAAAAAGAAATTCATGGGCGAAGACCTATCATCTTAAATGTCTGGTACACAATTTTTTGCTTTTAATGCGTGGAATCTCTGGTGTCTCATCACCCATCTAGATAACTTAGACCTCAGAAAGTAAAATGAGAGAATATATATATATATATATATATATATATATATATATATATATATGTGTGTGTGTGAGAGGGATTCTTAATGCAACAAACAAATGAAATGGAAAGAGAAGATTTTACTTCTGTTACTCAATTGCTCTCGCATCGTGGTAACCTTAAAAAGTAGATTATCACTGTTTTGACGACGCGCGTTTTTGCTAACTTGCATCGACAAATTAACTGTCGGAATTCCGTTTTTCTTTTGCAAAGTATAGAAATCGTATTCGGAAAACAAGTTAAGTGACGTCACGTTCGGAATACATAAAGGAAACACGTTCCTCCGCTGACACACTACCACCATCTAAATTTAGCTCGACAGATAAAGTCTCATATCGTTACCACCACGTCAAAAGCACCAATCTGCAAAATTGATGTTTCGACAAAAACGTGTTCAAAGTTTTGATGCTTCGGGAAAAATCGAGTTACGATTCACAGGTTGTTTTCTCATGAAAATCGGCATTTCCACTAAGAATCAAGATGATTCATGGCTTTGTCACAGTATAAAACATGAAATGGCGACCCGAAAAATGCAGTTGGTGAAAATCGCCCAAATGCAGATTGGTGCCTTTGGTGTGGTAGTAACGACACAATCTAGTTGATCGTAATTGAAAATCTTCAGCAATTGCGGAAGAATAGAATAAGGTTTTTATTTAAATAAGTAAAAGTACACACATAGCAATTTAGCATCAGAACTAATTGCTTGTGTGTACTATACGCTACAGCATCCATTGCTAAATACAGAACCATAAAAACTACAAATGATCCAGACAGGATCGACGACACTAATTAAGATTAGAAGAATTTACAAGGCAGATAAGCATATCGCCTGATGCGAGATAACAAAGGCTAAGCCCTTCACGCATTACCTTGCCTATCGCGTCAATGACCTGGTGTATTGCAATTAGCTTTACACAATGAATCTAATTTGCCCTAGGCAAAAAATTCGACAGCGATTTCATTTCTGGTCGTCTGGAATCATACAGAGTAAAGTCGATCGCAGTCTAAGGATCAAATTACGTGACGAAGCACAATTAAATACATTGTACCCTATAACTCATTCAAACACAAAACACATCCTTCCTTATAACTTTGGGAAGTTGTGCTTATGGAATACCAAATAAGACATAGGAAGTAAAACTCCTGGTGTGATTCACTCATAATGGAAAGCGAAGCAGATTTAATTTTTTCATTTTGTGTAAAAGCATTTGTGGAGACAACGTTCTAGAAACTAATGAACAATGGTTCCCCACAAAATAAAAACTAAAGGCAGTAGGGGTCTACTACTAAAAGATGGCTCCTTTATTACAGGGACTTTCAGTACAAACTATAAGGTTAGGTAGGGACATACAAAATCAAACCGTATTCAGACATGAATTGATTGGTTAAGATGGACTCGTCATTTGGGCCACCGCGATCACCCGATTTCGTAATGACTTCAGCAAGTCGGAGCGGAGAGGCTGCGCTCCCAACTAATAAGTAATGCGATGACGGTAAGGTAGTGTACTTCATGTTATAATACAATAAAATCCGTAGCTAAAAAAAATTAAATTCGTAGCTTTAAAATGGGTGCTAAATGCATCCAACGTTTATTCGCCAAATATGTAAACAGAAATTTATTCGATTGCCGGTGGCAATTGAAAATTCTATTGTCCGTTCTGATGATTCAAATTTATAGTGTATGACCACTTCAGTCACGAAGACTTAAATACGGCGATCATCTCTTCAAACTAAAAAACCATAAGTCCTACAAAAGTCCAATATATACCAGCATACCCCGGTACCTAATCCCTATCAACATTTCACACTTTGGATAGTCAAAAATGTCTGACAATTAATATAAAAGCAATGAAATTTTATAACTCAAAACTTTGGGAAACTACTTCCAGAACTCACAGCTTTGCAAAATGGGCGACTGTAATTTCCTTAGATCAGAAGCGGTGCAGGTAATGTGGATTCTATTGTCTGTTCAGATGATTCAAATTTCTAGTTTAAGACCATTTAAGCCTCGAAAAGACTAAAGACGACGAGCATCGTAGTTCTACAAAAGTCTTTACCAGCGAAATCCTATCAAGATTTTACAATTTGGAGTCAAAAATGACTGCCAACTAATATAAAAGCAACGAAAATTTACAACTTAAAACTTTGGGAAACTATTTCCAGAACTCACAAGTTTGCAAAATGGGCGATTGTAATTTCGTTAGGTCAGAAGTGGCACAGATATTGTCTCCATGTCATTTCAAACCCGAAATTCCATACCAACTGGGGGACACAACCGCTCGCTTTAGTCTGAAGATGACGCAAATTAAGAAACCCCATTTGAAGACAGCGTACGGCGATTTAGAAAAGCGATGTGAAATAAAAGTCATTGCTGACAGCGTAATTAAATTGCAGAACTTCCTCAGGGTCGAGCGGGAGGACACAACAAATATTCCTGTCACCCGATTGCGGGCTTTTAATTTCGGGGTTGTGGAGGGAAGACACCTTTTAGCCATCCCGGGACGACGTTTGAAATGCGAAATGAAAAGCCTCGGCGACTCCTTCTGTGTCCTCGTAAAGCCTCAGTCAGATTTTAATTTACCACACTTGGGGAGGAGGGTGCCGAATCCCCGCGCACCCGTGTCAACTCGGGTGGAAGCTCGATTTATCATGTACATGCTTCGGGCGACATGTCCAGATGACGGAGGGTGCTTCTGCCGGAGAGGGGTGCTCTGCAATTATCCCACCGAAATCGCGGAAGGACATTTTAATATATAGTATATACATAAGCGGGGAGCATACAGCAGGGTGAGAGTACCATGGTTTCGGTGTTAAGTTCCAGAAAATGGAGTAGGATCAAAATGGTGACGAAGTCCAAATTAAGAGTCCATTCCTTGGATGCAAATGCAGTTCGTTGAACACATAGTAATTATGAGGAGTTTGCTGTCTGGGTTTGCATGGCAACACATAGAGCAGGTTAGATTACAACTCCAAATAAAAATAATTAAAAACGATTTGATACGGTTTGAAAAACCGGTATAAATAATGCTCTGCAATTATCCCACCGAAGTTGCGGTATGACATTTTAATATATAGTACATATATAAACGGGGAGCATACTGCAGGGTGTGAGTACCATAGTTTAGGTTTTAAGTTCCAGAAAATGAAGCAGGATTAAAATGGTGACAAAGTCCAAATTAAGAGTTCATCTCTTGAATACAAATACAGTTCGTTGCACAAGTGGTAATTATGTCGTGTTACGCCGTCAGGGTTTGCATGGTATCACATAGAGCAGGTTAAGATAAAACTCCAAAAATAAAATAACTAAAACCCATGATATGGGTCTGAAAAACCGGTATAAATTAAAGAATCAATTATTCTTTATTTATGTAGGTTTGTTGGATACAAATACAGTTTGCTACGCATGAAGTAATTATGCGGAGTCACACCGTCTAGTTTTTTTGTATGGTAGCACATAGAGCAGGTTAGGATAAAACTCCAAACAAAAATCATTTGATAAGGTCGGAAAAATCGGTATAAAAAATTATTTGTACAAGTTTGTTGGATAGAAATACAGTTCGTTGTACATATAGTAATTATACGGAGTTACGACGTCTGGGTTTGCATGGTAGAACATGGAGCAGGTTAGGTTGGCTGTTTTCGGGTTTTACGGCGCAAAGGCCAAACTCAGCCAAGCCAAACACAACAATGAGGGAGTAAGAAAAAGAAAAACAGCAGAAGGGTAGGCGAGAGTAAAAATAAAAGGGAGGAAAGATCATTCGGATACCCCTCGGGGATGTAGAGCAGGTTAGGATAAAACTCCAAATAAAAATAACTATACACCATTTGATACGGTCTGAAAAACCAGTATAAATAAATAATTTATTCTTAATAAATCACTAGAGCTATTTATTTTGGGGTTGAATACTTTTTTCGGTGGTTGCATTCAGTGCGCAATATTTAATACAATTAAAGGGCTCCGGGCGATATAGTAATAAATCACAGAATGTTCCGTGATGAAAAGATAAAAAAATATTCAAGAGGATCAATAGAATTTCTGGTTGTTTGAACGAGTGCTTCATACTCGAAAGTTTAAGACAACATGACCTCTTCAATAGAGGATATACCATTATAATTTTGGAATTTTTTATAAAATTTGAAAATTGCTTTACCGAAAAATTTGGCTCAGTATGTTGCCCGAAGCCTTCCAATTGTTATCTTGAAATGAATAAGTGATTAGTCCATTCCCGTAAGTGTTACTTTCAAACATGAAAACTGTGTGTGTGTGCTGCTTTATTCAGAAATCACACAAAACATCATAAACCAAGAAAACCTATCTCGTGGTACCATAGTTTGGAATTCCAAAATGAATTTTTATTGATTTTCTCCGAAAAAAAAAAAACATTGCAACAAATCTGGTAATGATGGAAACGAGAAGTCAGAAAATCAGTTTCAATTAAATCTCTCATTATTCGAATTAGATTGGGAACTTTTGAAAAATGATAAGACGCATAGGATTTTCAACCCGCCTCTTCCAGTGGTGATTTTAATAATTATCCTATCTAAAAGGAATCGATTTTGGTTGCCATGGTTAGCCCCATTCTCCATTAACGTCAACGATGATTCGGGCGGAGGTTTCAGCAATTGCCCAACGTCACGGAATAACATCGGAGACCTCTTTAAATTGCTTTTCTGCCACTTTCTATACACACAAGAGTTCCAAAGGATTCCGCACACAATAAACTTCAATCTATCTGCTGAAGTTTCAAATGAATTCAATCTTCGAAGATTAGATAGGATTGGAGTCGCTGGAATGAAATGCCTTCATCCCCTTTTACCAAACAAATCGCCGAAACAATGTACAGATCAATTTCATCAATCAGGCTGACTTTAAAATAATGTATTTTCATCTTGGAATGCTTGACCCAATCCTACAGCTTTTCAGTTATCACGAACACGTGGAAATATCTTGCATGAACTAAAGCAGTTAGTAGCTTAGCAACTGCTAATCCGGCACTAAATTTAGGTGTTTAGGTTCCAGAGATAGTGTTTAATATAATCTCTAATTAATATTTTTATTGGTTAAACTATTCCATTTAATGCTGAAACATTCCTGTAAACTAATATCTACTAGTTCAGAAGACAATCTTAATGATTTTGCTGAAATGATACACTTTAAGATAACTGAAAAAGATTTTTATTACTATTCGAAAAGAATTTGCCAAAGCTCAAGATGTGCTAAGTTTCGGGAAAATACAAATTATGCGAAAGTAATTTAATCTTTTTAAAAATGTTATATAATAAATTTGTTCAGTGTATAAAAGGGGTATATAATGTACCCTTTTAATTCTGATGAATTATTTGTAAACAAATAAGTTTCCTATCGCAAATAGAGAAGGAGTAAACAGGGCCGCTCAATAGAACTATTTCTAAAATTCGGATCTCAAGGCCTCACGTTTTAGACATATTTGTCTAAATTATTAGATATCTATCAATTACCTCTGATGGTAACTTGTATGAGCGATACTGGATAGATTAGTTGGGTTTTGTGGCGCAAGGGCCAAACAAGACAGACGTCAAGTAATGGTCACTCATAAGGAAAGTTTTAATGAAACAGAGAAATACACCGAGAAAAGATAGAAGAGTCGAACCTACGCTGCCTACTACACGCAGGCGATCCTGGATAGATTGGTTGGGTTTTATGGTGCAAAGGCCATATTTAGCCAAGTTGCGCCAAACAATGTCAAATAAATCGACATCAAACAATGAAAGTTTTACTGATACAGAAGAGAGAAATACATCTAGGAAGGAATATCATGGATATATATAAACACCAACTTTTAATATAGAAAAATTAAAACATTTTACAATGCGAATGTGAATTGCTCTTGCCCTTTGACAAAAAATATGAAAGTAGTCACACGAACGTAAAACTGGAGCACAAAAAGCAACATTGTTCTAACAATACATTCCCTCGTTGAAATAATACACCTCCGTGACTCCAGGTCCTTGAACGAAATAAACGTTTATAAAATATACATTAAAGGAGTGGGTCACGCCTAGTAATGATAAATAATTTAATGTCACTTTCCATCTCGCAGAGGCAAGACATTCAGCGAGTCATTTAATTTTTTTAACTATTCCAGACCACGTAATTAAATGTGAAACCCCCAATGAGTGAAGAAAACACTTTATCACGGTATGGTTTCCTGAGATTTTCAATTTAAATCTTTCCTGTCCCAGACTAAGATCAGTGGATATTCAAATTAAGTCCTACGCTCTCTCGAGTTTTTTGCCCCATCACTAATGTCTTTGTGCATGGCCAAAAACTATTCTAATTCCGGTCCACACTAACGAAACACAAACATGCAATTGGGAGATGAATTTACGTGCACGGGGTCTTGCAAACTATCGCAATCTAAGAAGCACATGCTGTTTCTCGGGCAGAAATCATGAATATTTCATAGCCTGCTGCTTTTCTGGAAGGCTAATGCTATTAACAAACAGACGCGGTTCGGCACTGGAGGATCTTAAGAGGATCCCTTTCTCGGGGTGTTGTTATTAGAGTGGGGAAACTTTTGCCAACTGTATGTTTCGGATGCGGAACTTTGGTGCAACGCACGTAATCGAGATTTACAGAAGTACGCTATTCGACATTGGCAGCGATGCTTTTATTTTGAGTTTGGATTTGGGGAAAGAAAAGGATTCACATGCGCTTTGAAAATACGGTTGTTTACTTTAAATAGCTTTTAACTTTTATTTTGACTTGTGTCTGAGCTTTATTTATTATGACATTTTAATCTTTGGCACAGAGTTAGAAATTACTAGCAGAAAGCAAGACGTCAGTACCACCTACACAGGTTTCCCACTCTTAGTAAAAGAAAAAAATAGGGTCTTTTTAAAACCTGTTGTTTATTCATAAGCTGCTAGATCAAGTCCATGAGTCCGAAAAGTTTAACACTAGATCAGCACATTAGAAGAGATCCTCTCTTGCCAGACCAACAGAGGCCATATGACTTAGGGAGGCTTATTCAGTGTTCAATTTTAAGCAAGTTGGAAATACATTATAGTCAGTCCTGAACGAAGGATACGATGAAAATGAATGAGACGATTCAAAGTACATTACGAAGTAAACGAAATTAAATCCTGTTTAAATAGTTCTGTGCAGGTCAGAGATCCTCCCTCAAAGATGAGAGTAGCTTCTTTTTAAGGCATTATCAAGGTTATTTTACGCACTTTTTAATGCTACATTAACATAAAAGGAGGTAGATTAACCAAAGAATGCAAAGGTGCTGTAGTTGGATTTCAGATCTAATAAGATACTTGTCCAGGATAAGTGTCATTGACATTGCTTTTGTCAATGGTTGAACATTCCCCCCTCAGTTATCATAAAGCTGTACTTGGGATGCAATTTCAAACTATATTCTGTTTAAGTGGATGTATATAAGCACACAGCATAATCAGTTTTGGACAAGACTACAAAAAATATAAAGCTTTTGGTACAAAAAGTGAGAGGACACCGATTTACAGTGCTGCAGGATACAAAAATGTTAAGAACAATAAACAAAATGATGTAGCTAAGATGTACTTTACTCGTCTTTCTCCCGATTGAAAATTTAGTGTCAACCACTGACGCCGTACTAAATGACACAACCACCACGAAGGAATCTCTAGTTGAAAAAAGTGACGTGAAAGAAATTTCCAAAAAGAATTATCAACTGTCAAAAAAGATTTTTAAAATTGAAGTTTCCAAAAGAAAAAAAAAGCTGCATTGGATAGTTAGTGGAAGAAAAAAAAAGAAACCTCAATATCACTCAAAGAACTCGGGTCTCATTAACACCTAATTAAGGGCCCCTTCTTAGAAGGGCGGTCTCAAAACCACACCTGATCAGTTTTTCTTGGGAAACTTTTAGTTTGGCAAAGACGTTGAAGGGTGAAAGAATATTAATTTTTGGGCTCATAACAGGAAGAATGCCAGAAAAGGGAAGAAATATTACACAGCAAAGTCTAGGCTTGACGAAAAAAAAAATTAATAAAAATGGAAAAACTCCCACTGGAATAAAAAATTCTTCTTCAGGGATATTTCTCTCCCGTTTTTCTTGGTTGAAATTTTTTTTTCTCTTCCGGTGGTAAGTATATGATTAATGGAAAAAGCGTAATGGAGCTTGAGGGAGTTATCTTAATTCTGATTCCAGTCGAAGGAAAGGCCGTAATATGTCACTAAGGGGAGTTCGTTTCCAAACCAAATAGAAAAAGAAAAGAAGCCAAATAAAACGCAGAGTTATCTTTTATTCTGTTTTCTATTCTCCGATGATAGATAATGCGTGAAATGATGGGTGGAAAGGGGAGTATGGAATAATAGGGAATGAAAGTAGCATCGATGTTCAACTACTTAACTTAAATATTATTGAAATCTGGTCAATTTGGTGATTGAACCAATGGCCAGTCACCATTCTGCTCAATCAAATTGAACACAGCACGAACGTCACCACAAAATTGTACTCCTGGTGGTTTTCTCGACGAGGTATCTTGACAGAAAAAAATTTGACCAGATCTCGATGGACGAGATATCTCGTCGTTAGAAAAAAATTGTCCATATCTTGATCTCGTCATCATAAAAAAACCGACAATATCTAGATATCTCGTCATTACCAAAACTGGTCAGATCTTGATGGACGAGATATCTCGTCGAAGCCATTTGGAGGGCTTATGTCTATTAGGGAGTAGTAAAGCATGATTTTCTATATTGGAAATATTAGCCATCGATTTTTGGTGACACTTGACCTTGTTCTTTTGAATGCAGGTGAAATAAAATATGCAATGTTTTTGCAAAAAATTAAAGCTTTCTAATTGAGGAATTTCAGCAAATATTAAGACTTTTAAGGGCGCTTAAAAACTACAGTAAAAACCAGGCAATCTTAAGGCTTTTTACAGCCTCGGCACTAATCCTCAATTATTCCATAATAACGAACAAATGCTAGATTTGAATATGGATACTCAATAGATAATTTAGAATAGGACCTGCGGCTTAGTATAAATATAAAATAACACGAAACAGGATATGCCAAATGATTAATACCCAACAACTTAATTTACTAATATTCGTTATAACCGACCGTAAGTAATAGAATATTTCGTCGGCTTACAAATGGAAGTCATTTTCGAGATGAGTTCATTAGCTTTTCTAGACCATAATGTGTTCTTTAGATTGGTTGGTTGTTTTCGGGTTTTATGGTGCAAGGGTCATTTTCGTGAAGCTGCGCCAAACACAAGACAGATAACACAATGAGGAAGGAAGAAAAAGAAAAAGCAGAGCGGTAGGGCGAGGGTAAATCTTTAGACTCCACTTCTCAGAAGTCCACTAAGTTATTTTTTCTCTGCGTGAAGGTTAGATTCCTTCTTGAGGAACATACTTAGTAAGTAATGCTTACCGAGTAGAAAAGAGGGAAAAAACCAGGGTGGGGGACGTCGAAACTAATATTTATTAAAATAGCGTTACGAAAGAGAATGAAATCCAGGCACCTCCACGATACTCCCAGAAATTCCATGATTACTTATGAAGCGCAAAGAACGTTTCAACACAAAAAACTAAAAAATAAAATGAAAAACAATGAAATTATCATAATAAAAACGCAAAAAACCTCCGTGAAAAATCAAGATTGGAATTATTTGGATTTACGTCAAATGCCTACTAGACTCAACTAAAAATTTTCGTCTTTTTTGAATTGAGAGGAATAATGGATGTAAAGTAATGCTAAGTGAAATAATAGTCTGCTTTACACACATTTAAATATAAAATGAAAAACACACAAAACTGGACAATATTTGAAATTAATAAGCTAACACCCATCCAAAACACAGACACTGCATAACTATTGTTAATGCATCAACCCGAAAATTCTGGTCTCACCACTCACCACATTAGAATAAACGGAGGGGAGTAGGAAATTATTTTCACCCAAGAGGAGGAAAACGCCAAAACTAAGACTTATTCAAATAGCGTTACGAAAGAGAATGAAATCCAGATACTTTTCCAATATCCACAGGAATTGCATCGTTAATTTTGAAACGTAAAGAATGTTCGAACGCCATAATATTAAAAATCAAATAAAAACAACGAAATTATTATAATAAAAAAAACTGAAAAATCAAGATTTTAATAATTCGGATTTACCGTTCAATGCCTACTAAACTCAACTGAAAAATCTCGTCCTGTTTGAATTGAGGGGAATAAAGTAATGCTAAGTGAAATAATAGTCTGCCTTGCACACATTTAAATATAAAACTAAACTGTACAATATTTGAAATTAATAAGCTAATACCCACCCAAAAAAAAACCCAGACACTGCATAGCTATTGTTAATGCATCAACCCGAGAATTCTGGTCTCCCCTCTCTCCACATTAGCATAAACGGAGGGGGAGTGGAAAATTATTTTCACCCAAGAAGAAAACGCCGAAACTAAGAACGCTTATTCAAATAGCGTTACGAAAGAGAATGAAAATCCCGGCACCACCCCCAGCACTCCCGGAATTCCATCCAGTTACATTAGCCCGGGAAAAGGCCGAGAACAAAAACTTCGCCCGGGAAAGTCCACTGGAGAAACTCAACACAACAGACAGACGACAAAAAAGGAGGGGAGGAAGAACAAAAAAAAAAGGAAAACGGGAGAGAGGGGAAATTTCGCAAGCGAAAGTCGGAGGAAATAAGGGAATCTGGGAAAGGAAAGCTCTCTTGAGCAGAGGTTGGGATGATAAAATGAAAAGGGAGGAGGCGCGAGCAACGCACACACGGAGGATGGGAGAGCTCGGGGAATTCCCGTCCGGAGTGTTGGGAATTTGCAGAAACAGCTCCGGATCGCAATGGCATTAGCTTCTAAGAAGGGACGATATATAAATTTATTCACTGTGTGCGTCAGATTGGGGACGGGGGCGGTTCCAATTACAGTCCGAAATAAAACAGTTTCAAAGAATTCCTCCTTAATGCTATGGACGGGGGGGGGGGGGGGGTTGGAATAAGAACAGCATGAAATGACCACCCCTAGGGAAAGAGGAAACGTGTCACCATAGAGCGATGTTCCAGAAGGATTGAATTGGATGTTTGGATTTTATGGCGTAAGGTCATGTTTCCGAAAGTTGCTGTTTATGTCTTTCTTCCATAAATGTTAACCCTCCAAGTGGTTTTGACGAGATATCTCGTCTATCAAGATCTAACCAATTTTGCAAGTACTTGACGAGATATCTCGTCATTAAGATTTTGTCGGGTTTTTTATGACGTCGAGACCAAGATCTGGCCAGTTTTCTACCAATGAAGAGATATTTCGTCCAAGATATGGTCGGTTTTGGTAAGGACGAAATAACTCGTTAAGACAACCACCAGGAGGGTTAAGGGGAATGGGTCAATTTGCCAATGTGTTTAGTTTACAAAAAGTTTCTCTAAAAGTCTTATTACTTGGACATCGGCCCAAATATTTCGAAACAATAAGATTTTGCAGTTGTATCTTTAATATTACCATGTTTATTTGTGAAGACTAGTTTCCTAGTAATAATCTAAATGTTATCTTAAAATGCTTTTGAAAGGATAAAAATACCTTTGAAAAGATAATATATATCATATTCTTTATATTTTAAAAATTTAAAGTAAAAAATCCGCTTAACAGTTTGCCATTTCCCTAATTCAAACTACAACGTATTAAACAGTTGTCAAAATGAAGTACTGAACGTTTTTCTTTTGGTCATCAGTCAAACCTGGTTTTAAGTGTCGAATTTTGAAAAGCTGATCCAAATGAAAATATAATTTTTTTGTGAGGGGAAGGCTTAAAATGCAGAACAGTGATTTAAAGCAAAACACACAAAAAGTTTATAAATGCCCTAATATTCATAAAATTTCACGAATAACCTTTTAAAAGAAACCCATACCAGGAAGAATAAAACTTAAAATATACGTCAATCATGTGATGTTGAACAGGAAATGTTTAAGATATGAACAGCGAAGGTCAAAGCTTATTAGGAATTTAAGAATTATTTTAATCACACTTAATAACGTTATATATAAGAGTATGAAACACAAAAAGCTATTGAAGCATATTGTTCAGGAAGATCCAACGAATTGAAAAATCAGTTTCGCCATACGACCTTCAGATATTACCTCTTTCGTAATTTCGAATTCAAAAAATGCATTAGCCGCTTATAAAACCCGAATACCAGAAGAAACTCGAAGATATTAATATTCCAACACAATGCTTACCAAATTCTTTTGTAAAATCAAAATAAGGGTGAAAAAAAAAGCATTATAACGCCAACCTGAACTACCTAACTATTCGTCTCCCTTTGAAAGTTTAAAGTAACTTTTCATTAAGCGAAATTTAGGAGGGAAACGAGGTGATAAAGAAGGCGATAAAACTCTCCGAGAAAAACAAAAACCTTCCAAAAAATAATAAAGGAACGTGAAAGAAATTTCAAAGTGAAGAGGATTAAAGACGTTACAGAGTCTCGTAATTACTCTGGTCACATACACTAGGTAGGTTGGATGCCTGAAAACGAAAAAAAAAGATATCGAGTCTTAAACATCTGAAAGAAATAGATGTCCAAATTAGGCCTGCATATATTGGGTAACTGGGACAAATTAAGGTGGAGAGATAAGAAAAAAATGTTGCTGAAAATATTCACCGGGATCGTTTTTATTCACTTTTTTATTTGAGGTCGAAAATAAGAAATAATTGATACCATAATTTTTCTTTTCTTGAGCAGTTATGAACTTTTAAAAGCTTCATTAAAATTACAAACTTTTGTTTCCATAAATTGCATCAATAGTCCTTTAATATAGCAATGAATAGCAACACAGTTCAAAGTTGCAAAATATAAAATGTGCCATTTTTTTAACTAAATACTTTAATGGTCTCAAATAAGTATCAAACATTTGGACTCGGTTTTGGAAAGAACAAGACGTGAACTAATTTTTCTTACCTAGGAGTAAATTTGAAGACTTAAAATAGATTGAGTCTACTTTATGAGGAAAACAAGGAAAGTTGAGTACTGTAAAGAAGTAACGGCGAAGGAACAATATTCATATCAATTTGTAGATGGAAAATTAATAGTAATTTATACAATTATTTGCACCTTCTTAAACACTTATGCTTAATCAGAATTCCAAAGAATATAAAAGATCAATATCATATTTGATTTATAGTCGATGCATTTAAACCCCATGTATAAAAATATTTGTGATAAATTTTCAACTGTCGTTCAAAAGGGACTACTAGAAAAGTTTAGTTTCGTCTTGGAAAAGGACAAGACATGAACTAGCTTGCAGCTTGGTGTAAATTTGTAAAGTTCTCCAAGTTAATTCAATGCATTTAAGCCCTCAAGTATAAAAACTCCCATTTTTGAATGCTCTCAACTGTCGTTCAAAAGGGACCAACTTACCAATGCTTCGTATCGTCTTTGAAAGAGGACAGGATGTGAAGTTTGCAGATTGGTGTAAATTTGCAAAGATCTCCAAGTTAAATCGATCAAGTGATTACTTTGCGAGCAAATATAAATACTGAACATTGCAGAGAGTGGTACGTTTCCTCACCCCAACTATAGATTTCAATCCACTTCCCAACTTATGAAACTCTGGATTGATATAAACGGCGCGTCGGTCCATTTACCACCACCAGCATTATCGATATATCGAAAACGAGTGCAACACAGCTTTCCCACCCAAAAAGCAACCATTACGATATACGAGTCGGAAAGGAAACCCAGAAAGCGAAACCAGATCATCTTTAAAAGGTAAAAGTATATACAGTCCAGCGAAAACTGCCCTTTCGGGCAAATTCCATTTTTTTCTTTTCCGCCTCAAGTCTATAAGCCAAATAGAGGAATACTTTTTGGCTGTGTGTTCTTTTATTTCCGTTCCCGAAGATGGACCGAAAACTTCTGGTGGCACTTGGCGAAGAAAAATATTTATACCAATTTCCAATCGATGCACCGATATCGATTCTACCCGTGCCTTGGCGAAAGGTAAGAGCGGCGGCCATCGCATCACACGCGCAAGTGTTGCGCAACTAATCGAAGGTCGCTGGTGCCGCCTTTTGTTTCAACCCCTTTTATGGCTTGCCGGAACATCCAGAGAAGCCATAACTCATCATGCAAGTCCAATTATGATTGAATGTTGCGGGATGCGAGAGATGCAGAGCAGATCGATTGAGAGACGAGCATCCTTTAGAAAATGGTATGCGCTCCGTTTACGACTTTCTACGAGGGGTGATTGGAGCTCTATAAACCTCATGCCGATCGGATTTGTTCCTTCTTTAATGCACGTGAATATTGCAGCCCCCCTCCTTCCGCATTGGGTGTCGCCAGTGCATGGTAGCTATACCCAATGTCAAGACAATTATAATACACAGCTGCACAAGTGTGCACTACTTTTGTGCAAGATACAATGGCAGGGCTGCCTCATCCAAAGCACTTGCGAAATAGTAGCATAAATTAAAAAAAAAATACAGAAAAAGTCTCCTAAACTCCAATTTAGTAGCAAGTTTAGTTGCTCAGATGCAAAATTAATTGGCTAAAACTAAAAATATTCTAATTAAGTATGAAACAAACGTTGATCTCAAGAAATTTGAATTAAAAAAAACCCCAAATATTTTCTTAATAAGGTTTTTATGACAATCTAGCAACCAGATTCCCAAGTTTTTCTTTTACGGCTGCCACGGCTTGGCGCCAAAACTTCGAAACTGGCGTCCTTAGGAAAATTTTCTCCTTGAAGAAAAATCCGAAAAATATTTTCCCCGTCCGCTGTTAGTTAAAACAGGGACTAAATTTTCGTTGACATTTGGTGAATTGTCAAAAAAAGTCGCCAAAATTTTAAAAAGATTTTTAGACGATTTTGCTTAAAGATAACCTTAGTCGCCAAGGTTGAAAAATAGAATCACAAAAATCAGCAGAGGGAAGCTCTCTAATGGGTACTTGGAATACATTTGAGTTTCATATGGGGCCCATCGTCTAATCTAATACTGGAGTTTCTCGAACATACTGGGGTCTTCATATAACTTTTTTGCTCAATGCCCGGCTAATTGAACATTACTCATTATGGCACAACAAGGAATGATTTGTGAACCACTAAGCAAAACAGGCATAACTAATATACACTGCTGGCCACCGTAAATGCAACACCCTGAAGGAAGCATGCAAATAATATGAAATTTACAACATGCATTAGCGGAGGTGAGATATGCAAATGATTAGAATTTCAGCGCAGACGCACATCACGCGCGCCTGTGGCGCCACTTAAAGCGCTATTTAAGGCTTGGAGATTTCGACGATTTCAAGTACGGCAATTGTGTTTTTCTTGTGGTTTTTTCAAAAAAACGATCAATTATGCCTCGTAGAAAACAGCGATCATCTTTTGATCAAGTATCGACAGAGGAAGGATAGTGGCCTACCGAGATTGTAGATTATCTTTCAGGGAAATCGGTAGTCGTGTTGGACGAAACCAAACAACTGTAATGCGGATATGTGATCGTTGGATGCAGGAGGGTACGACGGACCGACGTGTTCGATCGCATCCACCTCAGTGCACCACTTCACGTGATGACAGGCATATTGTGCGTATGGCAGTGACGGATCGCTCAACCACATCACGAACCATAGCACAGCACATTCAGTCTGTACCGCATCATCCAGTGTCTGCGCGTACCATTCGACGCCGTTTACAGCAGAGTGGTCTGTCCGCAAGACGTCCATTGCTTCGTCTACCCTTGACGCAGAACCACAGACGTTTCCGCCGCCAATGGTGCGATGAAAGAAGGATGTGGACGGAAGAATGGAATGAAATTGTCTTTACTGACGAGTCACGCTTCTGTCTGCAACACCACGATGGTCGGATTCGAGTCTGGAGACACCGTGGAGAGAGGATGTTGAACAGCTGCGTTATGCACCGCCACATTGGTCCTGCACCGGGTATTATGGTATGGGACGGTATTGGATATCACTCTCGCACTCCTCTAGTACGCATTGCCGGTACTTTAAACAGCCAGCGCTACATCTCCGAGGTGTTGGAGCCAGTTGTCCTTCCTTACCTTCAGGGCTTGCCCACAGCCATATTTCAACAGGATAATGCGCGACCACACGTGGCACGCATTGTCCAAGGGTGCTTCCCTGGCCAGCTCGCTCTCCGGATCTTTCGCCGATAGAAAACATGTGGTCCATGGTTGCTCAACGATTGACCCAGAATACATCCCCAGCTGCCACACCAGATCAACTTTGGCAACGTGTGGAAGCTGCTTGGTCTGCTGTACCCCAAGAACACATCCAAAGTCTCTTTGAATCAATGCCGAGGCGTGTGGCAGCGGTGATCTCCAACAATGGTTTTTATTCTGGCTACTGATTTTGGCAGGAACCACACTTCACAGAAGTCTATAAATTTAATCATTTGATACTTGGTCAACATGTTATCTACAAAATAAATTTTGTCGTGATATCTCTTGTCTTTCTTGGTGTTGCAATTTGGGTGGCCAGCAGTGTAAGAACAATATCACTTGGAAAACCCTCCCACCCATAGATGGTACCAGATAAAACATACCGAAGACGCCTTCAAATTCGAGGGTGAGGTCAACAGACTGCCATTTCTAGACTAGTCAATGGACATCTTAGATAAATTTCATTTTAACCATGCTTTAATAGTTTTCCCGACCTGTCAGAAATGCACTATGGAGCAGGTCAATCCTGGTCCCCTTGCTTGTCTGGGGTTGTCCAGGGAGACTCAATCATTTGCTCGTCTTAGACTTTTTGAAGGTGCATGAACTCAGACTTGGTCTAGCTCGGCTGGACCAAGTGGGTTGGTTGATTTTGGGTTTTATGGCGCAAGGGCCATATTTGGCCAAGCTGCACCAAAACACAAGACAATGTTAAGCAATTGTGAAAAGAAAGGATGAGAGCAGAAGAGAAAAATCGCTTGGGCATCCTGGGGTCGCGACCCCCATGTTTACCAGAGGCAGTAAAACCCATGGGAAAAGAATAGATCACTAGGATACTTCGGGTTCGTGAAGCTGGACTAAGTGAAACAATAAACACCAACATAATATCAAACACAAAATAGTATTCGAAAGCATCGCCGAACCATCCAATTTTCTTGATTTCATTAGACGAAGCAAAAATTCCCAGAAAACCGGAATAAAAACATTACCTCAACGAACAATAGGGCCTAAAATTAAACTCGAAAGCTCATCTACCGAACGCGAAAAGAACACAGGACGCAAGTCCACGGAACTAACCTTCCACATTTAAAACTCTAAATCAGACTTCCGTTCTCCCACGCACAAAAGAAAACCCAAAGAACGGGAAAACGGTTTCAGGTTCACACAATCGTTGCAGGCTCCGTCTTCCACCAATGGCGGGTCCTCAAAAATCCATTCATACTTCGGCACAATGGGAAAGGCATTAAATTACTGCGATATCCCGTTCCACAATGTAAATACGACTCCAAAGACAAAACTGCAGTCAGAACCCGACCCCGGGGAAGGCAATATATTCCTTTACTCTCTACCCCCTCAAGATGGGGTGGATGTGCAATCCATCATGTGGTTTCAACGGGAGTTCTTAATTAGAATCGTTTGGGTGCCAGCTTTTCAATAAACTTCACGCGCATCCTATCAAAATTGAAAGTCGGGGTGGGTATAAAGTGGAGGGAGACTTCCAGGAGGGGGATGTTTGCTGGGGCCCTTTTGGCTATGCACTTGAAGTGATTGATGTTTTATCGGAAATCGGGGATTTTCGGGACAGTTAAGATGGCTGTTTGCTTTACAAACGGAATTCCATCATCAATTGCTTCACAAAAAGTATTTGCACAAGTGTGAAATGAGAAAACTTTCGAATTCAGAAGGAAGGAAACTGAAAAGATGTCGTTTTGGGTGCTTGATGGCTCGTTTTTAAAATGTATTCGCCTGTTTGCAGTATCCCATGAAAACATTTTTTACATTCTGTTCGAGAACTATTCTGAACAAAGGGAAGGACGATGAAATTTCTCGTTTACTTAAACATATTTCATTCATATAACCCGGAATACAAGTTTTTGTCGCTTGCAGGTTTCATTTAAAGAAAGCTGAATTCAAAAAGCTACGCATCAATATCTAGATAATCTCAATTGATGATCAGGTAAAAAAAAATGCAATCCTCGGTTGCAAGAGTTTTGGAACTCAAATTTGATATAGACCCCATCAAATTCAAGGCAAAGAGAATTACAAGTCCATCAATAAGCCTATACCACACATATATTCTGTTTTATTACCCCACAAAGCGTCATTAAGCAGCAATACCTTTCAGCATAATTAAAATATTTTATCAAACACCCATGCAAAAGGAAAAGATGAGATAGATGTATGGCAGACTGCTTTGATCGAAACTCATGTAAGTCAAAGCACATTTCTCTCATGATTGATTCCCAAGGTTTGGGGATATGATGTAAAAGGTTTAACGTCAGACTATTGGAGAGAAAGTGATGTATTCGGCCGCGTCCATTAATTCAAGCAGTCTTAAGTGGCAAGATTCATTAAATTGATTGAGCTCAACGTATTGGCCGTATTTTAATGAGAATATTCTGATGAGTCTTTCATCAAAAGAAGTTCAGGGCTGCTGGCAGTTTTGGCACTGTTGCGAGGAGCTTTTTGGCCATGCAATTCGCTAATGGCGGTAGAATGAGATGGATATTCCGTTGTCATCATTCATCAAAACATTTATAAGAGAGTAATTTGGCAAGTATGTTTGATTACGTTTCAAATGGTAGGAACAACTAATAGAAATATTACCACACAGAGGATTGAAAAAACTCCAAAAACCCTTTTATATTTCTCCAATGACACTCAATTCCTTTGTCTCCAAAAACATTAAGGGGATGCATTTAAACGCGGGGATTGTACCCAGCTGGGGTGGGACCAAGGTACCAGCATGACGAGACTATGATACCGGTGTAGATGACGAGACCGTGGTACCAGTTTAAATGACAGGGCCCTGATACCGGTGTAGATTATGGGACCGTGGTATCAATTTAAATGACAGGACTAAGAACCACTTTAAATGATGGGATCCAGTACCTTGTTTAAATGATGGGATCCAGTACCTTGTTTAAATGATGGGACCCAGGAACCAGTTTAGATAAAGGGACATACTACCAGTTTAAATTAATTGGACAGAGTACCCGTTTAAATTAATTGGACAGAGTACCAGTTTAAATGACGGGACATAGTACCAGTATAAATGGTGGAACTCGGTTCCAGTTTAAATGACGGGACTCAGGTACCAGCTTAGATGAAGGGATCCAGGTACCAGTTAAGATGAACGAGCTCAGGTACCAGTTTAGATGGCAGACTCAGCAAGAAATAAAAATATCCAAAATGTTGACTTCAACACAAATGTATTAAAATTGTTGCACCAATTTTTCTTTTCTCACAAAATTTCACATTTCACTTTGCCTCTGAGACCACGGGCCCATAGTACCCCTTAGTCACCGGTACTTTGGTACCCCGTAGTACGACTTTTCCTGTGTAGGAGCCCTCAATTGTACGGGTCAAATGAAGCTAAAGCAAAGTATGGGCTGCATGGATTTTCAGTGGATGACGAAATACTGCGAGATTTCTAAAAATAAAAATACCGATACAAATATTTGTATTCAAAATATTGGAACAGTGACAAGACAATTTTTTGAAAACTTAATAGCATTTTCATTAAGTGAAGCCAGCTGTGCCAGAAACAATGGAGGCCCCTTGGCATCTCTCATTCCATGATCAGGAGGGAAAAGCGTCTGCAGGATTTTTACAAGTTCCTGTCACTCTCAGAAGGGGAATTTGCATGTCAGCAATTCTTTGGTGCTGCGTTTGAAAGGCTGGCATGCCACTCAGCGAGTCTTGCGGGATAGCGGATTTGAAAGCTACAGTTTCGGAGTCTGGGAGACTGATGGGCTTAAGAACAGAAAAATTAAAGGGGGCCAGATACAAATTATGAATATAAAGTAAGGTTCCCTCTTCAAGCAAAAGTAAAATTAGGTCCTTTCTAAGGCCGTTTTTATTTTTCATGGCTACATTTCGCACAGATCGCTGTAGATCCATTCGTGAGTGGACGGGTGAAGAAGCTTTCACAAGTGTTTGGCTTGGGTCTCATCAACCCAGTTTTAATACATCAATTTTTACCAAACCTATATTATTGCCTTGATTTTTAATAATCTTGAACTTCACTGATTTTGTTTGTTGAATGTATGTGAAATAAAAGATGTATGAAATAAAGGAAATGAGAAAAATATACAGTTGAGCAAGTTATATGAGTGCTTGGGACATATGCTTTTTATTTCAAGAGAGGCCCATCTTCTATAAACCAGTGATTTTCAACTCTTTTCATCTCATGGCACAAACTAATTTCTTTAATTCTGCGAAATACCGAAAAATATTTTTTTGCTGATCTATCAAAAAATTGATTTATTTGCTCCTGAGTGCCATTTGCTACTTGGGAGCAAATTCTTTTTGAAACACTTTGCAATAAAAAATAACACTAAAAATTATTTATACGGGTATTACTTGAAATTATGCGAGAACACATTTGTCAATAGTTGAAAAGTAAACAGTTGAGATGAAAAAAAATCCAACACAATTTAAACCGTTTCACCATCGGTAAAGCACATCAGTGCCATTCCTGCGTCACACCATAATGTCGCGGCACACCGGTTGAAAATCGTTGCTCTAAACTAGTACCTGGATCCGGAGTGCAGAAGGGTTGGATATCCTCCCGAAAGTACCATGAAATATTATGCTACATTATAAAATATGAATTGTGCCCAATGTAATTCTAGTAAATTATAACTCACACAAAATTCCAACTGAATACTTTTATTATTTCAAGTGATACTAACTTTTAAGCAATAAGCATCAGCGTGAATATAGCAGCACCACGCATAGGTTTACTTATTGTTATGACGCTTTACATATTCGCTGTTTCGGAAGAACAGTGACGCAAATGGAATTCATCAATTTATTCAGAAATAGAGAATTAAGAACACATTTCATAATTAATATTCATTATAACAGCACATTATGCTACCTTCAACCCTCCTGGTGGTTGTCTAGACTAGGTATCTCGTCATTAGCAAAACTGAACAGATCTTGATGGACGAGATATCTCGTCATTAGAAGAAAACAGACCAGATCTAGTCAAAGAAATCGGCAATGTCTTGATAATCGATATAACTCGTCAGCAAAATTGGTCAGATCTCGGCGAAATCACTTGGAGCGTTAAATAATGCCACTCGTGTAAGTATATCTTGAAAATTCAACCCAATTTTGCAGTTGTATAGTTGTTCTATGGGACAGTGAAAAAATCTCCACAATCCATCTGTATATTTTACGACTTTTTATATTCATTTTTAAAGCTTCGCTTAAAAAAATAAAACCTGTCTGAGCGGTTTATATCCGTAAGCTTAGGGCTCCACCTCATTCCTCATCTAGGTTTAAAAATCGATAAGGGAAAGGGGTGCACTTTAAACTTCTATAAAATGTAACCCAAAGCACACATCGAGAGGGGAGAAAAAATAGAACTCGACTAGAAACCCGGGGTAATGGCGTTTTGGAATCTAAAGATCACGTAAGAGCTTAAGACATTATGAAACTCAAACAAAATGGCGAAACAAAAGAATTACTGAAGACCGGTGGAAGTTTTCAAAGGTTGCGAAATTTGAGCAAAAGAGAAACAGATGGAAGAACTATATAAAAGGAGGAAAGAAATGTTTGGAGGAAGAAAAGATCGGGTATTATTATAAGAGACATAACTTTAGGTGGATGGGTAACGTTTTTATGTTTGGTCCCAGAAGTAGAAAATCTATACGCTATTTTTAAAAGAGTACTTTCTACTTGTTTGTTAAGAAAAAAATAGATGCCCGTGTAAGTTTACCAAATAAAATGATGAAAAGAACTTTTAAAAAGGTTAAAGATCTAATCTCCTGTGACATTTTTAAGACTACAAAGAATAGACAACAAAGATGCATCAGCGAAGATGGTTAAAGCGAACTATATCAAAGATTTGAAGTTGAATTATTAAATTGATCTCTTAAAGTTCTTTCTAAGAATTATCTTCTCAGTCTGAAATTTAGAGCGAAACAAATTTTTTTAAATGGTATTCTCCCATAGAATAATATCTGAACGCTTGTGAATTGGCGCTCTAGTTTTATCCAATTTTACAAGGCGAAAGAGATACTCTTGCACATTTAATACGTACCTATAAGACAAATGCTTTATTCTGTAAAACCCCATAGATGTTCCACATCAACTCGAAAAAATCTCGTTTCCAGGTTTTTCACACACTGGCCCTTATCCTTCAAATTTATAGGTATCAAATTTTATATTTAGGTTTAAACTCACTTTAAACAGCTGTACCATTGTTGAAGCTTATTTAAAGTAATCATCCATCCTACTTATTCACTACAGAACCTGAAGTAACACAAAATGTCTCTGTATGACAAGTTTTGTACAGCTATAAAGCTTCAATCGGTCTAAAAGAACCGAAAAGAAAATTGATGAGCGATTGCTAATAGCTAAACTAAGAAATTCACCCCAAGTACACAAATAAATCTATATGAAGGAGCTATTTTAATAGTGGTACGTCTCCATTTTTCTTCTGTAAAATTGCTGGGAACCACATTTTCGGAATCATATTCTATTTTCATGAACCACACAAAATCAAGATAAAAACTTAACTATGTAAGTTACATTACTTTTTCAAAAAAAAAAATCCCAATTCATTAATTTTCTTAAAATTTAAGTCTAAAACCTTGTTTCGAAATTGAGTTATACCAGTGAATGCCTTCACAAAAATGCTCGTCTGGAATATACATGTTTAGTGCTACTTTAACGAAAAAACTTAAAAAAGGAACAAAAACTTTGGACCTTTAGGGTCTACATGCCATGTGTAGCATAAGTTCGATGCGAAGGGAAACATTTTTCAAAATTTGTTACAAAACACAGAAACGTGGCTTCAAACGTTAAGTTTAAAATGTTTGATAGTTTCAGGAGTTCAATTTAATCCATATCCATTCATCTTCGTCGAAAGCTGTTATTGCTTACACATAAAAAAAGATGGTGGAACCAAAAGAAATTCTGAAAGGTGGTCGAATTCAACCTTAAAGATCGTTTTTTTTTTAGATGGGAGCACTCCGAACTGATCGAATTATCATCAATCACTTGTCTTCATTCTTAAGAATTGCAATCGATTCATGTTGAACTTTCAGAGAGGTCCTTGCTCAACAGGGCTCTACGTGCGAACCAGACTTGACAGGAGCAAGATGTTCGGTTTTATAGAATATAAGTTCGAATATACGACAGGTTAAAAAGAAATAAAAATACTATATCATTCAGTTAGATAACCTCTATAAATATTTATTTTAAGAATTGTTGAACAGTGTCGAAAACGTTTTTATTGATTTTTAATATCAAGTTTTATTCATTTCAATGAGTGACTGTCTTTCAAAATCCATTTAAATTTAAGTAAACCTTTTACCCTATGCTAGAATACGGAAGGTTATACATTTCTATTCTTGCCATCCAGTAAAGGCATGAGTTTGCATCTCATTTGGTGGGGTAAGTAGATTCATTGAAGTCACACTGTTCCAACACAACGGGCTAATTGGCGACGGTAGGTAGTTGAATTAACTTTGCACTGGAGCAACACAACGAGCTATTGACGACGGTCCAGGATCAATCCCTATGAGAAAGATCCGAGGACAACACCTCGTAATTTTGAACTACTGTCAGATGAGGTCAACACCTGAGCTAGCACCCCATTTGGTAGGGAAGGTGGTCTTTGCAATAGAAGATAACTTCTCAGCATTTTAAATGATTGGCTTTCGTAAATGCACCGAATAGGATGCAGTTTCTTTTATCCCGATTTTAATTAGATGGTACCAAGTGGAAATTTAAAAATTTGCTGCGAAGTCTCTTCTTGGAATCTCGGTTGGAATTTGACGAATCAACAGTTGCTCCCAAGATTTTCCAACAGCTTTTGACCGATGTTCACTTTTAACATTTAAAATAATTGTATTGAATAACTCAACAAAAGCTTGTTGGTAAAATTAAAATACGCATGATCATTCTTGAAACATGTGGCTTCAATTAAGGGATCTCCATTCGTGGTAATTCAGAGGTATATCATTTGTTCCTAGCATAGAGAACTAATGAGGAAACGATGGACAAAAAAGAGGCCCAGAAACGAAAACTTGTTAACTCAGAGGTGCATCAATGATCCATTAAATTCAATCCTAAGGGATGTCGTGGCAATTCAGAGGTAAAGTTGTTCCTAATATAGAGAACTACTGAGGAAACAACGAAAACAATTTGCCGCAAAAGAGAGATTCAGGAATTAAAAGTTTTTCGACGACCCGTCATAAATATGGGCAATACAACTTGAGAGAAATTAGAAATTGATTTGGACTGTTGTCATTACGAAAGTCTCATCAACCAAGAACAAGGTCTTGACAAGATACAGCAAATTAACGAGCAATCACCACAGGACATCTATCAATACGATTACTCAATTCACCTCGTCAACCCAGCGATGATATTGGATTCATTTCCCTCCTCCCGGGACAAAAAAAGAAATATTCACAAAACCCAGCACGAGCTCGTTAGCAGGTTCTTTTACTTCCTTTCCATTAGGAGAGCTTTTCCTGACGCAACTCTCGGAAAGGGATATTTCCCTTCCTCGGAACGGCACGCCCGATTAGTTGCTCCAGACATACACCCTGAATCCAATCCTGCTTCCTCTCGAACCTCCTGAAAGGGAAGAACCGAAAAAAGGCAGAGTCCCATCATTTCAGCTTCATGGCCAAGAAGTCCGCCAAAAGCAATCCCGGATTTTATTGCTCACCCCACCAAGAGAAGGTTCTTTCCCTTTTCTCGTCCAGCTCCCCTGGGTGCCTTTCGAAACCAATCTCCCAGCCACCGTCTATTCCTGAAGCAGTAAAGCTAAACAAGGAAGAGATTCAAGCCCACTCGCTTTGAAGCGGCAGACGGGTTTGATGGCAGTTTCAACAGGAAGAATTGGGCGTTATGCTATTTGAATTTAAAATATGGGTATTCCCTCGTTTCGGTGGGGGAATATTTACGCTTTTATTATATTCCAATTTTTTCTTCTTCATAAATTTGGGGGCATGGCAGTTGATAGTGATGGATGATGGGGAACTTCGGTTCACAAATATCG
The DNA here is from genome assembly GCA_933210815.1 of Meta bourneti. Classification (NCBI taxonomy): domain Eukaryota; kingdom Metazoa; phylum Arthropoda; class Arachnida; order Araneae; family Tetragnathidae; genus Meta; species Meta bourneti. The sequence goes on along the minus strand of OW119927.1, from coordinate 76,039,324 downwards.
CAGACGTAGTATATCCGACAATCTGAGTCATTGGTTTCATGCTCCTGTCAGAAATCGGAACTTGAGGTTTCGAAATGTTTTCCAATCTCCTTACAATTTTCATATATTTATTTTTTAAAACTTTATTAAGTTTTGCAAAAGAAAGTTGGCATATGGTTGTTGAATGATTCCGTTGGTTGGGTTGTATGACGCAAGGGCCATATTTGACTAAATTGTGCCAAACACAAGACAGACATCATAGACATACACAAGGAAAGTTGTAACGACAGAAAAGAGAAATACACCCAGAAAGAGGGAGGGAGGAATCGAAACTGCGCCGCCTACAGTTCGCTAGTGTAAACGCCAAACCCACTGAGCCACAGTGAACCCCATGATACATTAAGCGGTACTGCTATCAAATTTAAAAGTTGGCAAACCTACTAGCTAGATCTGCCATTTTTGTACCATTGTGATACAGGTAATCGACAAAGCATCGTACATTTCCATTCGAAAAGGTAGGTAGGGAGTAAATTAACGTCGCACTGGAACAACACACCGGGCTATTGGCGACGATTAAGGATCAATCCCCAAGGGAAAGATCGGCGCACACCACGCAATTTCGAATAACGGTCAGATGACAAGGTGAGCATCTGAGCTGATAACCCGTTCTCCACCCTACCACACCATGCCAACCTGAGGACATTCGAGATCACAGATTTAACGTGCACCAACCCCGTGTAAACGACGGTCTTTGGTTGGACCGAGCCATTCGAAAAGGATTCCTAAAATTAAAGGCCGACCGAATAATAGCCGAATTCTAATACAAATTTTCAACTGCAAAGGGGGAAAAAGATTTCTACGACTAAGAGCCAATTTTACAAAATAACCCCAGCTTTATTGATGTACGAATCAATCACCTCATCTCAAAAGTGATCATTTAGCCAGGGATGGGTAATATCTGCAACTACGTCTCATAAAAAAGAATGAAACAAAAAGTGTATGCGAATGAGAGGAACACTGCCCGAAAGGCGACTAGCGATGAAAGAAATAATGAAATCGACAGGAATCAAATTTAGCAACCCGATCCTAGAAACTGCAAAATCGATACACTGCTCGCGGGAGCATCCGAGGTTGGAAGAGGCGTAGCTCCATTCATTGACATTGTTCCAATTCTAAATCTACATGACCCACAATAAGAGTAAGTCGGATTACGACAGAAAGGCTCAAGGGTATCCAAAAAGAAATATAGGGGCTAGTTGGAAACACCGATAAAAGAGAAAGAGGGCAATTTCTCAGTTGCATACAATGAAATAGTATCTTCGCGGCCTAGAAAAAGTTACTATCGTTGTTTACTGATACAGATGTCGATGCTATTCGTTTATTGCTTCCTTTCTTTTTGCGATGGGAGAGAATTCCAGTACAGCTTAATTCTGTGCCAAAAAAAAGATGCAATAGAATGAAAGAGAATTGAAAATTCGATACATCTTTAAAAGCCGATAAAATGTAATGAAGAAAGCTGAAGTTAGATTTTATGCTTTTCAAGAGCAATACTGATTTTATGCCTACAACACTGATAATACAGTTGACGTTCTTTTTAACGAACTTCTAAAGTACGAACGCACGATTTTATTTTGACCAGGTCACGCAAAAAATTGAAACAAATTAATTCACTGTTGAGGAACTTGACATTTTTGCTAACTTTTTTAAGGTGTTAGGCATTGGTCTAACATAGAGACCAATTTGGTTGATATACGCATACGTACCGACATATTTTCTGAACAGAAACGGAATACGCATGCACGACTTAATACTTACAAATATATTACTTTACTTTAGCTTACAAAGGTATAGCTAAAAAGAGACTGGAACTCCTTGATAAGGCTTTAGTTGACACAGGATCTACCGAGACCTATAGGAGTCGTTTGTTTTCGTGTTCTCATTGGACACGATTGCTTACAAAAATCATCTATATCGAATTGGTTTGACAAACTCTCCAACTTGTCCTGCGTGGCCTTTAAGACGTGACATGAAGCTACCTCAACAGTTGCCTTGATATTACTGATGTCACAGAGAATAATACTGCTCATTGTTACATATTTTATTTGTTTCTAGACTATATTAGACTTCCAGACAGACTTATAGCGAAAAGGCTGAGGTCTGGCGAAGGATAAAAAAAACTTAGTCCATTGTTTGGGTTCATGAAATTAAAGTGATACCAAAATGTGTTCAAAAGGCATTTCACAAGTGTTGTACCACTATTTAAAATAACACCTTCATATGACAGAAATTAAATCTAATTAGAATATGATATATAACACTGCCACGGATAGGTTTTGTAATCTCGGGATTTCGCTACTGAAATAAAACTGAAGGAATTTCAAATACAAATAAAAGAGACTTACCTTTCGACAGTATTCAAGTATTTCGAGTTTATCCTTGGTGCAAATGGCTTTTGGGTCAGCATCAGTGACCCATCGTCTATTTTCATCCAGGTATTTATTCAATAACTTTCCGTGCCCACATAAAACTGCCACCATCGGCTGGAAATGGTTTGGTCCCGAATCCAAGTTATCATTGGCATCTTCCTGCAAAAACGAAAAACAAAGGAATTTAATTTCAAGTGTGGTGTGAAGACATGAATAACATAAATAAATACTTTTTTGGATCACGACCAACACCTAGTGGGCAGCTGCCGTGTTCTCGTAACAGGATAATCACCAATATCCATGCGCTTACAAGCCGAGATTTGAACCCGGTACCTACTGGGTGGCAGGCAAACGCTGACTATTATACCACGTAGCAGGCGACATTACTAACATAAAATGATCAAAATACGTATAAAAACAAATGTAGAAAAATAATTGCAATTGCTGTTGGGACTCAGTTTCCTGCTCTAGCCATTTTAGTCATGCTGGGGTAGAGTAGTCAGTAGGTGGTGCTCAGGCAGCCCAAGTCCCATAGTAAATGTCGGTTTCCTATTTGTACTATTTCTAGAAATAAACTACTAACCATTAAATAAAATTAAATCATTTTAAGGCTGTTTTCATTATTTTTAAAGTTTCATTTAACAGTAGATTAATCAGTAAATGCACAGGTAAAAAAACTTATATGGATGCTATGGTTGGATTCAGACCAAATAGCGGTACATGTACAAGGTCAAGTGTCATTGATATTGGTTTTAGCAAGTGTACTGGATGGGACTTGTTAAAGCTGTCTAATTTCTTCTCTAAGGTCGTGTCTGATCATGGCTTTTAAACGCAGACGAAATAAAATATGTAATGTTTTTGCACAAAATAAGGCTTTAAAAATTTTTAAAGGTGAACAAATATTAAGACTTTTTAAGTATCCTTAAAAAACTAAAATGAAAAATCAGGCCTTTTTAAGGTGCTTAATGGATCGTGGAAATCCTGTTAAATGCAATTGAATTTTCCGAACAAAAACATCGAAATACTTTATTAATTAAATACCAAATTAGTAGAGCTACATTAACTCGCATGCACGGGGGACGAAGGATTTTTGTAGAAAAATAAACTGAAAAATGCATGAAAAGATTCCCTAAGGGATGTAGAAGGGATGAACACATCATTTTTACTCTTTCCCACAAGCCGATCTAATTTTAACTTTTTTGATGGGAAAATAAAGAGTGGCATGCTATCAGATGCACCCCTTTATTCTCTCGTCACGATAACAATGGGATTCCATCGATTTTCCCCTTATTCATTAAATCCAAAAGACCACGCCCTGCAAAAAATCGCTTACTTTCAGTTTCACTCTTTAGTCACCGTACATTCTTTATGTACTCTTTAAGCTCATTAATCGAGTTTGCATTTTAGAATTAGTAGCTGCAATAACTATCATCAAATCGTCAAAATACATTATACATACAATTTCAAATAAAAAATAATGAATATAAATTATACTATAGTTTATAATAAGCAAGGGGGTTATCAACTGTTAAGATATGATATGGAGCCTAATTTCGGAGCAGTTATTTTGATAATTTGAACCAAGAGCAATGGATTTCGGAGCCAACATTTTGTAATTTGGAAGCATTTTAGAGCAGGTTCATGAAAAATTGCAGCAAGGAAAGTTTAGTAGGAAAAGCAATCTTGGTTTGCCACTTGTTTCTTCTGATCTCCAGTCAGTAGTTGGCGCCATCGATTTGGCGATATTTAATGCAAAATGGAGCTAAACACATATGTTGGAAAGCTTAAGTTTCATATAAGCGATTTTATCGATTAATATTCAAATAAATTGTCGATAAAATATGGTATATCGCCGATTTTTTTCTATCCAAGCTTATAATCCACACATTTTCCAAAAAACATGTTTGGGAACAACTTGGAGCAGGCAGAAGCACTTGGTGCACAGCTTAGAGCAGAAAAAACACTCTAGTATAAATACAGTATCTAAAACTATTGAACGACTACATATTTATTCGTTCTGTCAAGTCAGTATTTCATTTACGCTGCTATGTCGAGAACCTGTCATGAATGGAGCTTCAATGATCTATTTACTCAGTCATGCGCTGCTTTTGGTAAACACCCTTCCCACTCTATGGTCAATGTCTTTTACCCCTTTCAGGAGAGGTGGGACGCATGATGCTGCATCAAATTGAAATGATTAGGGCTAGGTAAATAAACATCTGCTAATCTATATAAATGTTGTCTCATTTGATATTCGGATGTCTCTGGGAGTGCTCTAGATAGGTGGTGAGATAAGTCTTACCACCACTTAAAAATGAAAAACTGAATTGTGTTATATGCAAAATACATTAATAAAGTTTATTCAAAACATATTTAGATAGGTAATTGAATTGACGTTGCCCTGAAGCAACACAATAGACTTTTGGCGAAGGCCGAGATATTCCCGAAGAGAAAGATCCTATGACAACACCGCCTAATTTTGAATCACGGTCAGATGACGAGGTCAACACCTAAGCTGGCACCCCACACTCTAAATTTCCACATCACGGCTACGTGAGGACATTTGAGGAAACGACATATTTAACGTTCAACAGCCCCTACGTACACGGCGGTCTTTGGTTGGATGGAGTTTCGAACTCACAGTCCTCCCGTTGCAAATCAGCTACTCACCCCCCAAAAATTATTTAAGTGTCCCACAAAGGGTTAAATCTGTTGTACGCCAAACATCATTCCAAAATCTGTTCAATGTCTACAATTCGTCTATTCTGTGTAATCCAAAGGAATATTTATACAACGGTTCATGTTATACGATTTTCTTCAAACAAAAGAAAAATTAGGGCCTTTTAAAAGCTACTTTTCATTTTTAAGGCTACATTTATGTAGATCGCAATAATTAACCCGTGACTATGTGAAGAATCTCTCACAAGAGCTCATGGGTCTCACGGATCTAGTTTTAAAACCACCAATTTTTAGCTAAGCTATCAATTTTTGTGGCACTTGAACTTGGAGAGTATCATTGACCTTGACTTTTAAATGTAAGTCAAATAAAACATGCAGTGCTCGTGTAAAACGAAGGCTTAAAAATGTAGACTTTAAGCAAATATTGCAGCTTTCGAGAGCCCTTAAAAACCTTAAAATCAGGCCTTGAAGATTTTAAAAGCACTTGGGAAGCCCGCTGTTATATTTCAGTATTGATGGCAATTACTGAAAAAACCAGACTAAAGATACTTTTTTAATAATGCAATAATAAAATCTACATCAGCATTCTCTTAATTTTCGTAATGTAAAAACATCAAAAGTAAACCGTCAGTACTACCTTGTCGATTGCAGTGGCTACATTTATTAATCTGTCTTCTAATTTCAGAGAGAATATTTGTCAATTCACAAAATGAGCATTGGGACTAAGATTGCTCCCGTAATCCCACCGATGCATGCTCGTAAATGATTTACGAGAAATTTAATTTTGAGCGACATCGTAGAACTCCCATAAGCACTTGGCTTTTAAAAGTACGAGATACAGTTTAACTTTTTTTAAATTTCCAGAAAAGCCTATAAATGTGCTTTTTCGGTATCTGAAGTTTTCCTAGCTAAGTCATTCTTGATGGCATTTTAACAAACTAGAAGTAATAAGGTCAGGTATCTTAAATAATTAATATCCGCGAAATTTGAGTAGAGGGACCTTGTGTGTATCGTCTCTTGATTAATGTTGCATGGTACGGCGATGATCATTATTCAATTTTTCTGCTTTTTTTCAACACCACCCGCTACACTCGGGTGTTTTCTTACGACAGGAATAATGGAGCTCGGAATCATTCTTCAGGTTTAATCATGTTTGCTTTCACGGTCCGCCATTAATCATGACAATTTTAGTCCATTCTCGATCCAATTTATTTCGGAAAGGTGGGGTAGGGCAGAGAATCTTCTAAAATTTATTGGACCGTCGTTCTTTGTTTTCGTCCCGTTTATTGAATTCTCTTCCTCTTCTGTCTTCCCCGCGACAAAATTCTTGTTTGGGATCGATCAATTTCGCGTATGAGCTCGTTGGCTCATCCTGTCACACGCCCGTCCGGGACCTTCTGTCAAACGAATGTCAGGATTGCCGGATTTGGGAGTGTCACCAACGCCAGATGGTTCCCCCATCTCTTTTGCATGGAGTAAATGGGACATGGGACTTTATTGTGTCAAGCCAGGGACCACACACGATGGATGGCAATGACAAAGACACCGCCATACGAAATAATAAGCAGTGTGTACTTATCCGCACCAAATGTCCACAACACAACGTGAAAAATTAATATTAAAGATGGACTGTTATAGCGATAGCAGTTCAAAATAACAGTTATGCCAAATTAACAGTTAGCAACTGTTATCTATAAATGTTTTGGTAATAGTGAAAACTATTGATTACTCTAAATCGAAGCTGTGTGTTATTAACATATAAACTCAGTAGGGTAAACTACGAAGTCTAGCAGATAATAACAACTTTTGCTGCAGATTAGCAATAACCGATAACACTGTAATTGCAAATTTAAAGTTAGCAATGTTATCGATAAATGTTTTTTTAATATTAGTGAACACTATATTGATAACTCTTAATCCAAGCTGTTAATAACAGATAACTTAGTCGTTGCTAACTGTTAAGTGTAGCAGTTAATGACTTGTCGCAGATTAGCAATAACCGATAACACTGTTATCATAACATAACAGTTTTGCCCACCTCCACTAAAGAACACTGCAGTTTTTCTAATGACTGAGTAGGCAATATCCTCGAGTGGCAAATTTGAGGGGAGGGGAAATAAATTTAATTTAAGGGCCAATACTTTAGCTCTCCAAGTGGTTTTGACGAAACACCCCGTCTATCAAGATCTGACCAATTTTATTAATGACGAGATCTCTCGACCATCAAGATCTGGTCAGTTTTGCTGATAACGAGTTATCTCATTGAGACAACCACCAGGAGGATTAGCATTTTCCTGGCACTTAGGCCTTGGAGACCAAGTACAATGGTACCGGTGAACCCCCTTTTGTAAGGGGTCAGACTCACTGATAAGATTTACACATTTGTCGCATGAATAAATAAATGTGTAAAAATCTAATGACCAACAACGAAGCTGCTCAACACTTGGACGTTATAGATTGACGAGTCTCCAGAGTGTAATAATGAACCATCAGACGAGTCTGCGATCAATTATCCTTTTAATATTGGACAATTCATAGAGGGCCAGAGATTGATATGATTTATGCATTTGTCGCATGAATTTGGGTGGAGGAAAAGGTGGAAATGTGTAATGACCATCGATGTGTAACAACGATCTAGGTTCAACACTTCAATACGGATTGACGAGTCTCTCGTGCATCATGATAAAGCAGGACCAAGGTATAGGATCGATAATCCTTTTAATATTGAACATTGTCAAAACTATTTTTTACCCGTCTTCTTTAATGGAATGACCTTTATCTGGACATAGACCAAGTCTGCGATCAAGTATCCTTTTAATATTGATCAAATTTTTTAAACGTTACTTTTTAAGGTGGAATGTCCTGTCATTGTTCATAAGGATTTTTAAGCTTAAAAACAATTCACATGACAGTACAAAAATGTTTAACGTTCCCCTGATCCCATAGTCCTTGAGATCCCGCACAATGGCCGTGTTATTGGTGAATCCCCCATTCATAGGGGGCCAGACTGATTGATGATTTATGCATTTGACGTATGAATTGGGTGGGGGAATAGGTGGAAATGTGTAATGACCATTGATAAGGTCGCTCAACGCTTCAATACAGATAGACGAGTCTCCTGTGCATCATGATAAAGCCAGGACCAGGTCTAGGATCGATAGTCCTTTTAATATTGGACATCGTCAAAACTTTCTTTCCACCCTCCCGTCTTTGATGGAATGACCTTTATCTGGACACGGGGGAAGAGATCCACCATCCTTCCACGGAACGTGATAGAAACTGCCCCACGCACACGTCTCAAAGACAGTTTGCAGAAACATTTCCTTCCTCAGGATTTGATTTATTTCCACACTTTCAGGGGAACTCGGAAAAAGGAAGAAAGACGCTGGGACGGAGAAAAAGGAATTTCAATTTTCAGACTTTTCCACCTAAAAGAGAGCCGTTGCTTTCGATTTGTATTTTTTAAAGCGAATTTTTATTCTTCTCTGCCAGTTTTCGTTCTACGGATGAGCAGGGCTGGGAAAAAATGGCTACCATCTTTGTTGCATACACACGGACGCAAAGCTTTCCAAGTATTCTATTTCGGTAATATTTTATTTTCTGGGGCTTTCCTACCCCGCACAGAACTTTTCATTTCCTACCACTCTTTTTTGCATCGGAGAAACAATAGGACGTGTAAGATATTCCGACGTCCTTTTTACACAGCCTTCAGCCGTTCGCTAAATATAATAAATATATAGTACGGAATATACGTCGTAAGAGCTAGTAGCACGATAACGCGTTTGTGAGTGAGATAAAACGGGTTTGGGAAGAAAATCTTCGCTTTACGGAAATTTCAATTTCGTTCACTTCTCGAAATCCACTGGATACGTAGTTAGATATCCAGGAGAAAGGAAAATGAAACTGAACACACACCCGTATACTTTTCCTTCTGGAAAATAGAAATAGAATTTGATTTGCAATATCAGCTGCTACCAATTTGTCAGCAAATATATACAAAAAAATTACAGGGTAAAGTGGGGCAAGTTAGAAGACAAATCTTTAAAGTTCATATTGAACCACTTACTGTACTCAATCCCAGTAATCTTCAAAAATTCCATATTTTTTACATTCCCAGATCCTTTACACTCTTATTTGTTTAAACGTGTCATTGATTTAACCATAAAAAATACTTTCCAATGCTATTTCAAGGGGTCGCACTTGCCCTACATGGCGGACAAGTGCATATCAAGGACTCTTCTGATTTCTTTCTGCGATGTCGTTGGTTTTGGGTTTTACGGCGCAAGGAGCCATATTTGGCCAAGCTGCGCCAAACACAAGACAACGTCAAGTAAAAAATGTAAAAGGGAAAAAGAGGGATTGAAATAGTGGGATGAAAACAGAAAAACATCGCTTGAGTATCTGGGGTGGGCGGCTCCCGTGTTTACTACAGATAATAAACCCCATGGGAAAAGATCACTAGAGTACCTCTGGTAAGTGAAGCCGAATTCTAATGGAGTCGGCGGGGAGGGAGCTCCTGCCGTTCTCCCAATGATTTTATGTAATGCTTTATGTATACGTTGACCAAAATATGGCTTTTGGCTGCGGTCAGCGCCAAAAGTGTGGGATGACCTTCGGGTCTCAACTGTCACGTGTTTCTGCTCTCACTTGTCGAGACTATCATCATGTTATTCCTGGGGGCTCCCCTGATTAATCTATAATGGCACATGTTGGGGTAGAGGGGGCTGCGCCGCCAACTAAGAAGATAAGTGAAGTCTTACACACCTAAAGAGATGGGGCCCTGAGGACTATTTGCGATGTGATAAAATGTTTGTGTGGAATAAGAGCACAACTTCCCAGTCGAAATTCGAAGGACTCTATCGGTGCAATTATCTCTTGTCAGTTTCTACAGTGAAACTTTGATTAACCGTCAGAGTCGGGACCGGGACGGTTAATCGAATAGACGGATAACAGAAAAACCTTAAACAACCCACCCCATCCATTGCATATGAACGAATGATAAAAAATGCACGTTTACGAACTGAAAATACACTGTACATGTTTTTATTTTACAGAAACAAACAATATACAATTTACATTAAGTACAGTATAGCACATATTGTTACATGAACTTGCGCTCTAGTACATACATATTCAAATTTTAAAATAGTCTGTCATTTTCTTTCGTTTCTTTGAGGCTCGTGCTTTCTGAGCGGCACACACAATGTTCAGTACTTTACGTAGAAGTAAAGTATGTATGTGTGTATGAGTACAGTATGTATGCATGTGTGTACGTACTATTAACTTTTAATATTTAATTAATTAACTTTTAATAACGGACTGACGGTTAACAGAAACTGACGATTAAAAGAGTGACGGTTAATCGAAGTTTCACTGTACTTTAATAGGGGGCCGTGGCCCGCTATTAAAGTTCACTTGAGCTAACCTACGAGTCGTAAGCGGCGTAGGTTAACTGTTAACGATTCCTGTAACTTAGTCTGGATGTTATTCCTATCTTCTATTTTAGTAAAGCTTTCCTTGTGTGTATGTTCATCAATAGATGTCTTGCGTTTGGCGCAATTTAGTCAAATTTTCCCTTGCGCCATAAAACCCAACCAACCCTATTTTAATCGCAGGCACGTTTTATATTCAATGGATAAACTCACCCTGTTATTGTTTCTTACTCTATCGCCATAAACAGTTAACAGCTGCAGTAGCCATAAACACGATATCATTAGTTTCGAAGTTATAAAATCGATTCAAGGTAAGTCCGAACAGGCTTGTAACTTGCCTTCGAATAGAAGACCGTTGTTTGCACGGGTTACCAGGGCCTAGTGGTAACCTATCAAACAACGGTTGATCACTGAGCTAGCAATCTTCGAGTTGTAGGCGGTGCAGGTACGATTCATGTAATTTACCCTGGGTGTATTTCACTCCTTCTGTATCAGCAAAACTTGACTTGTGTGTGTATATCCATTACTTGACGTCTAGTGTTTGGTACAGCTTGGCCAAATATGGCCCTGCGCCACAAAACCGAACCAATCAACCACAGGTTGCCAGTCAATCGCTACTGTTTAATAATCAAATATCCAACGATGACTAACGTTATGAACACAAGGACAATGAGATCGAAATGCTTCTTCAAATTACAACTTTTTTGAAGCAAGAAATGTTAAGCAGAACTATATCTTCAACATATCTTGCCTTTTCACGGATCAGGAAAATGATAAAGAAATGTTGGTTTGAAAAAAAGTCCTCGAGTTTCTAACAAATACATTTCATCTATCTGTTCCAAATTGGTGACATTAAGATCCAAATTAGCATATCAATCACAGCTTCCTCAACACTGACGCAATTCTGTGAAGTAAAGCGTAAATACTTTGGTTTTATTCTTTTTAGCCTAATGCAACTAGAAAAATAATCGTTAATGTAAAGATTTTGACATCATTCTTGAAAGGTTTGTTTTTCTACTTGTTAGAGGATATATGCTTTAGTACAGTGGTTCCCCAATTTTTTTGTCCAAAGGAAACATATGAGAATGCAGAGAAAATGAAGAGCTTAACACTTAACAAAGCTCGTAGTTAGTCAAAATAAGTCTAATTTAAGCCACTTACGTAAATATGATCACTTATGGTTGGAAATGTGAGTTGGAAGGATATTGCTACATTGCAACAATTTTGAACACTGTAACTTAGGTAGGCTTTATTTTCTGATTATGGGTACCGTTGAAAAATCCCGATACACTATGGGTGCCGTGAACTGAGAAAGTTTGAGAAATTCTGATTAAGATTACACGAGTTTTTGTTAATTGTAGTTCTGATACTTTTGAATTAATTTTATATAGTTTAAAAAAAAAAGATAAGGAAATCTCACTGGTTTTCTACTGTTTAATTGGTGAATTTTGAATTTGTATCACTATATCGGGATATCATGCATCTAATTGTTCAAGCTCCACGTTGCGACCGTGGACATTTTGACACCCCAGTTAGACAAATGATTTTGCTTACATTCCTTTTTTATTTCTCAACATGCAATAACGGTCCATAAAAGATCTTTGTCTATAAGTGCAAAAATAACCAAACCTCATTGGTTCGAAAGCTCTCAAGGCTATTTCAGAGTTTGTGACAATTCCGAGTAGAAAACAGGTATTTCAATGTACGGAAGTCATTTCTCCTTTAGGTCAACCTTTAGGACAACATTAATCAAACTAGATACGAACTTTTCAATGACGAAACGAGGAGGCAAAGGTGTTTTAACCCTTCGCGCCCAAATGGAGTTAGATAAGCTTGCGTTGTAAGTCATGAATTCCTTCTCCCTTTACTGATTCTAATCTAACCCTAATCCCGTTCTAAATATCTATCTTTAATTCCAATACATGAAAGTGAATCAGGAGTACTATTGATTATGCTTCAGTCATAGCTGAATAGATGTTTGCCCCTATATATGCTATAATGCAAACAAAAAACTCTAAAATAACTACATTCTTGCGCTGCTCATCAAAACCTTTTTGATTCCAGGAACGTTCCGCTCAACACATATAGATTAGTTAATTAAGAAAACAATGTTGTAATTTTTATAATCAATAAAATAAACCCTGTGTTGTTTTGGCATATAACGAATCCTTAATGTGTTGTAATTTTCTACATAAAAATGCATCCACTAGGAGTAGTTCTCAACCTTTTTCAATGAAGTACCACTTCCCACATTCTAATGACCTTAAATATAACTAGAACCAATAATTCCATAGTTAATTGAGGGAAAATGTACTAAAATAATAAGTAATATTGTGAAGAATAATTATTTATACTCGATTAGTCTATTACAGAGTACAGGAACTTCACTTTATTTTCATGAGGGGTTCCCCTCTTCAAGCAAAAGACAAATTAAGACTTATCCAAGGCTATTTTTCAATTTTTACGGATGCATTTAACAAATCAGAATAGATTAACTCATGAGTGTACAGGGGGAAAACATACATGAGCACTATGTTTGGGTCTCACGGACCCAGTTTTAAAAATACCAATTTTTAGCTCATCAATAAATGTGTTATATCATGAATTTTTGATGACGACCTTGGTAATAGATCTTGATTTCTGAATGCAGGTGGAAGTAAAATATGTAGAGTTCCTGTAAAAACTTTGGTTTAAAAACTTTTTTTACTTGAATGCGTCCTTAAAATCGGAACAGTACTGGGAGGCATACGTTTGAAAAGTCTAGCGTTACAAAAAAGAGTTACAATTGTTTTGCCTATGATTTCAGAACTAGAAGAAACATCCAGAAGATAAACACAGGGTCGTGTAGACAAAGGGTGTCCGTACCTGATGACTTTCGGACTGAGTGCGCGGGCGCACTGAACGCGGTGTGTGTGGGGTCCGAAATGTAGTAATTCTAGCTGGGTGGGTTTTGGGGCAGTGTAGCTTTGGATTGCGTGGAGGATTACATAAGTGGCGTCATCAGAAAGTTACAGAATTACGCAACAATTAATATCAAACTGCACTTTAATCGTTCAAACTGTAAATTAATTGAATATTCACAATAAATAATCGTTCAAACTTCCTATATCTGCTTCATTCCACAATCCAACATCAGACCCAAATATTCACGTCAAAGCTACAGAGTTTGTCCACAACACAACCTACCTATTTTTAAGGGTGTAAAGTAACTAACAAATAGTAAAAACGCTAAAATTTCATTGAATAACAGTTCATAAAAGATCCGGGTCCCAAAATCAAACAAATGATCTCTAAAGTATTAAAATTTTGTATTCTGCAAGCCCAGACTAGCAATATTTCGTTTAAATTTGTGGAAATAGAGTTTTTATTGCTATAGAGGACAAAGACCTGGAGGTAACAGTAAGTTACGTTGGGAAGAACAGACAACATTTTCAAGATTTAGAACAAGTAACACCCAAGCAATTAAATATGTCAGGAAAGAAGATTTACCCCGATTGTCACAACTGATAGGGTAACAGCATGACTAGTCCTCACCACATATCGCAGTGTTTCGGGGAGTCATGGGAAGATATTCATGATGCTCTGTTACATCTTTTGGACATTTTTCGCAAGGACATCATGGAACCGGTTTAATTTTGATCCAGGATAATAAAAAAGTATTTATCCATTTCACTTGCAAAGGAAAAGTAAGAAGTGTCTTCAAAGTTTCCATAGCGCAGAAAAAAGCAGCAACCCCAAACACCCACTCTCCTACAGTTCCAGCAAACACTCTGAAGGAAGATTTTCATCCAGATTAGGAGGTTTAAAAACTACTAGCGGATTGCGTTTGCTTCAGGTCACCACCCAAGTAAAAAGAACATACCAGAAGTCCTGCGCCCACTGCAAGCTGTATCTTATGTAAAAGTGAGTGACTTTGACCGTGACACTGATGCCGAGCAATACCTTAAGTACCACTCGTGGTACTCGTATCCACAGTGGTACTAGTGGATAACTGGGCTGCACTATTGGGTGGATGGAGTGAAACGGTTAACGAATAGTTTAAACACTGAATTTTCAATGAACAGTTCGTAATAGATCTAGGTTCTAAAACCAAACGAATGCTCTTTAATCGGTTTTTAGCCAGTCCAGGCTAGCAATAATAGTATTTATTCAATGGGATTGCAAAGGAAACAAGTGATATCTTCAAATTTTCCATTGTGCAGAAGCAGCAACAAACACTCACTCTCCTACAGTTCCAACAAACTACTCTGAAGGGAGGAAGATTTTCATCCAGATTAGGAGGTTTAAAAACTGTACTGGCGGATTGCGTTTGCTCCAGGTCACGACTCTAGTAGAAAGAACACACCAAAAGTTTGCATCCACTACATGCTGTATCTTGTGTAAGCAGAGTGATTTTAACAGTGACACTGATTCCGAGCAATACCTCAAGTATCACAGGTGGTACTCGTATTCAAAGTGGTACTAGTGGATACATGGGCTGCACTATTGGGCGCATGGTTGACTGTTTTCGGGTTTTATGGCACAAGGGCCATATTTGGCCAAGCTGGGCCAAACACGAGAAAGATAACACTGAAGGAGGAAGAAAAAGCAAAAAGATAGGCGAGGGTAAAAATGAAAGGGAGGAAATAACACTCGGATACATAGGGGTATTGGGTGCATGGAGTGAAGCGGTTAACGAATAGTATAACTGAATTTTAAATGAACAGCAGTTCATAAAAGATTTAGGTCCTAAAACACAAAAGAATGCTCTCAAATATTTTCTAATCTGTTTTCGACCAGCCCAGATTTGTAATGGTAGCATTTATTCAATGCGATTGCAAAGGAAACAAGTAATACTTTCCGTTGCGCAGAAGCAGCAACCCCAAACATCCTCTCCTACAGTTCCAGCAAACTACTCTGAAGGGAGGAAGATTCTCATCCAGATTAGGACGTTTAAAAGCTGTACTAGCGGATTACGTTTTGCTCCAGGTCACGCATTGCAAGGGCCGGAAAAGAGCACGCCAAAAGTTCTGCACGCTGTTTCTTGCGTGCGTGACCAAATCGTCGTCTCTCATCATCGTTCTCCTCAACCTGAGATTGCTCGAAGAAATAATGCCTCTTCTTGCTTATTTCTTGTTCTCAGTTCGGCATCAAAATACGCGCGTTCTGGAAAAGAAATGCTCTGGGGATGGTGATGAGGTATCGATCACTCTCAAGGTGATGCGGAAGATTTCGTTGCAGCACAACCGGTGTGGGTTGGTTGGTGTGAGGAGGGCCATAACAAACGCCCAGAGTACTTTTTCCCGTCTTAAGAGAATCACGGTGCAACTCGCGGAGGGATTGGGATCAGACACGCAACTGGAATTAATCTGAATACATTCGACCATTTTTAACGTCCTACGAATGGAAAAAGAAAATTGTTTTGATGTGATGGGTGAAAGAGAAAAACATGCACGGGGCGCAAAAGAAAATTAAAATTCTACTATATAGTTCTAAGCCAGGTTGAAATATTTCACAATTTATTTTCAGTGCCGACCCTTTTCCTGAAGTCATACAGAAAATTACTTTTAAGTACTGATAAATGCAATGTAAGTCGAAGGCACGACACAAACATGCATTCTATTATATATTCCAAATGCACCAATTCATAATCAGCACAAAATAGATTGAAAACATAATTTTAGTTAGAAATAGGTGCACTTACTGCAATGTTACAAAATAACACAAATTGATATGCTTTCCGAAGAAATATTTAGTAGTACTAAACATAATAAGAAATTATAGAAATTTTTCAGTAGTAAAAAGACCATTCCAGTAATAAAATTATCGAAGATTCGTCAGGCTAAACAGTTCGATGGAAGGAAGAACGGTAAGGGTAATTGAATTTACGAATATCCATTGGAACAACACAACAGGCTATTGGAAGGAAGGCAGGAAATAATTTTCACAAATGATAAATTTAATATCTGTAGTCGAATCAAGTTTTCCCGTATTTGCAATGTTTTTCCAAACTAGATTGCTTCGTAGTTGGTATGGGAAAAATGTTATATGAAATAAAACAGAGAGGAAGTTTTAATTTGAAATAACTATGGGTTGTGATATGAATGAGATTGTATATAATTTTAGAGTAGAGCATGTGAAAGGCAGAGCAACTTTTGTGTATCAAAAGGTACTTCATATTAGAATTAGGTTACTGCTGAAAAAAGTATAATTTCAAGTTCGACAATCCATTTCAAAAGTGAAATGTGCCACATAGGGGCAAAGAACTTTAAAAGTAGGTAAGTATTTCAAACCGGTATGGTTTTAAGTTTTCTTTTTTAATGCTGTAGGATTTTGATGCAGTGACTCCATGAATAAAGATTTTATGATGAATACAACTGGCTGCTGCTTTTTCCGATTTGAGAACGTTAAAAACGTTTCCAATGAACAGAATGCAAGTTATAATTATATACTACTATACTGTAAGTTAATTTTTGTAGTGGTGGCTAAGTTCATAACATCATAAGGGTTAACTAAAGCAGAAAATGCACATCTTACAACATAATTCAAATTAATTAACAAGAAAAACCTTTTAATCCATTTAAATTCAACACGACATTTTTTACACAAAAATGGATGCACTACACTGACATCTCGCTGTTCGAAGCAATCACTTGAGAATTATAGGTGGCGCGGTTTCAATTTAACCCAGGGTTCATTCTTCTCCTGAACCTTCTGTGTCAGTAAAGCTTTTCTTGTGTATATCCATTTACTAGACGTTATTTGGCACAATATGGCCCTTGTACCATAAAACCGAAGCAATCACTACCACGTTCCATTCCCGAAATATCGAACATCAAGTTAGAGAAAACTTCCCCATCCACATCATCTGAAATATCCAGTGACAGAACAAAGTCTCACAGGTAAAGGCCCGCAAAATGCAAAGTTCTACGAACACGCATTCCATGCAAATCAGATAGACGAGCACACTTGAAAAACCTGGCGAGTGCCAAGAAGTAAATTGGTTGGGAGATACCCAAAATCTTCTCGTCAATGATTCTCCATGACCTAAAAGTTTTAGATCCAAGATCCTCCACCCACTGGGCAGAGATCCAAGCTCGTGGTGAAGCTTCGTGCCAAAGAGAGGACACGATGTATCCAATGGGGGAGCGTTTTACAGAAGAGGGAGGACGGGGATCAACGGGAAGCGAGCCTGAACTTGACAAGAGTCCATAAAGAAAGGCAATTAATTGTCACCGAGGTGAAAATGTTACATTATGAAGAATATCGTCTGTGATGAAATAAACGATGTGAGCCATTCCCCCCCCCCTTCTGCCTGAAGCCAGCTATTTTTTCTATGGGCCAGTGATTCTAATGGCTGTTAACTTGGCCTTTCTCTTAAGGGGACCCGATATCATGGTTAATAAAAGCCGCATGTTTATCTAAGGTTTTCATCATAACTCCCAAATAAATAAAATAAATAGGTCAGAGTATTGTAGAATCAATTCCATATTAAAATAATAAGGACACTTATATCATTGAACCAAGCCCCTATTTAAATACCATGGTTGTTTCTAATACTGAATCAATACTATATAAAAATGCTTTGGACCCTTATATAATGGAACCAATTCCATTAAAACATTATGAATACTTATAGTATGGAAATAATGCTATATTAAAATATTATGGTTTGTTTGTTGGGTTGGGTTTTATGGCGCAAGGGCCATATTTGGCATGTTGTGGTGAACACAAGACAACGTTAAGTAATGAACATACACACAAGGGAAGTTTTTGTGGTACAGAAGAGGTAGTGGAATTATCGTCACACTGGAGCAACACAACGGGATATTGGTGAGGGTCCAGGATCAACCCCCGAAGGGGAAGATCCGAGGACAACACCTCATCATTTTGACCCACGGTCCGACGACGAGGTCAACACCTGAGCTGGCACCCCACTCATCAAACTTCCACACCAAGCCAACGTGAGGAGATTTGAGGCCACTACAGATTTCTCGTGCACCAGCTCCACGTAGACGACTGTTACAAAGAGAGAAATACATATCGGGGACAGATCGAACCTGCACTGTCTATAACTCACAAGTTGCTGCTAGCGCAGTGGGCAATCTACTAAGCCACGACGTTCCCTAAAGAACCAATTCTAAACAAATACTATGAAACCAATTTCAAAATACTTCTTGGCCATTTTACTTTCTTATTTAATCATATTACGCAATATTCAAGAACGTGTAATCTACAACACTAAAGGATAGTGACGTTATAATAGCATTTTAAAAATTAAGTATGATAGGTTGGTTTGGTTCTAAAGACAAGGTCAAAAACCTGACAGACAGCGTCAAACTCAAGGTAAAATATACGTACATAAAAAAAGGAAAAGGTGTAAGAAAATTCATAACACCAAAATCGGTTTTCTTTGTCTCCTAATGAAATTATGAGACAAAAAAAAACCGATTGCAGCACAAAATACCAATGCACTCTTGAAAATATATTTAAGAAAGCGAAAGCAAGTTAAAAAATATTGTTTAAAAAAAGAGAAAAACATGCAAATGGTACTATTACCCTTAAAAAATCCTTGGACAGAAAGATTTAGTTTTAGTTCACTACAGGTAAACAACTTCACTTTAAAAACTTCAAAGAAAACACTTTTTCATTATAGTTAGATAAATAAGGAATGCGCCCGCTGATCTAAATATTGACATTGAAGTGGTATTTTGCCTTCAAAAAGCGGCCAATTTTCTTCAAAAGAGAGGGGAAAAGCTTTCCATTTCGACGAGGAAGGGATAAAAGGAAAGCCACCCTCCTCAACGTAGGAATGAAAAAAAAGTCACTCTGGCAAATGGTTTACACAGGGAAATGGAAACGGAGAAGAGATTTCATCCTTTTGAATTCATCTTTATGTCTGGAAAGTCCGAATTTTTGCAGTTTTGTGGATCTCCAAAAGGGTTGAAAATAGTGCAGAGGATTTTTATTTTATTTTATTGAATTTTCAGACATAAAGGAAATGATGGATTCTGACACCACTGGAATTTGAATATGGGACAAAAGAGGTTTTTGGTACAAGGTCCCAATCATTGTGGATTCCAATCTACTCCGTTCCGACATCATCACAGACGAAATGGAAAGACACACTTTGGAAAATATATAGTGGGGATTGGGTTTGTGTGTAATGTGCAAGCGTCTGATCGATAACTTTTTGCGTTTGGCGAGTGCTGCCAGTGAACTGACAAGACAGAAACAATATTTTAAGGACATTTTTCGTAGAAATACCTGTTCCAGGATGTTAGGAAAGCGCAAAGTAAGTGTAAATTATTTTATTGTAACACAACGTAAGGAATAAGCTAATTTGTAGCCCAAGTCATTTAGCATTCAAAACTAATTTCCCAATCTAATTTAACTATTTAAACAATAAGTTATGAAACATTAAGCTGGATTCGTTATATTTCACTGAACTGTTATGAAGAGATTTTGAAATTAGCAGTCGTTAGTAGCATTTTGTTCAGATAGATTTAGCAAAATACTTGAATACTTTTGTACTCTAATTTGCTAATAATTACTTATAGGCCATATATTAAAGATAATTTTGCACTACTAACACAAATTAATCACATTAAATTGGAGCGTTTATTTTGCCCCCCCAGTTAAAAAAATAATAAATAACACTCAGCAAGAGTGTTTTTGAAGGTACCAGAGCCTGGCGTCAAAAAAGGCATATCTTCATAGCCAACTGATAAAATTGTCAAGTCTAACTGTTATTGTGAATTAGCAATAACACTCACTGCTATCGTAAAATAAGTTTCGCCAATCTCTACAATCGTTAAACCTAGACAGTCTTCTCGACTATTGCGGCAAAATTCTTGTCCCAGTCAGCCCCATGTCTCACTGGACTCCCGCGGTCCCCCTTCTCTATGGTCATCCATGGAGACCCTCCCCTGAATTCTCCACATTCCTTTCAAGACCAGATGAGCGTCACAAGGACACTCCCTCTGTGGCTATACAGGGGATCAAACTGTTCCTCCCTCCCTGTCTGCATTCCTTCATGTCTGTCCGGAGAATCTAACGTTTGTAGTTAAAAGAGCGTTTGTGTAAAATAAAATCGCCCTATTGCCCGGGCCAGTTTTTTTTTTAGAATTTGCGATATTTAGTAAACAAGAACAAAGATTTCAAGTTAGTTGGTTAGTTTGGGTTTTATGCAGCTTGGCCAAGCTGCACCAAATACAAGACAGATAACGTCAATAATGAACACAAAAAGAGTTAATGTCACAGAAGAGAGAAATACACCCAGGAAGAAATAGAACCTGCGCCACCTACAACTCGTAGGTTGGTAGCGTAGCGGGCGAAAACCACTGAGACACGTCGACTCCGATTCTAAATTATGATAAAATACCTTTCTAAAATAGGTATATAGTACCCAATCGGTTCTCCTAGTTTGTACTCCTAACTGAATAAGTTCGAAAGTTAAAAACACCCAAGTGACTTAATTCCGCGAGGTACATGAAGAAATTGAGAAAAGCTTCCGTTCGGACATATGCCATCGCCTATTTTAGCAAACAGTGGAACGCCCATCATACAGATGGCAAAATACCAATACTCGTGGGATAGTTAGAGAATGTTCGCCAGTAAAAACACAAGATTTGCGATACTGCCAGGAACAAGACAGGCGTACATTCTTTATATTGAAAGAGGAGATTGATAAAAATGTTTTGTCAATGACAATTGCTGACAAACGGGTGAGCTGAATTGGATTGGATGTCGAGGTTTTATTGGTGCAAGGTTCAAAAGTGGAAAAGCTACGCCAAACACAAGACAGAATGTGCGACAGACTATTAACTTTTAAATATTTTTAGTAAGATAAAAAGCGCTACATGTGGAAGATATTTAATTTTGATGAAAGATATGACAAAGCATAAGATTAAAATTAGCCATCAATATAAAAAAAAACATGGCTGATATGAATTGATGTTTTAAAACATGTTGACCAGCAACAAGGTGTATTATATAAAAAGGTACGAGTAATGAGTTGTGAATAGTAAAAGAAAATATCAAAATGAGGTTTAAAAAGCCAATGTCGTTTAAAAATGAAAAGATTTGAATGGAGATTTTCCCCAATCCAATCTCGTAGATTTAAAACTGTGCTTTTAAAAAATTTGATACGTTGATGATGAAAAACAGAAAATAGAGTAGAGCAGTGAGCTGAAATATGTGAATGGTGGCACCATCTGTGACCCCCTTTGAAAACTTACCTGAATTTAACGGGGTCTAATTGCAAGAAATTCATATCAATCTTTACAACATCGTACACCATATCTCATCTTGAAACTAATTAAAGACAATTGATTTAAACATTCAGATATTGTTAACTGAAATACACATCACAAAATATTTAGTGTTGTTTCTAACTGTATTGTCATCACGATTAGACACTGCTGACCATTCCCTTCTTGAGATTGAGAGCGCAGGCTCTCCACTCCGACTAGCTGAAGTCACTAAGGACTTAAAATCTTCACGGTCTTTTACATTTTGGCAAAAATTCAAACAAGAAAAATATAAACCTGTAACGAATGAACTCCAAAACCAGCTGAGAAACAATCTATAGCAGATGGGCGACCGGCGCAGTGCCATAAACCTCCGTTATCTGTTCCTCTTAATTTCGGGGTTGTGGATTCGAGCCCTACGTTGGGCGAGGAACGTGACGGTACTTTATAAGTGGTTATTCGTTCTGTTTTACAAAGTATCATCAAATTTGGCGATTTTCTCCCTGAAGAAAAATCGGGAAAATATTTTTTCTGGCCAAAAAATCTGTGTATTCCGAGGTATAACTAACAGTGATTCGCTGAGAAAAATATGAACCTGAACTGGATTCTGATTTACAAAAAAGCACCTTTAAGCAATTGTGTACGATATACTGTGTACGATGTTGTAGAGATGGATATGATGAATTTCTTGCAAATAGACTCCGTTAAATTCAGGTAAGTTTTCAAAGGGGGTCACAGGTGGTGCTACCATCCAATTCAGCTAGCTCACTGCTCTACTCCATTTTCTGTTTTTCACATTTTAGTTGTTTGTCCTGTTTTTCATCATCAACGTATCAAATTTTTTAAAAGCACAATTTTAAATCTACGAGATTTGATTGGGGAGCCCAAATGTTTGAAAATAATAAAAAGCAATCATTCGTACTTTCAAGAAATGTATGAATCCTGGATCACTAAACTGGCGCATTTGTAGGTCATAAGGCTTTTGCTTATTTCAAACATGCAGCACTAGCGACCGATAAAACACCTCGTTCAATGCGGAACCAAAACACATTCGTTGAACAAGTGAATGCAAGTAGGACCTGAAAGATCTCAACTAAAAGAGAAACAGGTATCAAATAATACCTACTGGTCGATAAATTCTTGTCTCAACAAGGATTCGATATGAGAATCCATCCATCTCCTTCATAAGGTCGTATGATTTTGCCCAAGCGGAAACTAATCACAGTTTGATTGGATGATGCGTTGCTTCATACGACTGAGAATATTGGCAAATCCGTAGGAGATAAAGAATGCTCATATCCCCATGGAACTAAGGGCGCGGAATGCTAAGCTGGGGATCCCGATTATTTTCTGAGAGTATGTGATTATATGTGGGAGGACTGAGCATATAATCACACACTATGAGGAAAGAGTATTACACTTAGTTTCATGTCGTCTAATATAATCAGCTTCTAGAAGTTCAGGGATCAGGTTGCGAAATTAGCGGTTAGATGTAATTTTGTTCCGACGACGAGTTTTTAGACCCAGTCGTCCTTTTTGACTTTCACCTTGTCTTAGGTGAATTTTCATCAACCGTTTGTTCTTTCTTCTAACGATTTATTCCAAACTATTTGAAAATACAAGAGTTCCAAACAAAAATAAAGTTCTAAAAGAGTATCCCCTAAAATGCAAGTCATCAAATCAAGTTCAGGGGACATAATTACTTATACTCTGTGTTTGTATGCATCAACGTAAACAAAAGTTACTTTGAAATTCACCAAGCAGAGCATTTTGGCAACTAAGGAAAAATGCTTCATACTTATCTTTTTTTTACTTGGTATAGATAAATTACACCAAGTCTTAGTCAGTAAGACCTCAAGATCCGGAGTTAACTTTCTGTTACTCAAATGCTCTTGCATAATATGTACATATAGGAGGTACCTTAAATTGTAGTTTATCGCCGTTTAAACAATGTTTGACGTTTAATCCAATTGGTATTGACCACTCAACTATCTTATATATCAATTCGGAATTCATTTTTTGGAATTACTATTGACGACATGCTGAACTTGTATTCGTAAAACAAGCCAAGTGAGATTCAGAATTCGTAAGGAAACATGTTCCACCACAAAAACACTACTGACAATACGTAAATATTGTAATAAACTGAGTCTCAGATTCCAATGTAGCTTCATAAGAGCCAATCATCTAAGCCCGGCCCCACACTGGAGCAGCATATGACAGGATATGCGCATGCATACTCCGTTTCTGTACAGAAAACAAGTCGGTACCCATGAGCATTTTAACCAATTTTAGTGTCGCGGGATTGATGTTGAGCCAATTTGTGTCTTGCTTTACAGTCACTATATAAATTTGAAGGGGTTTGAATTCTCAAATGGATAGTGCAGGCGGACACCACTTGAGTTGGATAAAAGGGAATAATTCAATGAGTGATGAGGAAATAAAACTAATGACGTGGGAAATATTCATAAATACACAAGTTACAAAATAATCGAAACTTTCATTTTTAATAAAAAAATCAAATGTTCATAGCTCAAAACGCCTAAAAAAAATCAAGGAACAGCTCTCCGATATTCTTTCAGGGCAACTAACCTTTACTTCACTTTCAGAAAACATTTTTCCATTTTCACATTCGGTAAACCGTGCTAAGAATTTCGTATCGCGGGATTGATGTTGAACTAATGTGGAACTTACGTGGCACGTAAGTTCGATAAAAGGGAATAACTCAATGAGTGGTGAGAAAATAAAAAACTAACGACGTGAAAAATATTCATAAATGTGTCCCAAATTAATCGAACCTATCATTTTTATTGAAAAATCAAATGTTCACAGTTCAAAACACGTAAAAAACCCAAGGAAAACCTCTCCAATATTTTCTTTCAGGGCAACTAACCTTTACTTCACTTCCAGAAAACTTTTTCTATTTTCACACTCGGTACACCACGTTGCCAATGTTCCCCATGGAAGCGAACAAAGAAAGCCAAAATAGTTAAAGATCACTTTAAGGTTTTTAAAGACGACGGAACAAGGCGATACAGAGAAAGAAACAAAAAAAAAAGGGAGGGAGAGAAAAAGAACGAAAAACTATTTCAGACTCGGCTGCACAAAACAGCTGAAATTCAAGCGGCTGCCCACTAAAAGTAAACGGTCCGAAAAAGAAAGGAAACTAGGTATGAATACAATTTCTTGCGGAGCAGTTGTGGGATGAATACCAAATGGACGAGTTGGACGTGACGAGGATAGAGATTACAATGCCCAACTCTAAAACAAAACCTTTCTTTTGGGGACTTGATGTTAAAAAAGTTGATCATGTTTCCAGTTGCACTCTGTAGGGGAGGTAAATAAATTTTATTTGCTCCCTTGTCTCAAAAATTAAACAAACCAAGGTAGCGTTTATAAAGTTGTCATTTGAAATGTTAATTGTTCTTGCAAGATAACTTCGAAAGAATAATCTGAGTCAGTTGGTGAAATCGATGCGTATCATGACTAATTAAAATGTGAAGTCAGACGATAATTACTGTTGAAAAACATCGCCGGCTTTCAAGTGAAACACACTAAGTCAGAAAACAGTTCTGAGAAAATGAAGGGGGATTTTTCTATTTACTGTTTCACAAGAATGCATAGAACCTTCACGGAAAGGAAAAATGACTTAGTGGACTTCACCAGTCTAAAGATCGCCATATTCTGCTCATGAAACTCAATCAGCTAACCCAACGAGAGCCAAATATAGCAATCTTTACATAGTTGGGTCACATTATACATCTAGAATTTTTTGCATGCAGTTTGCAATATTTTTAAATCCAGACCTCACTGGAGCAACACAACAGGGCTATTGGTGACGGTCTAGGATCAATCGCGAAGGGATGGTCTGAGATCAATCCGAGGACACTTCGTAATTTTGAACCACGGTTAAATGAAGAGGTCAACACCTGAGATGGTACCTCATTCTCCAAATTTCCACATCACGCCAACGTGAGGGCATTTCAGGCTTCGATAGATTTAATGTGAACTAGACCCCACGTACACGACGGTCTTTTTGGTTGGATCGAGTTTCGAACTGGCTACCCTTCTGCTGTGTAGGATAGGATAAGAAGCGAAATTTTAATTTCGCTTTCTTCATATTTCCTTTGCACATAGCTGCCATGATCTTGTGAGCGAGTAACGACCATAAAAGTAATATTTGATTGCAATTTTAATGTGAATTTCTAAACAGAGCATGCAAAATGGAAAGCAATATTGCCGTTTATATAAATGGGCAATTCTGAATTCCAAACTTTATTTTACGATTGCACGCTTTATAATTTAAATTTGTTTACGAATAATTTTCCACATTTTAAACACATTGTTTTCGTATCAAGCAAAATAAAATGCTGCAAAATAAAATGTGAGGTAAATCAACTATGAATTCTATCAATTGTAAAAACATTTTGCAAAAAAATTGCAAAAATTAATGTAGGCGGTTATTTAGGCGGAACAAAGCTAAAATAAACATAACTAAAATATTAATTATATTTAGTGTAGCTACCCATATGTACAACGTAAAACTTCTAAATAATCTGTCTACATTGCTTCGAAAAGGAACGAAAAATTTATAAAAATATTTCGTAAGCTAGTGATTTTAATTAGCTATATAGCTAATAAAATCACTAGCTTTTGAAACAATCATCTAAAAAGGATTGAAAACCTCATTTTTTCCTACCTCAAATTTAAATTTGATTTAATCTGAGTTTAAGGCAATGGGATCAAGGAAATAAGTCTTAACAAAAGAACGCAAATGCTTGAAATTTGAACCTTACAACACATACCGAGGGTAGTTGTCAAGGCAAACGATTGACATTTGAACTTTTTATGAATGAACGCAGTCAGGTTCTTATTACATAGATGCAGTAGAGATGTAAATTTATCGGTAAGATTTTAGATAATATTCTCCAAGAGGAGAATAATCGAGAATTTTCTTCTTTATTAAAAAATAATATATATATAAGCATTACAAAATAAAAATGCCCTGCAATATATTTAAAAGCGATGAATGGTTTCATAAATGAAAAAAAAATCACAAATTTCAAATTACTTCTAAGGCTAACATTAGAAATAAAGAAAAAAGTAAACATTTCAGTTATTTTTTATCTTCGACAATTTTCCTCGAAGTGAATTAATTGCTTCTTTTACAATGTATGTAGTTATTTACAAGTTCACTCAGAGTTCGTTTTTAATACATCCCAAACCAATCAGTTTAATGTGTTCGCTGCACAACTATATTCAGAAATATGGGGTTCCGAAAAATTTATCATGGTTTTCAATAAAAACTAACAATTAGAAATACTTTCTAAGGACGGTGCAAAATAAATTTAAGGTTCATTTCTGCAATCGATAAATTGTAATTTCCAGAAAAATAAGGTTTTAAATAGAAGTCTCGAATATTCTCCAAATTTTAATGTTTGGAGAATATTATCTGTCAACAATTCTACAATACAGCTTCCCTTTCCAAGAAAATCCCAGAATTCTTTTAATCTGAATATCTAAAGTGCACGAATCTAGTTTATCTCCAATAACTTGCCTAGTCGTTAGGCTTTAATACAAAATCCATGAAAAACCTTCTCTTTCCCAACCTCTGTGTGAGCAATGATAGATATCTTAATATCTGATATGGCAAGAGAACGGGAAAGAAAGCTTATCGAAGTATGTCTTAACAAAGAAAAACCCCGAAGAAGCGTTAATGCTTTATTTGAGCGTCCTCTGCAAAGAGAAGATTGCAATACGAATAAGCGAGTCCCAGAGATAAGAAAGAAAAATGACTCAAAACCTCCCTTCCAACTTCAACCTCGCGATAAGACTGCACAATTGGCAGGTGGAATCTCGCTCTTACTCCAAATAACACCGAATGGCGTAAGAAAAATGTGACTGGACATTTTGTGGGTGGGAGGATAGGTAGGAAAACACACAAAGGAAGGAAAAAGCTATCAAGTTGGACTAGCTACTAGGGCCGGGTTTTTTTCAGTCAGCGGGCAGGTAGGGGGGGGGGGGGTATTGGAAGGTAGGTATCGATCGTAAGAAGACATTGCAGAGCAAGTCAAGTCGAGTTGTCTTTGGGAGGAAGAAGGGATTCCCGCCGGAGCAAACAGTGCAAGACAGGTGCCAAATCCGCTAGCGCAGAGCACCGAAAACTCACTAATGCGCCCAGAGTTCCTGTTGCAGCCTTTGAATATCAAATCTGAACTGAAACGAAACAGTGTTTGAGCGTCGATGAATTTAATGCATCGCTAAAACAAATGCACGCCCCCTACCAAGTTTCCACTCTTTAATCAAGTGAAAAATTAGAGCCTTTTTAATGTTATATTACGTACTTTTAAGGCTACATTTACCAGGCAGATAGCTAATTGAATTTAAGTCGCATTGGAGCAACACGGCGAGCTATTGGCGACGGTTCGGGATCAATCCCGAAGGGAAAGATCCGAGAATTTTTGCATCACGAGATCACCTCGCAATTTTGAGCCACAATCAGATGGCGACCTGAACTGACTCTACTCTTAAAACCAAGCCAACATGAGGACATTTTACACCCTCCGATCTAATCCGCTACTCTACTAACTGGGCTACAGCGGCACCAAAGATTTTAAACAGGTAAAATATACGTCTGAATAAGTCTACGAAAAATCACATCAAACGCAATTTACCAGAGATCTAAGTAGATTAACCCGTGGATGCACTGGTGAAGAAACTTTCCTAGGTACTACGGTCAGATTTCAGACCCAGTAATGATACTTGTCTAAAGTCAAATGTCATTGGTTTTAGTGTGTAAGGTTGATCGGTTTTTTATTTATGGCGCAAGGGCCATATTAGGCCATGCTGCGCCAAACACAACGTCAAATAATGGGCGTAAGCACACAAGGAAAGTTTTAGTGACACAGAAGAGAAATACAACCAGGAACCCAGTATAGAATGCATTGTATATTTTCTCAACATTTCTAATATAGATCACATGAACGGCTAATATTCTCGAACCTTTCGCAATAGAGCTCAATGCAAAGGCAACATGATATAAGAACCCCCCCCCCCCCGAAAAAATCAACGAAAAAACAAAGAAATATATCGAAAAATTAAACTAGCGTTCCCGATATTGGCAATCAACTTACGTCACACACAACTTCCAGCTCACTTCACACAAACTACCGTTTTTTTTCACAGGATGGACGGAAAAAAACACATTTCCCAAAGAAACTAGTTTTGAAGGGTATATAATATTCAATTTTATGAGTGAAAACAGTCTACCTTCAGGCACTAAGTTCGGCTGACACAAGTAGAATCCTTTCAGTTGAGATGGGAGGAACACCGAAATGCATTTAAGAAATAAATCATAACATAAATACACATCAGTTTATTCCCAGGAGTTGTCCTTCAAAAACCCGCAGCGATTTGAGAAATAAAACGAGGTAAATCCATTTATGTGTCACCATCCCAAGAGTTCCAAAACACAACCGACTTTCATTCTTGTAGAGAAAGGTTGGAAAAGAACAACACAAAAGAAAAGAACATAAAAGGGGGAAAAGAGAAAGATTTGTTAGTTCTTGCGAGGAAAATGAAATTCTGCGACGTTAAGGGCCATAAAATTTCTATTCCATCTCTTCCACGGTTCGCAAAATGAAATGTATGCGACTACTCATACATCTCGACGAGCACGAGGGTCAAAAAACGCCAAAGGATAAAGTTTTTCTAAATTCGTTAATAAAAGTGAGCGTGCATTTTAAACACAATACTGCTGTGCCAAAATAATACGGTAAATATATGAGTTAGGTAGAAAGATAGTTAATCCGGGATCAATTTCGAAGGGAAAGATTCAAGGACCATGCTTCGTAGTTTTGAACCCTCGGTCAGATGATGAGAACATCTGAGCTGGCACCCATTCTCCAAACTTCCACATCACGCCAACATGAGGACATTTGAGGCCACGACATATATAACCAACCCCTTGTACATGACGATCTTTGGCTGGACCGAGTTTCGAACTCGCAACCCTTCGGTTATTCATACGTCGCTCTTCCAACTTGGCTACCGCGACTTTACATGATTTAGGCGTAAATTAGTACAGAAATTCAGCTATGCCATTTTAAAATCATCCAAATTATTTCCCTGATCCAAAAAGCTTCAAATTATGGCGGTTTGTGTTGTATGTATTTGTAATATTGACATCTAGAAATACACATGCATACCTGCCAACCTCCAAGAAAAAAAAATCCGGAAGACTTTACGACATACAAATCGATGCGTAACTATCAGAAATGGTAAAAGCCTAAAATAATTCTTAAAATAAAAAATAATCAAAAGTGTCAAATTAGCAACAATTGTACCAAATTGGGATTTATGGAAGCAATTTTAGAACAGAAAAGGTAACCCTTTTCATTCACAGTAGTTCGAACTCGACGAAACAGATTTGGCGAAATAAACAGATACGCATAAATAAACAAAACTTTTTAGTGTTTTTTTTAGAAATATTTGTATGTTTTTTTGATTGTTAAAGATTTTATAACAACCTACCAACCACCGATTCTCTTTTACTCTCAAGGTTGCCACCACTTTACGCCAAAACTTCGAAATTGTCGTCACTTTTAAAAATTTCTCTCCTAAGAAAAATCCGAAAAGTATTTTTTTCCATCCGGAAAAGTTGGTAAGTATGCACATTCTATTTGTTTTTAGTTAATATGTAAATAAGAATCGATAAAACAAAACACGATGCATAAACATAAGCATAAATTTATTACTAAATGAAATTTTCTTAGGAACATATTCAAATTCTGATCTGTATAATGTACAATGCATAAGCTTATTCTAACAATCACAATGCATATGAATTTAAGCACTTCGTCAAGTTCAGATCATTTTTGAGACCTCAAATGAGTCTTAACCAAGATAATAAATGATATAACAAGTCTAAAAGTTTTGTTGTCTGCTCTTTTTGGCTTCCATTACATCAAAAATAGGCTGCCGTTTAGCTCTATACCGCTGTCTCAAGTCTTCTATCTCTCGTTCCATTTCGGAATCTAAATTCGCCATTAACTGACAAAGTTCGCTGTGACTGAGACATTTCAGAAAATCGAAGTGACTTTCAGTAAAAAGTCGTTGGATTCCCGTTGTTTTGTGTAAACTGGGTGATTGTAAGTCGCTGATAATAGGATTCAGTGGTTGATTGGGTACATATTGATTGGGTACACTGTTTGTAACAGGCACTTCACTAGGGTACATTTTTTCAGTTTGCTGGCCGGAATTTGATAGATCTATTTCAGTTTGAGGAACAGTTGCTGAGACGTTATTCAATGAAAGCCGTCTCAATTGAAGCTGCTGTTCCTTTTCTTTCTGGTTGAAATGTTCTAAGAAATAAGGACGGTAGTTTGTTTTCTCACCAGGAGCAGTCTGATCTCTTTTTAGTGTCGATTCCTCATCCCCGTCACTATTTATCACGAGTGTACCAAGATCTAGACTTTCACTATTCGACACTAGAG
Organism: Meta bourneti; assembly: GCA_933210815.1. Classification (NCBI taxonomy): domain Eukaryota; kingdom Metazoa; phylum Arthropoda; class Arachnida; order Araneae; family Tetragnathidae; genus Meta; species Meta bourneti. The sequence continues at coordinate 76,008,083 of OW119927.1, read as the reverse complement.
TATTGGAAGTACTTTGATTCTGCATCGCATTTCTATCACATGATGAACTATTGTTAGGAACTAACGTGCCGACGTCTGTCGCAAACTCCACTATAGTTCGAGAGTCCACCTCGTCCTCATCGAAATCTAACTCATTGAAGCCATCCTTGCGACTGATGTCACTCTCCTGAATCTCCCTGGCAACAGCAATAATTTGTTGCAGGATTGTCACCGGTTTGGCTTTTTTGATGTAGTCGTGCAGCGACAATTCCGACGCAGTGGCTCGTTCGTCGGGATTCTTCACAAGGCACTTGGACACAAAATCGATGAATTCCGATGACCATTGATCAGGGACGCGAAAAGATGGCGGTGGTTTAAAAGGAATCATAAATATGGCTCTCATGGGATGAACGTCTCCGTAGGGAGGTTTCCCTTCGGCCATTTCTAAGGCAGTAATGCCAAGACTCCATATATCAGCAACACAGTTGTATCCTATTTCTTGGATGACTTCGGGAGCCATCCAAAATGGAGTTCCGATCACCGTATTTCTTTTGGTCATGGTGTCTGTCAATTGTCCAGCGACACCAAAATCGGCCAGCTTCGCATGGCCTTCGGTATTCAATAAGATGTTTCCCGCTTTGATATCTCTATGTATTTTTCTCCGGCTGTGAAGGTATTCCAACCCTTTCAGCACATCGGAAAGAATGGTAGCAATTTCTTCTTCCGTCAAAGTTTTCTTTGTGAGTTTCATAACATCAGATACAGAACCTCCTCCACAATACTCCATGACAATCCACAAGTCAGTTCCTTTGAAATAACTTCCATAGTATTTAACCACAAATGGATTATCACACTGTTGCATGATGGATATTTCTTGGATTATTTCTTGCAGATCTGTATCGACTGGTACTTGTTTTATCGCTAAAACCTGACCAGATTCTTTGTGAAGAGCTTTGTATACACTACCATAACTACCTTCACCTAATTTACACAAAATATCAAAAACTTCTTCGGGCTGGCGGGTCAAGCTTTCCTCACTGAGTTTTTTCAATTCACACATTTTGAATTTTGCTCAGTTATACTTCTTTAAAAGTTTAAAAACCTAATCACCTAAAAATATCACATAAACGATCTAACTATACAGAGCTTGGATGTAAATTTAATCTAATATGCTCATATAGACAGACACGTTTAGAAATTATAGAAGAATCCTCAATAGTCTATCTAGAAGCTGTGACGCATCATAAAAATGTAATCGCTTCAAAGCTAACCAGAAAGAATTTACTTTCGATGTTTACTTTTAATTCGTGGCCAAACCTTTGGAAGGATAATAGCTAACTTGCCAAGTCTTGGTGAAGATCAAAAGCAAACTCAAAAGAACCCTCATCAGCAGTATCATTGGAGACGGTACATGTTGTGTGAACTGTGCCAATTTTCAATTAAATATGGACCATGGGGTGCAACAAAAAGCCCTAAAATGAATGAAACGGAATAAATAATAAAACAAAACTAAGTGAACAAAATAAAATATCTTAATCAGGAGAGTACAGTACAAACGGTAGAACTGATTTTGAAATGTTGCTATTGAAAATTCAACCAGGTTCACCATTGCATGTAACAAATCTTCCTGGGTGCTTTTTATAAATGCTAAACCAACTAATTAGAAATGCTACAATACCAATCTATAGCAAATAAAAGCAACAGTCCATTAAAACTGTAGACGTCTATGAGAAGCAGGTTACTCGATTGACCGAAGTTATTACAAGAAGCAACTAAGCCGAAATTGCTCTAGACCAAACCCCAATCGGAATGTACGAAATTTCAATTTCAGCATATATTTTTTCAACAAGGTAGCTTGGGTTTAAAGGCGAAAGGGCCATATTTGGCCATCAAACAAGGTAAGATATTTATAAATGAGAAACGAATCTTCGTATTTTAAGAGCACAATTTAGAAGGTAAGTAGGTAGTTGAATTGATGTAGCACTGGAGCAACACAGCAGGTTATTGCACGATTTAGAAGAAACGCGGGCGATAAGCAATTGTTTAATAAGAAAAATTAAACTTTATTTAAAACAATTCAAAAATCAATAATATTTTCATTCAATGAGAATATAAACTCTTTGATCTCAAAAGCAAAACCCATAAGTTTCGTCGTTTTCGCCATTCAAACAAAATTCAGAGTCAATGATTTTTCGATTCAATGAGAATACAACCTCTTTAATCCCGCAAGTTTCGACATAAAGATTTCGTTATTTATTTAAATAACTTTTATTACACTTTCTCCAGTCATGATAAAAGGATATTTAAGCAGGCATGTACTCAACAGCGAATTATAAAATAAAATGAAAAAGAATTCGTTAGTGGTAACGCTTTATAAATAAGGCTTACGTACCGCCTCATAAAGCTCGGATTGGTTTTAAGACTAATCGGGCATTTTCCTGATCCATACACCATAGTACTATGGATTAGCATTGCTCAACACCAGATTCGACTGTTCCCCACAGTTTACACAAATATCAGTGGCGTCATTTAGGAAGGGGCAGGGTAGGGCACTTGTCCCCCTTGAGTTTAGGATAAAAAATAATTGAATAGTTCTACTAAAAATGTGTGAGAACTGTACTTTCAATATTAAAATATTCCACTTTTATAAACGCTTAGGAAAAGAAAGATGAGATGTGTTGGGTTAAATATCCTGTTCAGAATGTACCAGAAAAGATTGTAGCAATGATGTCACCCATGAGCATATAAGGAATGTTACCTTTTGCTACATTAATGTTTTTTTCTGAAAAAATTTTGGTTGTTGATTATTCAAATTCACATTTCTTTATTTTGATATCAATTGAGTGTTTTCATTTGCTTGCATGTATGTCATATTAACAACATCGACCTTCAAATGAAATAGGAGTATGTGGGGGAGTCGCTGTCGTAAAGATCTCAGAAGTATGTCACGTGAGCTTGAGAATCGACATGGACCGATTGGCTCATATTAGGCACATATCAATCGAGGCACATAATAGTGTTTAAACAATTAGTCCTACATTAGGATTCGCCAGTCAATTAGTCCGACATTAGGATTCGCCAGTCAATTAGTCCGACATTAGGATTCGTGCTTTCTTCCAATACCACGTGACCATCGGCCGGAGATCTTCAAATCGAGTGAACGGAAGAAATACATGATGCTGAAAATATAATGAAATTCATGGAGAAATTAGGAGGGGGCACACCACGCGAAAAACCGAATCAGGTCTTTGAAAAATTTTCTCCGTCCTCAAGCAAAAACTAAAATGACACCCTGGCTATATGGACGTCCCATCTGACCTGAATGTGTCAGATGGGATAATTAATCGCTCTTAAATTGCAGCATGTTAAGAGTTCACCTGTGAGTACGTGGCTTAACCCTCCAAGTGGTTTTGACGAGATATCTCGTCCATCAATATCTATCCTATTTTGCTCATGACGAGATATCTTATCATCAAGATACTGCCAATTTTATGATGATGAGATCAAGATCTGGTCAGATTTTTTCTAATGACGAGATATCTCATCCATCAAGACCTGGTCAGTTTTCTACTAATGGCGAGATATATCGTCGAGACAACCACCAGGAAGGTTGAGCAAATTAAAATCGTGTTCTACATTCAATTCTTTTTCAAACATCATTTTTTTTTATTCTTGATTTGTAAAAGTTCTCTCCGAACACTTTAATTTTCCTGTGTAGTTAAGTTTCAATAAGGCTTGACTTCAGAAGTACCACATTCGCAGATATGCGAATGTGATACTTATGAAGTTAAGACGTTAATACTTTATTGCTACGCAACATATGCGAATTTGTTAAAAAAATCTTTGAAGCGTGATCCGTACATAAAAAAAGTCAACGACATTTAATTAACGGTTGCTGAGGTTGAAAGAATAATGGGTTGCTCATACCACGATCCAGCGGTGAGTAAGGTCATTAAAAACGCATTAACGAATGCCATAGCAGCGACATCACAATGACGAAGAAAAACAAAAAGTTGAAATAAGTAAACAGATAAGTAGGCGAGGAGGGAGGACTAAAAAGGCCATTTTTTTACAAATTTGTGGAATGTCGGTGAGTAACTACGTAGATTTCCCTCCTTTACCTGGGCGAAAAGTCGAATCCTTATCATCGGAAGTTGGCAGTAAAAATTCTCGCCCTTATCAGAAAAGTCAAAAGCCATGATTATATAGCTGAACAATGAACTCTAGCTGTGGTGATAAGGAGTAAAATTTTTTAAGTCGTGATTGTGGTTTTTTAATCCCATTCACTTATTTATGGTTTTGTGGAGGTTTACAATACTGGAGATAAAAGTTCGGAAACCACACGCAACTATATTTCACCTAAGAAGAAAATTTCTGAGCCTTCGTGCAATAGTTGCAGAAAAAGAGTATAAAAATCTAATAAGCAAGTAGACAACTAAGGATAGTTCAAAAACCATTTTTTTAAATCTTGCCCCATCAAGATTGTTGGATGGTTGCTTTTGCATGTGATGCAGAAAGCAACCATTCTTAAAGACTAACACCCCGAGGTAACCGCGAGTGCTTTCCTTCCTTTCATTTTTACCCTAGCCTTCCCTTCTGCTTTTTCTTCCTCCCTCACTGTGTTATCTGTCTTGTGTTTGGCACAGCTTGGCCAAATATGGCCCTTGCGTCATAAAACCTGAAAACAGCCAACCAACTTATAGACTAACTTCGACATACAAAAAAGATTTAAGACACAAATAAATTATGATTAAAAGTTACAAATAAAATCCTAAAGTTTAAAATAAAGGAGTCAAATTATAACTTCCAAATAGTTTAGAAAATCAGTAACACGTAATACAAGGTTTCGTGGTAAGGATCTATCAATAGGTCAATTAGAGTAGGGTGAGAAACACTAAATCGGTTTAGTCTATTTTTTTTATCAAAATTAGAAAGTTATGTTAAAGGTGTGTAACTGATAAAGTAATATTATACAAATGGGGCACATTGGAGCAGGAGGTTCTCGTAATAAATATCAGCAAAAAGAGTGTCCGATTCGAAGAGTCGTAAATAGGAATTATGATGTTAATTTGACATGTGTTTTATCAATCGTTTTATGGATCGATGAATGTTATGGGGGAACTTATTTTGTGTTTCTTGGTTCCAAGTACCCTGTCAGGACGAGCAAATTGTTTCTTTTAAAACTTGTTCGATATCAGCAAAAGTACTTTTAAATTTAGCTGCATATTTGAGTTCTTCGGTGTCCTGTTTCATGAATCAAATGAAGTGTTACGTTTAATGAAATTTCGATACAAACCAGTTTAATATGCGAAAAACGTATCTACGAAAGAAATAATTAAATTGAGATTCCACGGAGAAACATTTTTATCGATTTCCTGTTAAAACAGCTTTACTAAAATACCATTCGAAAAGGAAAAAAGAGATTTCTTTCAATCGATTCAAAGAAACTTATAGCAATCATTTATGTCGAATTTCCCCAGTATTATTTCTTTGAATTCGGCAGTTACCTCAAGACAGTGGTTGCCATAGCGACGTAGATTTTTAAAATATATCTTAATATTCTTGAAATTTCCACCAACCCAAATGCAGGAGATTTTCAACTAAACACTATTACGGTTAGAGTTACTGTAAGTGTTTAGGGAAATGGAAGTTCCTGGCACAAACTCAATTATAATTCCTACACTTCAGGGAAAGTCTGGACAAACAAAACTCCCAATTGATGGGGTGTTAATAAAAAGGTCAAATGCCTGGCCAATTAATCTGAATCAACATGGCACTACAAGGGAGGATTTGTGAACCACGTTATCCTGGTGCATCATATGATTTGTGGGTTCACGTTACTCGGAACTGCGAAGCGCTGACATCGAAATGGGTTTCAAACTAAATTTAACGTCGGAGATCTGTCGATTTCAGACATTGGAAGTGAAATTGAATAGAGTTGGTTGTGAAACTTTGAAAATTTAAAAAAAATTCAACTGCTATCCAAACTCGTCAAAAGCTAAGCAGAAATACATCGAACGGAATCAACACGGAAGAGCAACTCATCTGCTTTCGATAAACACTAAATCAACTACTGAATTTGTCTTATTTATTACACCCAAAATATACACTATGCGCTCGAGATGTATTCACGCAAAACCTACAGCCTACCTGATTTTATTGTCACAAAGCAATTCAACCATTGGATTGAATTGATGCCTTCTCTGAAAAATTCGGTTAAGTTATAATTCCCAGAGGAATCCGGACAACGTACGCAAATTCCGGACGTACGGTAACCCAAATTACAGTTGATTATCGCGCCGTATTTGATGAATAACACAAACACAGGTTCGAGATCTGCAGAAGCAAGATTCCTCAAACGCGGGAACACGAACAGCTCCAAAATTAACAATTCAATAAGACTTCTAAATTTTGAAACGCCTTTCAACAAGGCTACGGGGCTCCGTCCAATAGAATTAGTAGTTAAAGGCAACAATTTGAGCAATCAGTTTGCGTAATTGAATTCTGTTCCTTGTAATCCAACGTTCTGATAACCTCGCATGCCGAAACGAGTTGCTTGCAGTCGAATAAACAAGGACTTGTTCCATGAGTTAACTTAGTGAAGTGACTGGTATGTGTACACAAGGAATTCAGACACTTCCACCAAATAGGGTTCAATTCTATACGGACCGTGTGATGTGTTGCGATGAATTTGTGGCAGTGGAGTTTCTATCCAATTTATATTGGTGTCCGTAAAGCTTTTAAAAATTCCAAAATCGTTCTTTCAAACCTAGTTTAAAACTTAATCGTTCAAGCTTAGTTGACGAAATCAAGAATATAAAGAGTTAATTTGTAATAAATAATAATTCATAATTTATCAAAATAGATAAAATAATATTAATACTTTACTAACATAATAATAAAGTAATTTATTAAAATGTATTGATATGTATGTTGTATTAAGTACAGGTGCTTCAGAACCATTTTGGAAAAACGTATCGTTTTTAATAAAATCGCTGGTTTTAAGGAATACATCAAAATGCTTTCTTTCAACGATATAGTAGGAAAATATGGTTTAAGGAAAACAGGATACAATTTGGGGCAAAAGTATCAGAAAGTTTGATTTTCAAAGAATAAAAAGAATATCAAACTGTATTGTATCTAAGGTTTTATTAGCGTTATCCGTAAGTTATATGCTTTCACATCAATAAAATAGGGCAGAACCTTGCATTTAATGGGAGCTGTATATCAAAACTTTAAAAAACATCGAATTTTGAGATTTGTACGGATTTTGTTAGCTTTTTATGCTCCTTGAAATGTACTTCAGTTTTGTTTCATCTCATGTCAGAAGTTTTAAAAATATAAATAAAATTTATTAGTAAAAAAAAAAAAAAAAAAAAAAAGTTTGTACTATCATTCGATTTTCTTAAAAAATGAGAATTTTAGATCTGCAATGTACATTTGTATTAAGATCTAGTATTATTCTATGTATTATGACCTGGTAAGTAAAACTTTCCCAACCTGTTTTAAAAGCATCATGGATTATACAGAAATGACTGTTTTGCTACACTATTTTTTGCAAAAAAGTAAGCTTATGGTTTTCTAGTTATTTCATAATACTTTTACGTACTTCTTAACGCAGTACAATGCTAATTCCTCACTACAGCAGAGGTATCTTTGAGCATACCAAAAAAAATCACAGGTAACCAAATGGTTCTTCCCCATGGTGCAATTGAGGTTGAAAACCGCCATTTTGCACAGGATTCTCAACTGAAGCCAGTTCACTAGTTATGCGAGTTTAAAGGACATATTCAGATTTGGATTGCCCTCAAGTGACCAATTTAGGTGTGGCAACGGCAAAGAGGACACAATTCGCCAGCGTTTTGATTGTGATAGAACTTGACTGAATAAAGAACTCCCATAAAAGTATTTGAAATATTTCAATTCTTTGCCCCTAGCACCATTAGCGTTCCGCATATCCTTTGCATAATAATTGTTTTTTTCTTGCATAGTAACTGTTTTTTTCTTTCTGCTTACTGTAATTACAGTTGTGCAAATTATTTCACCTAGTCTGTCCACCACAAGAACTGCTCTAGACAGGAAATCTATATCAATCTATTGCCGTAGAACCGAGACTAGTCCATTTTCAATAGTGGATTCTTGAAAAATTAGAGTTTGTCACATCATGCACCGAGAAACAATTGGCTTCACAGACGTTAGTGAGATAAAAGGATATCATCCACCGTCACCAAACCATCCACCGCTAAGACCTGAATCGACTCACACCATTCAAAATGTAGTAGACCTGTTTCTGTAGTGATCGCCAGTACCTAGACTTTGTGCCTGAAGCAGCTCTCTTCGCGTACAGGCATTGCGTTGCATTCTGGAACCCGAAGAAACCTTTCGTTCGCAACTTTAAAAAACGTCCCAACTCCCCTTAAAAGTTTAAAAACAAATGAACTAAACCAAAAACTAATCTGGAATAAAAGGGTGAATAATTTAAATTCCAAATCGAAAATTAAAAAAATGCCTCTACCAGAAAGACAGGTAAAGGAACATCACCGCTACACAATCAACGGGCGCCATCTTTCTAGAACCATTGCAGAATTGAAAAGCAGTCTTCCCCAGACACGGATAAAGGCAGGAGGACGGAAAAATGTTAACAAGATCGGAAGTCAATTTACGCCCGTCGACAACACATACACAAGACCACCCAAGGTGAACGGAATTGAACGGGCGGGCAAAATATCGAAAGCACGTCCGGTCCACCTATGCAATAACCAATAACAGCTTCCATTATCTATGAACTTTTCCGATAGGTATGAAAGATGGGGAATGACGAACTGGGTGTCCTGTCGATAAAGCTCCCCCTTGATCAAAGGGCCGCCTTTAAAATAAGGTCGAATCGGCTTTGTGGAAGCGGGAAGCATGCCCGCTTATGAGCTATGGCTTACTTCCTTGATATGGAATTTTTTAAACTTAATTTTGTTACTCAGTCCTACCCGGTTAAGACACTGGTCTGGGATCGGAAGCCTTGTTCAAAGGGACCTTATCATTTCGTGCATGCATGCGCAAAGAATCGATATAAAAATCGATTTATCAAAAAATAAATAGTTCCCGCTAGCCGAAATCATTAGAATTCTAAGAATGTGGATATTCAGCAGACGATAGTTTTTTTATTCGTTAAAGAATACTATTACGGTCGTAAATGATTCGTAGATTTAGTGACAGGGATTCGAATTCCAGTTCCGAAATTAGTTTTTTTTTACAGAAAATTATAGGGCTGCCACAGCCAATGCACTTGAGAAATAGTTGCATTACTAGCATAAATGTTTAAAAATAGTAGCAAAAATATCTTAAATCCCATTTTAGTAGCAATTTTAGTTACTCAGACAAAATCAATCGGCTAAAGCACAAGACGTGCTAATTATGAAACAGATGATCTCGCCACGAAATTAAAAAATTCTAAATTAAAAAATTAAATATTTTCTTAACAAAGTTTGGCGCCAAAAAGTCGTATTGGCGTCTCTTGGAAAATGTTCTCCAAAAATGAAAATACGAAAAATACTTTTTCCGTCCGCTATTAACCCAACCAACCTGCTAGTAGTTTTCAAATACAGTGAAAGGCGAATCTTATTTCATAGGACAGCAATCTGAAACTTGTCTTTTGATCGAATCGAATTCAATTCAAAACGCTGCTGGCAAAGATCGGCATCCACGCTGAAACTGTACCCAGCTCCCACTAAAATTTATTCCCGCCAACGGTGGTATGAAAGGAAAATAAGAGATATATCGCCACTTTCATTTCGGAAAATATCACGTTGATAAATTCAGTGTCATACGAGTTATCAATCTATTACATACAGCAAGTAATAGACGTGTTTTGTTACTATTTTTAAAAACAGTTATGTTAAAAATTTCCCAATTTCAGGACTGCCACAGATTTTTGCTATTATTTTTCAACATTAGTGACTAGAGGTATCTGAAGCAAAATCGGATCAGAAGTTCCTATTTTCAAATTTTTTGGACTTTTTTTCTCAAAAATTTCGTCAGGTCTACGAAAATTCAATCCTTTTTAAAAATTAAGGCGAAAGGGCCATATTTGGCCAACGAAAGTCAAATACAAGACGTCAAATAATGGACATACACACAAGAAAAGTTTTACTGACAAAGAAAATGAAAATACACTCAGGGAGGAATCGAACCTGCGCCGACTACAAGTCGCAGTGAGCAAACCCCACAGACGTGAAGAAAAGCAGACTGAGCATTGCTATGTGGAAAGGCGCTTCAAAAAGATACCAACATGTCAACTAGTAGTCACGTGACTGCTCTGTGAAAAATTGACTTGGTTGGCCTATTATATCTATCTACATTTGGCGATGCAACATCTAGTGACAAGATAGATGTGTGAATGCGCATTTATATGGAGTGGGGACAAAAATGGCGAAATCGCCGTCTACTTCCCATGTCGTCAACAGATTCGTTCGAAATTACGTGACTCGACTGCTAACTTCCGAGAACTGGACTACACTTATACAATATTAGGCTTCCCTCAGAATCAGAAGGCCCCTTTCATGGGGCCACTGTTTTACGGGGGGGGGGACTGGATAATATGTAGCTCTGAACTGAAGTGTGCAGTTTGTTTTCTTGGTTCAAAATGTTTGCAATTTTTCCATTGTGTTTGCATTAAGAGCCATGAAAAAATCTTTTTGTTGAGTTTATATTTGTATAAAGTTTGGTTGGTCTTTTTATGGCGTAAGGACCAGTATAAAGGGGGGGGGGGTATTTCAATTAACGTCACACTGGAGCAACACAACGGGCTATTGGTGACGGTCAATCCCAAAGGACCAGTATAAAGGAAAACAGAAAAGTTTATTTGTGCACATCGAGTACTTGAGGTACATATTTTTTAAGAGTGGTCAGTCATCTAAGCTGGTACTGGGGCCAGGAAAGCTAATGTGGGAGGGATGGCCTGTTTACGATTCTATCATATTACATCATAAATAACAAACTGACAAGATTTTTTTATCGTAAAATTGTAAACTGATAATGGTGTTAACATTCAAACAATATAAAGCAGCAGGTAAGATAGACAACAGCAGGTAAGATAGACAGCAGGTAAAACAAAAAACAACAGGTAAGATAGACAAAGAAATCGACAAGCAACACATAAACTATTTCTGCAACACAACTCTTCTTTTCTTTCACTGAAATAAGAATCCTCAATTAACGATTCTACATTAAAAGAGGAATAGTGTCTGGAAGCGATCTCTGGTGTTTAATATTTTTCTTCTTAACACGCGACAAAAAAGCGATGCTATTACAGAATTTTTTTACACCGAGACGAACATAAAATTCAGTTCGAGACCTTAACACATTTTTTGTGAGTTAAAAAACAAAAGGTTTCTTTGAAGCAATTATCTTTGGGGCGTTAAAAAAAATTTCTAAATGAAAAATCGAAACAAGAAAAATTCCCGTAACACGTGGAAGTCATTTTGAATTCAAGAAAAAGGGCAGGGAAAAAAACGCGTACCCAACCAGCAAAAGAAAACAGTCTTTAATAATTGCACTAGCGCAGAATAAAGAAAAGAAAGGGGAGATAAAAGTTCAAACTCTCCCCTCAAAAAAGATAAAATGTATCACCCACAGAGGGGGATTAAAAAACTTAACTGCTCAAATAACCCGACATCAAACGACAAACTCTGAAAAATTTACAAACGTGACACAACTGAACCATTACGAACGGGACGTTGAAGAAATCGGAAATTTAAATCAACTTCAATTCGCTCGAGGAATGAAAAATTACTGAGCAAACGATAAAAAATAAAAATCATTTAACGTAGGAATCCAGAGACCCGAAGTTCAATTTATCGGCAACGTTTGCCAGGTTTAATTCTTTTCAATTTAAAAATATGATAAAAGGAAAGATTCCGAATCATGCATAAAATGACGATTTCGAGCAATTTGTAATGGCTTCCACCGCGGAGATGAAATTTAGTTCGAAGGTTCCTACAAAGGTATGCGGAGAAACGGAAATGAAGTATTGTTTCCAAAACAGGCGGTATCCGGAATTAATGGATATATAATTGAGCAATAATGGGTATCCATTACCTCTTGAAAAGAGTTTTCAAATTTGATGAGAAACGTAAACCACCCATTAAGTGACTTTCTTTAATTTTCCTGCGTATTATGAGGCATATTCGCCTTTCAGAAGCGGAATTAAAAATGTAACGAAAGTTAAATGAATAAGAACGAAAATGCATTTAGAATTTGCAGATTTAAATGGGGCCGTGTTTACTAACATTAAGCAGAGAAATGTTGTTTTTTTCTTTCTATTTAACGAGATATCCCAAGAGATAAAGATAAATACGTAAGAATGTTAGAATATCATATCGCTACGACAGAAAATTCGTAAAAGCACTCCAGAAAGCAATGTCAATATATGATAAGGTGTGGAAAATCAAACGTACAATTTGTGGAAGAGAATCAGAATGCTTTGAAGGAGAGATAAGTTTATCGAATTGAACCTAGAAAGATTTAGAGTAAAAAATATTCAAAAAACACCGACCAGATATTCACAAGAGGAAAAATCACTCAAAACAAGTGATTCTGCCATTTTCAGAGCTAAAACAGACATAAGGCACTTTAATTCTTGAATAAAATGTTACTACATACAAGATCACATACCCAGTAGGCAATATGTGTACAGATGATTTTCAATAAACATTTGAAAGTTCTCGTCTTAAATTTCCCTCTGCGAGGGTTTGTTAAAAAAACGGACAGATAGGTAGTAGAATTTACGTGGCACTGGAGCAACACAACGGGATTTTGGCGATGGTTCGGGATCACTCCCGAAAGGAAAATCCAAAGACAACACCTCGTAATTTAGAACCAAGGTCAGATGACGAGGGCAACACCTGAGCTGGCACCCCACTCTCCAAACTTTCACACCACGCGAAGGTGAGAACATTTGAGGCTATGACAGATTTAACGCCTCCACGTACAAGACGGTTTTTGGTTGGATCGAGTTTTGAACTCGCATCCCTCCGGTTGTTAAACCAATACTCTTCCAACCGGGCTACCGAGCCCCTCATCTTTATTCGGAGACGTATAGTTGCATGCATACCTTACTGAAAAGTGAAAATATTGAGTTTCTCAAATGGTTGTTTAATTTCTTAAAGGACAATGAAAATGAACACACTATAATTAATTTGGGTTTACATCTTTTTCAGTTTTTGTTCCTTAAAAAGAAAATTTATTTAAGGTTTGAAACACTGGGGTTTTACACGCATAATTCCACCTTGCAACCTGCTGTCTTCCCTGCATGACTTCTAAACAGTTTTGACCTTGATAAATAGAATCAACCAATAGATGGGTTTTTGTCCTTATTTGTGTTGTGGGGAAAAGAAATACTACACTGCTCAGAAATCTCGCGACGCTCATAGGGTTAAAGCACCGCCGTGCCTCCTTTACGACTGTTCTATGACCCTTCAGGAGACACCCCATAAATTGAGATAGATCCAAGTTGATACGTTCTCACTCAAAGTTAATCGAAAAACATTTTTAGCAGGCCTTTCAAAAAGGGTGAAAATTCTGTGAACTAAATTTTTAACTTTATTTGCGTATTATTTACTTTTATCGAATCCTCATAAATAGTTCGCCAATACATCACTTTAAGGACATATTCCAAAGCCAGTGAAATTTTCATTCGCTTAATAAAAACAGCCAGACGGCCTATTCTTGTTTCGGCGAAAATCAAGACGTAATGATCCACGACTGACGTAACGAAACGCATCGATCCATCTGCCCTGGTGAGTCATCCAACTACCCATTATACCCCACAGGTTTTTCCCTCCCTCTTAACCATAACAAACATGAAATGACTGAAATTTCATGCCCCTGTTCATCATCAGTGGAATTGAGCAGACAATTCCCGCAGCCAAACACGGGACGGAATGTTCGAGGGGACTGTCTGGAGTTGGAAGAGAGGCGCCATACTGTCTGCTCCAGAAACTGCCAATTGGCAAATGACCACAGACCTTTATTTCGTCGGCGGGGACGACGAATGAGATGATTCGAGACAACGGAAACCTCCCCCCAGTAAAACTGACACAATGAAGGAATGTAAACAAAGAACGAATGAAAATAGATGAGGCTTTAACCAATAGTTTGAAACAAAGTGAACACATGAGATGTAAACATCCCTGTTTCTAAAGGCAAAATGATTTGTCAAATAAAAAATCTCGCTCTTTTTATTACGAACCGAAGGGACATAGAAAAGGCTCGTTTTGACGAACTTGGATTTTAGGAACCCACAAGATTTACAAACTTTCGTCAGTTCCTATACAAATATCAATTTTCTTTTGACGAACTCAGTCTCTTTTCTGTCCTTTTCGGTTCGTAGAAAAGAGACTTAGTTCATCGAAATGAAATTAAAATTTAGTTTGTTTTTGTATAGGACCTGATGAAATTTTGTAAATCCTGTTGGGTTCGTTCAATCCGAATTCGTCAAAACGAGCGTCGACTGTAAGAGCGATAAAAAATACATTTATTTTATTTTCATACAATTAGCACAAGGTCATATGCGTCAGTACCACGTATTGAGATATATATTGAAATTTTAATGAAGAAATTGAAGTCGAATCTCAATATAAGATTTTCCACGGTTAAGAAATCGTGTACGATAAGGTTATGAAAGCTAGATCATTAAAATTGAACATTATATGAAAAAAATACGTACAAGCGATTTACAATCTTCTTTTCCAATACTATATCCAGTAGTCTTTTAATAATGTTTAACAAGTTCTCTAGTATTTTTTTATTTTTGATACGTTCCACGTTTTGTTTAATTATTGGACTTTAATTGAAATCCAATAGATTCGTAAGGGTGACAAAAATACGATGACCTTGAAAGCAAGATGAATAAACATATCTTGCAGGCATCTTTTAAAATAGTTTCTTTCGCAAAAGTATTTTAAATAGTTGTCTTTTAACCGAAGAAATAAATATTAAACTTTCCATGTATAATGATGGATCGTAAATGTCGCCGTTCCTAGAACTGTGGTATAAATCTCAAAAATATATTATATGTGAACCGGAAAAATTAATATTCTTGAAATAAGATGTCATATAGTAGAACTAAGAAAATTTTTTCACTCCCACTTATCTGAATTGCTTAGAGTTCTACGACTTTATTCAATTAAAATGTTCATTATTCTTCCATAGTTTTAAAATATTATCCAAAAAGAATACAATATTAAGATTTTTTGAGGTCTTGAGAGCGCAATAAAAACCAGAAAATAATTGAATTCATTAAAAAAAAAGATAGGAAAAGTATGAAGATCAAGTTTCCACTATAAGGACAAATTCGATGACTCGGGTACTGTTTGACGGTAAAGAATTAATTCATCGTCCAGGGTTCCATTACAAAGATATTTTTTCCTAAATTGCCATACTTCCTACTGCAGTTGAATAGATAAACACTTAACAATCACACCAGGTCAAGAGCATCCACCAAGGTCAAAACCTTTTACCTAAAGTTCTTTTCATTGCTTTCAAGGAAAAAGAATTATTCAGAATACATTTTTGAGCTATGGAGAAGGCGCACGAAATTTGCGTTTAGGAACACTATGTTAATACTGTTTCCCTTTTCTTTAATCCAAGAATTCTGGCTTAAAGCCCAAATTGAACTACTATTGTTGCCCATACCGGATGATATTGTAACTTAAGCTACAGCGTTTTAAAGGCAAAGAATATCCTTCAGTTCCAGAAATGAAAACACATGGAAGGGTGGTTTTATGTGACGGGTAGTTATTAAATATATATAATACCGTTCTCAGAAACAGGACATTTTGCTTTTCATAACCATTTATTTACAAAACTTTCAGTTTTTGCCATGATGATTCCAGATATATTTCAAACATGATATCCAGTGCAGGAATATGTATCTCATCTCAGATAAGTATTCTATTTTCGGATATCATAAATTATACACCAACTTCGACCTGCAACTGTTTCGCAATGCATACTAGAATTCCAAAGCAGTAAACCGCATTAGGAGAAAAAAATAGAATGAGTGCTCGGAATAGGACGTTGTTTCACTCAGTTAAATGCAATCAGTTTGATCATAAATAAATTTGCTTGTTCAAGTGTTCGTTGAAATTCAGATATGGAAGCATAATAGAGCTATTAGACGTTGTTTCACGTGGGTTTACTCATTACCATCAGAAATTATTTTTCTACATTCATGAACCAATTAAGACTCGAAGACTAAATTTAGTGTTTTTCAAAAGAACATTTATTTTTTGAATAAACCTGATAGTGATAATAATAAAGTATTGCAGAAAAACTCTTCAATTCTTTTTTATTCCTTACAGATTTATTCAAAAAATAAATGTTTTCTTGGAAAATGATTCCTTTCCCTAATTGTTGAAAAATGTTCAGGTATAATTCTTAACTTAGAAAATTCTAAATGTGAAAGTTTCATATTTTATTCGTTCGGGATACGGCAATTTCAGTCAATTAACAATACCAGACATAAATTTCTAATAAACAACAAGACTAATTTCGTCATGAGCAGGGGACTCCTTGATTCATTAATGATTACTTAAATTATGGCTCGGTGGTCTGCAGAAATTTAAATATTAAAAATTAGGGAACCATAAGTTGGCAACGATACGCTTTCCGAATTCCCAAGTCGGTACATTATCAGTTTCTCGGTGAAATGAAATGCGAAAACACATTTTACAATTTTTTTAAAAAAATTTCTCAGTTTTCTACCTCTAATGTATCCAGCCCGAAATTTATCTTCATTGAGGAATGGATTTGGGGCCTGACAATGTAGATTACAAAAATATTTCTCAGCAATTTAAAATTCGAAATTTTTAAATGGCTAGGAATGTTTTTAGTTATTTGTTACCTTACTTGTAAACTTAAACTATTTCTAACTGAACTCCGAGCTTCACACAAGAGTCCGTATCCTACTGAATAGAAATACTGTACATGACCTCAACCAACGCAAATAACCTGAACTTCCGTAAATACATTATGTACCAACAGTAAACACAACGATTCCAGAAGTACGCTTTTGCCGAAATTACTTGGCCATCGTGATCCATTGTTAATGGAAGACCGACATTCGGACCTAGCAACCTTTGATCGATGCAGTGATAAATCATTCAGAAAGAACGAAAGAACGAAAAAAATCACATTCAGAATTCCGGCAAGAGCCAACAAGATCAAAGAAAGAAAACACATCCGAAACCAATAGTCGGTATTAATGCTGTATATATATTTCCAAAGAAGGAGACATTGCTGTGGTCTGTTTTCCGGGTCAGCAACAAAGAAACATGATTCACTCGGCGAGGTCAAATAAATAATCGCGTTGGTCAAGACAGGAAACAGATAGTTTTTCCTTCCGGGCCACAGCTGGAGGTAAAAATGTTCACCAAATACTAAAATACAATAATCCGTGTTCAGGAGAAATATGGCAGGAAGCAATGTGATAACAATCTATTACTAAGCACAAATTAGAATACCACTGTTTTTTCTCCAGTATTTATGAATTACAATAAGAATTAAGATCTCCGTCCACAGAATGAATATTCGACAGCTAATTTAATCCGTAAGAAAATTGAGGTATTTGTTTCATGGAAACAAATGCAAAAATCTCGGATTGTGAAACAATTCATGAGATAAAAGCAATATAAGAACAATTCCATAGAACGAATAACAGGAACCAATATTAACATTTAATAAACTGTATCAAAGGAATGGTGCTTGATACTTTGAGACAATTAACTTCTCAACAAAAGATGGCAAATTTCAAATTTTCTAGATAACACGAAAGCGAATTTTAACCGGAAAATTATCAAAATCGAAACAATAATATTTTCAGAAGAATGTTACGTTGCATGAAACAAATGTTTTCAAATATCTCCCCCATTGCACCTTCTTGATAATTTATTCCCTTTATTTAATGTTAACTGAAGAGGTTTATTTTTCAGGGTTGTCTTAAAGTTAGACATGTAAATGTTCGACATAAATAATTTCTCCGGAATTTAAATAGGAAATTACTTTCGGAAGCTGGAACGGCGGTTCAGTCATCCCACGGGAAATTCATTCGACACTAAATAAATATGAATGACGTCTCCAAAAAGCCATTTTTGTTCCCAGGAGCTGTGTCGATTGTAGAGCGATAAAATGCAATACGAGACGGATACCGTTACGGGGTGTTTAATTAGACACATTTGAATTTGAAATGAGTTTCCATTTATTCATTGTAGTTGCAGGTTGTTCTTGAAGATATTTGGACCACATGGATGAATAAAAGATAGGCAGTTTCGTACAGAAAAGGAAAGAAAGCAAGAATTCTATTCAGATTTAGATAAGTTTTGTGCTTATAACTTAAACGCGATTTTAATTGCTCCAGATGTAAGGTAATGCATTTTCCATCAAAACCTGAGTTATAATCTTGAACTAGTTAATATCAAGTCAAGGGGATAATCCGACTTTCTATTCTTTAATAACTAAATTCAAAATGTATGTCATAGGCAAACATTAGTCAAAATTGGAGTGGGAATTTTGTAATTGGTCCCAAATTCAAATAAATCGTTTAATTAGATTTATCTGGTCGGTCAAAAAATGTATGTTTGATAATCAATTGAAATCTTCAATTGGAAATTATTATTTTATCAGTATAACGTAAATCTTAAAGAAATATTTTGAGATGCATCGATTATAGATTTGATTTGAAATATTAAAAATATTAATTTTTATAGTACATATATAGTTCAGTCTCCATTGAGATAAACATCTAAGCAGCGAATATTTCATCTGAGACTTGAATTGTATTAACTTAATACGAAGTGCAACTTCGGTTCTACGCAGCTGATTTCTATAACTTCGAATCAAAGCATCTGTTTTAATTTCTACGAATCTCAGAAAATCTTTTCAATCCTTTTGTGTAATTTTAAACTTTTAACGTCAGTTTCTTTTCCATGTGTTGGCGCATCTTGACGAATATCTGCACTTGCGCCATTAAAATTTAATAAACCAAACCTTTTTGCTTTCGGATGCAAATAACTCTCGGTTTGGTTTGTCGTTTTACGGTAACGTTTTGCAATTGGTCAATATCTGGCCCTTGTACCACTACAATTAAATAAACCAACCAACCTTTCTGCTTTCGGATGCAAATTACTTTCGGTTAGGTTCGTCGCTCTGGGGTAATATTTTACAATACACGAACAGGAATTACTTCATTCGGATTGTTAAGATAAAAGCGAATAAAAAGTTTTAGAGCACAAAGGATGAAAGCGTGGTAAAAGATCGAATCCTTTTGTGAGTTGTCTCAAGCAGCTATTTGGGAGGTCAAAAATTTATCCACCATACCCCCCTCTCCGCCTGAAGCGAAATTTTGTTCCCAGGCAAAGTCGATAATGTCCCCCGACCGGGTCCAACCCCCCAAGGTCTTCAGAAGAAATTCAATGAGTGATGTGACAGTCTGTCAGAGGTCACAGCCAGTCAGACCTCAAGAAAAGGTCAAACCCCCATCATTCCATACCATCTGCCATTGCTGGAACTGAGAACCAACGTATTCTTGGAAGAACCTTGCAAATAGCAGATGCAAGCGAAGTAGAAAAATGTGCGAAATAAACCGGCTTTCCTAATTGCATGCAGTTGGAAGGAATTGAAAAAAGGAAATTCCTAAGTGCCAGTGAGATATCGACGGGGACAGGCAAATGCCTGTACATTAGGGGGAAAACGGTCATTCCGACATTGAGGAGTGTTTTAGGGTCTGTTCGCACATTTTACAAGAAAATGATCTTGAGAAGAAATGGCTTTAAAGTTTGATCATCTTCCTATTCAATTTTTGAACCTAGTAATTTATTTAATTTGGCGAATTTAATTTCTAGCTGAACAGAAGGGAATGTCCCAAAATGCGCACATGTAACCTTTTCACATGTATACCATATACTGGTATGTCGCAAAACTTGTATCCTCAAATATTGTACTTCTGTACGCATTCGGTTTGATAGATTATTGCACATCATTATACATTTTGGAAAGTGATGCAATGGAAAGGATGAGAGAAATGAAATTATTACAGTAATTTTTTTCCTGAGCACTTTCTGAAGAAATTGGTTTTGTAAGAATTTCTTTAAAGAAATATTTTTGAAAAATGTTGAGCCTTTGTTTCATGAAGACTCAATTATACAAAGAAAAAATTGCCTGTATTCATAAGCTTCAAACAATAAAAAAATAAGAATTACTATTTCAATATTCATACACAAAACTATGAGCATATATATGTACATCAAACCTGAAGATTTGAAAATCATTGGAAGGGATCTGATTAAATCATTCCCAGCAATTCATTGAAAAATAATTTAATTTTTCTCAGATTCAAAACTATTTCATTCTGCGGTAAATTTAAGAATAAGATTGTTATAGTTTTATACACATTTTATGACAAACAATTCAATATATAGGAAGATTGACATTTTTGAGATGTTTCTTCAAAATTTCAAAGATTAGAGAATAAATGATTAATTGATTCAAATTCTGAAAGTATAAAACACTTTGAAAAGTGACTCAAGCCACTAAACAGCAGACAAGGAGAACAATTTCTTGTAATCTATACAATATTATCATGGTCAATTCAGTCATTAGCAATACACTCAACTAGCTTGGTCACGTACATAATATTAATATCACAATTCACTATATATCGGACTCTCATAGGTCCCATCACACAAATAAGGGCATTATTGGCAGCATACCCCAAGTATAATACTCCTCCAACTCAATACAGGATTAGAAGACATACAAAACAAAATTTTCGATATCCCTAAATACTTACAAACAATATTTTGCATTAGTTTTGCATTCCCTACAGTATATTATGTACAAAAATTAAAAGTTGTGATTCAAAGCTTTATTTTACTAAAAATGGCAATGATATTCCAAAAATGCTTCAAAGCATTTTGAGAAATCCTAGATTACATGTCCTGCATAAATTTATGACATAACTCATGGTTAACATTTGGTTTATTTTTTAATATTCAAATGCACATGGTGGTTCAACTAATTAAAGAAATATTTTTGTCAATGAAAAGGAATTCGTACTGAAATCTGTGGCTGTCCTCAATAGTGATATTGCTGGTTTTACAGTTTGTGATGCAAAATTATTGCGAGTTAAATGCATTTGAGTTAATAACTACCCCAATTTCCAATTATTTTCTAAGTAGCATCTCCTGTTCATTTCGATGTCATTACTTATTTTTTAACATGGTAAGAAATTTTACAACCCAAGAACTTGCTTATACCTATTGAATTGAATATCAAATTATCATTTTCCTGTAGATTAAAATATGTAATAAACCAAGAAATTCTAGAAACATCTCAAAAAATAAATGTGTGGAATGTTAATGAAGATTATATTTAGTTTTTGTGAGAAATATATATTTTTAAACTGAAAATATTAATTGTAATTCAAAATAAATCTATTAAAATTGCATCCCATACTTTGAGAACATATTATTTGATAAAAAACAATAATTTTACATGTTTACTGCAGAATATATAAATTTGAATGAAATTACAGATTTTATACCATCCAAATAACTTGTTCCAAATTCACTTAACATTCCAGATTTAGAAATTGCTTCTTTAAGGTATACTAGGACGAAATTTTGCCTGCATATTAAAAGCATTTTAATTGCAGTGTTAGTTTTACTGTCAGGTACATATCTATTGGAATACATTAAATCGGCCAACAAGCCGAAAATCGTTTTGAAATCATGCAAAGAAAACCAAGTAGGCATAGCAAAGAAATGTTTTTTACTCTTAGATGGTTAGAAGCATATCTTAGGACTACAATAAAATGGTGGTATAGAAAGAAAACTCAAATGTCACAAACTAAAAATCAGTATACAAGAGTACAAATACAATAACATGAAACTGATAAAATAACATGTAACTCCATCAAATGACATCACACCTTCCTAAATAAAGCAACAACTAAAAGTGAAGATCTGTTCATTTAACTGATAATTCTATTTAATTTTAACTAACCATGCAAATCAAATTAGGCATTGATGCATGTTTTAATAAGGATTAAAAAATTTTAAAAATACAAATTAACCAGTAAATAGATTTAGAATTTTCTTTTGGCTCCTGTTAAGTTTACTTTTCTAAGTTGAGCCACTTTTTTAACAAAGGTACAATGTTTCATATCTTGTAGCAAGGAAAATGTCAAAATTTATTCTATTTGAGTTCACTAAGATTTGGTTAAGTTTTGAAATCAGTTGTTACAGTAAGTACTTTTAATGTTATTTATCAATACATTAAGCCTTAAAAACAATTAACTTATGTAATTAATTGAAATAAAGCATGCATAATGCAAATAAAGAAACGAGATACTGTAGAGGTAAATACAGAATTGGAGAAACAAAAAATATATTGGAAGAGCTGGCATAAAATCATTTATAAATAAATATATTTTGCTTATTTATTACAAAAATTTAAGTATTTTGACGATGAGGTTATACTAAACACGTGCCAGACCGAATATAGAAAGATCAATTAAGATTCATAAGTTCCACGTTCTATTACATGATTATATCACACCATGATTAAGTTCAAGATAAATGATGAAAATTTGGATTATTACAGCTGTTAATAATCTTGATCGAATAGTTTGACGTAAATACACTGCAATAAAACGGGTCAGTATTTAGCAAATGTCTTATACTGGATGCTTGTTTTGAAAGACGATTACTCGCCAATTGGTGTCTTAGATTAAGAAATTTGACCAAATTTTTTTAAGGCATTTTGAAGAGAAATATAAATATCACAAATGTAACAACAGAAAAGTTTCACAAAAATCATTTCTCACCTCTTCTCGTGAAGATGCAGCTAAAGCACATGCCACAAACAACGTAAAGCAGATTAAAATACTGAGCTTCATAGTTGAACTACGGATGGGTATCGTTTCCTACAAATCGGAAAACGACGATGTTTAAAAAAATCTTTCGCTAGATCACCAATTTACACTGAACTACAACACAATGTCAAGCATACCACACAACAGCCAGGCCAATGAATGTGTCAATAATAGGATCGGCTGATCGGATCGTGGAGCTACTCAAACAGATGATTCAATGAAGATGAATGATATGACAGCGCTTTGTTTTACCGATTATCAACACTGGATGGCGATAACTTCATTCACAAACTTGAAAATAAGCTTTAATGATCGGGAGAGTCATATACACCCTCTGACTGTGGCAAGAAACACCCAGAAATTTGGGATTACGCTTCGGTTGCCAGGTTCAACCACTATACTTTGCTTCTAAGGCTGTGACGCATTTCGTCCCAGCTCTGCAAATCGATATCTCGAGAAGAAAAGAAATACTGCAGAACGGCAACAGCTCCGCTCAACGTTTCTCGGTATTGCGTATCCGTTATTAATTTTTCGGAAATTACTTTTCAAATATTGCACCACAAGCATTTTTCGTTTCTGATCGCTGCTGCACGTTGGATTACGTCTTGAGAATGAGAAATTTCGAAAAGGAAATTCTAAACTGGTGACTTTTCGGGTAAAATGCAGTTTGCTAATTCATTCCAAATAAAATAATGCCAAAAGAGAGTAATTATTATTTTTCGATAAGAACAAAAAGTCTCGATTTATTAACGGCTTAATTCTCAAGATATCTTGGAATCTTGAGAATCTCTTCATTATGGAACACTGTTAAATGGAAACTGCCGTTACTGTGGCTTAAAAACAATGTGGAAAAGTGGTGCTTTTAAAAGAAAAACTGCACATTCTTTTCAACACTGAATGACCAGTAATCTGAGTCTTGTTGGAAAGTGTTTTAATAATTGAGATGATAATTTTTCATTTACGAAGAACTTACTAAAAAAACGCTTTCTTACGAAGAAATTATTCTAAAATTAATCAAATACTTGCTTTCCTTATATGTCAACTAAGTGTTTCAAAAGAAATTTTTTTGCATGAAATACTAAATTTTTTTCTTACAAAAATATAATTAATTCATTTTTAGTCTTATCTACTCAAAATCTAAAATAAAGATAATAATGGAATTTATACGAAGAAAAAGAAAAAACTGTCAAATTCATTTTGTGAAACAAAAATAATTTGTGATAAAGAAAACTTTTCTCGTAGCATTTGATTTGCATATATCATTTTACTATGAATCGAAATAACGAATCTAGGAAATGATATACTATGTTTGATATTTTAGATTATAGATGGCGACACATTACATTACCTCCATTTCCATAGAAAAACTAACGCTCTGTACTGAGAACTGTCAAAGAATAGATTTTTAAATACTTTGTTTTGAAAAACGTGAAAAGCCGAAAGATAGGCACGAATTTTACAAATATACCAACCTCAAGTTTTCTTTTTTCCACGCAAAAACTAGTTTTCTCAAAACAAAATTGGTCCACTGACAGCCCCTTCATATGTAAAATTGGAATTTTTGTGTGTGCATAGGGTTATTTCAAAGGTGCTCGTGAAAGAACGATAATTTGAAAATTAAACCTCTTAGAGGCCAATGCTTTATAGAAAGATTATTGTGGATCACAGACCTATTTGGAAAATTTATAGACAGAAAAGGCGAAATTTCAGTTTAAATTTCCATTTACATGTTAAGTGTGAGGTGCAATGAATCGGCGATCAGAAAGTCAGAAGAAACAAGCAATTCATTGAACGGGTCTATTTGGAAGGACCCTAAGATCTTTCTTCAAAGGGGCTCGTGAAAGGAGAAGTTGAAAATCGATCCTCGAGGGGTTAAGGATATGAAGGAACATTATTGAATTAGGTAACCTATTAGGTTGGCGATGTCGGAAAGTTATTAAGATAACAGTGGCATAGGGGCCCAGAGGACAAAAGCAATGAAACGAAGACTAGCGGGTGAAAAAGGGAATTAGTCTGGAATAGTAAGGTAGGTTGATGTTCCACTGGAGCAACACAACGGGCTATTGGCGACAGTCCGGGATCAATTTCGAAGGGAAAGATCCTTGAACAACGCCTCGTAGTTTTGAATCACGGTCAGATGACGAGAACAACTTCTGAGCAGACACCCCACTCTCCAAACTTCCACACCACGCCAACGTGACAGGAACATAAACGGACTTATCTGTGGCGAAAATTATATTTTAGGGAACTAAATTTAACATCATTTCATGTATAGAATCCTTTTGCAACAATCAAAGCATATTTTTTGAATAAAATAAGAATTACTTAGTTAATTGACAGTTTATTAAATGGATTATTCACCGCGAAATGTGAAAGTATGAATTCTGTTTCTTCTTTAACTTATCCACCTTTCATGTTCGCATATCTACACATATCAGGTTTAAAAGCGACAAAATGATAAAAAGAGCATTTCAGGTAACATAATTTGTATGTTTGTTTTCTGCTTATTTGCTGTCATCATAAATATTTCGCGAACACAACCATTAGTGAATTCTGTATTCGGGTATACTGGGAATGTGTCACTTTTTAAGCTTGCAGTATTCTCAGGGCCGTTCCTAAGATATTAGCTGCTTTCGTGCTAATCTCAACAAGCCACTCTCTCTTCTCTCCCAATTGACTTTCTAAAAGAACGCCCTTCATCAAGCACGTATTCAGAAAATGATTTTGGGACGTCCATTCTTTCTCCCGGTTCCCTAAATGCAGTAACATAAACCCTCCAAGTGCTTTCGACGATCAAGATCTGACCAATTTTGCTAATGACAAGAAATTGCCGATTTTTTAATGACAAGATCAAAATCTGGTCAGTTTTCCTCTAATGATGAGATATCTCGTCCATCAAGATCTGGTCAGGTTTGCTGATGAGACGAAATACTTCGTCAAGACAACCACCAGGAGGGTTAAACGAGCCTTGCATTTTTTTTTCATTTTTAAACTGCTTAAACTTCAGACTTCTGACAAATTCTGACGTATCATTTACCTAGTGATTTTCGAAACCGAGTGATTTCTAGGAAGAATTCGAGACCTGTGGGCTTCCTTCCTGAATACAACTCACCCTTGATTAGTTTTTGAATATACTGTGTGTGATCCAGTGGCTCTATAATTTTTCAGTCCAAGGACCCCTTTATTTTCGCGAACCCTTGATATTTTTTATTCAATGGGGCACACAAGATCTTGCAAAAAACCATGGTGATTGTTATTTTTTGCCTTAATATTGAACCTCAGGTATTTAGATCCATGTTAAAAAAGGTTATAAAACGATAAAATTTCACATTGAGGATTAGTGAGGACAATTTAAAGTTCCGAAGCAAGAGAAAAACGGATATTAAATAAACAGTTAATATTATACAAACGCTCATTTATTAATTAAAATGTATTAAAATCAAAAAGGTCTTAGCTATCTTGCAAAATTATGCGAGATAAACATTACAATATATACTTCAATCTTAATGTGAACAATGAAGCTGCTCATTAACAGTTAGCTCAGAAATGTTTGATTTAATGTCTGATAATTTCAATATTAAGTCATTCTCAATTTAAGTCTGAAATTAATGAATTCTGGAAACCCCAACTAATTGTTTTATATTCTAAAATTGAGTAAAAGAACACAAAAGTAGGTAGATATTTAATTAACGTCGCACTAGAGAGAAAAACAACGGGCTATAGGTGACGATCAGGGATCAATCCTGAGGTGAAAGATCCGAGGACAACACGTAATTTTGAACCACTGTGAGATGACGAGGTCACACCTGAGCTGGCACCCCACTCTCCAAACTTCCACGCCACGCCAACATGAGAACATCTGAGGCCCCGACAGATTTAACGTGCACCAGCCCCCTTTGTACACGATGGTCTTTGGTTGGATTCGAATTCGCAACCCTCCGGTTGCTAATCCGCTACACTTCCAACATGGCTACAGGGCGGCCCCACAAAAGAATTGGAGAAGATGAAATATTTCATTTGTTGTTAAAAAGGGTTCTCTATTTTGGTTAATGAAATATTCCATGTGTTCCGTGGGCCCCCCGGGGATCCATTGGGAACCACATTTCTAATTAAAAATATATGCTTATTTATATAAGTCACTTTTATTACAATCACAAAAAGAAAAGACAAAGATCGAATAAGTATACATCGAAGTTTAATTTTCTGATATTAATTTCTAAGTTGATAATAACTGAGAATTTGTTTCTGGACATGTCTATTTAAAGTTGAAGACCCCAACATTCCACTCAAGAAAGACACTTCCTTACTTCTACCACTTGAGGGGTTCAAACGCATAATTTGACCTTATAACCTACAGTCTTCCCTGTATGACTTCTAATCAATTTTGACCTTCTTGAATCGTTCCAAAGGATTCTATTCCAAGAAAATGAACAATAGAAACTTTCCAAATAACTATATTCTAAGGAAATGAATCTTTGCAAAGGATTCTATTTCAAGGAAAGGATCAATAGATCCATTCTTAAGGACTCCATTCTACTAAATGAGCCAACAGAATCGTTCCAGAGGATTCTATTCTAAGAAAGGGAATAAATAAAAATGTTCCAAAGATTTTGTTATAAGGAAAGGAGCAATAGGAATCTTTCCAAAGGACTATATTCTAAGCAAATGAGCAAAATAATCTTTTCAAAAGATTCTATTCTAAGGAATCTATTCTAAAATATGAGTCAACAGAATCGTTCCAAATGTATCTATTCCGAGGAAAGGACCAATAGAATCGGCCCAAAGTAAGATTCTATTTTTAGAAAAGAATCTTACTTTGGGCTCCAATAGAATTTCTCTAAACCAATAGAATTTCTCTAAAGGTTGAAACAATCTACGTGCTTTAGAAAGATGTGGTTATTTAGTCATTAAATGTGTTGTTGGGGAAAGGCAGCACTTCACTAGGCGGAAATTTAGCTATATCCAGAGGGTTATACCAAATTAAACGTAAACAGACGCTTAGTGGAACTTAGAAAACGCAATAACATTCAAATTTTCATTTCGGCGTAAATATTAAATTTCTAACTTTGGTCCCCATGCAAAATGAATTCCTGGCTACACTACTAATAGAAGCACCCGAGCAGTAATAACGGAACGTTTCTTGGAAAGAAAATGAAATCGTTCCTCATAACAATGCCACACTCCCGGAAAACTTTCAGGAAAATCGTTTTCCGTTTGATTTCGAAACAAACACATCCGCAATATCCGGGATTGACCGACCTGAGGCTCATACCCTGCCCAGAATGTTATTTTTTATACACCCCTAGTCACATTTGAATCTACTACAAATGTTAAAAGTAAAATAAATAGAAATAAACTAAATATAAATGTGATATGGAAGACAATATCAAACCATCCACCACCATTGTGAGCGTCCCCGTTCAAGCACTTCGTGAATTTAATTTTTAGTACTTGTGTGTAGCTACTAGCGTATTCGTAAACATTATTGTGTTCATAAAGGAAATATAAAAGAGTGAGCAATGGTAATCTTTACATACACAAAGGAAGTGTAAAAGTGAGCAGTGATAACTTGTTTATGTGTTCAGGACCATGCGACCAAAACAAATAGTAACGTTAGACTACTTCCGCTGTTAGGTGGAACCAACATTCATCATCTGATTTGTCCATGGGACGGGAGGAGACGCTCATCCATTGATACATCATCTGATTGATCACCTGATAGTAGTAGACTGTGGCTATTTCACAGAACAGTCACGTGACTACTAGTCGATATGTTGGTCACACACCTCTCAATAGCAATGCTTAGTCTACTTATATTTCACGTCTATATTTTAATGTGCCTAGGATCATGCGACCCAAACTAGTAACAACGTCACCCTTAGACTAATTTCGTTTGCCGGTGGAACCTAATATGCGTCATCCTATTGGTCCACGGGACGAGAGAAGACGCTCATACTTTCCATCCATTGATTCATTATTTGATTGGTCCGCGAGGCATATTAGTACACTGGCGATTTCGCCATTTTTGTATCCACTCCATATAAATGCTCATTAATACTAGTAACAACCCCTGTCATAAGATGTTATATCGCCAAATGAAGCAATAGGATACCAAATCGGCCAACTAAGTCAATTTCCCAGAGTCACATTTTTTGAAGCTCCTCTCAATAGACTTAGCTCAGTCTACTTATATTTAAGGTCTATTGTGTCTTGATATTATATTTATTAAGCATGCGCAAACTATGATATTAGTGAACTCATTTTTAATTCTGCTTGTGAAAAATATAACCATGATATAGGATGGGATGAAAAATTATTTTCAAATTTGGAAGAATCGGGAGGAGTCTAAGAAGGTAGTTGATCTGCGCTCTTGTAGTTTTGTATCATCCTAATCTATATATATATAAAATAGGATGTGTCTGTGTGTATTTTCTATACAAATCTACACCGTTTGACCAATCCACACCAAATTTGGTACACTTATGCTTTAGAACACTGCGGTCAGCATAGGCTAACTCTTAACCCACGTTCTATTGGCCCTAGGGGCTAAAAACTATTCGAAATCGCCATAGAAATAACATTGAGCACAGATTGATTGCTTTAGGCAGTGTTGATCGAAAAACAATTTTTTCCGAAACAAATTAAATTACAATATTTATGTTTGAACTGACTTTTTAGTTCTTCCCATGATGTAAATAAATTATAGATATTTTATTGATGAAGAAAGAATATTTTAAAATATTTATTTTTTCAAGGAAATTCAAGGAAAGGTTTTCAGGAGTTCAAGGATGATTTTCAAGGAACGTTGGTGTATATTGCGACCAACTTTCCTTGAATAATTTATTGAATACGTAATGATATGTAGAATTCTGTTTCATAAGCTTTTTAGGCAAGGCGTGTAACTTATTATAAAATGTCCGGAATAGATACAGGTGAATCCTCCGTTGAAAGCAGTGATTTTTTTTCTTAAAAATTCTGTAAAATCGACCTTCTGCCTTTGGAAAAAATTGTATCTATTCAGTTTAATTTGTCTACACCGATTACATTTATTTCTAACCCAAGCACCGTTATTCCGAAAAGCACAAACGAAAAACTCATTGATCATAAAAGCGTAATTTTACTACTCGGTATCTGGCAGCACCAGAATTAATGTTTACTTTTTTTTATAAAACTTTGTAGAGCTTACTAGAAAGTTGGGGAAACGGAAACTTCCTTGGACTCATGATGGAGAGCATTTACTTTGATTTTATACTATACATTGATTTGATTCATTTTCCTGTCTAATAGAAGATTCGGATAAATACCTGGGCAAAAGCTTTGAGCATTACTAAATCTAACTTTTAATTGATTGTATAAGTATTTCCTACTTTATTTGTAACAGGTGTAATGTGCATTATTGAATTAAAGTTCATTATTAATATTTTATTTCTACGATGAATTTTATATTTTTACATGAATATTATGAATATTTGATTTATAAAAAAAGGAAATTTAAAATATTTAATTTTTCATAATCTACATTTTGTAATGGAACACGAAAAACTTCATCTCATTATTTATAAAAGCATAATTTTGTTATTTTATATTTGGCAAACCAGAATGAATGTTTTATTATTTTATAAATTTGGTTTAGAATCCCGTGTTTGTCTATTTGAGTTAACACAGCAAAATGTTGTAGTCATATTTGAGCATTACTAAATTTCATAAATCATTATCGTCTTTATCAATATTTTCAAATGTCTTTTTTCGAATTGCTCTATTTCAGAATACACTCAGGCAGTCGAAATTCGACACTTTGCGCATCTTTCGTTTTTTAGAATTCTGCATTTTTTCGTCAGAATTTCCTTTCTGTTTGTATTTAGGTCTTAATCTTTTACACATTGCAATATATTCAGGAATTAAATGTATATATTTGCGTCCGAAGTATAGTGTAGAAGCTATGAAAAAGTTAAAACGTATTTTCCGTACAACTTAAATGATTGCATTTTTCTGTGAAAGAAAAGTGATTATTCTAATCCACTTTTCAAGCAACATTTAACCATTTCAACCCGAGCAACGCCGGGTAATTCGGCTAGTTTATTAATAAATGAGGCGTTGACGTTGAAAAGGAGGTAAGTGCCAAAAACTAAATTTTACAAGACAAGCAAAAAACCATATAGGAACATAGGAAAAGAAAGTAACACCCATTTTCAATTCATAAATTTTTATTAATTATTAAATGATTAATACAATTTATGAGTTGAAAACGGGTGTTACTTTCTTTTATTACATGCAATTATTTCATGTCAATCTTCTGATACTCTGTTCATCCAAAAAGCGATTATAGAATCTTCATCGCCCCAGGTGAATTAGAAACCGACTCGGATCACCACGCTATCTCCCGACAACCACTGATCTAAAAAAAGTCCTTGAAATACATAAATTCTAACTAGCAGTTTTGATTTTAACCTTTTCTTGTGTATTATCATTTTAGTACAAGCATGAGGGGAGAAATACATTCAGTAGCGTAGCCAGAATTCAATTTCAGAGGGGACCATTTGGGTCATTTCAGTTTTTTTCTTGGAGGAGAGTCAATTGTTTTTAAAGGAATAATCTATTCGGCATATCACGTGGCGGATCCCTTCCTTATTCCTCTAACATAAATTTCAATGTATTTTTGTTCTACACAGTGTTTGCTTCTTGTATTAAGATACGTAACGCACGGATCTCATCTTTTGTTTCTTAAGCGTTAACAAAACTGAAATAGTTTAATATTAAAAGTACAGTTCTATCACATACTTAACAGTACTACCAATCCAAAATTTCAATGTATTTTTGTTCTACACAGTGTTTGCTTCTTGTATTAAGATACGTAACGCACGGATCTCATCTTTCGTTTCTTAAGCGTTAACAAAACTGAAATAGTTTAATATTAAAAGTACAGTTCTATCACATACTTAACAGTACTACCAATCCAAAATTTCAATGTATTTTTGTTCTACACAGTGTTTGCTTCTTGTATTAAGATACGTAACGCACGGATCTCATCTTTTGTTTCTTAAGCGTTAACAAAACTGAAATAGTTTAATATTAAAAGTACAGTTCTATCACATACTTAACAGTACTACCAATCCAAAATTTCAATGTATTTTTGTTCTACACAGTGTTTGCTTCTTGTATTAAGATACGTAACGCACGGATCTCATCTTTCGTTTCTTAAGCGTTAACAAAACTGAAATAGTTTAATATTAAAAGTACAGTTCTATCACATACTTAACAGTACTACCAATCCAAAATTTCAATGTATTTTTGTTCTACACAGTGTTTGCTTCTTGTATTAAGATACGTAACGCACGGATCTCATCTTTTGTTTCTTAAGCGTTAACAAAACTGAAATAGTTTAATATTAAAAGTACAGTTCTATCACATACTTAACAGTACTACCAATCCAAAATTTCAATGTATTTTTGTTCTACACAGTGTTTGCTTCTTGTATTAAGATACGTAACGCACGGATCTCATCTTTTGTTTCTTAAGCGTTAACAAAACTGAAATAGTTTAATATTAAAAGTACAGTTCTATCACATACTTAACAGTACTACCAATCCAAAATTTCAATGTATTTTTGTTCTACACAGTGTTTGCTTCTTGTATTAAGATACGTAACGCACGGATCTCATCTTTTGTTTCTTAAGCGTTAACAAAACTGAAATAGTTTAATATTAAAAGTACAGTTCTATCACATACTTAACAGTACTACCAATCCAAAATTTCAATGTATTTTTGTTCTACACAGTGTTTGCTTCTTGTATTAAGATACGTAACGCACGGATCTCATCTTTTGTTTCTTAAGCGTTAACAAAACTGAAATAGTTTAATATTAAAAGTACAGTTCTATCACATACTTAACAGTACTACCAATCCAAAATTTCAATGTATTTTTGTTCTACACAGTGTTTGCTTCTTGTATTAAGATACGTAACGCACGGATCTCATCTTTTGTTTCTTAAGCGTTAACAAAACTGAAATAGTTTAATATTAAAAGTACAGTTCTATCACATACTTAACAGTACTACTAATCCAAAATTTCAATGTATTTTTGTTCTACACAGTGTTTGCTTCTTGTATTAAGATACGTAACGCACGGATCTCATCTTTTGTTTCTTAAGCGTTAACAAAACTGAAATAGTTTAATATTAAAAGTACAGTTCTATCACATACTTAACAGTACTACCAATCCAAAATTTCAATGTATTTTTGTTCTACACAGTGTTTGCTTCTTGTATTAAGATACGTAACGCACGGATCTCATCTTTCGTTTCTTAAGCGTTAACAAAACTGAAATAGTTTAATATTAAAAGTACAGTTCTATCACATACTTAACAGTACTACCAATCCAAAATTTCAATGTATTTTTGTTCTACACAGTGTTTGCTTCTTGTATTAAGATACGTAACGCACGGATCTCATCTTTTGTTTCTTAAGCGTTAACAAAACTGAAATAGTTTAATATTAAAAGTACAGTTCTATCACATACTTAACAGTACTACCAATCCAAAATTTCAATGTATTTTTGTTCTACACAGTGTTTGCTTCTTGTATTAAGATACGTAACGCACGGATCTCATCTTTTGTTTCTTAAGCGTTAACAAAACTGAAATAGTTTAATATTAAAAGTACAGTTCTATCACATACTTAACAGTACTACCAATCCAAAATTTCAATGTATTTTTGTTCTACACAGTGTTTGCTTCTTGTATTAAGATACGTAACGCACGGATCTCATCTTTTGTTTCTTAAGCGTTAACAAAACTGAAATAGTTTAATATTAAAAGTACAGTTCTATCACATACTTAACAGTACTACCAATCCAAAATTTCAATGTATTTTTGTTCTACACAGTGTTTGCTTCTTGTATTAAGATACGTAACGCACGGATCTCATCTTTCGTTTCTTAAGCGTTAACAAAACTGAAATAGTTTAATATTAAAATTACAGTTCTATCACATACTTAACAGTACTACCAATCCAAAATTTCAATGTATTTTTGTTCTACACAGTGTTTGCTTCTTGTATTAAGATACGTAACGCACGGATCTCATCTTTTGTTTCTTAAGCGTTAACAAAACTGAAATAGTTTAATATTAAAAGTACAGTTCTATCACATACTTAACAGTACTACCAATCCAAAATTTCAATGTATTTTTGTTCTACACAGTGTTTGCTTCTTGTATTAAGATACGTAACGCACGGATCTCATCTTTTGTTTCTTAAGCGTTAACAAAACTGAAATAGTTTAATATTAAAAGTACAGTTCTATCACATACTTAACAGTACTACCAATCCAAAATTTCAATGTATTTTTGTTCTACACAGTGTTTGCTTCTTGTATTAAGATACGTAACGCACGGATCTCATCTTTTGTTTCTTAAGCGTTAACAAAACTGAAATAGTTTAATATTAAAAGTACAGTTCTATCACATACTTAACAGTACTACCAATCCAAAATTTCAATGTATTTTTGTTCTACACAGTGTTTGCTTCTTGTATTAAGATACGTAACGCACGGATCTCATCTTTTGTTTCTTAAGCGTTAACAAAACTGAAATAGTTTAATATTAAAAGTACAGTTCTATCACATACTTAACAGTACTACCAATCCAAAATTTCAATGTATTTTTGTTCTACACAGTGTTTGCTTCTTGTATTAAGATACGTAACGCACGGATCTCATCTTTTGTTTCTTAAGCGTTAACAAAACTGAAATAGTTCAATATTAAAAGTACAGTTCTATCACATACTTAACAGTACTACCAATCCAAAATTTCAATGTATTTTTGTTCTACACAGTGTTTGCTTCTTCTATTAAGATACGTAACGCACGGATCTCATCTTTTGTTTCTTAAGCGTTAACAAAACTGAAATAGTTTAATATTAAAAGTACAGTTCTATCACATACTTAACAGTACTACCAATCCAAAATTTCAATGTATTTTTGTTCTACACAGTGTTTGCTTCTTGTATTAAGATACGTAACGCACGGATCTCATCTTTCGTTTCTTAAGCGTTAACAAAACTGAAATAGTTTAATATTAAAATTACAGTTCTATCACATACTTAACAGTACTACCAATCCAAAATTTCAATGTATTTTTGTTCTACACAGTGTTTGCTTCTTGTATTAAGATACGTAACGCACGGATCTCATCTTTTGTTTCTTAAGCGTTAACAAAACTGAAATAGTTTAATATTAAAAGTACAGTTCTATCACATACTTAACAGTACTACCAATCCAAAATTTCAATGTATTTTTGTTCTACACAGTGTTTGCTTCTTGTATTAAGATACGTAACGCACGGATCTCATCTTTTGTTTCTTAAGCGTTAACAAAACTGAAATAGTTTAATATTAAAAGTACAGTTCTATCACATACTTAACAGTACTACCAATCCAAAATTTCAATGTATTTTTGTTCTACACAGTGTTTGCTTCTTGTATTAAGATACGTAACGCACGGATCTCATCTTTTGTTTCTTAAGCGTTAACAAAACTGAAATAGTTTAATATTAAAAGTACAGTTCTATCACATACTTAACAGTACTACCAATCCAAAATTTCAATGTATTTTTGTTCTACACAGTGTTTGCTTCTTGTATTAAGATACGTAACGCACGGATCTCATCTTTCGTTTCTTAAGCGTTAACAAAACTGAAATAGTTTAATATTAAAAGTACAGTTCTATCACATACTTAACAGTACTACCAATCCAAAATTTCAATGTATTTTTGTTCTACACAGTGTTTGCTTCTTGTATTAAGATACGTAACGCACGGATCTCATCTTTTGTTTCTTAAGCGTTAACAAAACTGAAATAGTTTAATATTAAAAGTACAGTTCTATCACATACTTAACAGTACTACCAATCCAAAATTTCAATGTATTTTTGTTCTACACAGTGTCTGCTTCTTGTATTAAGATACGTAACGCACGGATCTCATCTTTCGTTTCTTAAGCGTTAACAAAACTGAAATAGTTTAATATTAAAAGTACAGTTCTATCACATACTTAACAGTACTACCAATCCAAAATTTCAATGTATTTTTGTTCTACACAGTGTTTGCTTCTTGTATTAAGATACGTAACGCACGGATCACATCTTTTGTTTCTTAAGCGTTAACAAAACTGAAATAGTTTAATATTTAAAAGTACAGTTCTATCACATACTTAACAGTACTACCAATCCAAAATTTCAATGTATTTTTGTTCTACACAGTGTTTGCTTCTTGTATTAAGATACGTAACGCACGGATCTCATCTTTTGTTTCTTAAGCGTTAACAAAACTGAAATAGTTTAATATTAAAAGTACAGTTCTATCACATACTTAACAGTACTACCAATCCAAAATTTCAATGTATTTTTGTTCTACACAGTGTTTGCTTCTTGTATTAAGATACGTAACGCATGGATCTCATCTTTCGTTTCTTAAGCGTTAACAAAACTGAAATAGTTTAATATTAAAAGTACAGTTCTATCACATACTTAACAGTACTACCAATCCAAAATTTCAATGTATTTTTGTTCTACACAGTGTTTGCTTCTTGTATTAAGATACGTAACGCACGGATCTCATCTTTTGTTTCTTAAGCGTTAACAAAACTGAAATAGTTTAAT
This sequence comes from Meta bourneti, assembly GCA_933210815.1. Lineage (NCBI taxonomy): Eukaryota > Metazoa > Arthropoda > Arachnida > Araneae > Tetragnathidae > Meta > Meta bourneti. Next base: position 75,971,529 of record OW119927.1, on the reverse strand, counting down.
ATTAAAAGTACAGTTCTATCACATACTTAACAGTACTACCAATCCAAAATTTCAATGTATTTTTGTTCTACACAGTGTTTGCTTCTTGTATTAAGATACGTAACGCACGGATCTCATCTTTTGTTTCTTAAGCGTTAACAAAACTGAAATAGTTTAATATTAAAAGTACAGTTCTATCACATACTTAACAGTACTACCAATCCAAAATTTCAATGTATTTTTGTTCTACACAGTGTTTGCTTCTTGTATTAAGATACGTAACGCACGGATCTCATCTTTTGTTTCTTAAGCGTTAACAAAACTGAAATAGTTTAATATTAAAAGTACAGTTCTATCACATACTTAACAGTACTACCAATCCAAAATTTCAATGTATTTTTGTTCTACACAGTGTTTGCTTCTTGTATTAAGATACGTAACGCACGGATCTCATCTTTCGTTTCTTAAGCGTTAACAAAACTGAAATAGTTTAATATTAAAAGTACAGTTCTATCACATACTTAACAGTACTACCAATCCAAAATTTCAATGTATTTTTGTTCTACACAGTGTTTGCTTCTTGTATTAAGATACGTAACGCACGGATCTCATCTTTTGTTTCTTAAGCGTTAACAAAATTGAAATAGTTTAATATTAAAAGTACAGTTCCATCACATACTTAACAGTACTACCAATCCAAAATTTCAATGTATTTTTGTTCTACACAGTGTTTGCTTCTTGTATTAAGATACGTAACGCACGGATCTCATCTTTTGTTTCTTAAGCGTTAACAAAACTGAAATAGTTTAATATTAAAAGTACAGTTCTATCACATACTTAACAGTACTACCAATCCAAAATTTCAATGTATTTTTGTTCTACACAGTGTTTGCTTCTTGTATTAAGATACGTAACGCACGGATCTCATCTTTTGTTTCTTAAGCGTTAACAAAACTGAAATAGTTTAATATTAAAAGTACAGTTCTATCACATACTTAACAGTACTACCAATCCAAAATTTCAATGTATTTTTGTTCTACACAGTGTTTGCTTCTTGTATTAAGATACGTAACGCACGGATCTCATCTTTCGTTTCTTAAGCGTTAACAAAACTGAAATAGTTTAATATTAAAAGTACAGTTCTATCACATACTTAACAGTACTACCAATCCAAAATTTCAATGTATTTTTGTTCTACACAGTGTTTGCTTCTTGTATTAAGATACGTAACGCACGGATCTCATCTTTTGTTTCTTAAGCGTTAACAAAACTGAAATAGTTTAATATTAAAAGTACAGTTCTATCACATACTTAACAGTACTACTAATCCAAAATTTCAATGTATTTTTGTTCTACACAGTGTTTGCTTCTTGTATTAAGATACGTAACGCACGATCTCATCTTTTGTTTCTTAAGCGTTAACAAAACTGAAATAGTTTAATATTAAAAGTACAGTTCTATCACATACTTAACAGTACTACCAATCCAAAATTTCAATGTATTTTTGTTCTACACAGTGTTTGCTTCTTGTATTAAGATACGTAACGCACGGATCTCATCTTTTGTTTCTTAAGCGTTAACAAAACTGAAATAGTTTAATATTAAAAGTACAGTTCTATCACATACTTAACAGTACTACCAATCCAAAACTCAGGAGGGACATTATCAAACCCTGTCCTCTCTAAATGAATCCATCGGAGAGGTCTGAATTTAAAAGTGGAATTTTTTTCAGTTAAGTTCTTTTCACGTTTTTAAAAAGGTCTTTTTATGCTGTTTTTGGATCCCAGATTGTGAGCTGATAAATTGGCACATCTCGGTTGATCTAGGTACACGGGTGACTGTTATTGGCAAATGGTCTCCACTTTGGCGTGGTGTGGAAGTTTGGAAAGTGGGGTGCCGGCTCAGGTGTTGACCTCATCAATTGACTCTAGTTCAAAATCACGAGGTTTTGTCCTCGGATCTTTCCATTCGGGATTGATTCCGTACCGCTGTCAGTAGCTCGTTGTGTTGCTCCAGTGCGACGTTAATTTAACTACCCAACTACCTTTTAACCTAAAAATCTATATATATAAAGCAGAGTTGGTATGTGTCTGTCTTTCTTTCTGTCTGTTCTCTATACAAATCTACACCGTTTGATCAATCCACACCGTTTGACCAATCCACACCAAATTTGGTACACTTATACTTTGGAACCCTGCGGGTAAAGTAGGCTATATATTAACCCCCGTTTTAATTGTCCTAGGTGTGCAGAGGGGTTTAAAAAAAATTCGAAACTCCCATGGAAATAACATTGAACATAAAATGATTGCTTTCGCAACCCAGTTTGTTTTAGAAGTATTGATGGAAAAACAACTTTTCCAATAACATTGGTAGGCGGCACAGGTTTGATTCCTGTCAGGTGAATTCCTCCCTGGATGTATTTCTCTCCTTCTGTGTTAGTAAAACTTTCATTGTGTGTGTCTATTACTTGTTATTGTTCGTCTTGTGTCTGGCTCAGCATGGTCAAAACATGGCCCTTGCCCCATAAAACCCCAACAAACCAAACCAATAAAATTATTTTAACAGTATTTCTCGAAAAACTATTTTTTCCAAAACAAATTGAATTCTTATATTTAGGTTTGAACTGATTTTTTATTTCTGATAATTTATATTTGATTGATGAAAAAAGGATATACACCAGAATTAATGCTTTATTTTATAAATTTGATTTAGAATTCCGTGTTAATGTACTTGAGTGAAGACAGTGAAATGTTGCGGTTATATTTGGGCATGTCTTAAGTTCTATAAATTTGTGTTCTTTTTTGTAAATAAATCATTATTTTCTTTTTTGATAACTTTCAAACTTTTTTTGGAATTGCTCTATTCCGAAATATAATCAGGAAGTCGAAATTCGAAACTCTTGCTCATATCTTTCGTGTTTTAGAATTCTGCATTTTTTCAATGATCGGAATTTCGTTTCTGTTTGTATTTATGTGTTCTAATATTCTACATATTGCAGGATATATTATTTGAATTTTAAGGAATTATTTATTTTCTGCAAAATATCGCGAGACATAGGTAATTTTTTGTCGGTATATGTATATTTCGACCAACTTTCTTTAAGTCTGGCTGAATACGCAATGGTTTGTAGAATTTTATTTCATAAAAATAAATGAAGTATACAAAAACAAAATTTTTTTAAGTAAGATATGTAACTTCTTATTTTAAAATGACTAGTAAAGTTAAAATAAAATTATTTTAAAATAGGATAGTTACGTTAAATTAAAACAGAGAGCCATACGTTGTATAAATATCAGATATTTCTTCCTTGAAATACCAAAGATATTTCAAAGTCGACTTCTGAAGTTGTCACCTTAGAAATTTTTTTTTTCTAGTGTGTCTTACAGCAGGGAGTGCGATTAATATGAAATGGATTACATGGATAGATATATCATGTATACATATTTGCGTCCGAAGTAAACTGTAGAAGCTATGAAAAAGTTAAAACGATGTTAAAAATTATTTTTTCGTCTCTTATGCTTGCATTTTCCTACGAAAGAAAAATGACTAGTCTATTTACTTCTCAATCAACATTTAACTAATTCAACCCGAGCAACGCCGGGTAATTCTGCTAGTTAATTTACTTTTAAAATAACGCTTCAAAAATTGGTAGAAATAATACTGAGAAGGTTTCGAAAAGTCTGGTTTTTAGAAATTTACTTGTAATTTCTTAGACTTCATAAAGAACTACTTATTTGAATAAAATCCTACCTAGGGAATTACGTGTTATTACTTAAGTTTAAGAATTTAATTATAAATCTTTTATATATTTAGTACATTGAACAAATTTTAAAAACTGAATACGAAAATCCATAAACTATTAGTTAATATTATTAATATATAAACTATTAGTTATATAATTAATCCATAAACCAAGTTAGAGATTTTTTTATTGAATACTGTATGTAATACGGAACTAGTACCTGATTTAAATTCATAATTAGTCACTTCCTTCCGTTTAGGTTGTTTGTTTGAAGGATTTAATGGTGCAACTATATCTGGAGAAAGTGTGCGAAACAAGACAGACACACACATGCTAAGGAAAAACCAGAACTTGAAACTGGTATTGGGAATTATAAAAAATTTCGACGGTTGTGGTAGCCCGGTTGGAAGTTTCTTCTGTGTCAGTAAAACTTTCCTTGCGTGAATGCGTCCATTACTTGATGTCATATGTTTTGTGTTTGGCGCAGCTTGGCTCATATCGCTCCCTTTGTACCATAAGATCAAATTCAACCTATATAGGTAGGTAGTTGAATTAACATCGCAGTGGAGCAACACAGCGGGCTATTGGCGACGGTACGGGATAAATCCCGATCCGAGGACACCTCGTAATTCTGAACCCGAATCAGATGACGAATTAACACCTGAGCTGGCACCTCACTCTCCAAACTTCCACAGCACGCCAACGTGAGACATTTGAGGCTATGATAGATTTAACTAGCCCCAGCACCCATGTAAACGACGGTCTTTGGTTGGATCGAGTTTCGAACTCGCAAACCTCCTATTAATAATCCACTACTCTTCCAACCGGGCTACCGTGGCCCTCCAACCTAGATAGCTACCTAAGCATATTTAGTTGTTAATTTAAAATATGTAGAAATTGGTCTTTTCCATAATTTATACTTTTCTCCTGATTTGATCTGGGCTCAATGGGCTTACCCACTGAGCTAGCAGCCTGCTAGTTGTAGGCGGCCCAGGTTCAATTGCTGTTATTTATCTTGAATGTATTTCGCTCTTCTCTGTCAGTAAAAACTTTCTTTGTGCGTGTATGTCCATTACTTGGCGTCATTTGTCATAAGTTTGGCGCTGCTTGGCCAAATATGACCCTTACGCCGTAAAAAATATAACTAACCGAACCATAATCGCTTTGTACGCAGTGTTTTTAATTTAAAGCGGCAAACATAGTCAAAAGTTGCTTTTACTCTACTTTTAATAGGATTATTCAGCAACTCTAGACGTGAATAGAGCATTTAACAGGACCAGAGGAAAATAAAACGCCCGATATCAAAATGTTTATTATCTTCTATCTCTAAACTGTTTGTTCAAAGTATTATTTCAAACGAATTAAATATTTGCTGGAATTTCTGGAGAAATACTTGCGACTTCTTTAAAGTGTTGAGGCCCGTTGATTGCTAAGAACTGTATGAGAAGAATTTTCAGTACAAAACAAACCATGCAGACAGTGAAGATTTCATTTCTGAAGTTCAAATGCTCTCGCTTGATATATATCGGGGTTACCTTAAAATATAGTATATCGCCGTTTTGGTAACGTCTGGCGTTTAATTTAACTGGCGTTGACCAATCAATTATCATATATCAATGCGGAATTCTTTATTTGGAATTTTGTTTTGCAATGTTCTTAAATCGTATTATTAAAACATGCTAACTAACGTGACGTTCAGAATATGTACGTAACGCCACAAAAATACTAGCGCCATCTATGTTTAACTTGACAGAAAATGCCTCTCTTAGAATACTTTACAATTATTTGAATGTTCAGTAAAATCTGTGTTGGAAATCTGTATCAAAGACTGGTGTGTAGTTATCTCCGGTTCACTTTCAGCATCACTGAAAGTCAATTACATTCCAAGACCACTGGTGTTTGTGATCACACGTAACTTGTTAGATTGGTCACCCATACATGTTTCTATGCGTATTATTTTATCATGTCATTCATCTCTGAAATACAAACATTTTAAAAGTGAAAGCAAATCGAAGCTAGAAATAAAGGAATCCCGACAACGTAGTGACAAGCCTCAAAAGTATTTTTCATTAAGCCAAAAAAAAATTTAAGACGATGAAACCAATTTCTGATTGTTCGAATAAATGCGGTCTATTTGGAAGTTTGTGATAACATGACCTCTTGAATAGTGAATAATCCACATAATTTTGGAATTTTTTGAAACCTGAAAATTGTTAGTCTGAAGAAATTCGTGTTTTTATTGTGTTGCCCGGAGCTCTTCAAGTAGAGTAATTTTGCTATCAGAATGGTGGCCATAGCAAATAATACGTTGAATTTATACCTGCTATAATATCTGCTGAATTATACCTGCTATAATACCTGTAATTACCTTAAAACTAAATTTCATGTAATATATTTCTGAATTTATTCACTTGTTAGGATTGGCCAGTCTGTGAAGCGGCCAGAGTTATGTAGAGAAATGTAATCCTTAACACATGCTTAATTTAATAATGAAAATATCATTACTTTATTTACAACGTTTCTTAAATCACACGGGGAAAAGACAAGACACTTTTCTTAAAAAAGATCTAACAAAACTTTTCGTTTAAGTAAAGCCAGGGGAGTAGGTAAAGGCGGGGCACACCACCACATTTATTATTCTATTTTCATAGACCTATACAAGCCTATCAGTATTAAGATATCATGTTCTACACTCTTACCTTAATCTATAGCATTTTCACGAAGATTCTGTGTTTGCTAGGATTCAAACTCAGTAATGTAGAGTTTATGCATAATTTTATTACTTCAGGCAGTTTGTCATTGCAAATATTCCCATATCTAGCAATCTTATCGTTCTAATCAACAATAATTCACTCATACTGATGACATAATTCAGTGAAAAGTTGGTGCACAAGAGAAACTTAACCTTACATCTCGTTTGCAATAAATTAGAAAGAAATTTTATCTCTATTCAGCTTTAAAAATCAGTTGCTTTTGACATTTATTATGCATTTTTCTAGAAGCTCAAAAGAAAACGCATAACACCGATATTGATCGATATTAAAATTATAGAGATAAGGTCACAGAATATTTCTTTCAATTATCACATTCGATTTAATAGCTGTGATTATTCTCAGTCGTTTTAAAAGAAATCAGTGCGTACAGATGATTCAAGTATTTGCAGTGTAGTTTATTCCATGGATTTTGTTTTCGAGGGAATTTATGGGACAATAAATCAACGAGTGTTTATCTAAATGTCGCGGTGGGCATCTTTAAATACCACCCATTTTTATATGAGATAAGGAAAAATCAGGCTTTGGAAGCCGTCAGACTTTTGGTTAACGTTTCCTTCTTAACGTATATTTCTGACATAACTGAGCTTGTTAGTTATGCTAATTTGTTGTAAAGTAAGTCTTGATTTTATTTCCTTAACTTAAATGATTCCTTTCAAAAGTTCTCACACAAAGGTGAATGTTTTTATTTTTGCACTTTTTTAGTTTTTCTTTGTTTAGTTATTTTTATGGTTCACATCCTTTATACACTACATGTTTTGCATTCCTTATTTCGAAGTAAATTGGTTGTATTATTTAGCTCAATAGTCCGAAATCCTCCTGAACTAAAGTAAATTTTAGTCTTAGATTGTAAATTTGTTTTAATTTTAATTGCGTGTAACATTTCACCTGGCTGACTCCAACAAGTGCTTTATTTTCCTTGTTGAGGAAGAGACATTGGAACATATCTTGTTCGACTGCACCGGAGAGAACATTTTTAGAATTCTCGTAAAGAAAATTTGTGATTCATCTTCTATTCTTACTGGTTTTTCTAACGCTCATTTTATATATATTACTTCGCTGGTTTATAGAAGACATCGTGAAATCGGCGTTAATATAACGGACTTACGTATCAAGATGTAATGTAATTACGTGTAATATAGTTTTTGTCAAAGCTGACAAATTTATGTCAAAGCCATTAACCTAAGTTAACTATTAAAAAGTACTTTATTAACTTTCGACTGTACTGATTGGTATAGCCGCATATAATTTTACATCGTCATGTTCTAAACCATATCTGTTCATACCTATCAAATTTTGTCTATTTAATAACGTAAAACTTGGAGAAATCAAAATACCTTAAAACTCATAAACATAAATTATTTTATTCAATGACATTTGATTTCTAACTAATTTTAACAGATTTTAATAATTTTTAACAAAACTAAGACAATTGGAAATTAAAATAATTTCAAATCCTATACACAATTCATTATTGGTAAATTCACATGACATAAAATTTTTAAGATTATTTCTCAACTTATAATTTTTGAGCCTTTTCAACCAAATTTTTTCTTTTTAAGGTACGTACAACGGTGTATAACTGCAATAAATGATAAGAAATTAGGAGTAACAGAATTTAAATGTGAAGTCTCTTGGCTTTCAGAATACCGCACTTCGAATTTCAACCTATCATGTACTACAGATTTTTAAAATTCCTTTTTTAGCGTAGAGACAAAATATTTTTTTAGGATTTATTCAAAAATCATAAAACTTTATACTTATTTGTATAACCTTTTCGTTATTTTCCGCAGTTGAAAGTATTTAATTTCAAACGTCCATTGAAAAATTTATTCAAAACTGGTTCCATTTTTAAAATTTGTATAATAAAAAGACACAGTTGCACTTTATGAGTATAGGGGATCGAATAAACCTTTTCAACGTGGGATAAGGTCACATTTTTCGAATTTCAAACTAAATTATTGTGTTGGAATCTTGTTCCACTAAATTATGTACTTAAATACTAGGTCTGTCTGGAAAGCATCCAGAAATTGTTAATTTTATGAGAATGGTATGTGCGGCATCGATGGAACTTGGCAGCCAACGAGAGGAGAACATTGATTCTCAAGCATGATAAATTATAAACCCATTGAACGAATCAGTTGGGTATTAGATGTCCTTGAGTGAGCGTATGTTCTATAAATCCGTCGCACTCCCAATGACCGCGAGAGAGTAAAGCAACTTCGGAAACTATTCAGCTGATTGAGAAGTCTTCCCAACGGAAGATGTCAGCAACGTCAAGACCATGTTGACTGTGTTTTTTGATTTTGAAGGTGTTGTCCATCACGAGGACGCTCCTCCAGGCGAAACAATTAACCCTCCTGGTGGTTAACTCGACGAGGTGTCCCGTCATTAGCAAAACTGTTCGGATCTTGATGGACGAGATACCTCGTCATTACCAGAAAACTAACCATATCTTCATCTCGTCATCACCAAAAAATCTGCAAAATCTGGATGACGCGATATCTCGTCATTAGCAAAAGTGGTCAGATCTTGATGGACGAGATATCTCGTCGAAAGCACTTGGGGGGATTAATAAGAAGTACTACTTCGATGTTCTTCGTTTCCGATGGAGCGATTTCTTCGACGCTGTACGAAGAACATGGCCGCATTTGTGATCAACTGATGATTGGCAGCCTCATCACACAACGTCCGCCATTCATCACGTCGTGTGCAGAGTATTTTGACAAAACATCAAATCACCCAAGTGGATAGACACCCGTACAGTGCAGATTTAGTCTCCCACATCTGGCTTTTCCCAGAGCTAAAATTTCCTCTAAAATGGAAGCGATTTCAGAACGTGGATACGATTCAAGAGAACACGACGTGGGAGCTGATGGTGATTCCAACAATGGACTTTGCAGTGTTGAAAAAATGAAAGAGAAGGGAAGAAGTGTGTTGGTCTCGAGGTTTCTATTTTGAAGAAAAGTAGGAGCTAAAAAGTTATGGGTATAATATATCTTGTTTCATATTATATGGTTGGATACTTTTCGGACAAATCTCTCAAATTTATTAGACTGCACCGTGTTAGAACTGAATCGTTCTTGTTTTTTACAGACGACAACATTTGTTCTATATTATTGTTTCTTCCTTACTTTAACACAAAAATTTTCGAACGGTATCTTCATATCAAGGGTTATTGTTTGGTCAGTGTTATAGTATATGTCCTTGGTTATAAGCATAGCAAAACTAAGAAGCCATTTCAAAATTCATATAGTTTTACTGACACCGTTGAGTTCAGTATGTTGAATCAAGTTCACAAACTTAAAAAATAAATGAATAGTTGAACAGACAGTTGTACTCTCTACAAGTAGTACGTTATATGAAATATAATAAATAAAGTACTTAAAATGGCTTATCCTCGATTCTAAAGGCTCTAACAATGGATAATAAATTCAAATACGAAGAGGATATAATACTTAAATAACCTTTAAATGCAAAAATTTTAGCCAATAAACAGAAAAATATATATTTCGTAATAAGAGTTCAGAACAAACACAGGGAATTCACGATGACACAAACTGACACAAAACTGATATGATTTCAAACATATCAAATATTCGAAGAGTTGGAGCTTGTAGATAAGTGACAATACCAATATGCCCACAAAACTAGCAAAATAGGGATCATAAAAAGTACTCGAATTAATTTTGTTTGGATGATTCACAAAAAGCACACAAAAACTCATGGATGATCTTCATCTGGTACTTCCCAATAATCGGTGTCATCATACACCTGATCTTTCTTTGGAGGGTCGAAGACAGGTTGATTAATTATATAACCTGAAAAATAGAAAATGAGTTTTGTTACGCAAAAGTGAATAATTAATTCTTACAAAACAAATATTTTATAATAATAGTATAATTAACAGCAATTCATTTTCCTTATTGGAATTGGAGGGTTGCGAGTTCAAAATTAGATCCAACCAAAAACCATTTTTGGTGGGGGCTGGTTCACGTTAAATCTGTCATGATCTCAAATGCCCTCAAGTTGGCGGGGTGTGGAAGTTTATAGAGTGGGGTACCAGCTCAGGTGTTGATCTCGTCATCTGATCGTGGTTCAAAATTACCACGTTGTTTGGATCTTTACCTTGGAGATTGATCCAGGTGCAAATAACCCATTGTGTTGTTCCAGTGTGATGTTAATTAATTACCAACCTACCTTATTGGGATCCAAAATGTCTAACAATATACGACCCATTTAATGTAAGGTGAATGGATGGTGTCGAATGGTTTATGTCCATCGGCCTTCTAATGAAATGGAAGTATGTACGCTCAGCTTCATGCTATTTCTTCTGGTAGTTTGGTTTAAAGATCTGCCACGTGGTTGTGGGAAAAAGCATGTATCCTAATGTGTGACAAGTTATTAATTGGTTAAAGTGATTATCCAACGTGTTCAAAAGCCCAAGTCTGCTTTTCGGTAGCCAATCTGCACAAGGCGATTCGTAAGCCTACGTAACTTACCCTTCTGAGATCTTACGATAATGACTCAGTCCACATGCTCTGTCTATTTCAAAAGAAGGTCGATGGTAATGTCTAAGAAACACATCTTCCTTATCAGGCTATACTTGCGTTTATTACATATACTATACATATAATAATCCATCATCAGTTCCTTTTTGTTTTCATTTTTATTCAAGCAAATTTAAGGTTTCTTAAAACGCTGATTACGGACAAATAGAAAAAACGATAGTAGTTACGAAAATAGGAAAAATAGGTTTTAGGAACTTTTAATCGAAAAATTAGTTTTTGTATTGGTCTAGAGCTATTGAAAGGTTCCCTGCACTGGATTTAACTGCAAATCCCGAATTCAAAAATTCATTATGTAGCATTTCATATATTTAATTTTAGTTTTTTACTAACAGAATTACCCGACGTTGGTAGGGTTGAATTGGTTAAATGTTGATGGAAAACTGATCAGACTAATCAATTATGTCATAGAAAAATGCAAACATCATTTAAGTGTACAGAAAATAAATGTTTTAACACCATTTTAAGTTTTTCATAGCTTCTACAATTTATTTCAGACTCAAATACGAATATATACTATATAATATATCCATCCATATAATCCGTTTCACATTCATCACACCTCTCTTGCAAGACAAACAACAAAAAGCTATACTAAAGTGGCTGCTGTAGAAGTCGATTTTGAGTTTTGGAGTAATTACGAGATTCCTCTAAGTTCATTTCTATAAAAATGACGAATTTTCGGCGTATAGTCTTGTACTTAGTTTTACTATCAATATATTTTGACTTGTGGCACTCTTGCACTCTTGAATGCGATATTTCCAAATTTCATTATTATGAGAGGATGGCAAATTAAGCTGATACGATATGTATGATTAATTTATTTTGAAGCAAATACACTTTGTCCTTAAAAATTCCATTCAGCGGCAGAATAACTTAGCTTGTTTCAAAATTAAACACCATCTAGTATAGACAAAGCAAAGAAAATCGATTGCAATTTTTCAGAAAGTCGATTTCGCAGCGTTTTTAAAACAGAAAATCTCTGCTTTCAACGAATTATTCACATGTATCAAATTTGCAAAATAATAGCTTCAACTTGTAAAGTAAGCAACCTCGACCTTTTTTCAGTCACTTAACACAAAAAATGTTTCAGAAGTCTAGTTCGAATATTTTGAAACAGTTATATTATTCCAATATCCTGTCTCATTCAAAATCACCATCCACAAAGATCTTTCATGTTTTGGCGTATGGCAGTCTTCTTGCTACATTCTACACCTTTTCAAAATAGACTGACCCAAAGTCGATTGCCTTCTCGAAGTAGCCGAACTATACTTTTCTTTCCGCATTCCTAGTAAGCAAAGTACTCTGCCACCACTTATCTGTGATCATAGGGGAGATAGGACTCCAGTGTACGAACGAGACACAAAACATTCGGAGAATGGTCCGAGAAATGGCCTGAAAGTAATCAGTGAATGTTTCACACATACCACTGTTAACTATTCAGGCATTTACCTAAATTTCGGAATTCTGGATTCAGAGAAATTTTTTTGAGGAATCTAAATTAGTAAAACAAAGGTTTAATGACTCAAACGATGATAAATGCAAATTGCATTTATCAATCATCGACGTTTATTGATAGCATTGCGCAGAACTTTTAATGATGAATATATTTCATAACCATATCATGGATAACACTATCTGTATTATTTAACGCTATTTATAATCGACAGATAGAGAGGCTATGGCAATGAACTGGTACCGGTTTGAAGCGCTTCGTTCGTGTTTTGTTACACGAGTACTAACTATTCCAGAGTCTACGCCAATCATCTAGTATGTGATTATTATAGATTTTACGGCTAAACTTATAACAGGAATTTTGACATATGACATCGTCTAACTCCGTGAATAGCATGTGACTACTTACGGCCGACTGCCTATGACAAAAATCGATTCTTATTGAAATCATTTATATCGTTAAAAATACGGGGCTGTGGTTGCCCCTGCTGGAAGGAGCGGATTAGCAACCGGAGGGTTGCGAGTTCGAAACTCGATCGAACCAAAGACCGAAACCGTGCTAAAGCGATTAAGGTCCAGTTTAAGGGGATACATTTTTGGTTCGTTCTCCACTTAGAGGCCAACACAATAACCCTGCCACTTGTGTATTAAGTCCAGGACAGTAGGAGGCGTGGTAACCCAGTTGGTAGAGTCGCAGATCAGCAACCTGAGGATTGCAAGTTCGAAACGATCCAACCGAAGACTAGTGTACGTGGGACTGGTATACTTTAAATCTGTTGTGGCCTCGAATGTCCTCACGTTGGCGTGGCGTGGAAGTGTTTAGAGTGGGATGCCATCTCAAGTATTGATCTCGTCATCTGACTGTGGTTTAAAATTACAAGATGTTGACCTTGGATTTTTCCATTCGGGATTGGTCAAGGACCGTCGCCAATAACCAGTTATATTGATCCAGTGCGACGTTAATTCAACTACTTACCTTCCCCTTGGAGTGAGAAAAGATGCAATATTTTTGGGGTGCTGCCACGTTTGATTCCGGTTTACCTCAGCAACTGCGAGCGTAACACAACTGTGCGTTGTATCGTTTTAAAGCCCTTTTCAACAATGCAAAAACATTTCGCAGTAGTTTGAACTCAAGATTTTAAAAGGTAGAAGTCCTACACTCCACGCTGACAGGTCAATCAGAACTTAGCCTGTTTGGTTTCTTTATATTGTACAACTTTTCGAAATCTCCAAAATACGTATTTAAAAGTGTATATGCTTTGTTGATCATAAAAGCAAATAACACAAGTATAGTGAAGTAGGTCACTAGGATGTTAGATTAGGGGTTGAAATGATTTCTTGAGTGGTAATATTTCTGAGTGATTGAAGAATGCACTTACAGATGTTACATTTTCAGTAATTTTTATAACATCCATTCATTCATCATATCATTCAATCATTATAGCATACCCTCGGTGATATAAAAACAGGTTCTTTTACTTGATCGCAGCAAAAGAACTGTGAAGAATAGAACTCATGTTTTTGAAATTTTGACGTTTTATTGCTGCCGTAATCACTTACTAAACAGCACAAATCAGACATTCATATAGCAGGTAAGGTTGTTACCTACGGTTCTGTGAAAAAATTGAATGTTTGAATTCGGAATATTTCTTAATGTTTCCGAGAGTACAGTTTGCATACCTTACTAAAAATAACCCTTGTGGTTTGTACTGTTGTACAAACCATTTGATTGACGTAGTTTTTGAATCTATATTTTAAGCTAAATTGTTACTCTGCAATAACGCATCAACGGACCATCGACTGTAAGTGGTATATATAAGTCCTATTTATCATTTCTAAACTTTGCACCTCAAGGAAGGTAGTTGAATTTAAGTCACATTAGACGAACACAACGGGCTATTGGCAAAGGTCCAGGATCAGTCTCGATGGGAAAGATCCGAGGGCGATACTTCATAATTTTGAATCACGGTCAGATGACGAGGTCAACACCTGAGCTGGCACCTCACTCTCGAAACTTCTACACTATTCCAACATGAGGACATTTGAGGCCACGTCAGATTTAGCGGACACCAGCCTCCATATACACGACGGTCTTTGGTTGGATTGAGTTTCGAACTAGCAACCCTCCTGTTCCTAATCCGATATTCTACCAACCGGGCTACCGCGGCTCCTAATGCTGGAGAAAGACATTGAAATTCCATCTGCTGCAAATCGAAAATTCTCCGGGGGAGAAACAAAACAGAGAGCTGGCTGGTTTGGGGTTTTCTGTCCAGGGCCCATATTTGGTCAAGCCACGCCAAACACAAGACATTCTTCCCTTGGCGTATGTCTGTTCTGTGTCAGTAAAACGTTTCATTATGTGTTGTCTATTACTTGATATATGTCTTGTTTCTGTCGCAGCATGGCCAAATATGACCCTTGCTCCATAAAACCCCAAAAAACCAACCAAACAGACAACAATAACGAGGGTGGAAAAATAAGGCAGAAGGGTAAAACAGAAGAGAGGATAGATCACTCTCGGGTAACTCTGGGTTGTGATGCCCGTTCACACCAACTCTGAGGGCTAAAAAGAATGATATACCGAGGGTTTACTGTCTTACTTTCTACGTAATCCAGATCGTAAACACAATAGCCCCTTTCGCAATCATTCTTACTCTATTAATACGAAATTGCCACTTTTTATCAGCCAATATTAAATACAAACAAACAATTCGCGATCTCCATGGTGTCTTTGTTTTCATTTTCTGGAAAGGGAGGGAAGTACGACACGAGAGAACAATGATGGTTGCAAAGTTGCAAAGTGCGCCCAGATAGTGTCAAGAACGGAGCGGAAAAAAGTGGAGGTTTTATAATTAGAGCCAAATCTCATGAGTAGGAGGAGGAGGAGGAGGACGTTTCTCTCTTTAAGGGAACCAGAGCCAAAATCGTAAAATACGCAGACTGGCATTGTGCCTTCATGAGGGTTATGAACATTTTCGAAAGTGAAGAGTTGGAAAATTTTGTCTTGCATGAGCCTGGAGGGAATTCGGAACTCATTATTTCGAACCAGCCCTTAAAATAAACGCGGCCTTCGGACGGAATATATTTCAAAGCGTCAGAGATTATATATATATATATATAGAAAGCTCAGGTATGCTTTTATTTCTTGTACAGCAGTTACTGTTTTCCTCTAATGTTCATTTTATGTATATTGCTTCGCTGGTTTATAGAAGACGTGTATCAAGATGCAATAATACATCAGTCTATTAAAAGTATAATTCTGGTTTCTCGAATTGCGATATTATACATTTCAGAGAATATCTGTTTTTCAAATGAATCTGTCCCATTGATTCCTTTCAAACTACAATAGAACCTTGATTAACCGAGTGTCCGTGTTATCCGGGCCGAATCTGATATCGAGTTTTTTTAGTTACACTTCGAGCACACAAGTGTGCGTACTTAGTCTTTTAGCTGTCTGGTAAGTGGGCATGATTGGCTGGAGGTTTGATTTTTATGGCACACGATCCGAAAATGGATATGGGGCCGCGGTGGCCCGGTTGGAAGAGTAACGAACTAGCAACCGAAGGGTTGCGAGTTCGAATCCAGCCAAACACCGTCGTGTACAAAGGGGGCTGGTGCACGTTAAATCTGTCGTGGCCTCAAGTGTCCTCACGTTGGCGTGGTGTGGAAGTTTGGAGAGTGGGGTGCCAGCTCAGGTGTTGCCTCGTCATCTGACCGTGGTTCAAAATTACGTGGTTGTCCTCGGATCTTTCCCTTTGGGATTGATCCCGGACCGTCACCAATAGCCCATTGTGTTGCTCCAGTGTGACGTTAATTGAAATACCCCCCCCCCGAAAATGGATATAAGGGCCGCGGTCGTCCAGTTGGTAGGTAGGTATTTTAATCAACGTCGCAGTGGAGCAACACAACAGGCTATTGGCGACGGTCCGAGATCAATCCCGAAGAGAAATATCCACGGACAACGCCTCGTAATTTTGAATCACGGTTAGATGACGAGGTCAACACCTGAACTGGTACCCCACTCTCCAAACTTTCACACCACGCAAACGTGAGACATTTGATGCCATGACAGATTTAACGTGGACCAGCCCCCGAGCACGGTCTTTGGCTGAACCGAGTTTCGAACTCGCAACCCTCCTGTTGCTAATCCGTTGCTCTTCCAACTGGGCTACCTCGGCCCAGAAGACAAGAATTTTTTTAAAGGTTTAAAAGGTATGCAACTCACATTCGGATTTGTCGCCTAAACCCGTCGTGTTGCTCCAGTGTGACGTTAATTATAAAATACCTACCTACCACATTCGGGGGTATTTCAAGTAGCGTCACACTGGAGCGACACAACGGGCTATTGGTGACGGTCCGGGATCAATCCCAAAGGGAAAGATCCGACCTACCACATTCGGATTTATGATAAAATCATCACAAAAATACATAACACAAATCCGAACATAGATTATTGTTAATCCTAGCTTTATGATTTTTTCAGTAGCAGTAGTAGTAAAGTAGTACAGTTCAGTAGATGTGTGTGTGTGGGGGGGGGGCGTTCTGTACTTCGTAGACTTTTGTGTTACTATTATTCGAGTTTCTGGTTATCCTACTTGGCATCGGCCTATAGTACCTTGGATAATCAATGTTCTATATTTCTCTCTGAAATCGCCCCTTAAAATAAACGCTGTTCTTCGGAAGGAATATATTTGAGATCCTCAGAGATTAAAAAGGTATATTTTATTTATTTGTACATACGCGTTTGCTAAAAGTATTGAAATATTTCATTCTGCTTGCTAAAATTTGATATTTGATGCATTTAAGAGAATATCTTATTTTTCAAATGATTATTAGTCCCCATTAATCCCCATTATCGGCCATGATTCAAAATTACATGGTGTTATCCTCGGATCTTAACCTTTGATATTGATCCCGGACCGTCACAAATAGCCCGTTGTGTTGCTCCAGTGTGATGTTAATTGAAATACCTACTTACCCCATTGACAGCTTTTGAATTATTCTATTAGAATTGCTTCTGAAGTTTGGTTTTAAATTGTTAAGTTGACACTAAAAAATGTTTTCCTTCTATTTCCCGTAAATAACTCAATCGTTAGCATACTATGTATTTGATGTAACAGTGACTTCGCCTGGATATTTCGTTTACGCGGAGAAAGGCTTGTAATGAGTTACGAGTTGTAAAAAGTTTGCTCATGACTAGAAGGTAGCGGTAGTCTAGTTGGACGAGCAATGGATTAGCAATCGGAGGTTTGCTAGTTCGAAACTCGATCCAGGAAAAGACCGTCGTGCATACGAGGGCTGGTGCACGTTAAATCTGTCGTGACCTCAAATGTTTTCACGTTGACGTGGTGTGGAACTTTGGAGAGTGGGGTGCCAGCTCGGGTGTTGACCTCGTCATCTGACCGTGATTCAAAATTACGAGGCGTCCTTACTAGGGATTATTTCCAGACTGTCGCCAATAGCCCGTTGTGTTGCTCCAGTGCAACGTTAATTAACTATCTATCATGACTAGAAACCATTTTTATTCTGAAATATCGAAAGGGATTTGTATATTTTCCCACAAAATGACTTCACACATGAGGCAACCTTGGGTTGAGTTGATTTTAAGTACTCTTGTGTCTAGGATGGCTCACATCAACTGAACTCTAATTTCTCTTCGCCTAAACTAATTAGTACATATCTGACGGGCAGTTGTCTGCAGCTAGTCTCCAGTGTTTAAATGGGATTTAAAAACAATGATTAAAAACCGAACATTATTAAACTGGGTATTTAGGATAATCAGATTAGGGAGTTGCGATTTTTATGGATGTTATATAATCTTCCTGTTTTCGAAGTCAATTTATTAAACCCTGATAACTAACTAGTTTAATATGTATAAATTGATTTCGTGTAGGTTTCTGGATCTCCTTATTTGATCTAAGTAATAGATCGCCCATTAAACTACATGAGTGATACAAACTCTTGTCTTGTCCAAGGGCCGATATAGCCCGGTTAGAAGAGTAGAGGATTATCAACCGGAGGGTTGCGAGTTCGAAACTCGATCCAAAGATGTATGTGGCGGTTGGTGCACGTTAAATCTGTGGTAGACTCAAATGTCCTCGCGTTGGCGTGGAAGATTGGAGAGTGAGGTGCCATATCAGGTGTTGACATCGTCATCTGACCGTGGTTCAAGATTATGAAGTGTCGCCCTCGGTTCTTTTCCTGAGGGATTGATCCCCGACTAATAGCCCGTTGTGTTGCTCCAGTGTGACGTTAATTGAAAATACCAAAAAAAATACCAGATCCCCGACTATCGCTATTGTGTTGCTCTAGTGGGATATTAACTACCTACCTAAAACAGCTCACAAGTAATTTAGACAATAATTTTTCAACACATCAAGTAAATACCAATACACATGCCAGTTCAATACCAATAGATTGAGTAGCATTTATTCTAGTTGTTCATTGGGTGTAAGAATACCAAACTGAATATTGAGATTAGACGCGTTTTCTTGTTTAAATGAAAAATATGGTAAAATGGCCAATCATTGGTCTTTAAGGACTAACTTGTTGGACAAGAAAAAGGAAACTGCTCCTTTAGTGAGGTTTGATATTCTGTCTGGAAGTACATTATCTCTTACCAGTAGCCACTCCTCCAGCGATAGCCACGCCCAGTGTTGTGAATAAAGCTTTCAATTGAGCGTAAGCTTGACTTGCTTCAGACCATCCATCTCCAGGTTCTACATCTTTCAGCACAGAATGAATCCTGAAGAGTTCCGTGCTGTTCTCTGCAGGTGATCGTCCAGGATATAGAGTATACAAACTGAAATTAAACGAATCCGTACTTTACTAAAAGTATACTACGAATCAAAACATTAATATTAAACTTTATTGCTAGCTATAAAGCTTGTGATTCAAAGCAAGCAAAGATTGCAGGTAGGGAATTGAATTTACATCGCACTGTAGCACGCAACGAGCTAATACAATGATCGCAGACAATTATCTTAGGCAGACTTTGTTGTACCACAGTGGGTTCTTGCACACTACAATACAGAGGAGCTGACTTCCTTGGGAGAAAGGCACTGCTTTAAAAGCTCAAGCCCGGTTATAAACTGGAATAACATGCGACAAAATATTCGTCATGCACATGCGTGCAAGTGCAGAAAATAGTTCGTAACGTATGTCTATTTCAGCCAATTTAGTGTGTGTTGTAGGTCTGATCTTGAACCAATATATGGCTTGCATAATTCTTTGTTTAACGTAAATAGGCTAATCTCTTATACTGCCAAACTCTGAATTGCATCAGAGGTAGTCTAGTTGGAAGAGTAGCAGACTAGCAACCGGAGGGTTGAGTTCGAAACTCGATCCAACCAAAGACCCTCGTGTACGCCTGGGTTGGTGCGCGGCAAATCTATTCTGGGCCTCAAATGCTTTGACGTTGACGTGGACGTTTGGAGAGTGAGGTGCCAGCTCAGGTATTGACCTCGTTATCTGATCGTGGCTCAAAACGACGAGGTGTCCTCGGATACTTCCCTTCGAGATTGATCCCGGACCGTCGCCAAGAGTCCATTATGTTGCTTCAGTGAGATGTTAATTCAACTGCCTACCTACCTGAACTAAATCAGTGAGTAAGAAAAATATATAAAACTGAATAAACAAAGCTAAGGGAAAATCCCGGGAACGTCTTGCTAATTTAAAGTGCCTGATTCCAATCTCATACTTAAGCTGGTTGCTATTTCGTCTGTTGTCGGGTAACCACAGAGGTTGGTTGTTTTGGGTTTTGTGGCGCAAGATAAAAAAATGTATAAGCTACGCCAAACACAGGATAACAATGGATTGCAAGATATAATTATCACCAGACCAACACTAAAAGCATGAAGAAACCTCAGAGGAAATAGCTATATGTATAAAAAGTGGAGTGACCAATGGGACACTCTTTTATGTCCCGGGGACACCCTTTTATGTTCCCAGGATCATGTGACCAAAACTAATAGCGTGACTCTTAGACAACTTTCATCTGCCGGGTAGAACGAAACATTCATAATCTAATTGTTCCACGGTACGGAAGAAGACGCCCATCTATCGATTCATCATTTGATACATCATATTGATCCACGTAGTAAACTTTAGCAATTTTACCATTTTTGTCGCCACTATAGAAGTGCGCATTCACACATTCACCCTGTCATCAGATGTTCTATCGCCAAACGAGGCGATAGAACATCTGATGACAGGGTCAACCAAGTCAACTTTTCACAGAGCAATCTGACTACTAGTCGGCTTGTTCATCAGTTTTTGAAGCTCTTCTCAATGACATTGCTCAGTCTAACTTATATTTCACGTCTATGGGAATTCACCTCGACTCTCTCGCAGGGATTCTGGATGTCCTAGGAACACCTAAACACGCGCACTGCACTTAAAGATCTCAATTGTTGTCACCCTGCCCTCACTGTGTCTATTAGAAAATAGAAGGGGGTTAAAAAATCGGAATAATTTACAATGGGATGAGTGAACTTGCTCACAGATTACAATTCTCTCTTGCAAGCTCCACCTCCATTTAACCCCAGAATCATAATAGATGCTCTGACCGATGGCCAATTAGTTCACTCATCCCGGAGTCAATTATTGTGGTTTTTGATCCTCCTATTTTCGGTTAGACACAGTAAAGGCAGTGTGCAATTGTATGCAAAAGTATTGGGAGGTTAGAAGGCTTTATTGCTAATCTCCTTACATTTGTAAATAAACTACAACCAAATTTTGATTGAATTTTACGTTTCTGGAGGACAGGGATATGCATTTCTTTTCGGAAAAATCATCGAAACTTGAAATGTTTAGTATTGATTTTTTCCGCAAGTTTTTTTACCTGTAACCGTAATGAGCTTCAGTTGCCATTTCTGCCACAATGGCGCTCACCAATCCAGCTAAAATTCCCGGCATGCCATGAAGGTTATTGACGCCACAGGTGTCATGGATATGTAACCGTTTAACTATATACGGCTGTAAAAAGATAACATACAAGGTTTTATTATTGGAAATCAGTATGATTTTTGAACATTTACTTTAATTGACAACGAATGAATTGAAAAAGATATTATTAATTGTATTAACTTCGATGTATTCGGAATTTAAAATTATACACAATGTGTTCTCTGAGGAAAGTATTAGTGAAGTCCTTGGTAGGATGAGGGGGTTTTACTGTAAAGCTAAATACAAAGGGCCCTAGTGTTTAGGTAGCTTCTATCGTAACGTTTAGCGTAACTTGATGTATTACTCAAATGAAACGGTGATAACTTGATTTATCTCCGTTTCATACCAGCATGTAGCTGGTATGAAAAATTAATGCTAAACATCGTCAAAATGGTGATAAATCAAATTATTTTTTAATCTGGAGTATTTTATTCGGTAGTTTAGTTATGTTTACACTGAAAAACCTCAAACCAGGAAAGATAAAATGCAAAAATAATTAAATAATATCATTTTTATGAAAGCAGATATCTCATCCACTTTGAATTTGCATATGAAGAAAGTACTTTTTCACCCACAATTACATTACTTTACTTACGAAACTGAGAACGGGGCTGTTTCATACGTTGCAACCTAAATATATAAAAAGTATTTTCTTGTTGATTTCTATTAAAATTTCTGAATTAGAGCCAAAAGATAAGTTTCTATTCGCCTTTATCGTCTTATACAATGAAACGCGGTTGATGACACTCTTGAATCTTGAACTGATATCGGAAAGAATACAAAAGAGTTAACAATTAATGATTTTTTGGATAGAAATCCATTTTTCTGCTGATTATAAAAGTTCTACTGATTGCATTAAAACGGTTCATAAAATAATGTTTAGAGAAAGAACTACAAAAATTGTGCTTAATGTTAAAAATTATTACTTTTATGTAGCAGTTCTCAAACTGGTGGAACGATGAAGTATTAAAACTTTATAAATCGTACTTACAAGGAAAAATATTGCCTTTTGAAAATATTAAACCTAACTAATTTTACTATAATTAGTTGGGTTATTCATAGTTATCAATTGAGAAACAAGACATTCTCAACTTATCGCGGAAAGGTAACCATGTAATTATCTATCATTTTTATAAGAAAAGCGAATTTATTATAATGAGGCTCCCTTAACTCCAACAGAATCTTGGCCAATCTGAATCCAGTTAAAACTGGCTCAGGTAGATTCGGGTGCATTGAAGCTGAAACTCAACTCAAACAGTGTGAAAGTGGGAGACTCAAACAGTGTGAAAGTTTTTAAGACAAACAAGCTATAGCTTTGGTAAGCGGCTTTCCCGAAGCTATTTTAGTTAATTTCTACTGGATTAAGATTGACCTGTATAAAGTGGCATTGTTGGTGTTAAGATGCTACAGTATGAAAACTGATGGCTCGACATTTAAAAAAATATATACATCGGATATACAGAAAAGGTATCCAAATGGGATGAATAGGTAGTTCTGAGACCTCCAGTCTCCAATCATGGGTTTACTCCACTGTCCACCGTGGCGGAAGAGACTAGGACACTCCCGAATTCGTCAGAGATTGCTTGTTATTAAATAACATTGTTTTGCCAATTTAATTTGTTTTCGGATGTTTGAATTAGTGGAATTCTTTTGTGAGTCGTGAGTCTACAGAAGAATACAAATGTGAATCGCATAGTTGATGTAAAAATGTTTATGAGCAGCTGCTTTAAAGATTAAAATTTTAGGTCATTTTCGTTCTTACCGTTAAAAATCTGTAACCCATAGTAGATATGAGGCCCGCAATAGCTCCGACTATCATTGCTCCACAAGGATGTACCACCATGTTTGCCGTAGAGCCTATTGCAACACCACCAGCCAGAGTAGCGTTTTGGATGTGCACCTATCAACAAAACTACGTACAGTTATTACAAAAAAAACGGCATTATGAAGAGCTTTCAGAAGACTTATTCTACTTTTCGCTCTTAAATCTCCAAGTGGTTTTGAGGAGACATCTAGTTCATCAAGATCTGACCCCAATTTCGCTAATTAGACATCATGCCATCAAGATATTGATCTCGTCATCATAAATAAATCTTCAAGATCTGGTCAGTTTTCTTCTACTGACGAGATATCTCGTCCATAAAGACCTGGTCAGTTTTGCTAATGAGGAGACACCTTCGAGACAATCATCAGGAGGGTTAAACGAGTTTTGTTGATATTTGAATACATGCTCACTTTCTATTCCCCTTCACGTGATTAGACATTTTGAAAAGTTAATGAAATTCAACGTGTGCCCGATTCTTATCTCCTGTTATGTCTCACTGAGGTATCTTGTCATTAGCAAAACTGAACAGATCTTGATGGATGAGATATCTCGCCATTGCAAAAAAACTGACCAGCTCTTGACGGACAAGATAACTCGTTACTGCAAAAAACTGAGCAGATTTTGATGGACGAGATGCATCATCATTGTAAAAAACTGACCGGATCTTGGTGGACGAGATGTGCCGTCAAAGAAATTGACCAGATCTTGATGGACGAGATATCTCGTCGTTATAAAAAACTTACCAAATCTAGTTCTCGTCATAAAAATCGACAATACCTTAATTACGAGATATCTCGCCATTAGAGAAATTGGTTATATCTTGATGGATGAGATACCTAGTTGAAACCACTTAGAACAGTGGTTCCCAACCTGGGGTACGCGTACCCCTGGAGGTACTTGGCGATCCGGTTGTGGGTACGCGAAAACAATATTAGTAATGGCGGAAAACACGTAAAAAAAAAAAGTTAGTACTAGGGAAGGAAAGAAAGAATAGAAAAGGAAGTAAACATAGAAATTGATTGATCATTGCCCCGTCCACCCCAATCATATCACGAGATAACGCATGTGCCTCCCCTATCTTTTGTTGCTTCTTTCGTTTCGAGTAATTCTTTAGAAAAATATCGAATCGTCTCAGAACTTCCGGCATCGATATTTTTATTTAAAACACGATTGAAAGCGCAGGTCATCATTTTAGTGTTCGATTGGGCGCCAAATGAGCAACGTGAATAAATAGGCCTAGATTCGTTCCTTTTTTTATGAGTGCTTAATTTGAAGTGTTTACCTATTACTTTAATGTTTTAAATGACTTTATCTTGATACTGTTTTTTGTCTCAAAATAAATAAGGTGTTGAAAACAGGTACTATTATGAGAGCTGCAAATAGCATTGAAATTCAACCCGCTTACAAGCGCAAGGGAGCAACAAGCAAGGGAACCACAACAAAAGTGCTTGTCGAAAAAAGAGAAAATATTGTGATGAATACTCGTCATGGATTTTCAGTAACGGGAGATGAAGACTGTCCAAAACCACTGTTTGTGGAGAGATTTTGTCGAACGGTGCCATGAAACCATCTTTATTAATGCGCCATTTAGAGACAGCATCCAATTTATAAACATAAAGACGTTAGTTTTTTTCGACGACTATCAAACGATCTTAATCTAACATCTTTTGTGTTATCTGCAAACAAAGTTCACGAGAATGCGGTTGAAGCATCGTACAGAATAAGTTATCGTATTTCTAAAAGGCGGTAAAAATCACAATAGCTGAAAATTTGATATCTCCTTGTATCAAAGATGCTGTTCGTTGTATGTTCGGTGAAGACCATGTCCGAAAAATTAACAATATTCCCTTCTCAAATAATACAGTTTCTCGAAGAATTAACGACATTGAATCTACAGTAATTGAAAGAATAAAAAACAGTCCCTTCTTCTCGATACAGGTGGATGAAAGAACTGATGTTTCCAATCTCAATTTTGCTTGTTATTGCAAAATATTTACATGACAACGTTTTTGTAGAAAATATTTTACTATGCTATCCTCTCACTAAGAGATGCACAGGCGAGATTATATTTAATGCCATTCAGGGTTATTTCTGTGAAAAAGGCATTGATTGGACCAATTACTGTGGTGTTTGCATGAATGGTGGAAAATCTGTCTGGCTGTTATACAGGCTTACGCGGTCGTATCAAAGAAGTAGCTCCCCATGTAGCTTGGAGCCATTGCTGTATTCCCAGACAAACCCCTGACACATTCATTGAGGAAGTGCTCAATCAATCTGAAAATTGTTAATTTCATTAAGGCCAATTCAACAAACTCCATACTATTCAAATCTTTGTGTGAAGAGATGGACAGCCTCCACAAAACATTATTTTTGCACACTGAAGTGAGGTGGCTTTCACGAGGAAAAGTACTCACAAGATTGTTTGAATTGAAACATGAAGTTCAACTTTATTTTGAAGACCACCCTTTTCAGTAGAGCTCTAAGTTTCATGAAGGCGAGTGGCTTCAACAGCTTGCATACTTATCTGATATTCTTTCAGAAATAAACTCAATTTAGGATTACAGAACAATTCTATAACCGTCTTTAAAGTGTCTGATAAAAGCGAGTCTATGATCAAGAAATTGGATTTTGGGGAAACATCGAAAACGATCAGTGTGAAGTTTTCGAGACACTTCACAGTTTCTTATCTGAAAACGAGCTGAAATTGTCAAAAGAAGTAAAAAGTAGTACATTAGCTCACTTAAAAGGACTTAAGGTGTCCTTCAGTCAGTTTTTCCCAAAGCGAAATATATAAGATAACTGGATTTCAAATCCATTCGACGAGTTCGTTCAACAAGCCGAAAAATTATCAATTTCTGAAAAAGAAATGTTGATTGAACTTTCGACTGATTCTTTACAATCTGATTTAAAAAAAAATCTCATTACTGGGTAGCAGTGAAAGAAGACCAAGAACTCAGTTATAAAGCAATGAAATATTTATTGCCTTTCACGAACAGAGCTTGTCGAAAGAGCGTTCTCGTCTTATGCGTATATTAAGAATAAATATCAAAATAAGCTTGATGCTGCTCCTGACTCGAGATTATATCTGTCTTCATTTGAATCTGATTTTAAAAAACTTAGCTCCATGAAACAAGCTCAAGGATCGCATTGAAATTCTTGAAGGCCACGTTTGAAAACTTGCCTATCAAGTTGAAGAATTGTTGTGAACTTTCATAAGTTTATGTGATTGAAAATTACTATAATGCTATTTGTTTTGATGTTAGGCTGCTATTTTTAAAAATTATAAAATGTAAAATCAAAAATAAAAGCCTACAAGTGAAGTGTCATCAATTTGAGTCGTTTGATTAATTTGCTAGCTAACCTAAGAACATTACTACTTAACAAAACAAACTTCTTTTTGCGTAGTGTAGAGTGATGGGTGAGAAGGGTTATTAGAGAAGGGGGTACTCATAAATGAAAATTTTTATCAAGGGGTACGGGAGAGAAAAAAGGTTGGGACTGACATAGAGGATTAATCGGAATATTTTATATAAATCAGAAAATATATTTGTCTGAAGCAGCAAAAACTCGAACGCTGAGCTATAGCGTCATGAAAATTCTGTCTGGAATTTCTAGGTCAACGAAACTTTTTTTAGCTCGCATAGTCGTTCCTTTAGAACCCATACCAATAAAATTTGAGATAAAACATGCAAGAAGGGACCAACTTTTAATTGAACTCGAATAAACAGAAAACGTCAAAGCTAGTAAAATGTTGTGTTAATAAGATGTACTTGCAGACATAGTATACGATTCGGCAGAGTAAACGCAGATCTCGTCCAAATTTCAGGCAGTCAATAGATTTTCCCAATAGATGACACCGCTGACATGCCCTTCGCTTCCTTTCCTGAAGCCATACTAGAACCATACGTTCTCTTTCGCTTGGGTAGGAAAGACGAGTTGCTCCAGCTTAATAACTACCGAAACCGAGTTTTGAAATAAAATAATATTTACTGGAAATGTTACATATGTCGCAGATATGAATTGTGGGGCTTTGGTCAAAGGTCAAAGTATCACAAGGAATGGTTTAAAATCGTTGACGATTCGAGGTAAGTGAGAATTCATTTGTGGATTGTTTTGTACTTCCGTGAAATTATTTCGTGCTATTGGTTTTTCATTTCATTTTCGAGGATCCATTTGCATGGTGTATTATGCTTTCAACTTAGGTACAGGGTTGGGTATATTTAATGTTAGGGTAATACTTTGTTTTAGAGTAAATTTTGAATAAAAGATTTTTAATTTCAATTTTTTACAAATTGTTTACTTAATTATAGACATAATTTATGTAAGATGACATTGACCAAATTACCGCCTTTGATATTTAACAAACGAGCTCATTCGACCCCACTTTTCATTTCTTTAGGAGGATTTATTCAATTTCTTTGCGAATGTTTTGTTAAGCTGTTGAATCGTTGTCGGCTTGTTTACGGGACTCGTTCCTTTAATTCACCTGGTGGTCCTTGTCATTCATTTTGGTCAAACCACATGTGCTGTTAAGCCTTGTCAATCAATTTCAATCAGAAAAATTGTTCGCAATATTGTTCACAACTGACAGTAATCACGTTTTCATTAGCATCCTCGAAAAGAAAATGGCACATTAATGCTTCCACACCAAGTTGTTATTGAGTAAACAATACGTAAATGTTTTTAAATTAAAAATGTTTTATTTAAAAGTTATTCCCAAACACAAAATGGTGTCCTTACATAAAAACATTCAAAAACTACAATTGAGGTCGAAAGAAAAATTAAAGTAAATTATTCCTCTGAGTGACATGCACGCATCATTTCACCCTACAACTTGCAATTTCTCAGCATGGCCTCAGCTGTTTTGATGTTTTTGACAAATAGATTGTTTCTTAGGATTCTATAAATCACCATTGAAGTGGCTATTTGGCATGAAATGTATTGTAGAGTAAAAGTAATAGATACTACTTGGAAACTTTCACTTAGTATTCTAATACAGAAAAGGCATACTTGTGAAGCGGTGGATCACTTTTATCCTCTCTATCATGGTTAAAGTTAAATAAAATATTTAAATATTTACACGAAAATTTCTTGCAAACAATGAATATTAAATCATGAGATAAATGTAAGGAAACGAAATGCAAGCGATAATATTTAAAAAATAAAAAGCGAAAGCGATATTTATACAGAAACTTCATGAAAATGGCATGCGATATAATTAAACTGTATGTAATTTGCTATATCTGGCAACGCCAGTAATGTTTAATTTTTTAGCTTCGTTTAGAATTATTGAAATGTAGTTTTGAGCTGTACATTTTATTGAGTTCTGCGTTACTGAGTTTTTAGTGATATTGCGACTGAGATGCATTTTAGAGTTGTGAGAATTAATTACCTTACTGTTGTAAGTATTTTGAGTTAATATTCATGAACAATGATGAAGCATATCAAGGGTAAGTTTCAATGTTCACTCATTGTTTACGATTACTTCGCAAACGATAATAAAAGCATTTGAATAGTAATAAGTTATTTCTAGAGCCCGTTGTTTTCCTATCTCACTGGGTTTTACAGCTAATCCGTTGTTTATATTTATTTTAAAATTAAAATGACACAAAAATTTAATTAATAAGTAGTACATGTTACAAAAGACAGTGTTTTTCGAGATCAAGATTTAGATTTTTTCTACAGCCAGAAAAATACTAATTTCTATGAACAGAATGATGACTTCAAATCAAATTTAATCTCTCAAATATTTAATTTCTTCATTTTACTCATTATCTTTCTTGTTCCTAGCCACCAGTAAAAAATTAACGTTTAAACAATGCAAAAAATCCTTTTGAGAATCGGCTTAAAATGGTAAGCCGTACGTCAATGTTCTGAATCAGACATTTCCATATTTCTTGGGAAGTCTTACGTCACGTGTTACGTTAAGCTGGAATTCTTTTCATACACTTCTGCCCCAGACATTGCCACAGATCTAGACATTTGAACCTACTTTGACATTTAAATGAACTTCAAATAATTCAGTTTATCATGTAGTCTCGTGCTTAGTTTTTCATGGGTATATTCAACTTTTCAATTAAACTCCGGAAAAATAGATAGTTTAAACTATGCGATCTGAAAAATACCGAAACGGAACAAAAAATAACGTCCATTTTCTATAACACTTCATTTTTTGAGTAGATCTTTGATATAAAGACTTTTTTGTGGGAACGCTTTTTGGGGCTCTTTTTTTGTAATAAGTTGTGAATGTGGCAGAGTCAACCCTCCTTATTAGGATTATGGAAACCTCGCGATTATTTGAATCTTATCAATCTTTGTAAATCATTATCTTTTTTTAATTTTACTATGCTTTTACAACTCTAGTTTGGTAGAATTAATGTGATATTTTATAACATTCATAAAAGCCTGGTTATTCATTGGACGAAAAGTAATATATTATTTAACTTGGACATACTTCTATAACAATATTTTAGAAAAGATTTTTCATTAAAGTAAATACTTACCTAATAGTAGTTAGAATTATCAGTTATGTGGATTTTTTCATTTAAAAAATTCCTTTCGTTAATTTAATTAATTTCCGCTAAGCCTAAGACGGTGTTTTTCCAAGAAATGTTTCTTTGGCGAAATAAATAGCACGCCAAAAGCGTTACCATAAAAATATCTTTATATCAAAGCTGTATAATTTTTTGTCTTGAAGATTGTTATTACAACTGTTCCCCAAGCACATTTTTTTTCATTTTTTGTCTCGCATCTAAGCAATCTTACAGCAGACATTTACATCGACTGAAAACTAAATTATTTGATAAACACCTCTTTCGCAAGACTAACAAACTAATCGATTGAAATGTTTGTTGACATAGCTATGCATTGACTCCCCAGACTTATTCATCTCATAGCTTCTCCTAGCCTCCAGTCAAAGTACCTTTGCGCGTGCCAATATTTACTCAACAGATAGAAAAAGTATCGATTTATGGCTTCACACTTTGAGAAGGAAATAATTATTATGGAAATAATCCATTACGCAAGCTGTGTTAATTTCACGGTGAGGAAGATCAATCATTGTTGCTTCACCGAACATCCAAACCCTGGCTTTGGAAATTTATTGTTGATGAAGAGATACTGTGTTTTATGAATAGCTTGATCATTATTAATGCTTTAGGGAACGAATTAATATCGATAACAATTACATATTAATCTCCCTCGGAATTTTTTTCTTATTTTTCCGGTATAGAAACTCAGTAATAGAATTTTTGTATGCACCGAAAAAAGTTTTCAATTATAAGACGGAAAAAAAAAATCAGCATCGTCTCTGGCATCTCTTCAAAAGCCGCCATGATTGAATTAAATTTTTTCTTGTGGCGTGGTAAAAATGAAAATATTCCTAAGTTTGTTTTGTTTAACTCTGAAAGAAAGTAATTTTTTGCTATGAATATGGTGTAAATTAAACAGTTTTTCTTGTTATTATGTCTAGCATATGCAATTCATCCACTTGCATGTCAGTCTTTACGTTGAATGTAGTTAAAAGGTGTCTTGTGTTAGCATTTCGGAATAAGACAATGTTCCCTTTCCAACACAATAACGTTCTTTAATCCATCGAGGCATGTAGGTAGGTATTTTAATTAACGTCGTACTGGGAGCAACACAACGGGTTATTGGTGACGACCAGGGATCAAACCCGAAGGGAAAGATTCGAGGACAACACCATGTAATCTTTAATCCATCGGAACAAATAATATAAATTAGAAAGTATTTAATACTTGTCATAAATCTTTCGTGCTAATAAATCTAAATATATAATACTTGAAAAATAAATAATTTCATAACTTAGTGTAAATATATCTAATAAATAACTACGGGCCGCGGTAGTCTGGTTGGAAGAGTAACGGACTAGCAAGCGGAGGGTTGCGAGTTCGAATCCAACCAAAGACCGTCGTGTACAAAAGGGGGCTGGAGCCCGTTAAATCTGTCGTGGCCTCAAATGTTCTCACGTTGGCGTGATGTGGAAATTTGGAGAGTGGGGTGCCGACTCAAGTGTGACCTCGTCATCTGACCGTGGTTCAAAATTACGTGGTGTTGTCCTCGGATCTTTCCCTTCGGGGGTTGATCCCGGACCGTCGCCAATAGCCAGTTGTGTTGTGTGCTCCAGTGCAACGTTAATTAAAATACTTATCCACCTTATAAATAACTACACAAATTTTCTAATATACTGACATTGGTACGCAGACAGTGACTCTTTAGCCAATGAACTAAATTTAAAATAAGCACAATTCTGCAATTTAATTGTTGTAACTATCATTTATACAATACTAGCTTTTCTTCTCGGCTTCGTCCGAGAGTTTTTGCTGTTTCAGACAAACCAAGCCGCGCCTGCTTCTTGAGCAGTTTGATTACGTCGGTGTTGTCGAAACAGCTTTTTGAACTTTGTTTTACGTTCTTGCGTTACTTCATCTTCCGCTTGTTCGAATATTGACAGCTTTCACGTTTTGTGTTGATTCGCGTTTGATTAAATTAGTATCTTCCCGCGAAATGTTCTGTATTAGATGTTACTCCTATGGTACTGAACGACGACGTAGTTCGAAAGCTGAAATTAATTGCGTTGACCTAGAAATTCCAGACAAAATATCCGGTGCCAATTTCATAAGGCCAGTGTTCGAGAGTTTTTGTGCTTAAATCGATTCTCTTCTCAGTTTAAATCAGGTTTTCAAATCGTGTATCGTGCCTGATTGGTCGGCTCGTGAGTTTATGACGTTTTGTGTTGATTTGAGTTTGATTAAAAATTGATATCTTGCTTAATTATGCTCTATATTAAATTTTAGTTCTACGGGTTTAAGGGAAACAACTTAGAGAGCTGTAAATATCTGCTTTGACCTATAAATTCCCTGAGCGAGTTTCAGGACGTTAGCTCAGCGCTTGAGAGATTTTGTGCTTCAAATAGATTCCTGCTTAATATATAAAACAGTTTAAATAAAAAGTTTTTAAATTGTGTAGCGCTGCTGATTGCTTGGCTCGTGACAGTTTTTGGCGTTTTTTTGGGTAGATTCGAGTTTGATTAATTTGATCTCTTGTTTGATTATGTTCTATATTAAAATTTAGTTCTATGGTTTCAAGGGAACGACTTAGCGATCTGTAAATAGTTGCTTTGACCTCGAAATTGTAGGGAATAAAGCTGCAAATTTCATGAAGTGAGAGCTCAGAGTTCGAGAGTTTTGTGCTTTAGATACATTCCTTATTTATATATAAGATAGTTTAAATAAAGTTTTCAAACTATATGTCGCAGCTGTAAGCGAATCACGGATGTGTCTGGTATACTCTGATAACCACTCAGCAATGCCTGAGCATTCTGATAACTTCTATGTTCCTTGATATACAATAAAATTCATGATGAAGCAAATTAATGAAAAATATATTAATATAAAATATTCCTTGATATAAAATAAACTCAGCAAAGGATTTAATGCTTTGCTGTAAGGAGTATTTTACATAAAATTGCTTTCGTTTATGAACTAATGTCTTTAGTTGAGATTACTGTTCGGGATAAGCCGAGGATGAGTTGGCAGTCTTGAAAAATTAATGACAGTTGTGGGATAATACATTTCGATAACAAGTGGGATGATGCATTTCGATTTTCGTAAGCAAAGTGATAAACTCTAAAAAATAAGAGTTGAGGAGAGTTTATTGAGACTTGTGCTTGCCTTGAGGTAGCTTCATTTCTATTCTTCGAAAGTCTTGTTTAGAGCTTTGATCGTGATAAAGTGTCGTTTTAAAAAAATTTGATCGAGGAAAACTAAAAAATATCTTCTGACGAAGTATTGCCGTTTATATTATTTTGCTGACTTTTTTTATTCCAAAAGTTATTTACCACTTTTACAATCTTCGATAGTTGAATTGATAAAATTAAATAATACACACAATTTGTTTAAATATTTAATGTAATTTGAGTGCAATTTTTATACGAAGGAGCTGCTGAGATGCCTATTTAGTTACAGGGAGTCATGGACCAAAAAAGTTAAAAGATTGATTTAAATTAATAAATAATTCCCTACGACTGGAAATACTGCTTTTTACTTACTTTCAGTTGGTAATGAAATGATTCAGGTTTGGGTTTTATGGCTCAAGGGCCATATTTGGCCACATTACTCCAGTCATAATACAGAAGACGTCAAGAAATGGGCATACACACGAAAGGAAAGGTTTACCAACACAAGAGAGAAATACAACAAGGGTAAGGTATCTATGAAACGGATGTCGAGGAAGTGTATGGTTATTCTAGGATCATAGTAAGGTAATGTTTTGTCCGAGCTATGAAATATTAATTTGAGCAATATTGTGCTTAAAAGATGTGAGCCATTTCCATTGATTCACAATATGTGAAATACCGTTCAAACTCACCATATTCAAGCGGCCTTCTCCATCCACTAGTGATGATATGGCGAATGTAATCACACAGCATGCCAGTAACGAGACGAATGTGTTGATAACACCTCTATGCTGTTCGTCGCCGACTGCTAAAGCAGAATTAAAACTCGGCCAATACATCCATAAGAATACAGTTCCTAAAAATGTACAATCAAGCATTAATATACAGGATGATTCGCGAAATTCTCTGGTTAAACTTTAGAAGGTGGTAGGGTGCACCGAAATAAGCTTTTTATATCAAGAAAGAATGTTCGTCCACAATTGTTGGGCGTAGGTATTAGAGTACGTTTTTGGCACTTTTGATAAGTATTCTTTTTAAAATTTTGTCATTCACAACGAAGATTTCCCACATGATGGAGCATTACTCGAATTCCGAGATGACCGACATGAATCTAATGTATGGGGGTGCCACAATTGAAACGGAAGAGCTGCTTAAAGATTGCACTGTAAACTCTTCTCTAATAGGTGGATAAAAAATAATTAAAAGCACCAAATTGGCGACGATTCCGCCAAGTTGGGACTTTATGAAAGCAATTCGTAAAAAAGGAATAAGCCTGTTCTCTACTACTCTTTTACTTGGCTGTAGTTCAGACTCGGTAAAACCGATTTGGTGATATCTTACACAAAACGGTGCAAAATATACACAAAAAATGCAATTAAACATTTTATTGAGTGTTACAGAGGTATATTTGTAGGTTTCCCTTGAAAATTTGTTCTAAAGAAGGTTTTTATGACAATCCAGCAACCACCTATTCCTGTTTTTCTTTCATAGTTGCCACGGCTTGGCGCCAAATCTTTGAAAATTTTCTCCCCAAAGAAAATTAAGAAATTATTTTTTCGTCCGGAAGACAAAGAAATCAAGTGTTTTTCCCGAACATCTGGAAAAGTTGGGTGGTATGCTATGTTCTTGTCACTTTGTGTTCATTTAGGATATAAATGTAACATAAGAATTTAACTAAAAAACCTAGGTGTATGACGCTTCCCTTGACCATATAAATACGTACTCTAAAATATCCAGTACCCAGTTTAAAACACACAAAACATAAATAAAATATCCAGTATTTATACAGCCTGGTGACTTCAGATAAAGCGTCATTTTCACGAACATTACCTTATACAACAGCTTGCCTGGACGTAACATAATGTGTTCGGTGGTTCAGCCAAAAGCTATTATATAGGAACATTAATTATAAGTAATGTTCCGAGACAACACAACGAACTTATTTAATTTGCTTTCTTTACGTGCCATCTGGTGCCGCGATGGTGACATTAAGTAGGCATCTCTCCACGTAATACACACCCACATAATTTTACCCAACTGAGGTAAATCAGCTGCAGTTAATTCTAAGCCTGTTTTCGCCGGTTGGTTGAAAAGATTATACAGTAATAACTCGTTGTATCGCTCATTTGACTAAATTTCTCATTTGGCTATATCGCTCATTTTTACTTGTCCCTCGACGAATTTTAAATTTGGAAATAAGGAAATCTCGATTTGTGTATCTTTAGAATTGGGAGCTCAATGGTCTCGGGGATAGGATTAGGTTATAGGATATATACGTCACAAATAGGATTAAATTAAAATTTAATCCTGATTAAAATTTTTTAATTAAATTTAATGTTGAACAGAATAAATGTAAATACAGAAAAATATATAGAATTTACTTAATTTTTGTCACAGGGCACCAAATATACTCTCGGAAAATACTCTGAAAATTAAGAGTATTGCTAAAATTTCGATTTTTTTTCTACTGAATTTTCCATTATTCAGTTTTGAACTGAATCTCTTAATAGATTTAACAAGTTAAAATTTCATACTTCTCACAAATATTTGAAAAATTATACTATAAAACAGTGGTAATAGAATATTTCAGAACTTTCTAAGCAAAATATTTGTTTATAAATTCACTTTTCTATAGTTACCGTGAAATCACAAAACTTTTTTAAACCCTTAGATTAGGATTACATATTAACATACAAATATATTTTTGAGATTGTTCTGTTCCTAAAAAATGTCCATGAAACTTTAAATTTATTTTTCAATTTTTGAGAATCTATACATGTAAAGCAGAGTTGGGCGTCTGTCGGTCTGTTCTCTATAAACCTACACCATTTGACCAATCAACACTAAATTTGGTACATTCATTCTTTAGAATTTTGCGGGACACATAGGCTATATATTAACCCCTTTCGATTTGTCCTGGGTCAGCAGGGGGGCTAAAAACAATTCGAAATAACCACAGGACTAACATTGAGTATTTTTAGGATCACTATCAGACCAATTCACACCAAATTTGGAACATTCATTCTTAAGACTACTGCTGGTAACACAGGATAGATATTAACTCCAGTTCGGGTGATTTGTCCTGAGTCTGGAGAGGGGGCTAAAAGCAATTCGAAATTCCCATAGGCATAACATTATTTTTTATGATCACTCTCAGACCAATTAACACCAAATTTGGTGCATACATTTTTCAGAGTCCTGCGGGAAACATAATCTAGATATTAAACCCGTTCTATTTTTCCTGGTTCTGTAGAGGGGGCTAAAAACAATTTGAAATCCCAATAGGAATAACAGTGAGTTATATTACGGTGAATTACAAACATTTCAACGCGAGCAATGCCTGGTAATTCAGGGGGGCTGGTGCACGTTAAATCTGTCGTGGCCTCAAATGTCCTCACGTTGGCGTGGTGTGGAAGTTTGGAGAGTGGGGTGCCAGCTCAGGTGTTGCCTCGTCATCTGACCGTGGTTCAAAATTACGTGGTGTTGTCCTCGGATCTTTCCCTTTGGGATTGATCCCGGACCGTCACCAATAGCCCGTTGTGTTGCTCCAGTGTGACGTTAATTGAAATACCCCCCCCTGGTAATTCAGCTAGTTTTCCAATAAAATTGGTTTACCAGTATTGCTCGAAAAACAATTTTTTTTCCCAAAACATTATATTTAAACAATTTAAAATTATAATTGTTTGAACTGATTTTTTATTTCTTTCCATAATACAAATAATTTATCAATATTTAATCGATGAAAAAAGGATATTTGAAATATTTAATTTTTCATAACTTACATTTTGTAATGGAACACGAAGAGCCCAAACGAAGAGATTGATCCTAAAAGCGTAATTTTGCTATTCGGTATCTGGCAACGCCAGAATTAATGCTTTATTTTATAAATTTGATTTAGAATTCCGTGTTTGTACTTTTGTTAAGACAGCTCAAAAAATGTTGTGGTCATATTTGAGCAATACTAAATTTTATAAATTTGTTCTTTTTGTAAATAAATCATTATTGTTTCTATCAATATTTAAAATTCTTTTTTCGAATTGTTCTATTTCAGAATATATTCAGGGAATAGAAATTCGACACGTTTCCTCATATCTTTCTTTTTTCAGACTTTCGCATTTTTTCAATGATCAGAATTTAGTTTCTGTTCGTATTTATGTGTTCCAGTGTTTTATATATTGCAGATATATTATTTAGGAGTTAAATTTAAATGAATTATTTCTGCAAAATATCAATAGATATGAGTACTTTCTTGGCGGTATATATATATTTCAACCAACTTTCTTTAAGTCTTCGGTTGAATATGGTTAAGTTCGGTTGTCTACGTAATGGTTTGTAGAATGCTGTTTCATAAAAGTAAATAAAATAAGCAAAACAAAAGCTTTTTAATTAAGGTGCGCAACTTCTTATTTTAAAATTACCGCTAAAGTTAAAAAAAAATCACTTTAAAGTAAGATGGGTTATTTTTAATTAAACGGGTAGTCATACATTGTAGTTCAAATATACGAGTATTTCGAAATTTGGACATATTTTCATTACAAGACGAATAAAATCAATTAAATTTGCATTTGTTTTTCATGCGTATTATTGAAAACTACTCCACAGTCAAGTATCAACATCTATTCTACACTGCTGGCCACCCAAATTGCAACACCAAGAAAGACGAGATATCACAACAAAATTTATTTTGTAGATAACATGTTGACCAAGTATCAAATGATTAAATTTATAGACTTCTGTGAAGTGTGGTTCCTGCCAAAATCAGTAGCCAGAGTAGCCGCCATTGTTGGAGATCACCGCTGCCACACGCCTCGGCATTGATTCAAAGAGACTTTGGATGTGTTCTTGGGGTACAGCAGACCAAGCAGCTTCCACACGTTGCCAAAGTTGATCTGGTGTGGCAGCTGGGTTATGTATTCTGGGTCAATCGTTGAGCAACCATGGACCACATGTTTTCTATCGGCGAAAGATCCGGAGAGCGAGCTGGCCAGGGAAGCAATTCAATCTGGCGATTGACGAAGAACCCTTGGACAATGCGTGCCACGTGTGGTCGCGCATTATCCTGTTGAAATATGGCTGTGGGCAAGCCCTGAAGGTAAGGAAGGACAACTGGCTCCAACACCTCGGAGATGTAGCGCTGGCTGTTTAAAGTACCGGCAATGCGTACTAGAGGAGTGCGAGAGTAATATCCAATACCGCCCCATACCATAATACCCGGTGCAGGACCAGTGTGGCGGTGCATAACGCAGCTGTTCAGCATCCTCTCTCCACGGTGTCTCCAGACTCGAATACGACCATCGTGGTGTTGAAGACAGAAGCGTGACTCGTCAGTAAAGACAATTTCATTCCATTCTGCCGTCCACATCCTTCTTTCATCGCACCATTGGCGGCGGAAACGTCTGTGGTTCTGCGTCAAGGGTAGACGAAGCAATGGACGTCTTGCGGACAGACCACTCTGCTGTAAACGGCGTCGAATGGTACGCGCAGACACTGGATGATGCGGTACAGACTGAATGTGCTGTGCTATGGTTCGTGATGTGGCTGAGCGATCCGTCACTGCCATACGCACAATATGCCTGTCATCACGTGAAGTGGTGCACTGAGGTGGATGCGATCGAACACGTCGGTCCGTCGTACCCTCCTGCATCCAACGATCACATATCCGCATTACAGTTGTTTGGTTTCGTCCAACACGACTACCGATTTCCCTGAAAGATAATCCACAATCTCAGTAGGCCACTATCCTTCCTCTGTCGAACTCGGATACTTGATCAAAAGATGATCGCTGTTTTCTACGAGGCATAATTGATCGTTTTTTTGAAAAAACCACAAGAAAAACACAATTGCCGTACTTGAAATCGTCGAAATCTCCAAGCCTTAAATAGCGTTTTGAAGTGGCGCCACAGGCGCGCGTGATGTGCGTCTGCGCTGAAATTCTAATCATTTGCATATCTCACCTCCGCTAATGCATGTTGTAAATTTCATATTATTTGCATGCTTCCTTCAGGGTGTTGCATTTACGGTGGCCAGCAGTGTAAATAAATTTTTGATTCCCATTTAGAAACCAAATCTCAATTTAAAAAAGGACCATAAGGATTCGATTTAAAGCTGAATGTGTCTGTTGGAGTAAAGCAAATTTTAAATAAGATTGCTGATCTTGGAACAATATCAGATGGGAATTTTGAAAAATTGAAATATTTTGTCTTAAATAACACGGTCGAGATTTCTTACTCTAAAAATTGAAGCTGTTCTTACGCAACTTAGATATGTGGGAAACATTCGTTGAAAGCAGTAATTTTCTTTGAAAAAACGCTGTAAAATCGACCTTCAGGTTTTTGAAAAATTGTAATTGATTCAGTTTGTTTTGTCTACACTGATGACATGTATTGTAAAATAAGCGCCATTATTCCACGTCCTGCTGAAAGGAATTTTCAAGGTAATGATAATTAACGTCGCACTGGAGCAAAACAATGGGCTATTGGCGACGGTCCGGGATCTATCCCGAAGGGAAAGATCGAGGACAACACGTAATTTTGAACCACGGTCAAATGATGAAGGAATTAAAAAAAAAAGTGTTTGCTTCAAAATAAATTAATCACGAATGCCGTAACAATTTAATTTACCATCATCATTAATGATCAAATTAGAAAACATCGCATACCTGGTGCAAGAATGCCACGAGTAAAACATATTCATAGTAAAAATGAGTACAAGACTATACGCCAAAAATTTGCCATTTTTACTGGAAATGAACTTACGGGGATATTCGTAATCACTCCAAAACTCAAAGTCGACTTCTGTAATAGTCACCTTAGAAAAAAAAAACTCTTGTAGTTTGTCTTACAGCAGAAGGGCGATGAATATGAAATGGATTATATGGATGGATGTATTATATAGATATTTGTATCCGAAATAAATTGTAGAAGAGCTGTGAAAAAGTTAAAACGATGTTAAAAATATTTTCCGTACAATTAAATGATGTTTGCATTTTGTTACGAAACAGAAATTACTAGTCTGATCACTTTACAATCAACATTTAATCAATTCAACTCTAGCAACTCCGGGTAATTCTGCTCTAGAAATTACTAGTCTGATCACTTTACAATCAACATTTAATCAATTCAACTCTAGCAACTCCGAGTAATTCTGCTAATATATAAAACTCTAAAGAAACCGCGCGATTATCTTAACCTTCTCTTACCTATCATAGCAAATATATCTGAGTGGTAGTTTGAACCTTCTTTACTGTTCCCAACCAAATCTTTGCGGTACAGCATATATGACACTGAAAGTCCAAAATAGGCTCCGAATGTGTGTAGAAACATAGATCCACCAATATCTGCTGCCTGTAACAGTTCAAATACATACAACAGTTCGGTTTCTTGTCTAAAAATGCTTTTATTACATGATTTTGTTAAAGGAAATAACAATATCTGGAACATGCAAGGAAAGTTTAAGATATTTCCATTTGGGTCATACGACCAGGGCGTGTTTAAAGCAATGTAGAATTCAAATTCCAAGAATTTGCCCTAGTATAATAGGAGCTGCGTTTTTTTTATTAATTTCAAGCCTTATTTAAGTAGATAGAAAATCTAGGTAGTATAATATTTATAAACATTTGAAAATTTTCAAAATATATGAAAATATATTTGCCTTACCTTCCTCTGAAGAGTGCGGATCAACCCCGAAATTTGCTAATTGCACACCACCACTCTTATGGCTTGCATTTCGCACATTTGTTTGTCTCTTCTGACTAAATTGCATGCAGCTCGAACATCTTACCTCTGAATCCATTCATAATTAATGTTCATAAATGCGCCTTTATTTATCAGCTTTTTTTAAGTCTTAACCACAAGGTCCATGGCTGGTTCGTTCTAATACGACCATCATTTGTAAGATAACTTTTTTTGGTTGTTTTGGGGTTTCACTATACAAGGACCATATTTGACCAAACTGCGCCAAACACAAGAGACGGATAACTTCAAGTAAAACAGTTCGTGAAAGGGAAAAAAGGCATTGGAAAGCAGAAAAAGATCGTTTAGGTATCCCGGGTATGCGATACCCATGTTTACTAGACAGTAAAACCCATAGGAAAGGAAAATATCACTATAAATCGGGTAGGTAAATTTTTGAAGATGTTTTCTCATAGGTAAAGGTTTAGAGCAACACATCTTGGAAGAAATCTCTTGCGCTCGACTGGTATCGAGGATATCGTCTCGGAGCAAACCTCGAGTTCTCTTGAGGCAGGGTGGATCAGACTGGCTTTTCAAGATTCAGGAGACAATTAAGGCCATGAAGGTTGTGTGTGTACGGGGAGAAAGAGAGGGGTAGTTGAATTAACGTCGCACTGGAGTAACACAACGGGCTACTGGCGACTGTCCGCGATCAACACAGAAGGGAAAGATTCAAGGACAGTATCTCATAATTTTGAACCACGGTCAGATGACGAGGTCAACACCTGAGCTGGCACTCCAAACTTCACACCGTGCCAACGTAGGGACATTTGTGGCCATGAGATTTAACGCGCGCCAGCCCCCATGAACACGACGGTCTTTGGTTGGATCGTGTTTCGCATTCTCAACCCTCCGGTTGGTAATCCCCTATTCTTCCAATGGGACTGCTGGGTCCACAAGGAGCAATACATTTTCCGTTTTGTACCAAGTGTTCGTCTGAGCACTTTCTTGTATTGGAGTCGGTAGGGAGGATTTATTTAGAAGTAAAATGATGGCTCTCAATGAACTCAGGACTAACGGTCTTTGATACTGGTCTAGCTCAGACTAGGCCAAGTGAGTAAGAAGATTTATGAACTTCGCATTTAGTAGTTTCATAGGGAGGTAATATAGATAAAATAGACTTTTAATTAGCATGGATAATTCACAGGAAGAGAAATACTTCGAAATTTATATATTTTGTTAATAGAACTAGACTCATTGTGTGAAAACACTGAACATAAAATTAATTAGTTATTTAATTTCTGGTTTCGATACAAAAATTTTCTATTGGTTCAGGAAAAGTGCTTTTCCAAAGAATAAAATATAACATCACAAAAAATGAAAAAATGTAAACCGACAGATTTCATGTAAAGAATGCAAGAAAAACCATACCTTGTAAATATGGACTCCGAGATGCTCGTTGCAGGCAAATATCGTAATCTCCAAAATACACATCACGACTAACTGCAGCGGACTTGTTTTCCCCAACAGAGCTCCAAAAGATATAAGAACTGTGGCTGATGCAAAATTTCCATTGATTAGACTGAAAAGCGTTAACAGATATAAGCACTTGATGGAAACCTGACATGAATCGTATTCAACGATTCAAATTGAGCGGATGCATTATTGCAGCATGGCAATGCGGACTAGTTGGCAAGTCACTCATTGGTCCAGCCCCATTCTTGGGACGCCAAATTGACAGAAATACGCACGCGTACCGACGCGTTTTCTGTACAGAAACGAAGTATATGTGCATATCGTATGTTTTGTCGTTTCAGAGTGTGGACCAGTTAGTGAGTTTTACGACCGAGCGACAATTGAAAGATTTTAGTGATTATCCCTTAGTAGCCATCATCCAGATGAGTAGTTTCCAAAATCCATACACCTCCACTCCCTTTTTTTACATAAAACAATAGGTAGGTTGTGTCCAGAACACAGACCGTAGTTTTGAGGTAAATACTCGGGCCTGATGTTGTACTGTGGAATGAATGAAGCAGACATAAGAAGTGTGAACCATTGTTTATTGTGAATTTTCAACAATCAATTTACAGTTTCAACGACTAAAGTGCAATTTGATATAAATATTGAAGGATAATTTTATTGATTAAAGGTCTGGTTGTAGAGCAGTTCGGTAGCTTTTGAATGACACCACTTACCCAGTCCTCATTCCACGCAATTCAAAGTTACACTGACCCAAAGCTCGCCCAGAACAGTAGAAAACTAGCTTTTTACTCATCTTTTCATACGTTGATTTACTTTTTGATACAAGCATACTATGCATTTAAATCTGTATTGGTTTCCTGGAGTAGTCGTGCACTGGAAAGTCGTTCTTGAAAATGAGTTTGGTCATACCTGCAAGTTACCTTTGTATTAACCTCGCGCCTCACAGTGTGGAAAACACTGATCTAGCTCAAATAGCACAGCCACGTATTTAAGATGTGTTGACGATAATCGATAGGTATCACATAGGTAAGCGAATAAGACGCTCGGATGTCAATGGCATACTACCCCTTTTTATCCCTTCATATGTACATATATATGTATATATGTACCATATATATATGTACCATATATATATGTATATATGTACCATATATATATGTATATATGTACCATATATATATGTATAATATGTATTCACTGTTTCCATCGTGAATGAGACGAACAGCTTAATTAGTGAAAAATG
Source organism: Meta bourneti (assembly GCA_933210815.1). Lineage (NCBI taxonomy): Eukaryota > Metazoa > Arthropoda > Arachnida > Araneae > Tetragnathidae > Meta > Meta bourneti. The sequence goes on along the minus strand of OW119927.1, from coordinate 75,928,151 downwards.
GAGCTCAATTAGTGAAAAATGGAGCTTAATTAGTGAACAACGGAGAATCTGGTAAAAGCTGCTGTCTTAATAGTTTGGCTTTAAAATAGAAACGAACAATGTATCTGATATCTTTAGTGGTGGTTTGCGACGAAGTGATGCGTTTGTAGTACGTGGCATAAAATATGTGATTAAGACATAATTGTTGGTATATTTCTATTATGCGACGTATATGAGATAGCTGCTACCCTTTTTGCCATGGTAAAATCCCCTTGTGGTTGTTGGGAGATTATGGTGAATAAAGAATCCTAAATAACATTTAGTTAAAATCTTCTTAAGTTCTATTTCAGGAGGTCACTCAATAGTGAGATATTCATTTACTATCGTTATGAAGTTTCAAATCAGGAAAGCTTGGATTTGTAAGAACCAACTATTAAAACAGACTTCATAATGCAACTTTCCTATACTTACATTAGTGCCTTTTTAAATAAACAAAGTTCTTACTTGCAATTGGTAATTGTATTGGATAAATGGAAATATGTATATGATAATTTTTATTTGCTCGAGGAATGGAGCTTAACGAATCATGTTGTTTCGTCGAAAATGTATTGCAAATAAACAGTTGCCATTTGTTTCATTTATGGAAGGCATACATCGAATTTTAGCAACCATGTTATTCCTATTAATATTTCCAGAATGTAAGAACTATGCCTGCAAAGAATAACATTCAGACGCCCAAGCCCAATAATGGTTAAACAACACTAAATATGTTTTCTGTAATGCTATTAACAATTATTAATCCACAATTGCAAGCAATCGGATTAACCTGAGTTCAGAAGTATTCAAATCAGCTTTGCTGATATTTTCATTGGGTATTAAATTAATACAACCTTTACACTCGGCTGTTGCTTATGACAGAAAGTTAATTCTATTTTGACGCATTACAGTCTTTGGGAACGTAATAAATTAAGCATCAAGACACGAGTGATAATGCAAATAAAGAAATAGTCATATATTCATATCTATTCAGGAATACACACAGTATAGATGCTTATTTACATCTCTTGATTCAATTCAATTCGTTCAGAATACATAATTAGTTATTCTCAAATAATTTCCTTCAGACAACACCCGAATGCAGACATTTTTGAATGTAAAACTCTGCATTTCTGGCTCATTAAATCAATCGGAATACTCAAATATTTGTTAGACAGGGTAGACTGAAAATGTGGAGTTAACACTTTTCTGTTCAAGTCGGGATTTGTTCAGAATTTAAAATATTAGAAGACACTCCCATTCACGTCTGCATTTAATCCATGTGTAAGGATATTTGTAAAAGCTAGAACCTCCGGCTCAAATTTATATTGAAACAGGACAAAAGTTGTTTAGTTTAAAACTAGGCAAGCAATTTCATCGATAGCGTTGGATGTTTGAAATTTGTAATGACATTAAAGTAAATCATCTGCAATGTTAGCACTTCGTATGATAGGACAGAACATATAATTCTTCAGGGACGTATCCCCGCTGTTTACCTTTGCAAGAAGAGCATTAACAATTGATATAGGAAAGATAGTGGGAGAAAATTTAAGGAGCATTTTTTGAAGTTAAAATCAGAATTTTCTTTAAAAGAAGTGATATAATTAGAGGTCCTATCATAACCATTGCCCTAATTATTTCTGATCAGAATTTGAGAGATGTTATTTAACCTTCCAAGTGGTTTTGACGAGATATTTCGTCTATCAACATCTGACCAATTTTGCTAATGACGAGATATGTCGTTATCAAGATATTGTTGATGACACGATCAAGATCTGGTCTATTGATGATGAAGAGATCAAGATCTGGTCAGTTTTCTTCAAATGACGAGATATTTCGTCCATCAATATCTGATAATGGTTTTTACTAATGACGAGATTCCTCGTCGAGAAAACCATCAGGAGGATTAATGGGAATTAATTTATATGGAATTGAAGTCATACTTCAGGGTCGAAACAAAACACACCACACCGAACTTTTGTCGATGTGGGAAGATCTTAAACTGTTTATGCAGAAGAGCTCGTCTTTTCTGCGAGTAAATAACAGTAGCGTGATATGGTGGTTATGACTGAAGTGCTTCGGGGTTTGGCACCTGAGGTATTTTTTGAAAGAATTTAGCCTAAAGATGGTGTATGAATTCAGCAGTGGGCTTAATTTTTAAATCCGAATGGATGATTCAGTTAGCACTTCACACTGATTATGTTATTGAATAGCGACGAAAAATGCGTTGATTTTCACGATAAATTAGTGATGTTTAAATTGTGGAAGTGGGCGTTCCAAAAGAGCTAACTGCCTTCATGTCAATATTTTTAGAACATCAATCGGAAAGTCTTCCTATAACGTCAGAATTTTCCTTTTGGATAAACTGAAAATGAAATTCTTTCAGTTCCCAAAACTGGTCACTCCAAGCTGTAAAATCGCTCTCTGAGTGGAAGTTAATTTAGTATTGAGAACTAGAAGAACAAAATCCGTTCCAAAGATATTTGGTAGTCAAGGGGTTGAATTAACGTCGCACTGCAGCAACACAACGGGATATTAGCGACGGTCCGGGATCAATTCGGAAGGGAAAGATCCGGACAATGCCCCATAATTTTGAACCACGGTGACGAGGTCAACGCCTGAGCTGGCACCCCACTCTACAAAATTCCACACCACGCCAACATGAGGACATTTGAGGCCGCGATAAATTTAACGTGCACCAGCCCCCTTCTCCACGTATACGACGGTCTTTGGCTGGATTGAGTTTCGAATTCGCAACCCTCCGGTTACTAATCCGCTACTCTTCCAATCGGACTACATCCCGGTAACTTAATAGAGGTTATCGTTCAGAGATTTTATTGTAACGACAATCTTGTTGAAGCTTGTTGTAACACTCTTCTGCAACAGTGGAACAACTAAATAAATCACATTTTGAGATAACATGAGCCAGCATGCTGTAAAACACTTCTGCCAAGAAGCGGTCCTGTTTGGAATTTGGAGATTTGTTAGCTTTCTATTGGAAAGAATCCAATTTTCCACATCAAAATATGTATTTGCTCCTAAAACCCACACTTTTTGAGTTGTAATCCTAGAATACGATTTAAAGGTTTTCTTATTTTGTTTCTATAAAACGAAGGGGAGATTAATTTGTTCTAGCCTACTCGTTGAGAAAGTTCGATTTTTGTTGGAACAGGTGTCTCTGATCTAGTGACTTTCACATTCTACTGACAGATAATGATACTGTAAAAACTAAGTATCTTTTTGCGTGTTTATGCTTTAACTCACGTTTCGGTATTGTTCAGCGGAAATATATCGCACGTGCTTAGAAAAGAATTATTGAATTCTACTGTAAAATGGTTCCAGCATGTCCAATATCCGTTTAATGGAGTAAATTTTTAACCTTTTCTTATACCTATATCTTTCAACTTATTACTTTTACAGTGGCGCCCTCTTTTATCCCATTTTATACAAATATAGATTCTGTATTTGATATAATTCTAAAAACTTATAATATATGTTATGTGTTTCACAAATGAATGCAAACGTATCAAACAACTTGTTTAAAACGTTTCTCCGGTACCAAAATATAACTACGAGATGGTTTTAAAGTGTACAGCATAAATCGGTTTGTTTTGCCACGAGCTAATTAGATCAGGACGTACCCATAGAGGAAATAGAAAAGTAGTGTGAGAAATAATAATCTTTTTATGTGCCCATGATCATGTGACCAAAACTAGTAGTAACGCGACCTAGTAGTAGTCTACTTTCGTCTGCTGGGTGAAACTTAACATTCATCATCTGATTGGTCCACGGAACGGGAGAAGTCGCACGTCCATTCATCATCTGATTGGTCCACTAATCGATCATCCGATAGTGGTAGACTTTAACGATTTCACCATTTTTGTCGCCACTATAGAAATGCGCATTCTCATTAGATTTGATATCGCCAAACGAGGTGATAGGATGCCAAATCGGCCAACGAAGTCACTTTTCCACAGAGCAGTTACGTGACTACTAGTCGACAAGTTGGTCACACTTTTTGAAGCTCCTCTCAAAGCATTGCTCAGTCTATTTATATTTCACGTCTGTGGTCCTACACATAAATCAGCATAATATACTGCACAAAATACGAACGAATTCTTCAAATTTCAGATAGAGGAGAAAAAATGCCTAGGGATTTATAAAGATAATTTGGGCTTAAAGATAATTTCTTTGGATTTTCCTGTAAATTTACTTTTTTTTACTCCTGCCATATTTTTCCAAAAGGCAATTTTGTAATTGTTGAGGAACTGAAAGTACGTTTTGGTCTTGTTAAAAACTGACTACAAGAGCATGATAGATGCATCATTCTTATAACGAACTGGACGGAGCACAAGGGTGGAGTTGCGTTGTAGTAAGATCTCAGAAGCATAAGTCACGTGGGTTTGGGAATCGACTTGTCCGATTGTCAGTTCGTCTGGCATTAGGATTTGATCTTCTTCCAAACCACATGATCTTCACTTGACGATCTCCAAATCGAGCCACCGGAAGAAATAACATGAAGCTGGGCACACTTGCCCCTTCTATTTCATTAGGTCATTTTGGGCTCGCAAGAAAACTTTAGAATTTTATGAAAAATTGAGATAAAAATGAATTCGTATTATCTCGAATTCAGAAAGGAAGGAAATAATTAATGAAAAGTATTTTTTACTGGAATTGAAACATGTACAGAACTTTTTCTCACGCTTTTTGTATTGAATTAGGTACTGAAACGAATAAACACCAGCAACAAATCAATTGTGATTGATTTATGTTTCATTTCTGTTTATTTATATCCTTATTAAGCCTATTAGTACCCAAAGATATTATTTTTCCTGTTATTCATTTAGTGTTTTATGGGGGAAAAGCGCAGACTGACGTTCATGAGAATGACTGACTACATTACGAATTATTTCAGTATTTGCGTTCCGATGCTTCGTATCATGAAGGACTTTTTATTTATTTCGATAATTTGTTATTGCAATACTCTGATAAGCATACTTTATGATGAAATTTGGAACATAGATTCAGGAATTCGTTATGTAAATCTACCTGAATTGTATTAATCCGATTTCAATCTCTTCACGGCTCAATGATGATTATGCGTTAGCAAAAACGAGTTATTCTATAAACGATTCCAATGACTTTAAATAATTTTCAAGCGAAAAAAATTAGCAAAACCTAGATTTTATTAAAGGTCTTTGGAACATTTTGGAACACAAAAATAATACTTAAGAATTTTAATTAATATATTCTAAAAATATCTGTTGTAAGAAATGAGTAAAAATAGCAAAATCGGGGCATTTTCGAAAATAATTTATATTAGTGGTGCCATTTTAAAAATCGGTGAAAGTAGTTATTTCAAAACAATCCATAGAAACAGTGTAGCAGTTCTCATTACTATTCCGGTCTATTCTAACTATTAACTAGATTTGAGAGGGATTTTCAATGTAAACAAACCAGAAAGAAGACAGGGATTTTACACCCAAAATGCTCTCACATAATGCAGAATACCTTTCTAAAACCAAATGCTCTCGCATAATACATATCGGGGTTAACTTAAAATGTAGTTTATCGATGTTTTGGCAATGTTTGGAATTTAATCTAATGGGCGTTGAACAATCAAGTGTCAAAAATCAATTCGGAAGCAAAGGGACGTCACTTCGGCCCAGGAAACAGGTTCACCGCGGAAACTATAGCAGACGTCAACATTAAAAAACTACCAGTCTTTTTCATCTGCTTCTTAATACTTGGAATTTGTTTCCTAGGTACTTTTTGGAGAGAGTAAAGTACAGCTAATTATATCAAAAATAATTTAATAGTATAAACTTACATATATGGCTCCCGACATGTCAAACGAAAAAGCATAGTTAGTCCACAAAAGTTTTTAATGTTCTATACTTGAATCGATCTCACGAGTGTCTGCTTTCGCCTCCCGAAGAAAGTATACACATCTCGAAGCGCAACAAATTTATGCGCCTCGCCGGCGCCGAATAATATAAACACAGTCCACTGGCAACGGTGTAGGATCAACTCCGAAAGGCTTCTCAGCAAAAAGTCTGGTCAGGTTGCGACATCCTCCCACCTTGAGTTCGTAACTTGGAAGAACTCAACCAATTGTCGCGTCTTACAAGCCGAGTCTTTGGATAGGTTTCACTACTCTCCCACTCCGAGTGATTGTCGATTTGGGTGACTTCTGATGTTCTTTGGCAGGAACAAGTTCACAGTCAATATCAGTGGCACCTGGGTTATCTTTATCTTTGGGAACTTTGCTTCTGAGGAAAGGACCTGATGTCTTCTCAGTGACTCCAGGAAGGCTTCCGCTGTCAAGGATGTTATTAATTCCATGTGCACTGCGCGATATACTGCACAAGTGAACAGAACTATCCAGGATTTTGTCCCATCTTTCAAATACAGCGGTCCGGCGAGATCTACACCCAAGACTTCGAATATCGTAGCTTCTCTTACTCTATCTTCAGGTAAGGAAGAGGCTCTTGGTTCTGTATAGGTCACAGTAAATCGTTTACATCGGATACATTTCAATATAACTTGTCTAATCGTTTTTCTGCTACGCAATATCCAATAATTTTCTCTGAGCTGGTTCATCAATATTTGGACTCCAGGATGTCCTAGTTCTTTATGCTTATTGTCTATAAGCATATGCACTATTCTATGTTTTGATGGTAAGATTATAGGTAATCTAAAGTTCTTTTTGTCTCTTCGGTTATAAATGCGCGTTTTTACTCTCAATAACCCCTTTTCGTCGAGTATAGGATAAAGAGGCTTTATTTGTTGATCATTTACGCCAACAGGAAATGCTTCGCGTTGGATAATTTTTAACAAAACTATTTCTGCATGATTTATTTCTTTCAAAGTTAGATCCCCAAAGTAACGTGATGTTTTCAATTTGGCATTAGAGAAAAATCTATAAATCCAAGCAATTACTCTAACCAGTTTGACATACGAAGATATTCTATGGAAGATTTCCTCTGTTTCTAGATTTACATGTGTGTTAGTTACAGCATCTTTTCTGATTTCTGGAATAATGTTTTCCTGATTATATTCCAATTTTGGTGTTGGCCATTCACCTTCATTTTTCTTTAACCATGCGGGTCCCTCCCACCATCTAACTGACAAAAGCTGTTTGGCAGTACAGCCTCTGGATGGAAGGTCAGCAGGATTGTCGGTTCCTGATACATGTCTCCATGCATTCGTGTTTGTTAATTTCCTGATTTCTCGTACTCGGTTCAACACAAAAACAGTCCAGATTTCTTCCTTTTGGATCCAGGTCAAAACAGTGGTTGAATCAGTCCAAAAATATAATTCAACATTTTGCCATTGCAAACCTTCTAAAACTGAAGTGCAGAGTCTCGCTCCCACCGTTGCAGCTATCAACTCAAGACGTGGAATCGTAATTGATTTCACCGGAGCTACTCTGGACCTAGAAGCTAATAAATGAACTTCAACTCCATAAGAAGTCTGAATTCTCGCGAACACTGCAGCAGCATATGCATTACTACTGGCATCGCAGAAGGTATGAATGCTACACAAATTTTTGTTATCTCTGTTAGTGTGTATCCATCGGGGTATAGAAATTTCTTTTAAGAGACTCAGATCTCTGAACCAACTTAGAAACTTTTCTTTCGTATTTTCATCAACTTCAGTATCCCAAGAAATTCCCATTTTCCATAAGCTTTGCAACAATAGCTTAGGAAGCAAGAGAACAGGGCTTACAAGACCAATCGGGTCATATACTCTGTGGGCTATAGACAAAATAGTCCTCTTAGTTACTTCCATCAATTTGAAGCTTTCCAACCATGTCAAGTTCACAGTTAAAAGATCTTTCTGGTAATCCCATAATAATCCCAATACCGGTGACTCAACACCTGTTTGTAAGTTATCCCCAGTACGTAACCAACCTCGGAGATTAAACTTTCCTTCATTCATTACTTTTTGAGATTCTTCAATAAACAGTGTCATTTCAAGCTCATCTTCAAAACTGGAAACAACGTTATCTACATAGAAAGAGTGAATAAGTTTATGCAACATGTTTTTATCATAGTGAGAATTTTCTATATATTTCTGCAAATGAAATTCTATTACAGCTGCCAAAAGAAAAGGGCTACTTTTCACACCAAACACTACTCGGGTATGACGAAATATTTTTAGCTCCTTTTTATTCACATCCTTCCACCAAAAGAATCGAAGATAATCTCGATCATCGGGTTTTACACTAATTTGTAAAAATGCCTTTTCTATGTCTGCTATGGCTGCAAATTTACTCTCCCGAAATCTTAAAAGAATGGAAGGTATTAATTCTATTAAATTCGGACCACATTCTAAGCACTGATTTAGAGACGGAGAATGCTTTACTCTCGCAGAAGCGTCGAATACTGGTCTTATTGGGGTGGAACTATTTTCTTTTATAACTGGTCGGTGTGGCAAATAGTGTCCATCATCAATAACCTCACTTTGTTTGACTTCTTCGATTATACCTAAATCGAGCCAACTGTCGAAAACCTCCTCGTACAATGGAAGCAGGTTTTGTGAGCGAAGTTTCTGCGTTGTAAATTCTAAACGCTTCACGGCTAAATCCTTATTGGTGGGTAGCGGTAAGTGATCTTCAGACCAGGGCAAAACAATTTCATAGCGCCCTTCACTGTTCACGGACACAGAATGTTGAAATCGCATCTTTGTTTGAAAATCTCTTTCCTCTCTGGCCTTTTGTGTGGCCGGATCAATTATTCCAATGATATCAAGATTCCAGAGTTCGGTAATAGCTACATCCTTAACTAACATATTTGTAACTACCATCGTAGAATTGGTATCAGAAGTTTGATATGGCATCTTTCCCATCAAGGTCCAACCTAAATATGTTCCCACAGCAACAAGTCCACACGGCAGATGAATAATCTTTCCATTAAAGAGTTTACCCGCAACATCAGCCCCGATTAATAGATCAATTTCTAACGATTCTTCTTGTTCAGAGATTAATTGATCAGTTACAGTAATATTATGATATTCAAGCTCCTCAGCGAATGGTTTTAATGTTGGAATGGGTACAGCCGAACAAATGGTTTGTTGGTCAAGGACCTCAAAGTTACAATTGTAATCACCTTTCAAACTGCTAATGAATACTCTGTATTTAAAATGTTTCTCGGGATGTTCTTTGCCCCCAAATAAATTATGAATAACACTTTCTTCTTTAATAAAATCATATTTCATTTCTTTCGCTACACGTTTACTCAAATAAGATCGTTGACTCCCAGAGTCGACGAGTGCACGAACTATTTTCCCATTATTTCCTGCACCTCGTAATCGTACATACAATGTTTGTAAAAGAACTGTACAACATGTGCGATTGCTTAAAACTGCATCATTGATCATATTTTGACTATCATTTACACCAGCGTTCGCTTCCGAATTAGGTTCTTTAAATTTACCTTCATTACACATTATAGCATAATGTCTACTCCTACACTTTTCACAATTAATCTTGCATCTGCAATCGCGAGCTCTATGACCGATTTTTAGGCATAAAAAACAACAGCCCTTTTTTGCTAAGATTTTCCTTTTATCATCCCAACTCATTTTAAACGCGATTCTGCAAGCTTGTGAATCATGCGTTTTCTCACAAAATGAGCACAGTGCTTGTTTATTCCGACGAGTCTCAGCATTGTCAAAAAGTCCGATTGCGGTTGGAAATTGTCTATCATTATTAGGAGATGTGGAATAGGAATATTTCCCTTTACGTTTTGCCTCTAAACCAAACCCCTCTTTTGCTATTGAAATTCGTTCTTCCCCTTCAACTTCTGATTTTAGAAAACTCATAAGAGCGGTCAGTTTATTTGGCATTTTCTTAGTTTCATTTGTTAAACTAATACTTCTTTCCCATACTCGAATCATGTCTTCTGGTAAACAGCTTTCAACTAAGGGATACAGCATAGAAGCATACTTATCGGAAGTTACACCTAATGTTTCAAGAGCACGGAGATGTGCTTCAATTTTATCATACAATTTGGCGAGATGTGTAACTTTAGCTTGATGCAAAGAATTGTTCAAAATTAAGTTTAGCAATTCACTTCACATACACTTCTATGAGTAAATCTTGTCTTCCGAATCTAGCTTTTAGACACTCAACTGCTTGCTCATAATTCTCAGCAGATGCGGGAAAGGAATCTACAATATCTCTGGCACGCGATCCTTCTACAGTAGACTGGGACAAATATTGTAATTTATCCTCTGGAGCGATGTCCAAGTCTTCGTGAATTTTTCGAAATTGACCCCAGAAACCAAGCCATTCCTTAACATCACCATTGAACTTCTTAAGCTCAATTTTAGGAAGTTGGAACTTTCGTTTCGATACTGTTTCACTAAGCACGCTTTTATTATCGTCATTAATAATTTTCTTAACTTTAGTTTTAAGTCGTATATATCTTTCCTTATACTCTTCAAAAACTTCGTAAGCCTGATTAAAACTTTCTTGAGAACACTCATCTTTATCTGATAACAAAGCAATAATTTCTTTTTCTTTCGATTCAAGTTCTAACCATTTTTCGTTTAACTGAGCCATTAAAATTTCAATTTCATCAACATCACGTTCCTCCTCTTCTAAACATTCAAATAACGCATTAGCGATTCTAGTGAAACCACTTCTTAGAGGAGTACGCATTTTCTTTAAACTCTCCATCATAAAATCAAAGCAAATGAATTAATTTCTTATCAATCACAAATTCACAATAACAAATTATCAATAACAAATTCCAAGTCCTGTCGCGGACGCCATTTTATATAGCAGACGTCAACATTAAAAAACTACCAGTCTTTTTCATCTGCTTCTTAATACTTGGAATTTGTTTCCTAGGTACTTTTTGGAGAGAGTAAAGTACAGCTAATTATATCAAAAATAATTTAATAGTATAAACTTACATATATGGCTCCCGACATGTCAAACGAAAAAGCATAGTTAGTCCACAAAAGTTTTTAATGTTCTATACTTGAATCGATCTCACGAGTGTCTGCTTTCGCCTCCCGAAGAAAGTATACACATCTCGAAGCGCAACAAATTTATGCGCCTCGCCGGCGCCGAATAATATAAACACAGTCCACTGGCAACGGTGTAGGATCAACTCCGAAAGGCTTCTCAGCAAAAAGTCTGGTCAGGTTGCGACAGAAACATTACTGCCATCTATATTTAGCTTGACAGAAAAACATCTCATTGAAATGATCGTTAATTTAAAAAGAATATATTTCTAAAACCAAAACATTTCGTTGATTTTTGTATGTTCCCAGTTGATCAGATTTTCCTGTATCTGAGTTGAGTAACTCGCGAGTTTCATTAGAAAATATTCTCTTACTTTTCTTCCAAAGGAGTCATGTACCTTCATTCATAAAACTGCATTAAATAAGGGAAATCCTTGAAAATGTTTAGGAAATATGAGATTTATAACTCATTTCCTAGATATCTTTTCGATCTTACTACTGTTTTTCGTTATCCAGGAATTCAGAGAGTAACATTCACTAAATCAATAAAGACAGCCAGTCGCCAGTATCACATCCGTTTCTTAAGACAATAAAAATGTGTTTTCAAAGAAGTACGACATCAAATAATGAGAACAAACAAAAATACTGTAATGAGATTTTGCTGTTGAACATTCGTGAACTGTGTAGTCAATGTGCGCAGTTGTGGAAAAATAAAACGAACCACCCCTCTTCATTCAAACAATTTTAACAGCAGATCAAATTCAAAGATTTCATTCGACAGGGAATAACGTCTATAAATTCATATGCATACAATTTGCATAAGGGGCCGTCTTCATATTAAATTGAGCACCAACTTCATAATTTCCAATAGCAACCCCTTAATCTGACACGACATTTCGAATCTATATCATAATTTAACTTCAGATACCAAGCTTTATGTCATTCGGTAAAACCGTTTCGAAATTATGAGTACAGAAATTTTGGAGTTCCTAATGTTAAACAATTTTCCCAGACTTTTATGGATATATTCCTAAATAATATTCATATAGCGTTGATATTTTGTAGCATGTTGCTATTAAGGTACCCAAACAAAATATACATAATGTTTTAGTTTTTAAATAATTTTTAGTTTGCAATATTAATTATTAAATTAGTATTAGAAAAAGTTATGCATAGGAACCTTGATTTATTTTGACAGATTGATTCAGAAATACTTAATATTACCATACAAATTTCAGCTCTGTCCTGTGGATCGTTTTTGCTTACGTAATTGCACTTAAATTTTTGTCACTACGGTGATACGGGACATCCAAAAGATGAAAAAAGAAGCATTTTACATCTGTTTTATCAAGGTTTACCATCTGGTCATAATTGATAAATTTGGCGAAAGTTAATTCATTTTACAATTTTTAGATCATGACATTCGTTATTAAAACTATGCACAAATGCCTATTTATACATATTTTATATTTATTTAGTGAAAAATATCAAAATTTTGATTAACCCCCCATTTTTCTCCAGTTATTTTATCAAAAATATCTAAATCTGATTAAATTAAGAAATGAATTTATTATTCTTTTTCAACATCCCAAAAGAAGCTATATTTTGGCGTTTTATCAATCACAAGTAAAAATTTAAATGATCGTTTGCAAATATTTCGGTTACGTGTAAGGAATTTTCAATGCAAAGAAACCACCTGAAGATGACTACCTCCTGTTACCCAGTATGGAATACGTTCAGGAAGAATGTTCTACCTCTAAAACCCTTGTGTCATCTACATTTAGCTTTACAGAAGCCTCCATACATAAGGAAGCACGTTTTACCACAAAGGCAATAGTTCAATCTACATTAATTTTACAAAAAAAATGCCTTTCGAAGAAGGAATTGAAATACACCGGGGTTATGCTCAGCCGCAAAGGAGAGGTTATTTCAGTGCAAACGTAGACAAACTACTTTCATATCAAGCTTGAGATTTCATGGGAAATTTCTTCAAATTACGCAAACAAATATTTTAATAAAGATTCTATTCATAAACGCTAGTACAGATTATGTTAATTTTCATAAAGGAAAAACAATTTACAGATACTCTACTTTTATTGCACAAATCACGTATCACAGATTTAAGTAAAGAAAACTTAATGCATTATTAGTATATCTTAATTCTTATGTAATAATGTGCTAATTCAATCCAATAAAATCAAAAATATTCCACGGGTCTTAAAGGAATTTTTTGTATTGTGGAAGCTCTACGTTAAACCCAAAAAAATTACCCTTCTGACGTGAAAAGTACTTCTACCATTCTTTAGAAAATCTTGTGTTTAAAACAGTAATTTTTAATTCAGAACAGGAATACATTATTTCATGTTGTTTAAAGTGATGAAAAGCAAAGAAAGATTAAATTATTTTCTCTTTTTAATATAAGTATTAATCATGAATAAACACTGACATAATAAAGGTGCTGTTTGCTGAAATTAATTGTGTTCAATATAGAAATTTTTGAGTTTCCTTTGTCGAAAATTAAAAATGATGAGAAACTCGAAACGTAAAGAATAAAGCCTACAATAATCGTTTTGTTTACTTTTGCGTCGGAAACTAAACATTTTAAAGCACTGTTCATAGATATCGACCAGTAGAAATAAAACTAAAAATACAATGCGAAAAATATTAATGAATTCTTTGTTTTTGATTATTATATTTTAAGCATTAAATTATCAAAAGCAATGCATAAGTAAATATAGTAAGAAGCTTATCTAATGTTCTACGCTTCCATTCTTAAAAAATCCCCAAATGCCCTTTCTCTTGAAAACAATATAAGCAAAAAACTACAAAAACAAACAAAAATTGCCTTAGTTGGCATTGTTACAGCACCCCAGAAATTGTGTAGTTTATAGTTTTAAAGCATTGTCTCATGGATCTGAATTTTTAGTTTAAAAAATGACCTATTTCAAACGAATCTATTTTTTGGTCGTCCAGTACTTACAAAACAATCGCCGCATTATTTTTATAAGTCGTGTTTTCAAAGATCCTTATTTCCCCCAAAAATATTTATTTTTTTAGCTCACATTTAGTTTGTCTAAATTCTTTTTTATTAGCTTGTAGTCTATAAAAACAGACAATTAAAATGTTTAATAAAAGTTCTTGTGAAACAAAATAAATCCAATTTAAAATATCAGGAGAGAAAAGAGTAACTAAACGATTCGTGCAATACAATTTAAATCTGGAATACTCAGTTCGTAATTCGTTTAATTTAACTGTCCGAATCGGAAACATAACCAATTGCGTCATCACTCCCCTACATGATGTAACAGATTTTGCTGTTTGACCTTCTCTGTAGTCGGTGTTGAAAAAAGACCCTGTTATCTTTGTTTTTTATGTAACACTCGAATGGCATTTCGAGACCATCGACAACAGGTCTTTTTGTCCCTCAATTATCTTCGCTTCTTCAAAACTTTATTATTTTTCGTTCCTTTTATAAAGCAAAGAAGCTATTATAAAATGAAAAGGAAACTTTTTCAACAAAAAGTTCATAAAGATTTTCAGACGTATATATAGAATTTACTAATGACACATTAAATGAGAAAATAAAACACTCTTTTTCAAACTTGTTTGGTCCATAGCTAACTTTACACAAACGTAAATTTCACCGGTTCTTTTGAAAAAAAAATACGATTGAATTAAACCAAATATTTCAATAATTATGTTTTAATTAGTCTTATCGATGTGTTCAAATTAGTTTCATTTGAATTTTTTAAGAATTGCATTTTATGTCTAAAAAATCTACATTTTCATGAACTTGCAAAAGATTTTATTACCTGTGTGGCAACACTTAAAAAACATCTAGAATTTGTGTTATTGTTGCAACTGTTCGCAAAAAGAATGTTCTTATCGTTACGACACAGGTGACATTCCAAACCTGCAATATCATTGGGACTTGCCAAACATTTTATTATATTTTTAGTGTCAATGGGAAGGATTGTGTGCAATCAATTGCAATTTCAACAATGAATCTACGAATATGCTATGTATGGAAATGTGGTGCAATGATTTTCCACTAACTGTACATTAAAACTTTGTCCATAACCTCTACACGCGAACCTTGACCTACACCACCAAGGTGCAAAGTTTATTGAGATTAATTCCCATTCCCGAGAAATGCAACACTCTCCAAGAGGTTAAGAATCTAACTTTCAATTCAAACACAAAAAATACCCAGTTTTCAAAGTGATACTCAGGACCTTCACATCCGAAACATCATTTAGTACCACCAAACAATTCACCACTATTGCTCATCATCATCATTAAGCACCATCAGTTGTACAACATTTCAGCATACGACAGCTAGATAGAGGAGTATGCGACTTATGAAAATGTGGTGCAATAATTTTTTCTCTACTGTACATTAAAACCTTGACACTCATACACGTTTGTGTATCTGACCTTGTCCATAACCCTTAAAAACTAACATTGTCCTAATACACAACCAAGGTGCAATCTTTATTGGAATTAACTTCCCTTCTCCAGAAACTCCATCAATCTCCAAGAGATGAAGATCCTAACTTTCAATTAAACCAAAAACAAAAAATGACCCGTTTTTCAAAGTGCTACATAGAACCTTCACGGCAGAAAAGTCATTTAGTACCATAATACAATTCCAAAAGGTTATCTGTATTGCTCATTATCATTAAACGCCATCAGTTGTGAAAAACTTCAGCATACGATAGCTCTAGAGGAATATGATACTTATGAAAATGTGATGCAATACTTTTTCTACTGTACGTTAAAACCTTGAAACTCATACGCATTTATATATCTGCCCTTCTTACATAACCTCTACAAATTAACCTTTGACTTCTACACGAACAGCGTGCAATCTTCATTGAGATTAATTCCCATTCCCGAGAAATGCAACCATTCAAAGAGGTGAACCTAACTTTCAATTAAAAAAATGACCCAGTTTTCAAATTGCTACCTAGGACCTCCACCTCAGAAACGTCACTTAGTACCACAATACAATTCCAAAAGGTTATTTAAAAATTATTGCTCATCATCAACCATCCAAGTGGTTTCGACAGATTCCACCGTTCATCAAGATCTGATCAATTTCACTAAAGAGAAGATTTCGTCATAAAGTTATTGCCGATGTTTTGACGAGATTAGCTTCAGTTTTTGAAGAGATTAAGTGCAAGTTTTCTTCCAATGACGAGGTATATCGTCCATCAAGATTTGGTCAGTTTTGTTAATGATGAGATACATCGTCAAGACAACCCCCAGGAGGGTTATACTCCATCAGTTGTGCAAAGTTTCAGCATACGTCAGCTAAATATAGGCGTATGCTCCTTTTGAAAATGTGTAATACTTTTTCCACTAGTGTACCTTGATACTCTATCTATGTTTATATATCTGACCTTGTTCTTAACCCCCACAAACTAACCTTGGCCTCCTACACACCAAGATGCAATATTCTTTATTGAGATTAATTCCCATTCTAAAGAAACTCGGCCAATCTCTAAGAGGTGAACAACTAACTTACAATTAAACAACAAAAAAGACCCATCTTTCAAAGTGATACCTAGGACCTTCATGGTAAAAACGTCATTTAGTAGCACAGTACAATTCCAAAAAGTTATCTGCATTGCTCAACATTGATCGCCATCAGTTGTGTAAAACTTCAGCATATGACAGCTAGATAGAGGAGTATGCTACTTATGAAAATGTGGTGCAATAATCTTTATCCACTACTGCACATTAAAACCTTAACACTCATGCACGTTTATGTATCTGACCTTTCCATAACCTCACAAACTAACCTTGACCTCCTACACCACCAAGGAAAAATCTTTATTGCGATTAATTCCCATTCCCAAGAAACCCAACCTCTCTCCAAGAGATGAAGAACCTAATTAAACAATTGAACAATAAACGATCCAGTCTTCAGTGCCTACCTAGACCTTCACATCAGTAACGAATCCATTCGTTCAGATGTCACATTTCAAATAATGTCACTCAGGAATCGCCATATGTTTATACTTATGGGGTTTCGAACTTTTCTTAATGTCACTTGCGAATCAGTTCCGCTTTTCGCTGTAATGTGTCGCATGATTAGCATCATTTGGCGCCTTCTT
Source organism: Meta bourneti (assembly GCA_933210815.1). Lineage (NCBI taxonomy): Eukaryota > Metazoa > Arthropoda > Arachnida > Araneae > Tetragnathidae > Meta > Meta bourneti. The sequence continues at coordinate 75,911,034 of OW119927.1, read as the reverse complement.
AGAAGAGGAAGTTATACATTACGTAATTCAAGAAAAGCCTAGGGATCTCATATTCTAGGAATCTTGTGGAGACTAATGACAGTTGAGTCTTACACGTGGGGAAGTTGCTTTATTTTCGCTGTCGTTCAATCTGCTTCGTTTCGTTTTAAGTTACTAGAGAAATTCCAAGGAGAGCAATTTCTTAACGAAAATAATTAGTTGCTTTTGAATTGAGGGTTATTTCAATACAGCGTATAAATGAGGGTAAATTAAGAGGATTCGTTATATGAAACGCTTTTTCGGTGCTTTTTAAATAAAGTGCACAACCTACCAAATTGGACGCTGAAAGGTACGTTTGAAATAAGCTGTTCCTTTTCAGTTGATGGTTATTTGTGTTCAGCTTATAAGTGGGATAAATTAAAAGGATTTGTGATAGTTAAATCTTTTCGGTCCCTTTGGATAAAGTGTAACCTTTAAAGCTTTGTATAAAAAGATGTTTGAAACAATCGGTTTTTAAATAAATAGTGTTTTTTGTTGAATGCAAAGTTAAATTTTCCTGTTTAAATCAAAAATTGGATTTGCAAAAATTAGTAATCAATAATATCTACATGAAGGTGATTTGAATAATTTTAGAGCTCCCGTTTTTGTGTAGTATCATTTTTTGTAAGTGACACCGCCGAATTACGTAACTGGATTGCGAAAATTAGAATTTCTTTTTTGTAAGTGATACGGCCAAATTGCATAACTGGATTGAAAATATTAGTAACATTCTTTATTTTTGTAAGTGATACGGCCGATTTGCATAACTGCATTAAGGTGAAAACAAGTAGTTATTTTTTAGTGATGTAAATTGAAAATATTTGTCAAAAGAAATGTTTTTCGATCCATTTGGTAAAAGTATACAATTTGTCAAGTTCTTGTGTAAAAAAGGTACTTTAGAAATAAGTTGTTTCTTTCAATGCTTTGCTACTTTTTTTATGTAAAATTAAATTTTCTTAATGTAAAATTAAATTTTCTTAATGTAAAATTAATGTTAAATTTTCTTAATGTAAAATTAATGTTAAATTTTCTTAATGTAAATGGAATGTAATTTTTTTTAATGTAAATGGAATGTAAAATTAAATTTTCTTATCTAATTCAAACTGGATTACAAAAAGTTTGTATCAGTGATCATATCTATGAGTATATTGAATAGTTTTGGTGCTCCCAGTTTGTGTGTTTCCTAAATTGGTATATAAATATTTGTTATTTGAGTTTTAGCGTATAAGTGTTGTAAATTAATATAATTTGTTATGTTTGAACTATTACCGGATCATTTTGGTAAAATACACCACGTTATGCGCAGAAAGGTACGTTTTAAATGAGTCTTTACTTTAACTGCTTAGTGTCTCTTGTCTTGAGTACAAAACTAAATTTCCCTTTCCAAAATCAAAAACTAAATAACAAAATTTTTATCAACCATTATCTGACGCCGTTATTTAAAGTCTTACAATTTCATTTTAAGATATCGGGTTTAAAAAGAAAATTTCAGAAATTGAAAAATATTCAAAAGATACTTCAACTTATATATCTATATCTTCCACTTGTTTTACTTAAGAATTTTACTTATTTGGCAGTGATTAGTACTTTTCCTTTGTTTGGTTTCATAACAATGGAGTGTGATCCAAAAAATGTGATTAATTAAAAAGTTAACAGAAGTGGAGTTATATCTCTTAAAATAAAACCTTGATATCTGCATGAAGGTATTTGTAAAATTTTAAAGCTTCAGTTTTTGTGTGAGTTACAATTCTTTAATGCTTTCTTTTTCTAATTGATAGATCTATTTGCATAATGATATTAGATATGTATCTTTCAGCTATTTTTTTCTCATTCTTATTATCTCTTAATTTATCGAATTTTTTATGCATAATCTGTGAGTATAAAAGAAATTATGTTTGAAATGACGTTGCGCTTTATCGTATTTAGTTGATTAACATTTCTTAATCTTTTGCTTCTAATTAAGTGCCATTTATGGCATTTATAAGTCCGTATTATGTTTTTTTGCTATCTTAATACAACAAAAATTAAACGTTTAAATATTTTAGTATTGTTGCATGTGGTTATTATATAATAGTTCGACAATTAAAAAAATTCTCATGAGATTATTGCCTTCAACAAAAAGTAATGATTAAATTAGTCTCTCACAATTAGCTTTTAATGGTAATACTTCATTTGTCTAAAAACGTTTTTGCTTAAACATACGAAATGACTAATTATGTATATAAATTTACTTTAAGGACAGTAATTGCAAGAGAAAAAGACGTTGAATTAATTTTCTATGTTGATCTTACGCAAATGAATACAATTTTTTTACTAAACAAATGTCATTAAATAGCGTTAAGCAAATATTTAAACCTTGTCTCCGGAATTTAAAAATTGTAGCAATGTTGGAATATTGATATGATAGACATGAGGAGATGTTTGAGCCAACGCTGAAAAACAACGTTCGTGATCATAGTATTCATTGCGAAGTATGAAAGCAAAGTTATTATGAATATTATTTCATAACTAATAGTTATTTCGGAATAAAATAGCTAGAATAATCAAGTGCGAATCCAAATCTTCAAAGTTCATATTGAAAGAGATACCATTGTTCCAGTAATTCTTTAAAAAATACCTATTTTTACAACACTCCCACCCTTACGAATATGTTAACACTCTTATTTTAAGCAAAATAAGAGTGTTACATGCTCGTAAAAGATTGGGAATTAAGGCATAATAAAAATAAGAGTTAACTCTTTCGTTAATATACCATTTATATAATGCAAAATATACTTCTCAATGCTATTTCAAGAGGTCGCGCTTGTCCCCTTGATGAGGTAAGAACACACCATGGACTGTTATATTAAATTAATCTATAAGACTCGCAGACACGTTTTATATCCAGTAGATGCACAACACACGAAAGCAATTGCTCCTACCCCATCCTGTTATTTTAATTGAGGAACTTGAAAAGTATTTCATGCTTTTATCACGGCTCTAATCTATAAGACTCACAGACACGTTTTATATCCAGTAGATGCACACTACACGAAAGAAATTGCTCCTACCCCATCCTGTTATTTTAATTGAGGAACTTGAAAAGTATTTCATGCTTTTATCACGGCTCTAATCTATAAGACTCACAGACACGTTTTATATCCAGTAGATGCACACTACACGAAAGAAATTGCTCCTACCCCATCCTGTTATTTTAATTGAGGAATTTGAAAAGTATTTCATGCTTTTATCACGGCTCTAATCTATAGGACTCACAGACACGTTTTATATCCAGTAGATGCACAATACACGAAAGCAATTGCTCCTACCCCATCCTGTTATTTTAATTGAGGAATTTGAAAAGTATTTCATGCTTTTATCACGGCTCTAATCTATAGGACTCACAGACACGTTTTATATCCAGTAGATGCACAATACACGAAAGCAATTGCTCCTACCCCATCCTGTTATTTTAATTGAGGAACTTGAAAAGTATTTCATGCTTTTATCACGGCTCTAATCTATAAGACTCACAGACACGTTTTATATCCAGTAGATGCACACTACACGAAAGAAATTGCTCCTACCCCATCCTGTTATTTTAATTGAGGAACTTGAAAAGTATTTCATGCTTTTATCACGGCTCTAATCTATAAGACTCACAGACACGTTTTATATCCAGTAGATGCACACTACACGAAAGAAATTGCTCCTACCCCATCCTGTTATTTTAATTGAGGAACTTGAAAAGTATTTCATGCTTTTATCACGGCTCTAATCTATAAGACTCACAGACACGTTTTATATCCAGTAGATGCACACTACACGAAAGAAATTGCCCCTACCCCATCCTGTTATTTTAATTGAGGAACTTGAAAAGTATTTCATGCTTTTATCACGGCTCTAATCTATAAGACTCACAGACACGTTTAATATCCAGTAGATGCACACTACACGAAAGAAATTGCTCCTACCCCATCCTGTTATTTTAATTGAGGAACTTGAAAAGTACTTCATGCTTTTATCACGGCTCTAATCTATAAGACTCACAGACACGTTTTATATCCAGTAGATGCACACTACACGAAAGAAATTGCTCCTACCCCATCCTGTTATTTTAATTGAGGAACTTGAAAAGTATTTCATGCTTTTATCACGGCTCTAATCTATAAGACTCACAGACACGTTTAGTATCCAGTAGATGCACACTACACGAAAGAAATTGCCCCTACCCCATCCTGTTATTTTAATTGAGGAACTTGAAAAGTATTTCATGCTTTTATCACGGCTCTAATCTATAAGACTCACAGACACGTTTTATATCCAGTAGATGCACACTACACGAAAGAAATTGCTCCTACCCCATCCTGTTATTTTAATTGAGGAACTTGAAAAGTATTTCATGCTTTTATCATGGAGTCGTCTTGATTCAGTGGGTTCGCCCATTAGTATTGCAACCCGCAAGTTATAGGTGGTGCAGATTCGATTCCTCCATGGGGGTGGGGCCGTCATGGCTCAGTGGGTATGCCCACTGCGCTAGAAAGTTCGATTCCTGTTAGGTGCATTTGACGTTGCTTGAACGAATATCGTCCTTATGCCATAAAACCCTACCCAACCAACCTTACTTTATGAGTATTTTATTTCTAGAGATATTTTAAAAACCAGTCCTTTCGTGAGGGGAGCTCAAATCCCCAAAGCACCCCATTAGGTACTCTACTGGCGACACTATTGCCATGAGAAACGAATCTTCAAATCAGTTTAACTATTCCATATTAAGGCAACATATTCCAGCTCAATGTGGGTAGGTAGTTGAATTCACGTCGCACCGGAGCAACACAGCTATTGGCGACTGTCCGGGATCAATCCCGAAGGGAAATACCCAAGAACAGAACCTGGTAATTTTGAACCACGGTCAGATGACAAGATCGGCACCTTAGCTGACATCCCACTCCAAATTTCCACGCTAATGTGAGGACATTTAAGTCTACGACAGATTTAAAGTACACTTAAAGTACACCAGCCCCCACGTACAAGACGGGCTTTGGTTGGATCGAGTTTCGAACTCGCAATCCTCCGGTTGATAATCCGCTACCCTTCCAACCGGGCTAAGTGGCTTCCCAGCTCAACGTCATTAGCCATTGTTTTTGAATAAATTTATTAATCAATGGTATATTCTCGCACTTTTAAAGTACGTTCTTAGTTATGGAGCCCGACAGTTTAATCAATCCGATAGCAACTACTGCTGAGACTAGATTTTATACAGATAACACTTCGAAACGATAAATCACGAACCCTTATTTATATGGATGTTGACTTGTGACCCATTGAAATATTGTTGATTGTCCGTCCAAATATTTACTAAGGGCAGGAATTAAGTAATTCCCCAAGCAAAGTGATCAGAACCGTTGAGTGACGTTTGCACTGATTTTGTTCTCGAAAGATTAGAAGAGAAAGAAGCATGAACTATTGAAGGAAATTTTAATTGGACGAGAGCTTTGAATAAATAAAGCCAGTGACGGTATAAAGATTTCATTTTAAGAGATGACAGGCAGTTATGAGCTTTCAGCTGTGATAAGATTTTATGAGCCTATGATAAAAGGAACTTTTAACGCTTGTAGACAAGAGGTCAGTACGATTTGTGTTAGACACCGCGTGATCTCTCTTTTTAACCCGTAATACATCCTGCGTTTTGAAAAATTCAAGTTTTGTTGTAATAAAAAATGTATTATATATTGCAATACAAATAGCGATATTTCGTACTATTTCTTTCTATGGACGTTTCCAGTTTTCCCACTGAAATACGGTTTACTACTTGCCTAAACTTTCCTGTTAGGTATCCTCATGAGTTTGCAGTAGGATTAAGATCGGAACTGTCAGCTAACAAGTGTAAAACCGAGATATTTTTCTGTTGAAACCTTTGTTCGTGGAATTCGATGTATGATTAGATGTATCGGAGATGTCCAATCTTGCTTTTATTCGGTTCTCTAGGAAGTTCACAAAAGGATATTAAATTGTCCTTTGGTATCATTTGATAGTCTTGAGATTTCTGATCTGTTATAAATGAAAGGCTCGTTTATGTATGGGAAAATTATCGAACCACTATATTCGTGCTTTGTTCATAATAGATGAAATTGAAAGGTATTGAATAGCTTCTTTTAAAATTTATTTGTGTAAAATTTGCATAAACCGTATACATCAAATTCATGACTCCCATTGACATCACCCAATTTTACCCCCAAGTTTCGAATCTTTATCAAAATTTAACCTCAGATACCAAGTTCCAAGTCATTTCATGCTCATTAATTTATAGAAGTCGTTATTCCCTATCGAGTGGTACCCTCTTAATTTGCTACACTATGCACAACGCGCGAATAAAAGGGCTTCATTTCCCCCACCTCACCCGAAGTTGTATACTGACGTTTAACCCTCCTGGTGGTTGTCTCGACGCGGGTATCACATTAGCAAAACTAACCAGATATTGATGGACAAGATATCTCGTCATTGGAAAACTGACCAGATCTTGATCTCGTCATAAAAAAAGTCGGCAATGCCTTGACTAGACATATCTCGTCATTAGGACATATCTCGTCATTAGACAGATAGATGGACGAGATACCTCGTCGAAATCACTTGAAGGGTTAATTCTCTCCAGCCCATGCATGAATTGCCCTATTACCTACAGTAAGAAATGTGAGGCTCTTTCCTCAAAGCATACTCACAATGATACCCAGCCGTCTGGAACATGGAAATTGCCTTTTTTCCTTTTTCTGACAGACATTAGTCACTTAAAGATATGTTTCATATCCATTACAAGGGTTTAAACTCATGAACCTGTTTTAACGGCAGTTTCAGAGTCATTTTACTATGACCTAATATATCACACTCCATTATCCTTCGGACGAATTGGTGGTTGTAGGCTTCGTTTTGAATTATTTTAAGGATTTTTTTCGGAGGATGGAATCTCCTGCAAACTTTTCAATTGTCGGGTGAAGAGGTAGAACTCGGCCTTTAAAGTTACAAAATAACACATCGAATGAAGAAAAGTATTTAATTTTAACCCTCTGAGCACCACGAGATTTCAGAGTAGAGTAGCATTGCTTTTATCCCACAACACAAATGACAAATAACCACATCTATAGGTAGACGTGGAAAGATTCTTGGTCTATTTAGAATATTGGTCCTTTTAGAATAGAATCCTTTGGAACGATTCTATTGGTCCAGAAAATTAAAACCGGTTAGAAGTTGTGTAGCGAAGACTGCAGGTTGCATGGTGGAATAATGCCTGTGAACCCTTCGGCGGGTGTAGCAGGGCGGAGGATGGATAATTGATGTGAAAAATCTACCAAATTCTTTACGCAATAATCTCTCACGGGATTAATTTACATTTCCAGGGACAGTTTGGAAAACTGCTCTGTTGAGGTCAGTTCTTCAGGATCGGATACTCGTTCTCAGACATTAACGAAACAGCCTGACTTTTACCAGAAAAAATTATCTCGTGACCCAGCAGCGACCGGTACTGCCTGTTTCCGAGCTTTGACTGGATATTATTACTTTTAGTCCCATTTGCATCGCATTGGACTTCCTGCTTTTTGTTTGCCCAGATCTTGCTGACATCGAGTTCTATCTACTTTTGTAATAAACTCGGTTAACTGGACTTCAAGGCATAGCATGCTCGAAGGAGCAACAATAGGCGTAGGATAAAAGAAATTGGTAGGCTGTGTCGAGGACACAAACCGTAGTTTTGAGGTGGACACTCGAGCGTGATATTGGATCGTGAAATGAATGAAGCTGAATTTGAACGTTTGTTTATTTTGAATATTCAACAATTAATTTACAGTTTAAACGATTAAAGTGCAGTTTGATATCAATATTGATGAATAATTTTATTGATTAAACACCTGGGATTGTAGTATAGCTTGATAGCTTTCGAATGGCACCACTTACGCTGTCCATGCAATCTAAAGTTACACTGACTCAAAACTGACCCAGCACCGAAGAATTTCGACATATTGGGGACCCCTCCTCTCGTTCAGTGTGCCTAGGCACTCGATTAGATGGTCATGTCAGTGACGGACATATTTTGTCTACACAACGGTATATTTATCTTCTGGATTTTTGCTAGTTCTGAAATCATAAGACAAAACAGTTCGGCTTCTTATGCATGCTCCCAGTACTGTTCTAATTTTAAAGACGTATTCGGGTCAAAATGCATATTTTACGTTGTTTTTTCTGTCCTTTTTTTTAACTTTTGAAGACAACCACGCCCTCCAGGCCAGTAGATCACATTTGGTCCGGACCAACATGTCCGTCCGTCACTGACAGCTGTGCATATTCTGTTTTTAGTCATCCAGAATCTTTGATAAATCAGAAATGAGTGAAATACCAATACGAAATTTGATCTTGTATACTTACTTGATGATACTGATGGGTATTTTACCGTTCTTCATGTTCCACACACCTTGCATGACGATTGCCCATTGTATAGAAATAGCAGCTAGGAGGAAGTTGAGACCCACAGCACTGAAGCCATACTTCTTCATAAAAGTCATCAGGAAACCAAAACCGATGAATATCATGACGTTTACATCCTGAAACACTAATTATAGAAAGCTTTTTGAGTCGATTTTTAATGTATTAATAGCATACATAAACTGGAAATGTGATGAAAAATGTAAGTTAGTGTTTTGTTTTAGATATTTTGAGAAGGCCTATTTTATCTTTCTGTAATAGAGTTTGTATATTTTAATGTACTCAGCGATGTAGTTATCCCTCAGATTAAACTGAAACAAATTCCAGGCACTTGACTTTACGGTACAGCTTAATAGAGCAACAGAAATAATGAAAACCAATGTGTCTTAGAGTGAATTTCCGAGTAAACAAAACAGACGGTAAACAGATTTTACTTCCAGTTATCCATACGTAGGTAGTTAATTAACGTCGCACTGGAGCAACACAACGGGCGATTGACAACGGACCGGGATCAATCTAAGGAAAGGATCCGAGGACAACAATTTTGAGCCACTGTCAGACGATGAGGTCAACACCATAGCTGGCATCCCTCTCTCCAAACTTCCACACCGTACCAATGTGAGGACATTTGAGGCCCCGAGAGATTTAACGTGCATCAACCCCCACGTACACGACGATGTTTGGTTGGATTAAGTTTCGAACTCGCAACCCTCCGTTTGCTAATCCGCTGCACTTCCAACCAGGCTACCGCTACCACTACCCCAATACGTTTTCACATTATACATATTGGGATTACCTTAAAATGCCGTTTATTGCTAGTTTGGCTACGTGTTTAATCTAGTTGGCGTTCGCCAATCAACTCATCATTTGAAAAGTAGGGATTCACAGCGAAACCTCGCCTTAGAAATATACCATTGAAATTTCTGTTCGAGCGATAATGTATCGGCTTAAAATAACTGAAAAACATTTCTTTGTAAGCTCAGGAAACAGGTTATCAGAATGCAGTCTTCGTTGTGTTATAAGGAGAGCTCAATTCATTCGTTCGTCAGTTGTACAGATCTGAGATCACTAAAACCACATCTTAGTTTCAAAAATATTTCAGAACACACCAAACCCCACTACTCATGTATCGATTCGGTGACGTCACGTCCGGAATACGTATAGGAAACACGTTTCACATAAAAAATACTAACGTCACCTATTACATAAAGCTTGACATAAAAAGCCTCTCGTAAACGCAAAAAAAATATATTCTGAAAGAAAATTGATTCACATCTTCAAATTCTATTCACTTCAAATTTCAATTTGAAGAAGTGAATAGAGCAATCATCAGTGTGATGAGAGATACCTCTCGTTTTTATCAAAGATTCACCGAATTTTTTTAAAAAGGGGACAGCACAATGTTTTGTTTCGCTGATTTATGACACATTTGCCTCAAGTGTTGGATAAATCATGTTTCTTGTGACATAGTTACAAGTAGAATTTATGATAATCACATATATATTTCTTTGTTTTCATTTGTGGTAAAAAATATGAATTATATTCAGTGCCCCTCTCGCCAATATCGTATTCTTTAAATTTCGTTTTGTCAAACTTTGCTATTGATGAGATCCTTCTTACGCATCCATTTTACTCTATGTATTTTAAGTAAACTTAATAAAAATAATAAATCTTTCTGGACTATGGAATTGTCTGCAATCGATCTCCACGAGCCTTTCATACTTATTTAAGGATAAAATAGACAAAGAAATTACAATACACTTAAAAATAAATTAACTTCAAATTAAAACGATTAAAATCTTGAATTTGCGTAAATGCAGCTAAAAATTTGTCAATCGGACAATATTTTACCATTTGTTGGAAAAGAACTTTATCATTAATGTGTAAAAAGGTATTTTTAATATAGATAATTGTTTCTTGGTTGAATTATAGTAATTTCCTAGATATCTTGCATGGGACAAAATAGTCTACGAAGTTTACAAATGCGGTCAGCGTTTAATTTTTTTGCAGCGTTTAAATTGCAGATTTACATCGTCTTTGAGCCATACTCGAAATCTTATCTGATTAGTTAAAAAGACTTGTCAAATTCGCTGTTGGCTATCGAAAATGCAACACCATGAAGGACGATATCAAACCTATATTTATTATACAAATAACATGTCACAAGCCTCAGGCAAGCCCTGGATATAAGGAAGAACAACGTGCTCCAAAATTTCAAAGACATAGCGATGGCTGTTGAAGGTACCAGCAATGCGTAGGTGGGCTCCGTTGTGGAATACAATGGCATTCTAGTCCAGGTGGCCCACCGGTATGGCGATGCATAATGCAAGAGTTAGAGTCTGTCGCCAAGGTGCCGCCAGACTTGGATGCGACACTAGTGGAGCTGTAGACAGAAATGAGATTAACCTGAAAAGACAATGTCATCCCTTTCGTTTGTCCATGTGCTGCTTTCTGCGTTTCAATGTAGCCGCATACTCATATGTTGAGCCAAAGGTAGTCGCAGCAATGGGCCATCTTGAAAAAATTCCCTGCGGCTACAGGCGAAGTCGAATCATACGTGCTGACACAGGTTGCTATGCAATACACCCTAATTCTTGAGCAAGGGATCTTGATGTTGCAGTACGATCCGTAATAGCCACAAAATGTCTGTTCTCGTTCGGTGATGTGATGAGGTTGCTGTAATCGTTCATGTCGGCCAGTTCGTCCGTTCTCCACCCACCAATTCCATTTTTCCATCACTGTAGCTCGATTTGGTCCAACACGAGCACGTCTGAAGGATAATCCAGTCTATAAGTCACAATTCTTCCTCTGTCAAACTCAGAAATGTGCTCATGTAACTGCCGTATTTTTCAACGAAGCATAATTAAGCTCCCTATGCACTGGAACAGAGGAAAAACATAATTTCAATACTTAAATCTGGCTCTTTGTTCTCCTTTTCTGTATTGCCTACAGGGGGCCTTACTGGCGCACATGATATGCATATACGCTGCAGTGCTAATCATTTGCATACCCTTTAATGATCTACGCATCGTACAAATTTAAAGGCTATTGAATGCTTCCTTCATGGTGTTGCATTTTTGATGACCAGCGATGTATATGGAAAATTTATAAAATACGTCTAGGTGATTGGGTACGTCATTAAATATTTGAATGGATCAATAAGTAACTTAAAAAGACCCTTTTGCAAAGTTTGCTTCGTTTGTTGATCGACATATCCGACTGGATGTTGGAAAGAAGCAGTAAGAATATACCAAAATAAATTCCTTTTATAGTTTGTAGAGTTCATTAAACAGCTAAAATTCGTCCAACAAACCGATTTATCGTGAAAATTATGAAGAATTTGTGAAAACAATCAATCAAAGGTAATGTGTTTAGAATTAAATCAACATTAAGTTTAAACTTACCAATAAATAACCTAATAGGACCTTGATTTGAAAATTTCCTTCGTTGGTTCGTCGACATAATTAATAGAATACTAGAAACACTAGAATCTAGATACTAGAATAAGCAAATGAATCATTTCATTGTTTCCTACATATTTAAAGAGTAGGAGAACGACTCAGCAAGCTTTGAAAATCTGCGGTTGCATCAATTGGGTTTATTCTTCAATGAATATACGTAATACTTGTAAAAGGGTGAATATTATCTATGCTTTATGAGGTTGAAATGCCACATCGAAATAATAAATGAGAGAATTAAGGCTTGCATCCAAATTGGTGGTAAATTCGACGCTAATGATATCAAATTTACGAAATTATCTGAGTCATCGAAACGTTATTGAGGCTGTTTACACAGGATCATTATCCTTGAAAAGTAATGCATCTGCAATAACTGGTTGTTTACCTTCTCGTTTGTGTAGTTACTTCGATGAATTTGAATAACCCATTAAAACCCTTGTGACATTTTATAACTGGTGGTGGCTCAATAATTTCGACGATGCAATTTTACTAATGTGTTGTAATAATTTGAAATCTGAATGTCTGTTTAAGTACTTGCATGCTTATTTTGATAATAGTTGGGTGGCAAAAAATAAGTTGGAGCTTCCTTTGAGTGTCGTCGCCAATAGCCCGATGTGTTGCTCCAGTGCGACGTTAATTAAAATACATACCTCCCAATTTACCTTTGAGTGTAGTTGAAAAAATCTGAGCTCAAAACTAGTAGATCCGCGCATAGCATCTACTCTAAAGTTTCTTAAATGCTTGTGAGTAACGACATTCTTATCCTCATACCTTATTTAAATCAAACTAAAATGCACATTCTTACCTTTAAATGAGACAAATTAGTCATAAATATAAAACAGCACTTAGACGCATGTCCACACACGTATGGCCCAAGCACTACCTGGATTTGATTAGCCAAACGCGATTTGTATGGCGATCCATACGTCAACCTATTAGCGTGCATTAATTACTGTAGCTGGTCCCAACTTTGAGCACCTGTACTGGTAGGTAGGCAGATAGTTGAACTTCCGTCGCTTTGGAGCAACACAACGGTATATTGGTGATGGTCCGGGATCAATCCCGTAGGGAAAGATCCGAAGAAAAACACCGCAATTTTGAACGGTCAGATGACGAGGTCAACACCTGAGATGGCATCCCACTCCAAATTTCCACACCACACACAACATGAGGACATTTGAGGCTACTCCAGATTTAATGTACACCAGCCCATACGTACAAGACGATCTTTGGATGGATATATTTTCAAACTTGTAACCCTCCGGTTGCAAATGTGCAGTAATGGCTCAGTGGGTATGCCCACTGCGCTAGCAACTTTCGATTTGTAGGCGGCGCAGGTTCGATTCCTGTCAGGTGCATTCCTCCCTGGGTGTATTTCTTTCTTCTGTGACAGGCTTGTCCGCTTTTGAACCTTGCGCCATAAAACCCTAACATCCAATTCTCTTCTGTGAAACTTTCATTGTGTGTTTGTCTTTTACTTGATATTGTACGTCTTGATATATATGTTGTGATGTATGTCTGGATATGTATGTGTTGTATGTTGATATTGTATTGCGTCCCCCTACTGTACTGGACATAATACAGAAGTGACAAGGTTTATTGTGTTGACTTTCCAAGGGGAGAACGAACAAGAAAAACATATCCTCTTAATCTGGATCTAAATCGCCTCACTACTTAATAACGTTTATTACGAGTTACGGGTTCCTTCATTCAATATTTGAACAGGTTCAAGATAAAGTAATCCCCGTTTGTTTTTGGTGATGTAGGCGACGCAGACCACTAACTCTTCAACTGCGACAACATCAAAAACCATTATATCACTAAACCAACAAATGATACCATGATTAATTAAATTGATAGTATGATTAAAAATAAACATTTAAGATATAAAATCAAGATATGGCTGGAAATAGGTGTCATATCAGCCATAGATAATACTTCTTAATATAGATTTAAATGGACCACAATACCCCTCAAAAAACTCTAACCACATGGTGAGTTGGAAGGCATGGGCAGGAAGAAAAGTACCTAGTGTGGAACTAAGTGTACAATTATTGCCAAACTTTAAAATTAGGTCTAATAAAAATATTAACCCTCCTAGAGGTTGACTCGACGAGAACCACCTTCTGGTGGTTGTCGTTATTAGCAAAACTGACCCGATTTTGATGGACGAGATATCTCGTCATTAGAAGAAAACTGGCCAGATCTTGATCTCGTCATCATCAAACAATCGGCAATATCTTGACGAGAAATCTCGTCATTAGCAAAATTGGTCATATCTTGGACGAGATATCTCGTCGAAACCACACGGAGGGTTAACATGCTTGCTGTCTTATGTCTACCTCAGTGTACCCTTAAGTACACTCATCCCCTATGTGAATACGATTTAATTATGTGTTCCCTACACCCCCCTTAAAGTTTGCACAAGAAGTTTTGAAATACTCCCGTATGGTTCATCGTCCAAATAAAGTTCGACAAAAAATTAAAATGCCATTCAGAAAATTCATCTTGAAGAATAAGGTAACATTGTTCCGCCGTCCTTTGAAGCTATTGTTCATTTATGAAATACGATCCGCACAAAAGTTGAACGTCTTCATCAACTGCAAGCACTTGTAACAAGGACATTGTTTAAGATCACTACTCTAGTAGCAAGTGTTATTTATTACTTTAGATTTATAACCACATTCTTGTAGCTTCACCCACATCCTGAATATTCTGTTTTGAATAACTTTTCATTCCATTTTACTGGTTTTTTTTAAAATTTTCATGGATTATCAAACTCCCATCAAGAAAACAACATTAATATTTTCTAAAGAGGTTAGCTACTTTGCACTAAGAACTTCGTAAGTGGTATGACCTTTCTTGCATTTTGTTTTGAGAGAAATACAAGACACTTATAAACTCTTGTAAAAGCTACTGACTTTCTCTTCAGCAAGAGAAACGAATGCAACTGAAATTCATGTCTCAAAACAACCAGCCTTTGTAAGTCCTTACATGATGCGTATTTAATGGTCTTTGACTTTCTAAGATGTCATTAATCTCATCTATTGGAGCTGACAGACATGAGGGTGTGGTACTCAAGAACGACATCTTACACATCTTTTAACGTCATCATCTTATTTCTTTCGATTTTCTTTATTACCTATTAAATTTCAAGACTTAAAAGACATCTGATTCAAATCAACGGTTACTAAGTTGATTAAAAGTGATGTTTTATTTCGCGTTTCTTTTACTTTAAATAATATTTTATTGGATGTTTTCTTAATTTGGATAGAAATGTTTCTCGTGTAAGAAAATTGATAGGTGGTAACTAAAAATGTATATTAAACTCTAAAAAATAATTTGATAGTAATATTTCTGTTGATGAACTATGAATTTATGGTTCACCTTTTCGCAGTCTTTATAAAGTTCTTTATCTATGGCTGATATGACACCTATTTCCAGACAAAATCTTAATGCATTATTTTTCTTAATTCTTACCAGGCAACTTTCAAATTATTTTTACATAATGGTAAGATATTTTTTCAATATAATGCCTTCCTTTGATCTTCGTAGAATTCATTTTCATGAAGTTGGTATTGATATTTAACTTCATAATATTATTTGGATAAAATATCTTTTTGTCCGTTTCAAAGGCCATTAACTAGAATTTTTTTACGTATAAAAAACCCAACGATACATAAACGAATGATAAAGGGTTTACGTAAAGTTCCTTTTACCAATTTTTTAGAAAATCTTCAATTCTAGAGTACTTTTTTAATGATTTTATTTGAAAATCTTCAGTATTAAAAGGTTTTTTTACGCATGGTACTTTTAAATCATTTGATTCAGTTATAAAAACCACGAGTTAAAAAAGCTTTAAAAATAAAGTCCTCTAGCCTAGAGCTGTTATAATCCGATGCATCTGACAGTTTGAGCCCAGCTTCAAACTCTCCCGGCTGATTTATTTAAATTCATTCTCTATGCATTGAACATAAAAACACGACCATAACTATTTTTTGGCGCCTATTTTTTCTTTGTTACCTGAATATGTTTTATATTTTTTTTATATTTACATTTTTTGTTTTTAGCATTTACATACCAGGATAAAAGTTTTTCTATTTCTAATAGAAATTTTTTGTATCAGTTTACCAAATCAAATAAAAGAATTCATCGACTATAGCTGATTCATCAAGTAAATAATTATAAACCTAGTAGGACCGTTTTTAAATGGTGCTGGTACTGCTCTTGCACGCTGTCATAAAAATAGGGGTTGCCGAAGGCACAGTATGCAGCCAACTTTACATAACATGCACTGCAATAATTTTTTCTATATTTCTTATAATACTTATTCTACCTTTATAGATAACTTTTTGGAATTGTAATCAAAGATGCTTCTGCAAAGAATCCGCATCTTTTCCCTTACATTAGTGTGTATTCAAAAACCACTCATGGGCAGAGAAGAACTTATGGGACTCGAATCCTTCCCGACATGATTTTGGAATTAAAACAATAGCAAAGATACATGCTACAGCCAGTTTTGTATCACTAGATATGTCGAGGTAGAAGTCAAGTGCTATTTCCAGTGAGCTAACACCAATACACACTCCCGTGCTTAGTATTGCACACTGTTATTTCAAGTAGTAGTAGGCAGTGTAGAAGATTAGAGTGCTATTTTGCAGTATTAACAACAGTACACATTCCCGTGCATAGTTATACATAAGAAGGCAGTGTCACCATTTTCTGTTATTTACAACGGGTATTGCACATTAGGCATGTATTGCTTTCCTTGGCTGTTTTTGATGAAGTATGAAGAACTACATATGCTTTTCTCCACATTTCTTTGGAGCAATTTCATTCACAATAACAGGCACCGGATATCTTTCTGTTGTGCCTATCAGATTTTCAGTATAAACAAACAATACCGGAAAGCGAAGATTTTCCACCCGCTACCCCTCTCACGATACCTATTGAGGTTACCTTAAAACGTAGTTTACGGCTGCTGTTTTGGTGACGTTTGTCGTTTAATCCAATTGGCGTTGATCAACCATCACGAACGAATTCAGAGTTCATTTGGAAGTGAAGATTTTCCACCCGCTACCCCTCTCACGATACCTATTGAGGTTACCTTAAAACGTAGTTTACGGCTGCTGTTTTGGTGACGTTTGTCGTTTAATCCAATTGGCGTTGATCAACCATCACGAACGAATTCAGAGTTCATTTGGAAGTGAAGATTTTCCACCCGCTACCCCTCTCACGATACCTATTGAGGTTACCTTAAAACGTAGTTTACGGCTGCTGTTTTGGTGACGTTTGGCGTTTAATCCAATTGGCGTTGATCAACCATCACGAACGAATTCAGAGTTCATTTGGAATTTTTAATGGCGAAGTGCTGAAACCGTGTTCGAAAATCAAGTGACGTCTCGTTCGGAATATGTACAGGAAACACGTTCCTCCTCAAACAGTACCGTCTCCTATATGTATTGAGAGAAAAGGCTCTCATAGCATTTTTGTCCTGCAAGGAAGGGTAATACCCTTGCCACTCAACAAGATACATTGGGTACGTGTTTATTACTTGGTCTGAAAATCTAAGGGTAACCAGGACTTTCGGTCTCAAAGTTATTTACTCTTATGGTCTCAAAATGGCTTGATTTGCCACTACGTTTAGCTCATCTCTGAATACAGTAACTTTGTATCCTTTGCCGCCTAAACATTTTCTATACCTCAATAAAATAGTTTTAAAGATCACACCACCTACATTTTTAAAGATTGCTTGGCTCGACATTTAAATCCTTCTAAATTACTTCTCCCCAGAACTTAAGATACTAATGTAGTCCTCTCGAGAGAGAAATTCTTTGTGCGCCCCTGGCTACTACCAATCAGAATCCATCGTAACTTCCTCGCGCATACAAAGCATCACAAAGCATGTCTCATTCCAAAATTCCATTCAAGCCATCTATTGTTCGATGGCTCATCCTTATCTTAGAAATAGTTAACAAAAACGACTTTCTACAAACCAGCACGAAATTCAAGCTATCATTTTAAAGTTCAGAATTTTTCTTTTTCTGTTCACGTTGAAAAGGACTGACGAGTACTATGAGATATACACGCATTCTACTCACAAAACTACGAAAAGTATTTAATTGTAACCAGAATTTCCACGCAATAGCAGGTTGTTGAATTTCATGTTCGTGATAACGGATTTTGTAATTCGAATTCTGTTATTATCAAGCGGATGGACGGAGCACAAATCCTTAGCCTACGAAGAACCCAGTACATACACATGGGTTCTTCATTTGATTTGGAACGCATTATACTTAGGTGTGTTCGACTATTTACTGACCTGTGCATTTTTTGACTAATGGTTTAATCCTCCTGGTGGTTTATCTTCGCGTAAAAAATACCCTATAGTGGCCAATCTCAGATGTAAAACCTGTTCCAAACTGTCCCCAATTCTAGGCAAGAAACAATTTTCTTTGCCTATTTGGATCTGCATTCCTCTTGGAGGACAGTTTTGTCTCGACGAGATATCTCGTCATTCGCAAAACCGACCAGATCTTGATAGATGCGATATCATCTCATTAGCAAACTTGACCGGATCTTGGACCAAATACCGTATCGAAACCACTTGGGCTAACAGACTTTCCATTTAACAAAAATTGAGCAAATTTCCACATTTATTTTGCAACATCAAGAACATTTCGTGGAGTGCTCGGGTTCCCACTGAATACATCCCTGCCATCAATGTTCTTTAAAACTATGGATTTACAGATCCTTCAATATCAAATCCATCCTGCTGTTGATTGTTAAAGTCCGTGACAATGCCGATTCTTGAGGTATCTCTGTTTACACAATAGCTTATTAAGTGAGCGTCACCTGATGAAACAAAACAATGAAACCTCACTGATTGTAGAAAACAAAAGTTTTGAGGTAAACTCGATCGTAAAGTTGCTTAGTCAACTGTGAATAAGTATTTTTAGCAAAGCTGAACGCCTTTTATTGCGTTCCACTCTAAAAGTACTTTTATTGCAAATAAACTGCCCTTCGGCACTGGTATAGTGGCAACATTGACATCGAAGGAAGCAACGGGGACGGAAGAAAGAAAGGGACTAGGCGACGGAATGCCGAACAAATCTGAATTTATTTTTGCTTCAAGGAGTCTAACTGAAAATATTCAATCCCAACTTGATCGATAAGTGTTTCTAGCTGAGAGTCGAGTGTACATTTTGATGAATTTTTATTACTTTGATTTACAGATTTTCTGCACAAACTGTACTAGAGTCTGAGCAAGTAAGTTTTCTTTTAAGTCAAATCTCGTCAAATTGTTCTTAAATCGCTATTTGTTCACTTGTATCTCCATGAATATTCAATTTGAGATCAGCAGACAAAATCGCAATCCATCTATATATACATTTCATTAACGACAGTATTTATATATTGATGAATATCAACAGACGTAAACAATGTAAAACCAACTACAACGAGATTTTTACGCTTAGTTTAAGTATTCTTGATTTGAGCTAAAGCTGCATATTATTGCTAAAACTACGGAAGAACACTCCATACTAATAAAATTCTCTTGTTAAATTCAATGCACATCATATGAGGTTGCCTTCGCACCAACAGAATACTGGTCGATCCTCGTCAATCTGAATTCAATAGAAACTAACTGAAGATGATTCGGATACGTAGGTAAATCAACGTCGTACGGGTCAACACAACGGGCTATTGGCAACGGTCCAGGATTAATTCCGAAGTGAAAGGTCCTAGGACAACACATTGTAATTTCGACCGGTTGCTAATCCGCTACTCTTTGAACCGGACTATCGCTGCCCGAAAAAGGTTCGGGAGAGCCCTTTCCATACGAAATAGCTTGTTCGTCAAAAAAACTTTCACATTGCTTGAATCTTGAGTGTTCCACTTCAGTGCACCCGAATCTACGTTTGTCAGTTTCCTTAGGATCCGGATTGATTTGGATTAATCCGGATTCTCTTGGTGTGTAGGGGCCCAAAGGCGTATTTTTCTTTCATATAATTTGGATCTTGTAGATTAAAAATGTTTTTCAAAACTCTATCATTAATATATAGGCTCTACAATCAAATGGAACTCAAAGAATATAGATTCAAGGCCACCAGTCCGTAAATCTTAGATTTAAATTAATTGTGACAAGCAAGGCAGCTAAAAGTTTTGTTACGTCGTGAGCCAACGTCCTTGTTGGTTCAGCAATGCCTCATTTCAGACCACACATGCGTTCTTTTCAAAATTATAACCAGTTGCCAAGCTTATTGCCATGTTGGCAATATTTGAACTTTAAACGTGCAGCTGTCCAATAACCCAAAGAACACTTCATCCGATGATTTAGCCACAGCTGAGATAAGGGGTTATATTATGGGTGCTGTTTGACAGCAGCAGATTATAAAACAGGCAATGTTTCATCTTTATTTGTCTATTTTTATAAAAGTTTGAACTCCCATTACTATTGATTGCATGCTTTATACGAGGTCTGTAAGGAAAGTGTCCAACCATACCTAGAATTAATGCTGGATTTGTGCAGCGTTGATGTAGCTTGTCAACCAAGGAGAGGAGACATTGATGCGCATACGTGAAAAGTCACGAACCCATTGGACTAATCCGTCGGGTGCTAGACGACCTTGAGTGAGCGTGTTCTGTGAGACCATCGCATTCACAATGACAGCGAGTAAAGACGAATTCGCATCAAATTTTGCGTTAAACTTGAAAATACGTCCGCAGGAACTATTCAGATAATTAAGTCTTCCAAATGGAAGACGCCTAGTTCTTTCCGCCCGATTTTGAACGACCCGACAAATTTTGATTTATACAATTTTCTTTTCGTGAGATGAAAACACTGAAATATTTAAAGTTCTAAGGTATCGAAACATAAATAATTCATTATATGTGGTTTTGCACAAGCCATTTTGTTTATGCATTTCACTACCATTATCTGGATATGTATGATATTTATCTTAAGTCCTTGGATATGTATGATATTTATCTAATTCCTCTTGGTCTAGCATGTGCTAGACCAAGTCCGTGAAACCACTCATCTCGAAAGGAGGGAGTTGCAGCTTCTGTAGCCAAAAGACGCGAGACACCAGAAGGTGGAAGTCTAACTTTGCCTCTTGCATGCCAGCTTTAGTGGGCATGGTAGAAGGACATTCACGCTATGACCCTACCAGGAGAAAATTTATCTAAGTCTAGGGGTCTATTGTCTTCGGGGACTGGATATCAACAATAAAGTAGGAGGGTGCATGGGGTTTGGTCTCTAGGATTTGACACCTTTGTAAAGATATGATGTGCATATTATCATGAGACAACAAATCATGTTTCTTTATTTTTTGTTTTTTTTAAGAGAATGTGTACAAAACTCTTCTCTCACCACTTTGAAAATTATTGCCATGATTTATAATGCTGTGCATTTTATGATAATGTTGTGTCCTTGTTATAATTTCTTCAGGGGCGCATTTCCTTTAGGTGTGTACGGGCTTCATGGATCCGAGGTACTCTAGTGATCGTTTCTTTTCCGATGGGGTTTACTGTCTTCAGTAAACACGGGGATCTCGCTCCCGACCCAAACGATCTTTTATCTGCTTTCATCCTACTATTCTGTTACCCAATCCTTCTCTTTTAACGAGATTTTTTACTTGAAGTTGTCTGTCTTGTGTTTGGCGCAGCTTGGCCGAATATGGTCCTTGCGCCATAAAACCCCAAAACAAAACAAAATCAACAAATCTTATTTTTCGGATTCAAGGTGATTCTGAAGACGCATCTTATCGTATGGAACGATTCTGATTCGTTTATATCATTCGAGCTTATCTTCATTTGATCTTATCGACAAAGACATGTTGGGTCAATCCAATGTTTATTGATGCATCTTAGATAGCAGTTATCAGTCAAAAGAAAGGTCAAATGGGGTCAATACTTTTAAGAATTTTCAAGGGCTTAGATATAAAGACCAATAAAAATTTTGTTGGAATTAGGTTCTCAAATTCTGGAATGAAACTAGATACTTTTTCCCTCAGTCAACTGTTGATTGAATGCAGTTATTGTTTTCTAGCGTTATGAAAAAAATACATGCAGCACTTCCACAATCGTTAATCCTAAAGCCAAATATTACATAAAAGCTATTTGCTTAAATCATACAAAAATGTTTCTGTTTTCCAATCGATGTAAGTAGTTTTTGACTTACTGAGCTGTTGTATAATTAACTGTATTTCACTTTCGCAGATAGCAATTTATGACATAATATTTAGTTTCAAATTCATGATGCATCGAAAAATTGCTTTCCTTTGATATATCCTTGAAATTCTTTTCGAGACGTGATATTTTACTTTCTTAATCTAAGAGGTTTTAAAAAGAGGTTTATGTATTTCTTATCATCAATCAAAATGACAGCAACTACCTTGATAACTGTTTTTATGGGAGAAGTTGTATGGGTTTTATTAACTTAGGTAGCTGTTAAACGAAGCGATGCATACATTATTGCTGTGTAAAACTTACTATAAAAGTATTCCTTTAAATGTATATGGTTCTAGAGTCTAGCCGAAAACTATTTCAGAGAGCGTTAGATCAAACCAATCAACTAATCATCTAGACTTGTAAAACGTATTCCCGTTCAAAAATGAGATATACACTTCAAGCAACTTCAAAATATCGTATTGCTTCAGACAGATAAACTGCGATTTCTTCCAAGTCGACTGACTGGATGAACTGTTAAATAAATTTGTCAGTTTCCGTCATGGAGTACAGCTAAAAAGTAGCTGACTCGATGATTTTTCCCTTTCAATTAAAAATTAAATTTTTTTTATTACAGTTTGGCAAACTTGAATTATATTTCTCTCCACATATTTTACTAACGTAAGTGTCAAAGAAATCGACATTTATACACTAGCTAACGGCAACAAACGGAAAACAATGTAAAATCAAAAGCTGCATGATTCGTTAGCCAATTATGGCATTCAGTTTAAATATGCTTGATTTGAGCTATTAAGCTGCATTACATAGTTTAACTACAGAGAATAATTTTATTAGATCGCTGATCGAATAAAAAATTCTTCAACAGTTTGATTACAGGAGGCTACGAGAAATGTGGAAGATAAAAACAACACAGAAAACAAGATGTGAGTGAATGCAAAATTAGATTTAGACTTAAAAAACAGCGAATCGTCTTTAACAAAAGTAAATGGAATGCAACCGAAGTGAACGTGAAAGCTAATTGCGGTTAAATGGCTGAGGTGTAAACTTTTTACCATACATTTTATATTAGAAATAAGTATTAACACCACGAAATGCTGGTTTTATTTTTGACTAATTTTTATTTTATTTGGAGGCATGAAATGTGTACCCATGCATTATCCATGCATTCGTGTATATTCATTACACATGTATTTTAATAAAGCAAGAATGTGTGGTTAACGACCCTTCCATCAATACATATAAGAACCGATTCTGAATAATACAATAGAAAATGTTATATATATATATATATAATAAAAATATGGTTAAAAACTTCTGAGGAAGATGCTATGCTTGGTTCTGTAGTTTTAAATTAACTTAAAAGTGAAACAATTTTTTTTCATTAAAAACATCAATTAAAAATGTCTAAACTATACAAATTACTTTCTAAAAACTAACTAGTCTTAAAAATACAAAGTTCAAATAAGTCATTAATTAAAACAATCGATCATTACTGCAGCAAAAACTTAAATTGTATTCCCTACATGAAAATCTATTGATAACAGCTACAGTACAAGATATTTAAAATAATTATATAAATTCAAGTGATTAATTTACATTAAAATTAACAATATAATCTCATAAAATACCTACTTGGATAGTAATCTTGAATCATATTTTTCTCTTGGCGATCTTTCGTAGTTTCGTTTCCTGTAGCTGTAGCTTGAGCGTCATATGTGATTATAAAGCCATACACGATGATTAGGGCTATTTCCACAACCAAGACAAATCCGGCGAATTTCTTGTTCTTCCAAATCATGATGTCTAATACAAGATAGAAAAGTTTCGTTAAGTATCCCTGGTATAACACTAAAGCATTAAATATATACTTCCATAAAATTGAAACATGATGACTATTGATAGAATAGTAATAGATTTTAATTGTATGAACCTAATTAACGTAACAACCTGCATTACAGCAAAGAAAGTTTTTGGTTGTTTATTCTTTAATTTAAATTTTCCTATCCTTAACAATCTGTACAGCTGCAACGAAAGGTTTGAATTGTGTTTAGATAAATTTCCGTAATCAACGTCACAATCTTTGTACAGTAATAGAGAAAAGTTTCGATTGTGTTTATCTAAATATGACTACGTAACAATCTGCGTTCAACAAAGACGAAACGTTTTGATTTATCTAAGTTTGCTTACCATAACTATCTGTACAACAGCATCTAAAGTTTCTGATTGTGTTTATCTAAATTTCTCAAATGTAACAATCGGTACAGCAACAACGAAAGGCTTTTATTGCGTTTATCTAAATTTATTTAACGTAGCAATCTGTACAGTAGCAATAAAAGGTTTTAATTGTGTTTAGATAAATTTGCTTAAACACAATAATCTTTACCACAGCAATGTTTCATTTCATGAGTAGCTAGTAAAATGTAAAAACGCCAAACTACAATACATGAAATTATATGAAAAGATTGTAACGTAACATATTTTTGAAGACTATATCTACAGAACTGTTTCACGAAAAATATGATATGAACGAAAAATAAAATTTAATATCTTTAAATCTTAATCTACACTTTGGGGCTCTAAAAAATTTTAACATAACTGAATTAAAAAATAATAATGTGGTGATAAGTAATTATCACGGTGAGCCATTATTCGACAGTGGTGAGTTTTAAAATCGCAAACCCACGAACACAAAGTAAAAAAGTAACTTATTTCTTTTAAATTAATTTAAGATGTGATAGAAATTGAAAGTTTTAATTATTACATTGGAAATAATTTAAAGATATTAAAGTACAATTTCCAATTTAATCTAATCTATATAAATGAAAAGGGAGTGTTTGTTTCTATATTGAATATGTTCGCCCCATTTCAAATTATTTTTCTATTTTGAGCCATTTCAATGCAAAATCTGTGGTTTCCGTGGCTGCCCGCCTGTATGTGTGTGCCCACACTACGTCCAAACGGCTGGATATATTTTCGTGAAACTGTATACTTTGAGTATCCACAGTAAATGGATGACTGAACTTCACTGGGTCACTGACTTCCCGTTTATGTCTCTTTAGCTTGTATGTTTCTGTAGTATCACATAAAGTTAATTTAATATATTTTCATAAAATCTTACAAGTTTTATAAAACATCCCTAAATAAAATTTTTAGCAGTCATCTATCCGCATTTTTATGCAATTTTCACAATAAATCGGTAGACTATTATCTCTCATCATACTTGAATCACCTGGCAATGTTGAAGCTGAGATATAAATTGATCATTTCTATCGTAGAATGAAACTGGAAATTGAAATTGTTTTACCTGTACTGCTAGAAAAACACAAATAATTTCCGAATATTTGGTACAGAGAATAAAACTTTTAATTTTGCATAATTTATTAACATACACTAGAGCCTTGGTGGTAACTGTCTACAATATTTCTAATGACGCTTGTTGATTTCTGTACGGCATACCAAATTTCCTCGAAAGTCCTTGGTTTAACACACTTGATTGAATTCCGTTTTATAAAAAGAAGTAAAACATACAACACGAAGACTAAAAAGTAAGATTGGTAATTCACTGAATTTATAATCATAATAAGTGTTTTAAAAATTGACAAAGGTTTCCTTTACAAAACGATTTACTCGTTAAAACTTAACTCGTTTAACCATTTCTTTTTTCCATATTTCATATATAATCTATAAGTTTTATTGAAAGCTGTATTCAATAGGCCAGTAATACCATCATTCTCATTCTAAACAAGTAAGTGGTTTCCATTCAAAACTGTCTCTGAATTAATAAAAGTGCTTTCAGAATTCGATTTAAAACTGCATGTAAGTTAAAGTAAAGCAAATTCTAAATGAAACTGAGCCAATATTAGAATAATATTAAAATTAGAAAATCGTAGGACTCGAAATAATAAAATTTCTTTGTCGTAGTGACGAGGTCAAGGTTAGTTACTTTACGAATTGAAGCCATATTTAAACAACTTATTACATCTGTTCAAAGTTTGTTGAAAACAGTGATTCCCTTTAAAACGCTACCAAATTTACCCACCATTTTGTGAAAAATGGTAATCTATTACCTTTACTTTGTCTGTACTAAAGAGGTTCAATTTTAAAATAAGTTCTATTGTTATTGAACGTGGAATAAAATGGAATTTTTAAGAAAAAATGCATTTGCTTTAAAAACATTATCTATGAATATCTGATCAAAGTTTTGTAGTAGTTACTTTAGTATGCATGTGGAATGGATAATATGATGGATATGTTTGTATATGATTTGCGTCCAAAATAAGTTATGGATACTATAAAAAATTTCGAAAAGGTGTTAAAAATTGTTTTCCTGACATTTAATTGATGGTATCATTTTTCTACGAAAGAGAAGCTAATATTCAGGTAACTTTTTCATTCTGCAGTTAACCAATTCAACGAGAGTAAGTTCGGATAATTTTGTTTGTACATAAATGTTGCACATAAGAAACCAACCTCCAATTGTTAGACATGATACACCCGAGTGAAAAAAGCTTTTAGTGATCATTACGAGATTTGAAGATTATCGGAGTTTTCAGGTGACATCGTATCTTTTCCTGGGAATCTATGACAATAATAAAAATTTGCATCTGTAATGTCGAAGTATTCGAGTCATACCATGAATAGATAAGGAATGATTGTTTTTGTAGTGCTGTATGATCTAAACCCTTATTTTTCATTTTTAATCCTTTAACTTCTGTCAATAAAGTGGGCAAGACGATTTTTTCAATTCATTAATATTAATAGAAATGTTAACTCTTAAATATATATATATTTAGAGATTACTTTAAATGTATCCCTTTTATATATAACTCTAACTCATCTAAGGTATTTTTAACTATCTCAGAATATATACATTTAATAATATATGAATGAGAACTATTACGAAATTCCTTTTTAATTGTAAAATTCAACTGTTACGTCATAATAAACAAATCAGGAATGCTAATTATTCCTTATCTGAAATAGTTATGAACAGATTCTTTGGATTTGCACGACGAAAAGTTTAGTGATACCATATGAAAAGAAAAGTTTTATTTTATTTCTGAATATTTCGATTTTTAAATATTGATAACTTCACTTCCTAGCAGTCTTGATGTTAATTAAAAGACAAACGATACTTGAAGGGAAGCAAATATTTAAAAACAAATAAGTTTAAGTATTGTTTTAACAAAAACAAATGATACAAAGCAAATGTTAGTTGTTAAAATTAGTTGTGTGAAATATTTTCACACAACTAACAAAGAATTCAAGAGCAGAAACACAAAAATTTCTTCTGCTTTCCCATTCCACTTGAAAATATAAATTAATTTATCTTACAAATACAAAAGAGCTTTATTCAATATCCAGTACCGAATACTAACGTTTATTAAATGAATCAAAGCATTTTCAAAATACCGAAAAGGCGATATTTTACTACAGAGGAAAAGCTATTGTCTATTTACCTTTTAATTGAAATATGCAGTTTCGGAAAGTAGCGATGATTTGTGGTTCATTCCACCCTTAAGAAAAATGTTTCTCTGTCATACGGTTTGAATCCATCATTTTTTAAAGAAAAAATAAAACAAGAAAGAAAAGAAAAATAAATTCGTTCTGCTGTACCTCTTCTTCACCACTGCCGAATGTTTTCTTTTTCCCTCAGTGTCAAACGACATCCCGTTGAGTGATTGGTGAAAAATGGGAGGAGCCTCGAGCTGATTCGTTGTCTAATTCATTCCATCCTCTTCGGCTGAAGGTTAGATTGTCTCCTCGGACACTTCACTTTCCCTTATCGGTTAAAAAGACATAACATTTGACAGCTTAAGTTTCTAAATTCGCGAGATTAGTGACATGGAGTCGACTTGAGAGTGCGTTGTAAAGCAATAACTATGGCATTGAGGTACAAACAAGCGTACGATCCATCGCAATTACTTCTAGATAGCTAAATGTCAGGGTGTACTTGGGTATGCTGAAATCGGGGTATACTTGTGTTATGCTGCGTTCGGACTCCGAAAATGTTGATTTCTGATTTTTTAAAGATTTCAACAAATCGTCACTTTCTCCTAATAAAACTAATGTTCTTTATGCAATATAATAGTTCAATGATTTAATATTCATTTTGAAGTATGAAAACAAAGATTATGTATTTTTCTGGTGTTGCTTACAACCATCTTCTGGTATATTCGTGTTGTATTGTAATAATCATCCAACGGTGACGCTAGGCCGCCGTTTTCAGTGGGTAAGTCCTCTGAGCTAGCAATCTGACTTATAGGCTCAGATTCAATTTCTTCATGGGTGTTTTCCTCTCTTCTGTGTCAATAAAACTTTCTTTGTGCATATGCCCATTTCTTGACGTCTGTCTTGTGTTTAGAAGGTAGGCGAATTAGGCCCACTGGAACAACACAGTGGGCTATTGGCGTCGTTCCGGGATCCATCCCGAAGGACTGATCCCGGAACAACACTTCCGAGGACAACAAGATCCGAGGACATTTCGTAATTTTGAACCACGGTCAGATGACGAAGTTAACACCTGAGCTGAGACCTCACTCTCCAAACTTCTACACCACGCCAACGTGAGGACACGGTAGATTCAACGTGCATCATTCCCCACGTATACGACAGTCTTTGGATCGAGTTTTGAATTCACAATCTTCCGGTTGCTGATTCGATGCATCAGGAAAGACTTCTTTCCCTTTCTTGACCTCTTGTGAACTTTGATCTTCCCGTGTATAGAGGGTTCCCCTTTGCTCTCTGGATTTTTTTCTCCTTGTTTCTTTGTGAGAGTTATCAAACCCACGTCATTTTAAACTTTCGACCACACTGAGACCATGTATGTTGTGGTAGACAGGATTTTATTTCGGAGGGGCCCAAGTTAAAAATTGATTTTTATGTACAAAGTTAAGATATCTCCTTTTCTAAAACGGTCTTGGGTTATTTTTGGTAACCAGGCTATATATGAACTCTAAAAGGAATTATGCATGAGCAGAATTAATGAAGCATTTAGTTTGAACTAAGTACACTAATGACAGCAATAGTTCTGAAAAAATACAACATAAATTACGTTAAATAGTAAAGGAAAATATTCAAACATTGCTGCTTGGAATTATCTTTTCACTTTTGTATCGGTGTTGAAAGATTAATACGATACGTATTAATCTTTCAGATATGTGACTGAGAAGATGATTGGGGTCAACAAAAACAATAATCACACATATTGCTTTCATGCTTTAATGAATATTAAGTAAATATAGTAAATCATTAAACTATTTTCTGTAAAAATATTAATTTCAAACTAATTGTTTAAGAATAAAACAACAGTGGTGTATCTCCATCTGTCCAAATAAGTGTCCCAGTTAACACTTACATTTTTTTCCGAAATAGTTGTCACGTGAAAAGGAGTTAAATATTCCATACAAAAAGAGTGTTTAGCTTTTAACAAATACTCTCCTCGTTGGTAAGCTCATTTCAAAAATTTGAAGAATAGCTATTAATATTCGAAACAAAATTTGCAAATGTGACACTTATTGTACGACAGAGGGAATATTTTATTTAAAGAATTTAAAAGTTATTTAATGAATTTAAAGCAATCTGGAGATATATTTTAAAAATCAGAAACCACATCACTTGAGAGGTACATTCGGGTTCCTCTGTCCCTTTTATCCAGCGCCACGTCACTGGCGGTGTGGTATCGTAACCCTCCAAATGGTATCGACGAGATATCTCGTCCAAGATCTGAACAAATTTGCTAGTGACTAGATAACTCATCGCCAAGATATTGCCCAATTTTTGGTGATGACGAGATCAAGATCTGGTCAGTTTTCTTCTACTGACGAGATATCTCGTCCATCAAGATCTGCTAATGGTTTTGCTGATGATGAAATACCTCGTCAAGACAACCACCAGGAGCGTTAAACACCAACAGATAAAGAACATTTTTAATTGGACAAAGACAACAGGGGCAACAACAGTTAGAGGAGATGATGTGGAGAAATAAAAAAGGGGAATTGAGAAGAGCGATTCGGGGATGAATTGGGTGATAGATTATTGCGTGATAGATAATTGGTTGATAGATCTATGTAATGACTAAGAGTGTAGACATGTAGCAACCAAGCTTATTTTAGTGTGTTGTATGGTCCCTTTTTATTATGTAATGTCTTTAATGAAAACATTGGAACATTACTTGCTCTGTTTACTAAAAAGTACGCCATACTCAGTGCTCTTTAAGGAGTCTGTTTGATTCTAAGTCTTTGAATCAAGAATAAAAAAATCAACCACTTTATCCAATTTTTCATGCGTTTCTCATTTCCGTTTCATTTCTACCTTCCAGAGAGTCATCACTTCGTTTAAAAATGTGGATACTTAACTATAATTTTTGGTTTTAATTTTTCCTATCCACTTTAAAAGTGATTTCCCAAACAAAAAAGTTCTAAAGTATACTTAAAACAGTTTACAAATAGCAAATAGAAAATATATCAATGGATAATTTTGACTGAACGTCTGAAAGCGAAACGTGAATGCACATCTACTTGCGGGTAAAGTATTTTGTAATTCTAAACAGGAGCATAGTAATTAAATAAGTTTTCATACCTAACCTGAAACATTGTCATAAAAAAGCAATTAATAATTAAACATAATTACCAATATTCTATTCAGATTAATTATATAAATTCATTAATTTATTACCAATCCCATTTCCCTTACAAAAACGATTACTCCTCTACCTGACTGCACCTATTCCTTCACAAAGACAATAACTGAAATTGTGATTTTTGGCTGTTCAATATATTCCTTATTCCTTTATGACAATTAAAGTTTTTAGAGGGAGGCCAGTAGGGCTATTTGTTGAAAATTCATGAACCTGATCACGGTGATCTCTACGAACCCATAGCCTCAAACCACAATTTCTCTTCTTGGCCTCTCCTGTTCTCAATCCTTTAACCCTGTGAGGTATTCTCACGCATATAGTCTTTCTGCAATCTGAAATCTTCCCTACATGACTTCTAACCAATATTGACCTTGACGAATAGACTCTTGTTTCAATCAATATATAGGGTAGCGATTATGTGTGTTGTGGGGAAAAGCAATACTACACTACTCGGAAATTTCGTGACGCTCAGAAGGTTAAGTTTCACCATTAAAACATCTGAAAGATTTACGTACATTACTTATTTGCCTAATAATTGTTTAGGCTAATGTATATTTCATATAGGATTTTTGGGTGACATTTTCTGTACTTGGAAACCTCGTATTGATTTTTAACCCACTGAATGTTACGAAATTTCCTAGAACTATTACTTTTATCATATGACACATTAATGACTAAATAGTTACATCAATTGATGAAAAACTCTTGGGGGCATTGCATTGGTCAAGAAAGTCAAAACTGCTTAGGTGTTATGCCTAAACGACCACAGGATGAGCGCTGTTGAACGAATTAAGTATATTTTCTATCTAGGTTGTAACAATTGAAAATTTTTGGAAATCTCAAGAAATTTCATACCCATACCACAAAAACTTTACTAATACAGGAAAGTTTATTAAATATTGATTCAAAATTTCATTATTCAGATTAATCACGCATGTTTATTAATAAATTGACACTTTTATTTATCTCTCTCAGTGTCTTACATGGCTTTGTCTGTCTTGTATTTGGCACAGCATGACCAAATATGGCCCTTGCGCCATAAAATCCAATAAACCAAACAACCCTTTAAGCGTCGTGTGATTTCCGAGCAGTGTAGTATTGTTTTTCCCCCACAGCACATGGCTAAATAACCGCATCTATTAGTTTAAAGAATCCTGGGAAAAATTCCATTGGTCAAAGAGTCAACAGGTAAGAAGTCAACGGGAAAACTGTAGGTTTCAGGACTGATATATGTATATGAACCCCAGAGGGTTAATCCACTGAGTATTGCGAGATTTCCGAGTATAGTATTGCTTTTCTCCCACAGTTCTCGTACTGACTGAAAAACCATATATATTGAGAAAGATCTTAGGAAAGATGGCTTAGATCAAAGGTCAAAGCTGGCTAGAAGTCATGCAGGAAAGACTGCAGGTTTCTGAATAGATATATGCGTGTAAAGCACTCAGAAGGTTAAAATAGGCAAAAGTATAGGTCATCTTTTCGGACTGAGAATTCTGATGTGTGTCGCTTGGAGGTGGGAAGGAACTGCCAGTGAAATGAATTCAAAGATATTTCGAAAATATCCTTTATTTCATTGGGAAAAAATGTGATTTGATTTTTTTTTCAGTTTGATCTTCATATTTTTATTGAGAAAGATTTACCTCTGAGCGTAACGAGAAGTGTAGTATTGCTTTCCCCCTTAACACACATTGATAAATAACCACATCTATCGATTGAAGAAATCCATGGATTTTTTCAACCTTTAGATAAATTCTTTTGGTCCTTTCCATGAATACTTTCGAACCATTCTATTATTATTTTCCTTAGAATAGAATTCTTTGGAAAGATTATATTGGTAGTATCTTTAGAATAGAACCCTTTGGAAAGATTGTATTGCTCATTTCTATAGAACAGAATTCTCTGGTAAGTTTCCACTGTTCATTTTCTTAGAACAGAACCCTTTGGAAAGATTTTATTGGTACATTACTTAGAATAGAATCTTTTGAAAAGATTCTATTGATCCTCTCCCCCTTAGAATAGAATACTTCCATTGGTAAGTATTCCATTGATCAAAATAGTCTGAACTCGTTAGAAGTCATGCAGAGATAGCTGCAGGTTGAAATACGTGTAAACCCCAGAAGGTTGGTTTGGCTAAAAGACATCATGTTGTTGGGTAAAGCTTTGAGACCCCTGAGTCTTATTACGCCACTGATTCTAAGTACAGTAGTGCATGCTAAAATTTTGTATCCATATAATTTGGGATTTGCAAACAAGCATAAAAGTTACGGTTCGTTCGAATAAAACTAAGTATATCCCAGTTAAGATAAAACCTTTAAACTAAGCTATTTTTGCACATTCAAGGGCCATGTGATTCGAAGTCAAACACAGGGCCATATTCTATAAGCTCTTGGAGATAAAAAAAAACCAGAATCTGCTTGTTCAAAAAGACGTATTGACCAGCTTGTTGATCTTGGTGTCAATTCCCTGATACAGGGCACCTAGCAATCTGAGAAAACTAAAAATTAACGACTTCACCATCCGATCACACAACGTTATCATCTGCAAGGTCGCCGTATACGGGTGTGCTTTTTTGCAGCGATTAATTAAATTTGCCAAGAGAGGTTGATCTTATTACTGTGTCAAGCTTAATTAAACCTCAACCTTGTGCGGATTTTCTTATCGCAGGTCCATTTCCCGCCCCCTGTAAACGGAAGTGATGCAGCCTTTCAAGTGATATAAATTCAATTTTAATTGAACTGCGTGCTATGATGCGGGAAATCAGCATTTTGTTATCCAGAAACCTCATCTGCGTTTCACATCTGCTCTTTAAGTTAAGCGGACGAAGACATCTTGAATTATTTACACGGGGATAGTTCAAGTTTTAACATTGCAAGTAAGTGAGAAAAACTTTGAAATGTGTGTGTTTTCGAATGGACGAAAGTTTAATTAAATTTTATATTAGCTTCACATAACAACATCGGCTCTTTTTTATGTCTGAGTTTCTGGTTACTTTGCGTAAACTTGCTAACTTGATATAGTTATTAAGTGGATATCAACTTTAAACACTGGAAGGTGAGTAGCATCTTATTTGCTTGCACTATGAGTATTTTCTGTAAAGTCATTTGGTGACAAGCACCGACCTCCTAAGTTTTAAGTGATTGTAGATTAAGGTTTAAATTTTTCTTGTAGTTTTGTTTTGCTTGGGTAGGTAAACAAGACAGTTATTGACACCTTAATGCAATATTTATACTATAAATTCATAGAAAAAGTAGTAAAAATAGTTCAATCAAGTTTAAATTCATTGTAACTTTCCCTGAATTATCTACTTTAAGCTGAATAAATGGTTTCATACAAAAATTATCTCTGGAAGGTATTTTGCAATATATTGAGAATAAATAGTGTAAAATCGGTTATTGACACCCTATGGATGAGTAATTGACACCACAGTTATTGACATCCCTTAATTTTTATTTAGTTTATTTTTGCAGTATAAATGGACTTATGCAAAGCCTGAAACTGAACATTGACATGAAAGCTTATTTTTTTGAATTAAAGATTAGGGTGTCAATAACTGTCCGAGGTGTCTAGTTTACCTTATGTTTAATTGCAACTATATAGTTGATATTCTTGTATAAATTAGAAGTCGTATTGCTTACTTTTATTTCTATGGATCTTAAATTGTTTTCGTCTGATTAAGACTGAGGTATTTGTTATCCAATTCGCATTTTACTTTCTTGTTTGCTCCAGTGGCATTAATAAACCTGATCAGTAGCCACAGAGGGGCCTCTAAGGGTCCTAGTCCCTACTAAAGGATTTATTTCGGATTCTTAAATTATCTCTGCTAATAAATTATTGTACATTCCCGAAATATATTTTCTATTTTTAAAATGAATAAAATGAATAATTTTATTCTTAAAATAATTATTATTTTATTATTTGAAACATAATATAATAAATAAATGACTCAATAGGTCTTTACAAAGTATGAAAGTAATGTGGTTATGACTGTTTTTTTCACTGTGTTGACTACATCATCTCGCATATTTACGAATCTTGTCATTCCATCAGGTGACATAAAATTAAGAAGCGAATTTCTAGTAACAGTTCCTTAGGGATAGTTAATGTTTAGTGGAATATCAATTGGGCAGTCATTCGTGTACTTGATAATCCAGGTACCCCACTTTTTATGCAAGTCTTAAAATTCGTACTTTGGATATCAAAGGCTAACGCAAAGATTAAAAATTCTGATAAGATCTCAACTTAGCATAAAGATTTCTATTTTTAACTTGGGGCCCGCTCCGAAATAAAATCTTAGCTACGTTACTCACTTGATTTCAAAATGAAACACCTTAATAGAGAAAACCACCCGATTTCAAATTAAATTTGAGGAAGATGTCTTTCACACTCGCGTGCGCGCGTGGAGGATTACTTACAAGAGCAAAATATACCTTTTAGTACTTTTGTTTTTCTTTTAGAAATAGTGCATTGAAAATGGCTATTATATATACATTGAGGAAACGTCTTAAGTCTTATATCGTTGGCTTACAAGTGAAACACAATAAGTAAAAAAAAAAACAGTTCTGAGAAATGAAGGGGAACATTCTAAATTTCAATCAGTGCGATAATTGTAATTTTTTATCATTTTAGCAATTACTTATTAGGCTTTGTACTTACTCAACTTTCCTATCATTCAGAGAAGAATACTTTCGTTATCTACGTGTTATGTATAGCTATAGCAGGTTTATAATAAAATTATAATTGATAATTTACATTTATTCATTTGTTTATGTTTCTCAAGTGTTTTCCATGTGTTCCTCAAGAAATATAACTTTCTTGTAAGGAAAAAGGATTTAGTGGACTTCAATAGTCGAGATCACATTTTGTTTTACAAAAACTAAAAAAATCATCTGAAAATTTTAATTTAGTGTGTTTCATTTGTGATACTTAGATATCGTTGGTTTACAATTCCCTAAACTGTAATAACTACTTCACAATTCAGCGTGCTGTTAACTAAGTATCGGTGTTTCCTCTCTCCTGTAGGCCGTGGTAGCCCAGTTGGGAAAGCAACAGATTAGCGACCAGAGGGTTGCGAGTTCGAAATTCGGTCCAGCCAAAGACCGTCTGGGGACGGGGGCTGGTGCACGTTAAATCGACCGGAGCCTCAAATGTCCTCCCGTTGGCGTGGTGTGGAAGTTTTGAGAGTGGGATACCAGTTCAAATGTGGTTCTAGTCATCTGATCGTGGTTCAAAATTACGAAGCGTTGTCATTGGATATTTCCCTTTGAGATTGATCCCGGACCGTCGCCAATAACCCGTTGTGTTGCTCCAGTGCGACATCAGTTAACTACCTACCTCCTGAACATTTGTATTTTGAGTTGACACTATTTTAGGGATGCATTATGTTAATCCATATTTCGTTTTCATTTCGAAGATCTTTCCCGTGTCTACCTATACAACAAAACACCTTTTATTTTTCCGAAAAGGAACATCAATATTACCTTTCAAATTCATCAAACAAATCAAAAACTTCTCAAAGCAACAACGTCTGTGCTTGGAAGAAAAGATAGAATACTCTTTCCTATATACGATTTATTTGATGGTAGGGTAAAAGGGTAAACAAGGGCTACTTCTTTCCTCCATAATTAGATTTACGATTCGTATAAAATGGGTTATACAGACTGCAAATGGACGCTACAGATGTTAAACCTACATCTGTCTCGACTGCGTATCGATCTTGTGACGACAAAAGGAATAAATGAATTGTGTTTCCAGATGTCGCAGTAACTAAGACGTACAGATGAAGTCCAGAAGCAGATGGTCTTGGTTATTCAATATAAAAAAAATCGATGTTTTTTTTTCTGTTTCTCTTATCTCCAGAGAATAAAAACATCACTAATGGATGAATTTACTTAAAGAGAAAAACTTGTTTCGGTGGTGTCTGTCTAGAAGGATTCTGTACAAATAATCTATAAATCCGATGATCAAGTTAGGTACAGAATCACATTTCATTTCTTGAAGGTTGACTATGTTCAGCATACATATTTCGCTAGCGGGGAAAAACAGATTTCCATTTCGTTTCAAGCGCAGCAAATGACAGAAAAAGAAGCTCTGAAAGCAAACATTAGGTAAGAATATTTCAATAAACATGGGACGTTTTTTAGAAAATGTCACAGAACTCGGTTTTTTACAAATTTAACCGTCCAAGTCGTTTCAACGAGATATCTCGTCAAGATCTGACCAATTTTTCCAATGACGATATATCTCGTCACCAAGATATTACCAATTTTCTTATCATGACGAGATCAAGATCTGGTTAGCTTAGGTACATTTGTTTTAGTACGAAAAGAGGATATTTTCCATTCAGGTTAGCTTTTGGATTTTTGTGAGCGAAAAATAAACATAATTATGCTTCAAACTTATTTTATACCACTTACTGTAACAAGATTTGCTGGTTAGTTTTGAGTTTAGTGGCACAGGGGCCATATTTTGCCAAGCTGTGCCAAACATAAGACAGACAATGTCAAGTTATTGTGAAAAGAAAGGAAGAGGAGAAGGAAGAGAGAGATCGCTTGGGCATCCAGGGGTCGCGACCCCCCTGTTTACCAGAGGCAGTTAACCCCATGGGAAAATAATACCACTGGTTCGTGAAGCCCGTAACACCTAAAGATGTACCCCTGAGGGGACTAATAAGAACGCATTTTCATAAAATGCATAAATCATTGCAATAATTTTTAAAATGATAGAAAAGAGTTTTGTACATTCACTTAAAAGCAAATTATTTAGTTTTTAGTCTATGCCAACAATACCTTAATGTTTAATCTAAATCCAACTTCGGAAAAACTAGCTAGAGAGTATGCATTCCTGCATTTTACACTTTTTACTGTTTCATTCACGATTTGATGAACCGTGCTATGCATATTTAATACTTCGAATTAAAAAAGTATTTGCATTTTCCGAATTAACAAACTTGATTTTTCTTGAGTTCAAAAATATTTTTCAAAAACGATTAAATTAATACACTTATTTAACTAAAAGTAAAAATGTTAATATACCGAATATGTAGTGAATTCAGTCAATGATTCACTGTTAAAAGGTTATATTGAGATCATTAATAACTCCCCTAAAGGTCATTGAATTGCCATCAAATGTTTGTAAAGCAGTCGGGTAAATATAGTATTTGCAAAACAATAATGAGCTTTCGGTTAGAGTGGCTTGATATATATTTAGCATATTCCTATTTCTATATCACTTTCTTCGCAGTGGGAAAGAAAATACATTAGATAGTGGTCTGAGATAGAAACGGTTTAATCCTCTGAGGGGTTCATACGCATATATCTGTTCTGCAGCTTATCTTTCATGATTTGAAACCAGTTTGGGTTCACACATACAACCAATCAATCTTTCCTGTGATTCTTTCAACCAATAAATGTGGTTATCTAATCATGTGTGTTGTGAGGGGCAATCGGGGGGTGTTGTACAAGCAATACTACACTTCTCGAAAATCTTATAATGCACAGATGGGTTAAGTTATATTATACATCTCGAGCATGTATCTCATAATTTGTCATGTTGAAACGATGCGAGTTCAATTTTTATTTTCCTACGTCTTCAAATTAATTAACATTAATATGAATCCCTTTCCCACGATTTAGCTTAATGGAGTTTTAAAAAGTCCTTGATTAAATTTATGTATATGTTTCAGTTATAAATTTATATCAGATTTACAATGACCTCCTAAACATTAAAAATTCCTCGACTTAATGATATAGATATTAACATGATAAAACAATAGATTTATGAAAATGTGCTAATTTTTACTCTTTAAACATTTTGCATATGAAGTTATTCTAAACAAAATTAGGAAAAACATGTGAGCATTATATGTAAAAGAACTATTTGTAAATTTTATTTATTATATTTGTTTGAAGGACCAGAACATTGCTCTTATATATAAAAACTTAAACTGAAGAGATTACTGAAATGAATATAAATTGGTTTTGGAATCTAAATTTCTCGATCTCTTAAGACATAATTTAAAACTTGTTTTTTAATGATAATTTTATGTATACAAACCTTGATTTAAACATACAAAATAAATAAATAATATAAATTGAATTATTTTGATAAATAAAAAAGTTCTTTCACCATTAATAACAAAGGTTTTTTTTATCGAAATTTGGAATGCGTTATACAAATAAAGCGTAATAATTTTTTATTTGACTGCATCGATTTTATAGTGATACATCAACAGATTACAATAAAATAAGAAACCTTTAAATAAAAGAAGTTCAACGCCAACTTCTGGTTATTTTAAAAAGTGCGAATGAAAATAAAACTGATTACTAACACAAAATAATGCTTTATAAAATCAAACACGACAAAAATAATCAAATTCCTATTGATAAAATTTTCAGCACTTACTTAAGAAATGCATTTTTAGATTGACGAATTTTGATGACGTAGACCACAAACACTCACTGGATTATAAAAATGGCTTAAGGAATCAAAAGTATGATTGGATAAAGAATGTTTTTAGGCTAGAAATTTATTCTCATTAAGTTTATATTAAGTTACATGTGTAAAACAACCTTCACAGTAATGATCTCTGTATGTGGCTCCTGGTATTATTTCTGGAGTACTTAGAAACAGTCTTTCTGCCCTTCAAGCTTTGGTGAACAATCTGAATACTCCGTGATGCGGCATTTAATTACAGCGGAAATGGATTGTTGCTTGAACCCGAATTTATCCCGTTTACGTCGACGCGTTTCACAAATTAAGCGTTAGCATTTGAGACTGAAAAAGAAACTTTTCACAACAGTTTCGCCAGAATTGTACTGTTTATTGAAGACGGATTTCCGTCTACCCTTGAAATGGTTACATTGTTAAATACGTATGGGGATGCTCTGTTTTGAAATGAAAGCTTTACGTAAGTTTGCAAGGGCCTGTTGAATGGTTTTTCAGAAACCTTTTCCATTTGCTGGAATCAGTAATTTCATAAGCTTAAGATTTTATTTCAAACGTCCAAAGGAGATTTTAGTGTATGCGTTACTTAACCCTCCAAAGGGTTTTGACGAGGTACCTCGTCCATCAAGATCTGACCAATTTTGCTGATGACGAGTTGTCTTGTTATCAAGATCTGACCAATTTTGCTGATGACGAGTTGTCTTGTTATCAAGATCTGACCAATTTTACTAATGTCGAAGTATCTCTTCATCAAGATATTACCGATTTTTTTTTTATGATGACGCGATCAAATTCTGGTCAGTTTTCTTATGACGAGATATCTCGTCCATCAAGATCAGGTTAACTTTTCTAATGATGACATACCTCATCGAGGCAACCACCAGGAGGGTTAACATATCTATGCGCTTCTTCAACTCTGCTAACAAGAATTTTAGACTTTCTGACACTAGAGATTTTCCAACTTTTTCATCTGATGGCACGCGTAAATTAATTACTAAAATTCTGTTGTACTCTAAAACTATTTTATACCGATATGACAAGAAAGGGTATAATGTTTACTTGATTTACAAAAAGTAATAACATATTCGCTTGCCTTTTTTGTTTTAAAGTTACTTTGAAATATATATTTTTGAAACAATTGATTCATGATACTTTGTAAAAATATAATACTCAAAATTGTTTATAGGGTATTAAAATATGGATATTGAAATTATTTGTGAACACACATGTCAAAAGCTCAAAACCATTAAAATTAAATAAATTTTACAGAATTTAAGCCACTTCACCATTCGAAAGGCATACCTGTGCCAATCTTTCAGCACATTGGTTGAAAATAGTTGCACCAGAGCATTAAATTGTACACGAAAATACTTTTTGTAATGGACTGGGCTCTCAGGGACACATCGTTAGACGTGTACGGGCATCACAACCCCGAGGTACTCGAATGATCTGTCCTCTCTTCTGTTTTACCATCGTCTACCCTTCTGATTTTTGCTTTTTTCCCTCTCGTTATTTCCTTGTGTTTGGCTCAACTTGACCCTTGCTGAAAAAAAACCCAAACAACCAACTATAATGGACTGGATGCATAGTTTAGCTGAGAAAATCATAAAGAAATTGAATAAAATATAAAAACACGGCAGTAAATTAAAACGTTGATAATATAACGTTTAAAAATCATGGATTCATATTTTTAGTTTATCGTTTCAAAGTGATGAAATAAGATTTTGAGTTGGTACAGTTTCAGATATTCTTTGATGTTATAAAAGATTTAGAGAAAACGAATTCAGGAATTTAGTTTCCTGAGTTGTTGAATATTTTCGTTTGCAAATAAAAATGTGAAAATTTGAGTTTTTCGTTTTCTATTGTAAACACGTATATGTGTATTTTCTCTTGTAAACATGTATATAAATTCATACCCGCTGATGTTTTCAAAACAATTTAATTTTTATCTAGGACCTTGACAAACTACATGTTTCATTATCACTAAAACAGTGCCATGGCTCTGAAAGGGAAATTCGCCACAACAGTTCTATTTATTCAACTCATCTTCATTATATTATTCGCCTTTTTTGTGGACTACGGTGAAGATGCAAATGCTACTCATCCGAAGAATTATCACTTGAATTCATCAAAGAAACCTGATAATGCTTTTCATGCATATTATCCAAGTAAGTACATTTAATTTAATTTCTTATCCAATTTTAATCAATTAAATATTTAATTCTATGCAAATTCGTCTCCATTTGGATTTAACCCTCTGACTGGTTCAACCATGCAATCTGCAGTCTTCCCTGCATGACTTCTAATCAAATTTGACTTCATTAAGCAATAGAATTTTCAAAGGATTCTATTCTAAGGAAAGGAACAATATAATCTTTTGAAATGGTTCTATTCTAATGAAAGGAACAATAGAATCGTTCCAAATGATTCGATTCTAAGTAAATGGGCAAGATAATCTTTCCAAAGGATTTTATTCTAAAGAAGGGAGCAAAAGAATAGTTACAAAGGATTCTGTTATAAGGATTTGAGCAATAGAATCTTTCCAAAGAATAAGATTACAAGGAACGTGCGATATAATCTTTTCAAAGGATTCTATTCTATAGAGTTTCAATACAATTTTCCAAAGGGGGTTCTATTCTAAGGAAAGGACTAATAATCTTTCCAAAGGTTGAAAGAATCCATGGATTCTTTCAACCTTTCCAATGGTGTGCTATTTCATTTCATTCATGCTATCGCCTTATATGGGTCATATTTAGCGGTATATAGTGAAGGTCTTAGAACCAGAAGTCTACTCCTCATACAGACCCTCCATGGAGCTATCTTTCAACAAGACAATGCTTGTTCCCATGTCAATCGAACTATCCAATGTTACTTCTGTGACCAATTAACTCTTTAAATAGCTTTTTGTAGGGCACTATGTTACAAAAAGTTTTATAAAAAACTTTATAGATGAAGACATCAATGCATTTTTGGCATATAAGAAAAATTAAGGGTTTTTCAATTTTTTAGTAGTGGGATTCCCTATCTCGTCCATCTGTACCACACCTAGACATCAGAATATCAAATGAGATAATATTTATCTACCGAATGGTCCTTAGTGTACTAAATATTCATAAGTCGTGTTAATTTTTAATTAATTTGAACTTCTGTAAAGCATTTCATATCCGGGATGGTATCTGCCACTTTACTGTTACTTTTTGTTACATGAGAACCATTTGAAAATGAGACTAAAGAATCTGCATATTATATCACGAAAACATCACAAAGGGAAGACGTGTGGCACAAGATTAACCATCCGAGTGTCCCGAGATTTCCGAGAAGTGTAGTATTATTACTTTTGTCCCATAACACATATAATGACTAAATAAACACATCTATTGGTTGAAATAGTCCTAGTTTTCCATTGGTCAAGAAGGTCGAAGCTGGTTAGAAGTCATGTAGGAAAGATTGCAGGTTGCAGAATGGATATATGCGCGTGAACCACTCAGAGGGCTAATACTAAATTATGACTGATACCTCCAATGATATTGAAAGTTAAGCGAGATGGTTGAAAAAATTCCAATGAGAAATGTTTTTAAGGCAAGTTAGTATATCAGTGACTGCTTTTTGTGAGATGGTATATGATCTTGGGCAAGTTCATTTTACTTGAAAGGTGATCTCTTCATCTGACCGTGGTTCAAAATTACGTGTTCTCTTCATATCTTTACTTTGGGATTAATCTCGGAATATGGCCAACAGCCTGTTGTGTTGCTTCAGTGACACACTAATTGAATTAGCTATCACCGTTTAATACCTTTGTCAAGGACATGTTAATGACTTGTCGAGGACGTGGTGATCCCAAACGGTTCCTAATTCCCTTGGAGATGAAGATTCCCTCTTCACTTTTTGGATAATCAGAACATCAGTTCAATTGAATTAAAAAGTTGTAGAAAAGCTTTTCGGTAGCATACTTGGAGATGATCTCTTGTTGAAAAAACTGGACATTTATTAAGAAAAGCTAAAGACGATACAAATTTACGAAGAACATCGATCAACTTTCTTTTCGCTCAGTCTCTGATTCTTCTAAATTCCGAATCAGTCTTTTTTTCATTCCATATCATGGTTGCAGTTTGAACCTGCATAGTTAAAAATACATTCACAATGTCACAGTTTGCGCGTGCATGATTAAAAATATACTAATATTATAGTTTGCACGTGCTTAATAAGTATACCAAGACAACCTTTACAAATACCATAGCAGCTGTTGCATGCGCGCAATAAAAATTGAGTTCATGGATCGTTGCACGCGCTTACAGCCTTCTGTGTAAATATATTCTTTGTTTTGTAAAAGAAAAAATTCTTCCACTTTCTTCTATTTCTGCTAATACTTTATGTTTGGTGTAAGATGTTTTGTGTTTAGCCTGATTTACATCATGCCAAGCGTGAAGAGTTTGTATTCTGGCATTTGTTTCATGTCTTTAGTAGGTTATTTTGTTCCATGTATTATCTTTTATGAATCATGTCACTCCTCCCAGCCACCCCTTTATTGATAGGTTGGGTCGCTTTGGGTCATAAAAAATCCCTTGACTTGAATTCCAATTCGCTAGAGCCGAATAAAGCTAGATATATTTTGAGTCATTTCGTCTTTTTTTTTATTCGCCGGCAGAAAAGTAAAATTTGACAGATCTGTAAAATAAGAGTTAAAAACACTTAAAGCCCTCCTAGTGGTTGTTTCGACAAGGTACCTCTTCAATAGCAAAAGTGACCTGATCTTTATGGACGAGATATCTCGTGATTAGAAAACTGACCAGATCTTGATCTCTTCATGAAAAAATCGGCACTATCTATCTTGCTATATTGATGACGAGATATCTCGTCATTAGCAAAATTAGTCAGATCTTGATGGACGTGATATCTCGTCGAAACCACTTGGAGGGTTAAAGTCTAAAATTTTTTTTACATCAAATACATAATGTTTATAAATCTTATTTGTTTTTGTACATTCATATTCCATGCTATATATTTCCATGTTTGCAGTGTTTCAAGATATCAATGCATTGATATTTGTCGGCGTTGGGTTTCTTTATACATTTTTGAAGAAGTACGGCTATTCTGGCGTTGGTATGAATATGTTGGTGGCAGGAATAGCAGTGCAGTGGTCGATACTTACACACAATTGGTGGAATCTTATTAATGGAAAAATACAACTTGATGTAGCATGGTAAGAAAGAATACATCTATTGATTTTTTAAACGTATTTAAATCGTTCTCGATATAAATTCGAGATTGCTAAGTGGAATTCGAAT
Source organism: Meta bourneti (assembly GCA_933210815.1). Taxonomy (NCBI): domain Eukaryota; kingdom Metazoa; phylum Arthropoda; class Arachnida; order Araneae; family Tetragnathidae; genus Meta; species Meta bourneti. The sequence continues at coordinate 75,866,551 of OW119927.1, read as the reverse complement.
TGAAAGAACGATTTAAAACCTGCACCACCCTGAATTTATTCTGTATGTTTGTATATAAGGTAGATTGTTTAGCCGAAAAAACCGCTTTCTCTTTTCACCCCCACCAAAATTACCTATTTTCCTCCTATTCCTAAATTTCATATATATACACGTAAAATGGAAAATTAAAACCGAATTTTTGCAGATTTGAATTAACCCCCCTGGTGCAACCACTCGAGATATCTCGTTATTAGCAAAACTGACCATATCTTGATGGACGAGTTATCTCGTCATTAGAAGAAAACTGACCAGATCTTAATCTCGTCAAGTCGACAGCATCTTGATGACGAGATATCTTTAATCTAAGGCATGGATTTTTGCTGTATTTTGGTGAAACTTCAGGCAAACATGAAAAACTTAAGCAATACTGACTTCCATCTTTGTATTTAATTTAACTATTGGATTTAAATTGGGATGACTTTATTAAGGTTAAATATTTTAAATACATATAATTAATTAACCAAACTAGTTCATTCTTGGTTCAAGTGAAACATGTATACAAAACGGGCAAAAGATTTCTTCGAAATAAATTGCAAAATATTTCGGATTCGCAACTGAAATATTGGCATATATCATTTTGGTTTTTGCCTTTATCGGGTAAATAAATACATATCAGTCCAGAAATCAAATATCTCTGAATTCAAAAAGATGTATTGATTGAATTTGATATCGTACTTCAATTGCTGTAAAAGAAAATTTTAGGTGACAAGCTGCTGCAGTGCCTCTAAAGAATTTAGGATCAGAAAAATATTTTATCTAGGTTTTTATACGAATTTGAAAATACATATCGCAATATATACTGAAGAGCAATTGAATTAGGGATACCTGTCTAGTAGCGCGTGGCGCCAAATTTTGCTTTGATGATGGCGTCGATTCGTCTTGGCATGGACTCGACAAGACACTGGAAGTGATGGGAAGCCATACGTATTCACGACTCCTGAACAATCTCCCACAATTCACGAAGATTAGATGGAAGATGGTCTGAGGCTCGGACATTTCTCAATTGCATCCCAGATATGCTTTTGATTGTATTGAGGTCAGGTGACCTTGATGGCCAGGAAAGTACGTGCAGGTCTGTGGAACGTTCATCCAACAATTCGGATACAATTCGGGAGCGATGGCATGGTGCATTGTCTTGCTGAAAGACAATCTCTAGTGGGAAAACGAACATACGGGAGCAGATGGTCGTCAACGTTCACCTGTGAGAGACGATGTCATGCGTACCAGGGGTCCTATTTCAGTCCATGTGAACAGTCCCCAAATGAGAATGCCACCTCCACCAGCCTGAAGAGTCCCCTGCTGGCAGTTAGGATCCATCGTTTCATGTGGTTTACGCCGTACACTTATTCTGCCATCGGCATGTACCAAAGTGAATCTCGACTCCAGGAAACATTTTTCCACATCTCGGTCCATTGGCGATGTTCCCGTGCCCATGCTAATCGTTGCGCCCTGTGTTGTGCAGTCAGCTGAAGGACTCTCATGGTACGATGGCTTCTGTACCCCATAGAGAGGAGATCGTTTTGGATGGTGTGGCGGCTTACATGTTGTTGTGCACCAGATTGTGTTAAATTGACGGGTGATCTGTTGCACTGTGGCCCGTCCATCTGCTGTTACAATGTCGGCTAGCCGCCGCCGACCTCGCTCATCTACACGCTGTTGTCCGCGGCAGTTGACCATGGCAGGGATGGTTTTATCGGAATCGACGTACTCACGGTACACCCTTGACACAGTGGTACGTGAAAATCCGAGTGTTTGCACTACTTCCGAGATGGAGTGACCCATTCGTCGGGCCCCGACTTTTTGCCCACGATCAAATGCGCTTAGAACCGCCCTCTTACCCATACTGCTTTTGACTATTACTAATACCGTGAGCAGCACTCCTTATCTTGTCAAACAGCTGCTTACGTCATTTGCAAGCCGCTTTCAGGCCTGCGCATAGCTCCAAATTTGCATAATGCCAGCTATCCCTAATTCAATTGCTCTTCAGTGTAGGTTGTTCATTTTACGAATTGAAACAAAACTATATGATTTGTTAGGTTTCTCTTGCTCTCTAAAGATAACGCTTCCGCGGTGTGTTTATATTATTTGTTATTTCCAATTAGCATAATTTCTCTATATACATTTACATACATTTCCAAAATGGTAATTTAAAAAATCTCATGAAAATGACGCCTGAAGGATTTTTAATAAGTCCACCCAATTTATTCCATCTTACGAGTCCCCTTTCTCCCGAAATTCTCCGATTCTTGCTGCCTAACACCTGGATGACTGTCACAAGGACACCCCAACTAAGTACACAGGGGATGAACTGGTTTCTTCGGGTCAGCATTTTCCAGTTTTCTGTGTATTTCTGTATTCTCACTTTTGCAACTTATTTATCTGTATGAGGGTTATCGCACGTCAGTTGGTTTTACATAGAAAACTTCTGCACTATCTCGAAAGAAAATTAGTGTATGATAAATATTTAAATTAGTGCCTAACTCGTATAGAAGCCATAGCGTTTGTATGTTACCCGATAAATCCGGGTTCGAATCTCCGTTTTCAACCGTATGGATGTTGGTGATTGTCCTCATCAAGAGTACGGTGATTGCTCACTAGGTCCTTCCTTACAAATAACTGCTAGTTCATTTCTTGCTGTTCCCGAAGCAGAAGAGGTTAGTGGTTTAACTCTCCAAGTGGTTTTGACAAGATATTTCGTCCAACAAGATCTGAAGGATTTTGCTAATGACAAGGTATCTCGTTCATCAAGATCAGTGTTACTAATGACGAGATAGCTCATCAGGACAAAACTGCTCTATTTCTCCAAGTAGGATAAACAAATTGTTACTTGAACAGAACTGTTGAATTTGGAATAGTTTTATTTTGCATCAGGCTGGTCACTACAAGGCAGTTCTTGAAGCAGAGCTAAACCACCAGGTGGACTAATAATTATTTGAATAAGGTTTCTTGAAAAATTGAAAAATCTTATTCGTATAAGTCATTAAAGGTTTTGATCTACTCTGGTTACTTCAATTGTATGTAAGACTAGCATATATATAGAATCTATAAGTTTTAATCCCAGTATATTCAGTTTGGGAATACCAGTCAAGGCATTTCTTTAGTCCCAAAGTTCTGCTTGGAAAACTGGTATTGTCCGAAATTCCATATCGTTGAGAATGTATTCTTAGTTTCGGAATGAAACAAATGCACAAATGACTCTAGAGTTATAATCAATTATCATTTTAGATTCATCTGAAGTTAATGCTTCTTCCCGTAGGGAGGTTCTTAGTCAATGATGTTGAAACATGTTCCATGTCAAATTGTAGTCTTAGCTCAATAGAGCTTGTAGAGGTTCCAGACCTGTTGAGAGGAGTCCAGGCCCTTGCCTACTAGGAGGGGATTCTCACTCTGGCTGGAATTTTGAAGTTATACAAATTGTACATTCCTTGAAGGAATGTACCTAAATTCTCTTTATATATGCTGCAAGGCAGTCATGCCTCAGTACTTAGTCCGAAAAGTGTCACTGCTACGTTTCTTGGTTTCTCTTTATAGTCCTGCTCTCTCAAGGACACATCTTTAGGTGTGCACTGGCATCACGGGACCGAGGAACTCCAGTGATATTTTCTTTTATCATGGGGTTCACTGTCTAGTAAACATTGGTGTCGCGCACCCAGGATAACCAAGCGACCTTTTTCTGCTTTCATCTCAATATTATGTTCCCCAATCCCTCTCTTTTCTGTTTCATGAAATTTTTTACTTGAAGTTGTCTGTCTTGTGTTTGGCGCAGCTTGGCCAAATGATGGCCCTTGCGCCATAAAACCGCCAACCAACCACCTTTACAGTCCTACCACATTTTTTTGTATATTCCATTTTTACATTTTTGGTTTTGAGTGGCTTCTGTTTTGAGATGACCTCAGATCTACTTTGATTACAAACATGTCATGCCCTCTTTTCGTGTTCCCTCTTTTAAAATTAAAAGCCCAGAAAATTCAAAACAGTCGTTGGGAGAGGCCTGCGAAATCCCCCGAATTCACTCGTCAGTCATTATCTCGGAAACTAATCTCTTAATTAATGATACTAATCTCGTGCATTATCTTTCAGTCTCATAATGGGCGAATTCGCCGCAGCGAGCGCAGTCATTGCTCTCGGGGGAGTCTTCGGGAAGATTAATCCTCTGCAGATGGTCGTCTTCACTTTGTTCGAAGTATTCATTTATACGACGAATGAGCATTTCTGTATCACTGGTTTCCACGTAAGTGCCTCAATTTTTCATGCTACATGTACGAGTTAATGTCAATAAAATAATAGGCAAAAGGAATAAGTTTCTTCAGTAGAGTACCAGGATTTTATTTCAGATAGACCAAAAGTTAAAAAGGAATTTTTCAATGCAATAGTCATATTTTTAAGTCTTTTTTATGGTATTTTGAGACACCAAATTTTTAAAAAACATTACTTTAAGCCAATTTCTTAACCCTCCTAGTAGTTGTCTCGATGAGGAATTTCGTCAGAAAACTGACCAGATCTTGATGGACGAGATATTTCGTAATCAGAAGAAAATTGACCGGATCTTGATTTCGTCATTATAAAGAAATAGACAATCTTGATGACGAGATATCTCATTAACAAAAATCGTCAGATCTTGATGGACGAGGTATTTCGTCAAAACCACTTGGAGGGTTAAAGTAGGCGCTACCGCCCCTATAGGTTCTGAAGAAATCTTGGGCCAATGTTTACCTTAAGGGAAATAGGAGGGCAATGAGGAAAACCGAACACCCCGCTCTCCTGCTATTCATTGTAGAACAAATTCAAAGGTATCATTCAATAGGGAATAACGTTCTATACAATTCACATACAAAAAGCTACCATAATGGACCATTTTCATATCATATTTTGCATAAACATTTTCAATAACACCATGTTTTGATGCCTAAAACAGATTCTATATGAAATTTCATGAATTTTTTATGTTATATCAGGGGCGATATTCAATGTTAAAGCCGTTGTCCATTCCAGGGATCATTTCCACATCGAAGGTCGCTATTCGTAGATCGAGACTATTTAGTTAATCAGAAACTGTTCATTTGATGCTTGACAGAAAGAAGCCAACAAAGAACCTTAAAAGAAAGGTTCATTCTCCCCTCTAATATTCGTTTTCAAATACAAAAAATTCAGAGATTGGCTGCTATTCCTACAGAAGTTTAAATAACAGTGTTATTACACGGTGACACTTAGCAACTTTTATCGAAACTATTAACATTTAGTAACTGATATTGCAACAGAAGTAAAAGCAATTTAATTTAAACAATTAATAACAGTTAAAATTAACTGTTTATGTTAATTTCTAAGTCAATAAGTGTTATGCTTAGTTACGCGCCACTTGCTGATAGCAAAACTGTTAATATTAACAGTTAATAATATCTGTTATCCCTAATTAGCAATAACAGTTAAAACGGTTTTCATAAAATAACATTTATGTCAATCTGAAAAATTATTAACTGGCTATAAAAAGATATTTACCCTTAAAACTAACGACTGAAAAAACTGATTCGTGAATAAAGGAATTTTAGGATTAAAGTGCCTAAAAGTTTCGAAAATATGCAACATATTGATTAAAGATTATACATATATAGTTCGTCGTAGTACAGTGCAGCATTTTATATTACTAGAGTTAATTTAGTTTAGCCTGAAATTCGAGAGATTATATTACATTCTAAAACAATTTGCATTAAGGAGTTACAATAGGGAGAAGGGTAATATGTACTGTAATTTGAAAAAATGACATTGAATTTAAAATTACTGAAGTTCTATTCTGGGCTATATTGAATTATATGGGTAATAATTGCATTTTTGTTTTTTTTAGATCTCGGATGTCGGGGGCTCAGTGTCTTTGCATATGTTTTGCGGAATATTTGGTTGCGTTGTTGCTTATGTTGTCGATAAAAAGGTCAATGTGCAAAACAACCCAAATGAATGCACTAGCTACGAATCTAACATCTTTTGTGTGCTAGGTAAGCATGTTGATTCTATGGAGTTTGTTTCAGCTTTGATAATTGCGTGACGTCCCACTATAATACGGTCCTACTTTCTCTGACACACACGCCCTATTCGAAAGTACTCTTAACCACTAAAGAGAAAAATTGATAGGTCGTGTCGAGGATACAAGCCGTAGTTTTGACGTGAATATTCGGACCTGATATGAGATTGTGGAATGAATGAAGCAGATAGAGAATTTGAACGGTGATTTATTGAGAATACTTAACAATTAATTTACAATTTAAAGTGCAGTTTGATATTAATATAAAATGATAATTTTTTTATCAAAAGCCTGTGATTGGTAGCGTAGTTTGGTAGCTTTCGACATATTGCGGACCCCTTCTCCGTTCTGAGTGCGCCTGCGCACTCGGTCCGAAAGTCATCAGGTACGTACATCCTTTGTCTACACGACGCTATATTTATCATCTGAATATTTCTTCTGGTTCTAGTTCTGAAATCATAAGACCAAACAGTTGTAACGCTTTTTTGTAAAGCTAGACTTTTCATGTATGCCCCAGTACTGATCCGATTTTAAAGACGGATTCACGTCGAAAGTCTAAAAACCGACAAATAAGATGATAGAAGTGGTCTACGGATATTCTGAGAAGGAACGAAATGTCCTCTACCGTCAGGATCAGAGTAAACAATGAAAGGTAGGTAATTGAATCTACGTCGAATTACAGCAACACAGCAGGCTATTGGCGACGGTTCGGGATCAATTCCGAAAGGAAAAATTCCGAGGACAGCACCTAGAAATTTTGAACCAGGTGAGATGAAGAAAACGACGAGAGGAAGTTTCGACTTTTTGCGGACAATCAAGCCTTTTAAGACCATATATAAAGGCAGAGAAGCTCTAGGAATCACCCTCTAGTGTGTCAGATGAAGTTATAACTGATAATGCTTCTCTGATGTTTAACTCACGAATAGATCTCGGATATTGCACTATTTTCGAGAGTTTAAAATCAAAACGTAGAGAACATTCAAAATAATATTGAGTAATTACAGATTTGTCAATTCCCTTGTTTTAAACACTTGTGTGATCTTTTTAACGGAATTTAGATGTTTTGAGTTACCCTCTTTAATTTGGTCCTGATGATGGGGGACATATTTACAACACAGAAATAGCTAGACTAGTTTTTTTACCATCTTTTTTCATCAACTTCATTTCCATCTTTTTTTGCATTTTACTAAACTGCACTCATCCTCATTACAATTTAAGTTTATATTAAACTTTACATTTAAATTTCAAAAGCCCAACGAAATTGTATGGGTTGCTCTTTTTTCAAATTAATCACAGAAAATTAGCAAATGGCTAATAACATTAATTATTAATTTTGGAAAGCAACATTATTCTCCATCCTATACGAAACGCAGTCTGACTTTTGAATCTATCGAGTACTCATTTAAAAAATTTAATATTGATCAACGGCAGAGTTTAAAATATACACATTCACGTGAATGTAATTTTCTTAAAAGATTTCTTCATTATAAGAAGTAAGGACCGCTGTAGCCCAGTTGATAGTCGCGGATTAGTAACCGGAGGGTTGCAAGTTTGAAACTCAATCCAACATCAAGACCGTCGTGTACGTGAGAGTCGGTTCAAGTAAAATCCGTCGTGGCTTCAATGTCCTCACGTTGGCGTGGTGTTGGAGAGTTGGGTGCCAGCTCAGGTGTTGACCTCGTCATCTGACCATGGTTTAAAATTATGAGGTGTCCTCGGATTTTTACCTTCGGGATTGATCCCGGATCGTCGCTAATAGCCCGTTGTGTTGCTTCAGTGCGACGTAAATTCAACTACCAACCTAAATAAGCACGATGGGAAACATTTGAGTGCTAGATTCGGATTGAATAATAAGTACATTCATAATTTTTAGTAAAAACTTTCCATTCAATCAGTAGTATTAAAAAGCATAATTTATAGATAATCGTTACAAGGTATATTTTATACCGTCCTATAATGGATAATTAATTCGTGTATTGCAGCGATTTTTAACCGGCGTGCCTCAAGAATGACAAAAATGTGCCTTACGGATGGCGAAACGTTTCAAATTGTCACATTATTTCGTTTTGATAGTTTTGTTTTAAACTTTTGACAAATGTGTCTAAATAATTTCAAATTATACCCGTTTTTATAATTTTGATTATTTTGTTATAAATAAATTGTTTCAAAAAGATTTTTTTGAAGAGTTCTATTGTAGCAAAAATGGTATATAATTCCTATTATTTTTTTTGTAAATCGAATAAAATAATTTCTATTTTTTGTCGTATCGGCTAAAAATATGTTTTTGTGTGAGTTTTAGTAATTGGTTTATGTGTGCCATGAAATGAAAGAGTTTAAAATTGCTGGTGCATTGTGTGTGTGTGTGTGTGTGTCGATTCGGCAACCACAATGAACATTATTCCTTTGAGCATACTCATTGTTTACTTATTCTCCCTGCAGGAACTGCACTATTGTGGGTTTACTGGCCCAGCTTCAATTCGGCTCTTTCTACAGGCGATACTCAGGCAAGATGTGCAATGAACACTTTTATTGGTCTGCTAGGGAGTTGTCTGACATCTTTCGCAATATCGTCTCTCATGCATAAGGACAATAAATTCTCCATGGTAAGATGCAAATTCTCGGCTTTCTATTTCTTGCTTAAGGTATTCACTGTATTCTAGCAAACCTATACATAGATCTGCGATAAACTTTCTTAACCCTCCAAGTGGACGTCTCCCGTCCCGTAGACCAATCAAATAATGAATGTTCGTTTCCACCCTGCAGACGAAAATAGTCTAAGGGTCACGTGACTACTAGTTTTTTGTCACATAATCCTGGGCACATTAAAAGGTTACCATCACTCACTCTGCTTTTATATTTCCTCTATAGCTTTTCAGTTAACCGTTTTATGTCGCACAAAGGTGTTTTAAGGGTCGAAATCCTTCGAAGTCTACCAGCACAGTACAGGAAACGGTGTTTCGACGAAACGTAATGTCTACAAATGGATTGAAAATTCAAAAATAGTCGCAAGAGTGTTAGGTAAAAAGTAGCCAAACGACCTTCGTCTATTACAACTGACGACAACAACGATTTATCATCGACTTTCTAATGAAATAGACGGAGCATGCTCGGAGCTTCACTCTATTTCTTCCGATCGCACGGTTTGAAGATCTGTCACGTGGTTGTGGGAAAAAGCATGAATACTAATCTAGGATAAATTATTGATTGGTTAAAGTGATTATCCAACATGATTAAAAACACTAGTCTGCCCTTCGATAACCAATCGGCCCAAGATGATTCGTAAGCTCACGTGACTTATCCTATAAAGATATTACGTCAGCGATTTCGCCCACATGCTCTATTTCATTAGAAGGTCGATGCTATTTATAGTATGTGTAACATGGTTCTGTTACATGGGCGAGTGACTATTATTGAAGTGGAAAATAAGTCATTCACCACGAACCGAAAACTGAAAGAAGCGATGCATACGTGGCTATGCTAAGACGAAAACCCATATTTAAAGGCATGATAAAGCTTGTACCACGATAGAACAAGCGCGCAGAAAATCAGGGCAACGTTGAAAAATGCTATTTTAAGTTGTAAATTTTTATTGAAATAAATTTTAGTTTGGATAATTACTGACTAACCATCACAACTTTTCAACACAGGTGGATTTTCTATTAATTCTGTTTTTTAACGTCTTAGAGCCACATACAGAATGCAACTCTTGCAGGCGGTGTAGCCGTTGGGACAGCGGCAGATCTCATGATTCATCCGTTCGGAGCTTTGCTAATCGGATCTTTAGGAGGATGCGTATCTGTGTTTGGCTTCACCTTCCTTGCGGTAAGCGATATTGGATAATTTTCAGAATGATGCTGAACTGTAAGATAGTAGCATAAGAAAATGTAATGTAAACGAAAATTAATACAGATCCAAGCCACGTATTTAAGATGTATTGACGATAATCGACAGGTATCACATAGTTACGGGAATAAGACCGGATGTCAAGGGCATAGGCATGCAACCTTTCTCTCTTATATTCCACGTTTTCGTGGTGTGGAAGTTCAGAGAGTGGGGTAACAGCTTAAGTATTGACCTCTTCATCTGACCGCAGTTCAAAATTACGAGATGTTATCCTCGGATCTTTCTCTTCGGTATTGATCCCCGACCGTCGTCAATATCCCGTTGTGTTGCTCCAGTGCAACGTTAATTCAACTACCTATCTACTCTATCATGTTTACACTATTTGCATCACGAATTGACGAACAGCTCAATTTGCGAACAATGGAACTCAATAAGTGAATAATGAAAAGCTGTGGTAGACGTTAATATCTTAATAATTTGGCCTTAAGACAGACATAAACGATGAATTCGCGATGTGTTTAGGGGTGTTTTGCGACGACGCGATGCGTTTGCAGCACGTGGCATAAAAGATGTGATAAAGACATAATTGTTGGTATATTTCTATTACCACGATGTGTATGAGACAGCTGCTACTTTTTTGTGAAGGAAAAACCATCTCTTGCGCAAGTTGGGGTGTTTCAAAATTTTCTGTACGATCTTTAAGGTGAGTAGGGAACACAAAAATAAGCCATTTTCATAAAAGTTTGCAGGGAGCTCTCAAGGGTACTTTTAGGGCATGATAGATGGCCAGGCTGAACGAGATCCCCTTGACTCTGTAGCCTCAACCCAAGAGTCTCCTCACCTCAGAGTTCCTATTGTGGCAGCAAGTGTTCGCGAAAGTTCCGGAATTTTTGAACACGTACTGCAATCTATGCGCCAGGGGAGTACTTGACGTTGTCTGTCTTGTGTTTGGCGCAGGACGGGCAAATATGGTCCTTGAGCCATAAAACCCACCTCAACCAACTTTCCTATATTTAAGGATGTATAGGTGTCTCAGTGAGATAACTTCTGGATGGCTCAGTTGTTCACTGCGACTTGTACAACGTGGTATTTTGAACTTGGTCTAGGTTATACTATTACCAAGGAGATTAGTAACAACAATAATATGCATCATAATTTGTTCCCTCACACAATAACTGAGGCAACACAAAGCAAGCTTCATTCTAAAGTACAGTCTAACCATCTAGTGTTAAATGGCTCATCTTTATCTTAAAAATAGTTAACCAAAACGATTTTTTACAAACAAGAACGAGGGAAATAATCGCTATCATTATTTTTCTGGAATTCAGAATCTTTCTTTGCTGTTCACATTAAAGAAAGAGACTAACGAGTCCAAAAGAATATGCACCCATAATTTGTTCCACTAACAAAAGACATCCGAAAAATTTACAACAAAAGTTAACTCGAAACCATCCCAGCAATAGCGGGCTGTTTAATTTTATGTTCGCAATAACTTGAACTGAGTAATTTGAATTCATTTTTATTGGATTACAAAAGTATTTTTTATTTTGGTTTCCGTACTTTAGTATTTCTTTTCATTCATTGTTATTCATGAATTATTTGCTTTTTTCTACGGGGATTTATTTACTGCATAAACAATTGCGATTTTTCAAATTGTTGATCTCATATTTCCTCTACACGTTTTTATGGTAAACTTATATTCTTCTAGCCATTCCTAGCTCGCATGAAAATATATGATCCCTGTGGGATAAACAGTTTACATGGATTACCTGGATTTTTCGCTGGGATTACTGGCATCGTTGCTGCTCTATTTGCTTCAGAACAGACGTATGGGCACAGGTAAATGAAAATAAATCCCTTGGGATTTAAAAGGGTCTTGTCATAATAAACGGCTTAATAAATTCCGTGTTATCCTTAGTAGCTTTTCTCCGCATTGCTTGCATGCGGAGCTGCAAAGCGCGTCTAATAATAACACTTTTACAATCATTTCTTATTTCGTAGTAACATTATAATACAAATTAGCTGTTAGTAAAATTAGATAATTTTATAAATAGATCCAATAATTTATAAGCTATTGGAGAATTTTTTAGAAAAAATGTATTCTGAAGATTACGTTGTTAAATTGATGATTATCCTGAATGACATTATGGTCTAATTAACCCAAGCCAAAATTGTACACAGCGATAAACCAAACCCACCTGGTATATTTTATGTTGCATACTATCTAATTATGCAAATACCTTTATCAGATTATATTTACTTTATGAAAATATCTATGTAGTTTTGCGTCTTGATGACTTTGAGTTTCGAAGAACTAACTCACAATTATATGAAAGGCAGTGGTAGCCCAGTTTGAAGAGAAGCGGATTAGCAACCGGAGGGTTGCGAGTTCGAAATTTGATCCAATCAAAGACCTTCGTGTACAAGGAGGCTGGTGCACGTTACATCTGTCGGGGCCTCAAATGTCCTCACGTTGGCGTAGTGTGGAAGTTTGGAGTGGAGTGCCAGCTCAGATGTTGACCTCGTCGTTTAACCGTGGTCCAAAATTACGAGGTATTGTCCTCGGGGTCCTTCTCTTCGGGATGGATCCCGGAACGTCCCCAATAGCCCATGTGACATTAGTTCCACTACTTACCAATTGTATGAAGACAATCATCTTTTTCCAGGTGTAACTTTTACAATATAAAGATTTCAGCAATCCGATGTCTTTTGTATTATTAATGCGCGATTATAATGCGATTATCCGATGTCTTTGTTTAATTAATGCGCATAATAGTTTGCTACAAGGCAACATTGCAAGTAGCTCCTATTTGTATAATTTCAGTTGTTATTCTTGTCTTTTAAAAGTAGTGACTTTGCTTAACATAAAAATAACTTATTGTATTGAACTTAATTAACGTGCCAATGAACTGCACTTGAGTGTTCTGCAAATCTTACAAATACAGTAAAGGATCCTTCATCTCTAATGTTGGAAAACGCTCTTGAACCAGCAAGCCATTTCGTTCTTTAAAATGCGAAGTGATTAGGATAGGATTTATAAAAAGATAGCATTAAAACTCTTATTTTTCAAAATCTTATAACACTACTTTAAATATGAAGTTATAACGCAGCCTTTGTGTGGGGGTGGGTGTAGTTTTAAGATTACTATTGCATTTAATTTTGAAAGCGGAACGAAAATTAAAATCTAAGTCAAGACTAAAAGTTCCATTCCTATGCATCAGTTTGATTCAGGTTTCCAGATACGTCTCGAAAAACAAAGAAAAGTGAAGTAATCAATTTAGTGTTTCGAAAATATCTTATCGAATTGCAAAGGGGGCCAAAATAAATACTTCTTTGTCAAAGAATGCGTGTATATCAGTCGACAACACCGTTTCTGTGGCCCTTCTCGAATTTTCAATGGCATGCATCGCTACCTTAATTCGGAGCTCGTAAGATATGCATCTCATGTATGAGTTGCGAACGGAAAAGGACAACCTGCTCAAATGTTGCTTCGAATTCAAAAGTTCCTGGTTCGAATCCGGGGTAAGGAATGGATGTTGGTCCGTCCTGAAATGAATGTGTGTCCTCTAAAAATGTTTATTTTTGGCCCCTCTACAATTTGGCCAGATATTTTCGAAACCCTGTATACTTTAATCGATTATAAAATTTAAATTACCGTAGTTATTGATATTGGTGTGTTTCACTGACTTAAACATATTTATACGTTAAAAAGAACGATAGAAAAGTACTTATGTATAGGCTGACTAACATTACTTGTACTAAGGAAAATTGAGGAAATAATTTCTCCCAAAGAGCAGGAGCGAACAGTTTTTGATAATTTCTCAATAGACATAAATTAACTACAGAAGAAAAAATACTTCTGGTGAAGAACTCATTTGTGATTTATGGCCCTTTTGACGTTACTTTTTAATAAACGACGTTGATATTGCATTCGAATAACTTGCCACGTTACGGAAGAGTTTGAAACACCAGCGCCCTTTGTATTTAGAAATTGTAAATAGATAAATTTTCTATCAATCTTTATTTTGTCGTGTCTGGGACAGCTTGGCCATATGTGGTCCTTGCGCCATAAAAACCCAATCAACCAACACTGCATTTACCTTCACAAAAAAGCCCACTTAGAAAATGTATGCAGTTACATTAACGTCCACTTCTGTATTATTGAAAAATGTATTTTACAAGATCCATCGAACGAATCCAGTTCTCAATTTCTCATGAAAATGAAATTAGTGCGAAAAAAAAATGTTATCGAGATGGAATCTGCCTCAGATGTACGACCGATTTCAATACATTCTCATTTCTTTATCTGGTAGTTATGAATGTTTATTGAGTTAATAGGAACTTACACTCATTTCTACAATCTTATGTAAATTCGAGAATAACTTGTATTGAATAAAAATTCAATTAAAATTATTTAAATTCATTAACTAGTACGTAGATGAAAATTAGTTGCATTAATTTAATAATCTGCAATAAAATTAAGTTCTAAAATTCACTGCATGGAAATTCCGCCTATTTTAGATGTCTGTTTTTGCCTGTGTAACACAGCTAATAAATTAACACTTAAAAAGCAAATAACTTAGATGAATATAAAACAAATTGATGGGCAGACATGAGAAAAGTAGGTCAGTACACATAGGTAGCCTACATATCTACTCTATTCCAATGGTTACCATGGTCTTATAACAATCACTAAGCTTTAACGCCCATTCCAATTTTCATTGACTGTGCCATATTAACCCTCCAAATAGTTTTGACGAAATCTCTTCCATCAAGATCAGCCAAATTTTGGTAATGACGAGATATCGCAGATTATTTTTACGAGATCAAGATCTGTTTAGTTTTCTTCTAATGACGAGATATCTCGTCAATCAAGGTCTGGTCAATTTTGCTGATGACGCGACATCTCTTCCAGACAATCACCAGGAGGGTTCAAAACTAACATTTATTTATTTAATAGTGACTTCAAACCGCTGGAATAATTTTTAATATTTCCATGATTTAAACGTGATTTCATCTGAATTACTTTGATACTGGCACATGTTTGACTTTTGAAAGATGTTTATTTTAACGTGTTTCCAGCACACATTTCAGGAATTGTTTTTCACACTTATATTAGGTGAACAGGCAGACACAGGGGCTATTCAAAGTGGTTTCTATTTTGCACAATTCTTCTATGATCATTACGTTTCATGTATTTAGAAGACAGTGAAATCGGAGCAAGCAGCTCTTGAATCATTAAATAAAGTTATATTGTATTGCAGGCAGATTACCAAAAGAATATTTCAAAAAGAATCACTTTTGAAAATTGTTTATATTTTAATTTGCCTTTGTTTCATAAAAAATACGATATTTTACAGCTTGTACAAAATATATCCAGCCATGGCGCCAATTTACAACACTTCAGAATTAATGGAGATTAACTACCTGTCACCGGATGTGAAGCCTGGTTTAGGACGGACAGCAACACTTCAGGCTTGCTATCAATTCCTTTACGTTATTGAAAACATCTTGATTGCCATTATTTGTGGAATAATTACAGGTAAGTGCATTAAGAGATAAAAGTGGCCCTTAATAGTTAATCAGAGGCTGCGAAAGCCCGGTTAGAAGAGTAGCGGATTAGCAATCGGAGGATTGAGTTCGAAATTTGGTCCAACCAGACAGTCCTATATGCAGGGCAAATGTATGGTAAATCTGTCGGGACCTCAAATGTACTCACATTGGCACGGAAGTTTGGAGAATGAGGTGCAAGGTCAGGTGTTGACTTTGAATGGCTGCTAAGGCTCATACATATTCTATCATTTGTTATTTAGGAGTGCTTTTTATGAGAAGTAAGACATAAGGTGGTCTAACACCCCTTAAGACTAAATTTTTGTTATGCACAAAATGCATCAATATAAGGTGATGGGTATCCCCATAAAGATAGGTAGCATCAAGTTTTTTCCTCAAAAAATACATTTTCTAACTTAGTATTCTTTTATCAGGTGTTGTGGGCTCTTTGCAATATGCAAATCATTTTCTCCAAAACCCCATCTAAGAAGCTATAGCCTTGAATGCATTTAAGACAATGCAATAAATTAGGTTTTTAGTTGCTTTCATCTGTATCTTCTCACTTGATTTGCTTTTAATTTTAATTAAAGAATCATCGTTAAAAGTTTTCACTATATTTTAATATTGTTCATAAACTGTTCAGATTTAATTCGGTTCCAATTTGTCTCGTTATATATCAATTTTTTTACTTTTAATCTTTTGCAAGACATTGTTAATGTAAAAAATATTCGAATTGTACTATGAATTAGAATTACAAATGGGTTAACATGGTGTTTTATGCCTCAGTCGCTATTTTCAAAGGAATTAAGATTATATACTTGTATTCGAGTTCCAGATTTTACTTACCTAAACTATACATGGGTTACATGAATACTTTGAAATTAAAATTAATTTTATACATCAAGTACACATTGTACTATGGATTTATTTGGATAAAGTAAAGAATAACTGTTCATCTGGAAATAAAGGATTTGAAACATTTACAATAGTGGGTTTAATATAATTTACTGCCATGTTTCTGTTTAAAAATGTATAATTCATTATTTGTTTATATACAAATCTATAAAACATGATTAATCAATTTATTTATGATCATATGTATGCTTACATATAAATCAATGCTTTATGAACTGAATTAAATTCTCTTTCCTCAGGTTCATTTTTACGTTTGAGGATTTTTGATAATTTGGAAGATAAGCAGATGTATATAGATGATCCGTTTTGGGTTGTGCCAGAGAAAAAGGAAAAGAAAAACAGTACATGTAATACTATTGACTCTAAAGTTTGAAGACATAATAAAACATCTTTTTTTAAAAATGAGTATTGATCTTCTGTTGAAAAAATAAATCGTAATATTTTAGTGAACTTTTCTCCAGTTAATTTTTCATGATCTTTACGCAATAACATCTGAACTTCAAATTTAATCACTTTTTATTTAAAATCAATGTTTCATATATAATTAATCATGATGTACAAAATGTTTTAAGTTTCTTGTAATTATGGCAACTTTCACAACAAAATAATTTCAGTTTTTTGTGATTGTATATACACTGCAACAATCATTATTTACAATACATTACATTATTCAATATTTTACTGAAAATCAAAATATGGTTCAGAAGAGTAAAAGAAAATCTATTTATTTACATTACTTATATTTGTCGATTGCAAGTGAAAGGTTATGAACAAGTAATACACTGAATTATATAACAATTTTACTGAAAATACATGAGTATTGAGAGGTGAATTGACTAAGACTGGTCACTCACTGCAACAGCATGACAACATATGTATTGTTTCTGCACAGAAACATGTCAGTAGGCTTTGTATTTCAGCCAATTTAGTGTCAAGGGACAAATGTTGGACAATATGTGGCTTTCCCAAGCTGTTAAATATTTTACATAATTTTTGTATGTCAAATGCAAATAAGTGAAAGATGGAATTTTAGAAAAATACTTCTAAATGATTTGGCATTGTAAGTTTCTGACACAGGTTATTTCTTAGAAGAATATATTATAACATTTTTAAATTTCTTTGGATTGATACCAAATGCAGCCAATCTTGAATCTGATACAGCAAGTCTTTTATCACCATGAGAAGCTGTATGTTGGGGTTTATTAGCAGAGATAACTATATTTAATCCTTTTCCACGGAGGGATTTATTTCGCCTCCTTTTCTTAGATCTTTTACTTGGTGAATTACTTTGTTCATTCCCCCCAACCGAAGATTTTGGATCATGGATTGAGGAATCCCTATCACCATTATCTTTCGTATATTTGTCTTCTCTAGTATCTGACATCTGAGAAGAATCTAGTACAGTTCCGTCATTTGAATCTGCTTTATTCTTGCGCTTCCTCTTTTTCTTCGACACATTATTAGAATCTAAACACTCCATACTATCTTTGAAACTTGAAATATTTTCATGTGCAGCTAAGCTGCTTTCCACATCGTTATTTGCTGATGCAACAATAGAAATCTCAACACATCCAATGCTTCTCTTCTTTCCCTTCTTTCTTTCCAACAGATTTTCCCCAACATGTTTTGAATCTAAATCTTTAAGACTCTCTTCAACAGGTGGTACAGCATCCTCTTGAGCAGAATTACATTGTTCATTATTAATAATGCTGTTTTCAAATTTCTTTTTCTTTGAACGCTTTTTCTTGCGCTTAGGAATGTTAACAGCATCCTTTGAATCATTAGTATTTAATACACCTTCCTCCTCAGGGGGTGCATAAACACTAGCTAATGTTTTCTCTTTGGCAGCAGTATTCTGAGCTTTCTTTTTAAAAGCTTGAACCTCATATAGCTCCTCTTCATCACGCCTGTACTGGCAAGTCTTTTTAACAGAACACCAACGATTCAGCTCTTTGTCATCGGCAGCTAAAATTTCATCAGCGGTCAACCCAAAGTCATTCGGGATAACCTTACGATATTTGAACCTGACAGGCAGATCCCCTATTACATCTTCGTAATCCAAATTATAATACTCCTCAAGATATTTCTCAAAGGATTTGCCATCTGGATCGTATAAAGGTTTAGGTTGGGAAATTAGTTTTGCAAATAGAGATTTCCTTCGACCTCTCCTCCTCTTAGAGTGAGTTAACTCTAGCATTTCCCGCTCAAACTCGGTGTTAAGGTCTGTATGTTGGTCTTCATTGGTACTAGAATCTCCCTCATCTTCATGTTTCATGGGACCTTTTTCAGAAACTTTTAGGTCTACCTGTGCTCTTGTCCAATGATCCCAATCCTCATCATCTATTTCTTCATCATGGAGGAACTTAGGTTTCTGCTCTTCCTCAACTGCATAATAATCTTCATTAAAGAGCTCTTTCATCTTTTCGTCATGCTTGTCGGGATCAAAATCGCTTTCAATGTCATCTTCATCGAAATTTATTTCTTCCTTTCCACTTGCCTCTTTCAGCTTGAAAAATTTCTCCTCGATCTCCTTCCTCTTGAGAGCTTTTAGTCGTTTCAGTTCCTCCCGCTTTAGATCCTTTTCCCGTTTCTTCCTTTCAGTATAGTCCTCGCGTTTCATCTTTCTTTTGTTATCCACTCGTCTAAGAGAGTCACCTACGGTTCTGGGATAGCGCTTTATGAACTCTGGATCCGGCTCTTCGAACCTAAAATTGTATTTCTGTTCGAATTGTTCTTGTTGTTTAAGGGTCTCTTCCTCCTCAACTAATGTATCGAAATCTTCTGTGATATCTCCATAAGATGGAATACCAGTTTTATCCTTGTCAGTAAAATTTTGGTTTAGAAGATAATCCCTTAAGAATTTTTCCCCTTCATCGAGGTTTGAATCGTTCCAGTACCTGTGTAAAAAGGACAGCTCCTTTTTCGTCTCTTTGTCTACGTTCTTTTCCTGACCTTTCAGCCATTGCAAATATTCTTCTGCTTCATCCTCTTTTTCTTGTTCAGATTTGGTCCGTACCTGGAACAACCCACCAACCTGCGAATCTGGAGTTTCATCATCAGAAACTAAAGCTGCCTTTAAACTCTTTGTGACTTCATCTAGTTCTTCTGGCAAACTGTGGGGAGGAACACGATCACCATCCTCATCGCTGAATTCGCCATTTCGTTCCAGGATGATTTTCCTTTCATAGTCTTTCATGAACATGGGTTTTTCCTTTTTTATTTTAGGCTTTTTTGGAGCATTTCCTTCTTTGAAGAACTCTACATTTTCATTATAGATCACAGGATCTTTGCTTTTAATAAGACTCAATGTTTTCAGAAAATCTTTTTCGATTATTGGCTCATCTTCATCTTCACTCGAAGATGAGGTATCACTGATATCCTTACTGAGATCTTTCAGCTTTTGCATTTCTTCTTTATTCCTCCAAAAATCATATTTCCCTGCATAATTCTTGTTTATTGTGAATTCAACCTCAGAATCAGAAGATTGATCTAAAAGGGAAAGTGGTTTTGCCATCTTTCAATGAAGAATTGTCCACTTTCAAATAGAAATGCTACTGTCTTGCTAGCTTTTCAAATTTTTATACCTGTAAGAGAATAAAACAATCTTCAAAACCTTGAAATAAAATATTAAATACTATTAGGGGAAAATATCTTAAGTATTGCAAAATTATGAATTTATAAACATAACAAATGTGTTTAATACCAATAATAAATTTGTTTGAAAACCTTCAGCACTCACACACACACACATTAACGAGTTTTTAATGTAATAGTTACATATTTAGTAGCAGAATATTTTATTCAAACGGGATTGACGAAAATATTGGTATAAATGTTAATACATTTTAAAAGCATCAAAAGATTGTCTGAGAGCAAAAAAGGATGTATGGGGATATTGGGTAAAGAAAGACATTTACAGAATATTTCGAATAAATGGATCAGTTCAAATGAAAATAGGTTCACATTGTTCCAAAGACCTTTGATAATTTAATATATTTACCAACTTATTGAATAAAGAATTTAATTATCACAAATTAGTCAAATCTAAATCAGATTTTAATTTTTAAAATATTGATGACATTTTCACTAAGACTGGAACTCCCTGTTAAGGTCTCAATTGCCACAGGATCGATCAAGAGCTGTAGGAGTTGCTTGTTTTCAATGGGACATGACTACGTATAAAATCATCTACTGAATGCCTTGTCAAACTCACAACTTGCCACTGTGTGGCCTTTCAGACTTGACATGATCCCTCAGGGCAACATCTTTAGGTGTTCACAGGCATCACAATCCCAAGGTACCCAAGTGATATATCCTCCCTTCTGTTTTACCCTTGCCTACCCCTTTTGCTTTTTTCGTCCCTTGTCTTGTGATTGGTGCAGCTTGGCCAAATATGACCCTAGTGCGATAAAACCAAAAACCAATCGGACATGACACGAAGCTATCTCATCCTACTAGTTGCCCCGATCTTATTGACATTGCAGTGAATACTGCTGAGAGTTACAAATTTTATTTTTGCTTCTAGTCTGTATTGAGCTGCCAGCAGACTTACTGTGAAAATGTTGAGGAATGTCATACGATAAAATTTGTTTTTCTTAGTATTTCCATAAGAAATCATACATGAAAATAAGGAAATTTTACTTTGTTTAGCATGTGGCTACCTGACAACCCTACTGATAAGCAAACCACTGATCGTTTGCAACAAAGTTTTGATTGACTTAAAATGGCATCAGAGGAAGATCATAACAAGTAGTAAACATGCCAGAAAGAAGATAATCATGCTTTCCCCCATGAGGATAAAACATTTTCTGTATTCTGTGACAATGATATGTAATAAATGTTGGTTATGTTATGTTAAAATTGCTTTCTGATTTTCAACTTTACTAGCCAACAATTTAGACAATAGAGCAGTCTGTCGAGAAAGTGATTATCAGGTCATTAGAACTGGTAACCCCAACCATGCAAGTTCATACTTCACTGTCAAAGTTTATGGCTTATCAGACAAAAAACAATTAAAAGGATAAAAAATGTAATATTGTGACAACAAATTTTCACAATATTCTAAATATATTTGAGCTGATCAAATAATTACATTTTGTGAAATTTAATAAGCCTGGATTTGTCTGCTTTTGAACTAAAGATCTTCATACATCGATAACAGTTAATCAGACAATTAAAATGAGTTAATTAGATAAGATCAGGTTTCAACAAAAGCAATTCTTTTATTGGGAAAAACATGGTTAAAGGCTTGAGGGATTTTGTTTTGAATGGAAAAATACTGTACAAAATAAAAACTAGAATTTAGGATTATTGTGTGTATTTTAGAACAATGTCACAATTTTTTAAAGGTCTAAGTCTCAAAATCCCAAATAGAATTCGGAGATAATTGAGAAACTTCCTAATTCTTAAGAATCTTTGATGGAGAAAATCAATTCAAACTGATTTGTAACTGAAATTTTACACCATAATAGAACACAGTAATGTAATACAAGTCCACCACAGCAGCAAGTTTGACTTGTATAAAGTATTGGTGCTATGTTCATCATAATTTGGGAATAAAGAATATACTAAAGGAAGAATAAAAAAAATATAACATAAGGTGGATAAAAAGCAGGCAGAAGCTTGCTTTAAAAATTATTTTTTCTATTTTATTTTTTGTACTAAGATAACTTTTAGATATGAATATACTTTTCCTTTTCTTAAACATTTGTTTCTTTTGCTTTTATTCATCACTAGATTGATTTATTATTACCTTGCCAAAAGATTTGGGCAGTTTTGTGTCTAAAGGAACTCCTTTCTATGAGTGCCCTCAGGGGCATATCTCCTTTAAGTGTGTACAGGCTCCATGAACCTAATCTTATCTTTTCCCATGGGGTTTAATGTCTTTACTAAACACCAAGGTCATATACTCACAGGATACACACAAGTTATCGTTTTTGCTTTTATCCCACTACTCTGGTCCCTAATCTAGTTTTTTCCCCTATCACAAATTTTTTTACTTGATGTTGTCCTGTGTTTGGCACAGCCGGCCAAATATGGCCCGTGCGCCATAAAGACCCCAAACAACCAACCTTTTGATGAGCATAAGATATTTAAACAACCAAAAATAACAGGCTAATTGAATACACATACTGAACTAACACATTGAAATATTAATCAACATTAGCTACTGTCTGCCTATCAGGTGCATGAACTCACAAACTTTATCTAGCCTGTCTAGACCAGTGGTTCCCAACCTGTGCTCCACGTGCTCTTCCCAGGGGCTCCGTGGCCACTCCAGGAAAATAAAAATTTAATGAAAGAATAAGAAAACTAGAAATTACATTGAATTACACAAGAATTTAGTGAATTTTGGAAGAACTTTTATGTATGGCCAAGTTTTGACAATATCATGCATATTAGTGATAGTTGGGAATAAATTGAGATATGATGATAAATTTAAAAGTTTTAAAAATATAATTTCATTGACTGAGATTGCACAATTGTTAAATATCTCCTTACTATCCATTCTCTTTACTATCTATCCCCCTTGTAACACTACTCCTAAACACCATTAACTTGTAAAACTCCTAAGGGGCTCTGCCGCAGAAATTGATTCTAAAAAGAGCTGCGTGAGTCAAAAAGGTTGGGAACATCTGGTCTAGACCTAGTGATATAAAAACAACACAATTCCAACTATACTATCAATCACGAGAACTACTCCAGACACCTTGTCTGAATGGTGGTCACTATAGAAACAGAGCTTGATCATTTTGAGTAGGGGTGACTCTCAGGAATGATGTAATTTTATATTGTTTTCCAAAAATGTTGAGGGCGGACTGAGGTAATTTACTAGTATAGATGACAAGTGTTACAGATGACAAGTAAACATAATAAATATATTTCCAAATTGACATTAAATGTGCCAATATGAGGAAGAAGTGATGTGAGCCTCCTTTTTTTCAGTGAAAAATAACTTTAAAAAATAAATAGTATAAACATAAGAAATTCAAATTATAAAGGCTTTTTTTTTTTAAAGGATCACATTTAATAAAAACTGAATCATTAAGTCAGATTACAATAATTTTAATGACAGCTTCTTTGGACCAAGAAAATAGATGAAACATTGTCAAATTAAAGCATAACTTGAAAATAGGCTGTCCCAAATTATAGATCCACTGAAGATATAGCAATTTTAGCAGGATGCTAAAGGTTGTTGATGAAGATATGATGTTAAAATAGTAATACAAGTAAGTGATTTATGTTAAAAACATTAAGGTAATTGCAAGCAAATTTTGGAACACACTACATACATTATACAATTTCCAAAGTACAAATGATAGATCTACATCAAATAACTAAAACAATATGCATAAAGTCGCAAACTTTTTAATGTTAAGCAAATCTTTGTATCTGCTACTAGACAGATAACATGCTCCTACGAAATTTCAATTTATTTTGAACCAGGTAATTGAGTAGCTTTTAGCTATTATTTCAAAGGAAAATTTTGAGTACAATGAAACAAAATGAAATGGATTATTTGTATCGAAACAGGCAATTGTTATGATGTATTTTAAGACAAATGAACTTTCTTCATGTATTTGGAAATTATTTAAATTCCAAGAAACCAATATTCAATGACAAGCAATGCTCAATAGAATACATATGGACAGTCTAAAGAATTGAAGCACCATCAAAAACAGCTTTTCAATTTATGATCCACTCTTGAGACGTGGACAGGACATCAGATATTTGAGCATCTAAATGCACTTTTCATCAAACTCTTCAATCATGGAATTTCTTATGTCACCAGTATAGTCATGCTTTCTTTTAACCAAGAAGAAAATGTTGGTTGGTTCATTGGGTTTTATGTGCAAGGGCCACATTTGGCTATGCTGTGCAAAACACAAGATAGACGCTGCCAAGTAATGGATGTACACACACAAGGGAAGTTTACTCTGACACAGAAGACTGAAATATACCCAGAGAGGAATCAAACCTGAGCCACTTACAACTCACAGGTAGAAGCAAAAGGAAAAGTGGTCAAAGGAGGCCCAACCATGATGGACAATTAGAAGATTGTGTGTAAAATGATGAGAAAAGTTCATTTTGAAGAACAAAATTGAAAATATTATTGGCATGATCTTCAGAACAATGTGACCCACTCAAAGAGGCATCGAGGAGATGGTAGAGCAGTATCAGGGGGCATTTAATAGTCCCTGGAAAGAAATATTTGCCTTCCCTACATGTATTATTGCTACATTATTAGGAAATCTCTCCTTCAATCATACAATGAAAAGTTTGAAATACGATCTAAAAATATTTTTTAAATATCACTTCATATTTACATTATATCATATCTTCATCAACAACCCTACGTGTCATGCTAAAATTGTGATTTCCATTTAGAATTCCTTAAGGAAACGTTTGACAGAACAATGCTCTCTATTTGGAAGCGGTTTTTAGCTTAGAGTTGCTGTGATAAACTGACCCTGATGTAATTACACTGCAAAATATTTAGAGAATAGCGAATGGTACCAATATAACAGTTGTATTTAAACAAATCATTGCTACTGCATAAGAAATTTCTTTGGACAATGTCAGAAACATTGAAACAATATACCAGTAAGTGTGTTTAAAATCATCAATAAGCAGGGTAATTTCATTAAATAAAATATTAGTATAACAAACCCGATAGCATCTGCACAAAGGTTTCTTAATTGTTCATGTCTATTGATGGCACTGTCATTACTTACACTTCATCTTATTTAAATATATTTACAATGAATATATGCAATGATATAGCATTTCATAATTCTAAACCAAATAAAATTAAACATGTGAAGCAGCCCTTTTTGTGTTTCTTACCGATCTTGTCTATTCTTACTTCCAATAAAGTACATGGCAAAAACTGCACACCTCAGTAATGTCAACAATTAACTTCTGAACGTGCACTTCAATTACACCCCGTTCACCAAGTCAATTTGGTATTTTTACTATCAAAACCTGTTTTTTCAAGTATGCTCACATTTTTCTACACTCATTTCAATCTTCCAGATTTCTCATTGCCTCCTGTCATTAGAATGCTATCATTAAAGTGACTTGCTCTTCAGTGTAGTTTTAGCAACACCATGCAGTTACAAAGCTCAAATAATGCTATTTAAACTAAGCGGTCAAATTGAAGAATGAATTCTATATCAGTTGATTTCATATTCATCAGTAAGTTCTTCCATACAGTTTTAGCTATATTATGCAGCTCTGCAGATCAAATCAAGGATATTTCAAATTATGCATACCATAGTGGTTGATTGTAGTTAAAGCTCAGTGGTCATGAGTAAAATTAAGGTATATATTACTATATAAAAAGGAAAACTTTAATATGCATGCACCATAGAAAAAGTAATTTAGGACATCTGATGATCTAAACAGCAAACATTGCAAGCTAACTGTAAAGTTGAAAGTCTTATTTCCCAATGATGACAAAGTGCGTATTTAAATGGTAGCTTTTGATATCGAATTCAATACCACAACCATCATAATCACTAAAATCACCATCTACTTATTATTAGAACAAATTTCTTCAGCATATCGGATGAGTAGATTGACTTACTCGATATAAGTTTCAATTTCAAAATTACAGAACAGTCATGCTAACAGCTTTGAGATGACTTGTTATTTACCTACAAAAAGCATAACTCTGAATTTCTTAACCACTACTTAACTATCCTCATGAATATGTAACACTAAGACTAAAGATACAGTGCAAGTCCATTTGACTGGTCAAATAGCCACTAGCTGTTAGGAACTCAATGTAAGATATGGGCCAATAAATGCGTTCATGGGTCAATAAATATCTTTAATCCTAATAGCTGTAAAAGCCAAACACGAGTATTATTAGCATTTATTCAAATTTATCAGAATCATAAAACCTTTAAAATGTTTATCATTTCAAGTTTATTGAACTTCCATTAGAATTAAATTTCCATTTTTATGAACAGTAAAATTGTGGGAGTTAGAATGTAACAAGAATATTTACCAGTTTATGCCTTTAAACTCAAAAAGTGCTTCTAGAGATCTTGATGCAAAAAAATTAAGAAATTCAATTGTAGCTATGTGCTTCTCCAAGACACTGGTTCTGATCAATTTGTTTCTCCTATAAAGATGACATCTTAATTAAATTATTAAACTACAAATGTTTCACATCATATGTAAAAATTACTATAAAATCGGCCATGCAATAAAAAGGTGGAAAATAATGAAAACATTTCAAAATGATAGATTTATATTTATTTTCCGATTATAAATTTACAGAAGAGAGCATTAAAGCATGTACTTTTGGTTTGAATTTTGATGACAAACCTTGTCATCAAAATTCAAACAAACCTTGTCAAACAAGACATGAAATTTGAGGTTGATAAATTGCCATTGGGTACCAAATTTTATTTTTGCCATGTCAAAATTTTGATAGATCAAATTTTTCATTCCTAACTCTGGCAAGCAGAAATTTTGGAAACTATTTTTGTGTTTAAAATGTCGAATCTTATTAAAATGCTGCATAATTCAAGTAAGTGAGATTTCAAAATAAATATCCAAGAAACTTGTTTTTCACAAGATTTCCCAGAGTAAAATTGGGTATTATAAGAAAATGCCGAAACTGGCACTTGCAGTTTCTACAATCAATTGTTATGCATTTGAAATTCTTTATAGATATTTTCATTTATAAGAGTATAATATAATTATAATATAAGAGCATATTATAATTTTGTAGTACATTGGTTGCTTTTGGGGTTTTATGGTGCAAGGGCCATATCTGGCAATGCTGCGCCAGACACAATACATCAAATAATTGCTTTTTATGGAAAAAATTAAATTAATCAAGTAAAATTTATTTTTTGTTGAATATGCAAGAGTCGACAAACAATATGGATGTGTTCAAACTCTCTTAAATATAATGATAGGGTAATTTATAATGTAGCAATAAATATATTTTAAAATCATGCCAATAAAACAGTACATTAGTTTACAAAGGTAGAAATATAATTATGCTGTGATTTTCAAATAAAGAATATAAACATGCCATTATAAACAGCACTATGGAATGCAGATGGTATTATTGGCTTATAAAATATAAGATTCATGTTATAGTGACCTTGAAAGAACCTTTGCTTGAGGGATGATGTAATAACAAATGGTTGTTATATCAATTCCTCTTTATTTTCGGGTGGGGTGCAGAAGGGAATGCCGATTTTCCTACCTTATAAACTTTTGCAATTTCAGAAAAACACTGTCACTTAAAAACTACCCTTACTGAATAACTGTATCAAATGTGAACTATAATATAGTATATAAAGGGTCATTCCATGAGAAAACATCCATTTTGATGAAAAGTTGTTGCCCCAGTGATGGATTTTTTTCTTCAAATTTTTACCATGGATAGACATGGAAGTGAAACCCATAGGTCTCAATTATTTAAATATTTTGTCCAATATTAGCTGAGACACAGGAATTTAAAAATTGGTCAATTTTACAAAATGGCGGCCATCATGGATTTTCCACTGTATAAAAGACCCTAACTTGAGAACTAATAGTTCAAATTTAGTAATTTTGGTACCAAATGGAAGCTATTTATTGCAAGAATATCTAAACTACAAAAACAATGGCAACTTTACATTTTGTTGAATTTTTTTACACTTAACGTGAAAAATCACTTTTAAAAACAGTAGACTTTAAAAGGGCTTTAATAAATGAACCCTCCTAATTTTTTCTGAAACTGTGGAAGTATTAACTAACATATGTACTTTAATCCGACAAAAATTCAGAGATAAAATTTTTGGTTTCTGAAAAAAATCGATACTAATGATAGCATATGTATTTCAAAATGGCAAAAATGACCATAGCTTAAAAAAAAGAGTCAAGTTTGAATTTTTATGAAGTACTAATTCACAAAGCAGGCACACATTAAATGTAAAAATATAAATAGAAACATCAAATTACATTCCTATGTAGTTTTTTAAAACATTTATCACATGGTGTCTTTAGAAAAGTATATTAAGTATCATTGAAGAAAAACTGTTAATTTATTTAAATTATTTTAAAAAATACTTTACAAAATCTAATGTGCTTAAAAATTTAATTACATTATTTTGTTAAATGTATTTGAATTCATGCTGATGGTGCATTGTTTCAAAACTTTACAGAGGGAAATTTTTATACATGCTTCCCAGTTTCTTAACTTAATTAGATATACAAAAAATACTTAGCCCCAAATATATAACACTAATACCCATTATTATACATAAATATAGGCTCAATATAATACAAATATATTAAGGTTAATATTACTAAAATATTTTGAGCTGATCCAAAAAAAGTTTTAGAAGCTTTGTAGAAAATGTGCTTTAAATGATAAAATAAAATTAAAATTTCTGGGCACGAATTTTTTTTAATCATACAAGTTCTTACAGATAAATTAAATCAGGTCACCATGACAAAGTTGAAAGCATTTATTATAGAATAATCTGTCTTTGGAACAATAATTCCATTAATTGATTTTCATCAGGAGCAACATAATAGGTTCTTTCTGTTATAGTTATGGGAGCAGGTAGTATTTTTAGAATGTATTCTTAAGGAATCCAACATGCGTCTACAGCTCTGGCTACATATAGGATGCACTTGGTTCATAAGGATGCATGGACATAATTTGTAATCATATTCCTCACAACAATCCAAATTCTTTCCAATCCACCAATTCTATACACATGCATCGTACTGTTCATTTTGGAATGTTGCTAATCAGATGGTTTTCTCCAATCCCATGGTAGCAACAAATGTTGAAACTCTGGAAACCTATATCTGACTTTTGTTTATTACTGTAAAACAGTTAATTTTTCTACCTGCTATTGTATTTGCTATTTCATACCTATCTGCTAATTGACAGTAAGAAATTTGAATTTCGCTATGAAAAAGTGTCTTTTCCTTTAATCCTGAACTCTTTTTCCATGCAAAAGGCAAAAAAATGTCACTTGGCTTTTACACCATGGTTTTTTTATGACAAAATTAATAGTTTTTAAAATTCATTTGTGTATTGGTCTGAGTATTTATCAGTATCTCAACTTAAAATATTTTAATTTGTGGAACTTGTGAAGTGTTATGCATACATAGAAACAGATTTCACATGAACAAAATCTTTAGAATACACTAGAAAAAGATGAACTGTTGCCTGCTCATTTTTCCAATGAATGTTTTGAATATAATTTTGTATAATGCAGGAATAATTTTCGGAAAAATCTGTCATGATGATAGCAGTATCCAGACTCAATTTTTCCTTTTCTTTTAAATGACATTGAGATTTTGTAGAAAAAGTGATGTAACATAAAACAATGAGTTTTTCAAGCGAATTATCGATAATTTTACTAACAAAAGTGTGTCCTAAGCATAAATGTAAATATATTTAACAAATTATTGCAATTGAATATTATAAAAGACATTGCATTTTGTAAAGTATTTTTAAAACATAATTTTAAAAATTTAAAAACGGTTTTTCTTCAATGAGACTTAATATATTTTTCCAGACATCATGTGATAATTAAAAAAAATTACATAGGATTGTAATTTGGTGTTTTTGTTGGTATTTTTAAACGTAATGTGAGCCTGTTTTGAATTAGTACAGAGGGTCAGTCCTTTTGTTCGAAGCCCTACCCTGTCAATCATTCTGTGAACTCTTCAGAAACAGAATGTCGTGCCAGTGATATCTCTAGCATGCCAAACACTATGAAAGGAAAACGTGGTAAGTGGTAAGTCATTCACGACTCTCTCACACAAGATCTGTAAGGGGAAAGAAGTCGAGAGAAATCGGTTAATGCACAAAGTTTCAGAAAAATAAGACAGTTAATCTTTTATAGCCCTTTAAAGTCAAATGTTTTTAAGTGATTTTCTTCCTTTATGTGTAAAGAAATCCACCAAAATGTAAAGTTGCCATTGTTTTTGTAGTTTAGATACACACCTACAATAAATGGCTTCCATTTGGTGCCAAAATTACTAAATTTGAACAATTAGTTTTCAAGTTAGGGTCATTTATAGACAGTGTGGCAATCCAAGATGGCCACATATGGTAAAATAAACCAATTTTTAAACTCCTGTATCTCAGCTAATATTGGAAAAATATTTAAATTGAGATCTATGGGTTTCACTGCCATGTCTATCTATGGTAAAAATTTGAAAAATCTATGATTGGTGCAACACCAATCAGGTGTTCCCATATGGAATGACCCTAAAGTTAAAAATTGAAGATTGGAAAAATAAATTTAATGCAAAGCACTGCAGAAATGAGTACAGTAAAAGGTTGTATATATTAAAACTTGCATGCTTTTTATATTTTCTTGAAACATTCTGTCATTTGTGTCCACTGCCAATGTATGCATGTTCAGACGCCATTTTCTAAATGGCTGATGCCATGAACATGTTCATCGCCATTTTGTTAACTTTAAAAGTAACACAACACAGGTTTGATGAGAAACATGAGGTGATACATTTCCTGGTACGGCAGACACCAAAACTACCAAATTGTGCCTAAAACCCCACAATGACTGCATAAAACTTAAATCGCCTCAATCAATCGGGAGAAACCGGCAACTGAAGATCACTACAATAGAATTTTACCTTTTCTGTAGTTGTTATATCGATTATAAAATAGCATTATAGCTACAGTAGAGCTGCAGGGGCCTTTCCAATTGATGGTTATATAGAAATCAGTCATTAAATCAAGGGTCGTTATAAAGGCAGTCTACAGTATAATTTTGTATAGTACTAGTTTTCTTAAATACGAAATGATGAACAAGTACATTGACAATGATCTGTGGAAGGAAACTATGTTGGTTTTTAATAGTGTAATACCATTTTAATTCATAAAATCCCAAAGAGAATTTGTAACGAAATAAATTTTACCTCTTCACATTCAAGATATTTCAGGAAAAATTCCAAGAATTTCTTTTGATGAGGAAACAGGAGTTTTGAACTGGAAATAAATATAATTTGTTAAAAAACATTACAATTTTAATAGCAAAAATAAAGCTGGTTAGAGCCAGTTAGATCAGAACTGATGAAAATATATTTTGAACTACCTTAAATATCATTTTTAATGAAACCTTAAAATTTATTGATATGTGCATACAACAATCCTATACAAACATAATAACTCATATTACTTAGGAAATATGAAAATTTTCACAACTCTGGAAATATAAATTTCTTAACATGCACACACACAAAGTACGGTTATTATACAGTTATGATAACAAGCCGTTAATTTAGGATTTGCCCAAGTTTAGTATCGCAGCATTAGTGACAATCTTGGAAGGGATAGGATTTTACAAAAAAATCTTTCAGGGAGTTTCATATTTTGGTGTATTAGTGTTTTAAATCGTGTTTTCCAAATTTCATGTAAACCTCCTTTTTCACATGAAAAAATTGTACCGTCCCTATTTTATAACACACCCAACTTCTGAATTCATTTAAAATAGCACAAATATAAAATATTTTGCAATATGCATACATAAATCTTATTCTAACTGATTATTATATCAATTTACAACAGTGCTAAAACAGATGTCATCTGATGGAAAAAAGATGAACATTGTTTCATAATTTGGTGCTTTAGAGTATGCGTATTTTTGAATTATTTCAAGTTATTCTGAAGGCAATGAGCAAGATGTGAACATCAAGCCTGTGTATTAGGTTGCAATTTAAAATTTTAACATTCATAAAACCGAATATTTATTAAAAAATACAATTGAAGGGAGGAAAGCGCTTCTTGTGTTTCCACTAACTGCGTTTTTTCCTCCAAGTGGTTTCGACGAGATATAACATCTATAAAGTTCTGGCCAATTTTGCGGGTACAGCTGTAGTCTCTGCCGCGCGCGGTGGCAACGCGTTTTTTTTTGGCGCCGTGTTTGGCGCACT
The DNA here is from genome assembly GCA_933210815.1 of Meta bourneti. NCBI lineage: Eukaryota > Metazoa > Arthropoda > Arachnida > Araneae > Tetragnathidae > Meta > Meta bourneti. The sequence goes on along the minus strand of OW119927.1, from coordinate 75,834,255 downwards.
TTTTATGTCGCCACGGAAATCTTCCAACATCGAATATATACTGCATACGTATGGATGAAATATGTAAATCTGAATGAAACAACATTTGAATAAAAAAACACTGCAAATATGGATGAAATGTATGGAATTTTGGCGTAGTTATAAGCGACTCATGCCGGTGATGGTAACCCATTTGTTCTCGGATTTCCAACAGTGAATCGATATCATTCTCCACATATGAATGAAATGAATAAAAAAAAAATGTACATTAGTAGAATATAAGTTATTCTAATATTTTAACAGATTTCACACACTGTAAATGAGAACTGGACGCCGGCAAAGTTGCCATAAAAATAGGTTAACCCTAACCAGGAGAAAATTCGAGAAAAAAATGGGTTACCATCAGCCTGCATGAGTCGCTTATAACTACGCCAAAACGCGTTGCCACCGCGCGCGGCAGAGACTACAGCTGTACCATTTTGCGATTATATCTTGATCAATCTTGCGGCAATATCTTGATCACTACATATCTCGTGATATGTAGTGATCAAGATATTGCCGATCTTTGATGACTTCAATATTTGGTCAATTTTGCTAATGACGAGATGTCTCATCGAGACAAGAGGGTTAACATGAAAAATGATTGCACAAATAAAGTATGCACTAACTACGTACTTAGAGTAAACACACGGGATGAAAATACACAACAAATCCATGGATTTTGCTAAATCGGCGTATATATTTCAATTTGTATACATTTATGAAAAAGAAAAGGTTCGAAAAAGGCTCCTTTGAAGTACATTTATGTTAGATTAGGTAAGATTTTAAATAGAAAAGACAAATATGTACAAATCAAAGCTGATGTAAACGTAATTATGACTGCATTTGATCGAAATGTTTTAATGATGAATCAAATCAATGAGAAAAATATAATCAAATCAATGAGAAAAATATTATCAAATCAATGAGAAAAATATAATCAAATACCTCCACGAATACAAACCACATGTATAGATTCCAAGTTGCACTAACTGGTAGTGTGGTATGGGTAATGTTTAAAGTTGCAAGTTACGGTCTTGGATATCAACAGAGAGTAAAGCCCAAATTTAAAAAAATTCTGTAATTAGAAAATTTTGTTATTGAAAAAAATCAGCAATAAATGACAAATGGTAAAAATATTTCTTATTCAAGTCTTTTGGGTCACAGAGATTTCTTGAAAATTAAATATGCACTTAATAAAGCCCGTAAGATTTTTTATTACAATAGGATATGTATGAATTTCAGAAATGCTCATAGTTTTATTGCATTTGGAATATATTTAGAAAAGGTACAGTTTAGATCAATTTATCATAGATTACTAGATATTCGTAAAATCAAAAATAAGAAAATTCATTTTGGTATTGTATCTAATATATGGCAACACTAATAACTTGTGTAGTTTTGTTTTGTTTATGATAAGCAAGGATTTGTGTTTTTTAATTTTATGATATATTTATTAAGCGGTAGGCAAGTATCTCTTAACTTGCCTACATTTAATCGTATTATCTTCCGCTGGAAAATGGTAAGATTATTTTTGGCTGTATATTTGCCTTTTTTGTTCTTTCAACTCGGTATTTGTTTAAAATGTTTTGTTGATTGAAAATTTTAACACCTGTTGCTTTATGCAAAATTTATACTATTTGATATTATGTTCAGAGCAAATTGGAATTATCTGCTGCGTAAAGAACATTATGGAACCAAGGTCTGATATCTTTTTGTTGTGTTTTGTTTAGTTTTTCTCAAAAGAACGCAGTTAAAATCATGGAAAAAGATGCAGTTTAAGAATACTTTATTATTTGTTAAATGTGACTTTATTTACGATAGTATGCATTTGAAAGTGAATGAGAAAGCGGAAATTCGTGACAATTTTGATTTATGTTACTTTACATTTTAATTAAATAAATTATCGAATAATCGGTGCTGTCTTAGGGCATGGGCCTGCTGGATAGTTGCCCAGCTTCAACAATTTTAGGGACCCTTGGCGAATTTATTATTTGAAAAAAAATTCTGAACAGGATTTTTAAAACGTTTTCATTGATTAATAATGAAAGCTAATTTGTTCATGCTGTATTGTACACAAATTTTCTTTTGTGTATTGAAATATTTGCATTTTTAAAGGATTTTTGTTTAAAGTGTTATGTTGATTTATTTGCAATTATCTAATGTTTCAGCATCAGTTTTATTAAAAGTTAAGTAATTCACAAGATTTTATTGAATGCACAAATTTCTGCTCCTGTAAGTAAAGTGTCTCCAGTGAGAAAGCCGAACTTTGGGGAAGTCTATTTCTAAAAAAAGTAGAATTCATCTTGCCATGAAAAAAGTCTACCAAATGCAAAATTATATATGATTGCTGTAAGTGATTATTTGTTTCCCCAACTCGTTACTGCTATCACTTCTGGGACTAAACGAGAAACTCAGCCACAATTTGTGCTAGACACCAATAGTGTGAAAGCACTGTTTATGCCTAATCTGCTCCCTTAATTTAATGAATAAACTTGTTCAAAATCACATGACTCAAATTACAACTAACTAGAGCCAAACTATAAGGCTACTAAGGTATTGCCTTACCCAACACCTTCAAAGCTTTCAAGAGCCCTGTTAATATTTCCCCTTTATTTGTAATACATTCCACAAAAGTAATTTTGGAGGTTTAGGTTTGAGAATTACGAAGTTCGCAATCACATCATACAACTCATGAATGTATTCATTTTCCAAATGTTTTATTTGACTGTCAACATTTTTTAATTAAAAGAATGTTTTCTTACTTTTCTTTGAGGTGCATACAACATCTATTTTATTTAAATGTCTTAAAAACAGTTGATTAAATCTTAGTATATTGTCATGGTGGTCAAAAGTTGCTTGCTGATAAATCAGCTGTTCAACAATTCCAATCTCTTTACAGTACAGTTTCTTAGTATTTTATACATCTGTCTTCACTCTCCAGATGAACATTGTTAGATATTTTATGAGGCTTCGAATGATAGTCATTCAATCAGCAATTATTTGACAATAAAAGACTTCATCTAAGTTGGTCTTTTCAGTCCTATGTATGTCTTCCATGACAGTGATATAAAGGCTATGGATGCTCGTGAAAAGCACAGCCTGAACAACTAAGATGTGAGGGCCAGTTTCATCCACAGTACAGGCTCACTAGTTCAATTTATGGCTCATCTGTGTTGTATTGAAATGGCCAACCAGTCAGATAGATCACGTCACATGTATGCTATGGAATGAGTTTGGAAACACCTTAGCAAAGAGGGCTGCAGGAGGCCCAGCATCACAGGGTTTGATTCGTCTGATCATATTCCCAGCCGTGCATTTTTCCCAAAAGCATCAAATGAAACCTCTTGGAAATGGAAGAGAAAGTGAGACAGATCTAACTAGCTTTTCACGCAGAATTGGTGCCTCAACCAAAGATCACGTGCAATCAGGGGATCCAATTCACAGGCTGTTCTCAATATACCTCCTTATGTTTAGTATTTCAGGAGCACAGTTAGGGCTCCCCTTCACTATGCTACAGATGATGCTCACAGATCACTTCTACCTGTGCACTCCCATGATCATTTTCCCCCCATGAGGGACAGCTTGGTAGTCGAACATAAAAAAATACAAGGCCAACAGTTACAGTTTAATGGACACCCTGTCAATTCAAAGTCAAGACTTCATTGCAACAATGCAGTCTTAGAGAGGCCAAAAGTAGGACCTATATATGCTTTTTTCTGGTATGTGTATGCATTCATGGAACATACACATTGTGCATTGCCTCAAACTGGTTGGATTGGATTGCAGCTTTTGAGGACTGCTGTTTTTGTTATGATTTGCAACGATTTTGCTCTTCTATGTTCTTCATTCTGTTATTTTGTACACTTATACTACTATATTTACTACAATTTTATTATGCTCAAAATCTACTTGATAATTAATTTAATGCTGCCCAAATAGACTTGGAAGCATGTAATAAATACACCAACTCATAGCTGGCTTAACAAACATTTGGCATGGAACCTTGTTGGTTGGGCTAACAATAACTTAGATTGAATCTGCACAACACCACAGGTTAACATGAGTATTTGCTTTTGATGCTAACTGTCGAAACACTTTGAAACGTAATAAATACACCAATTCATAGCTGGTTTAACCTGAACATCAGGCATGGAATCTTGCTAATTGGGCTAACAATCACTTAGATTGAAATCTGCTCTACATTATAGATTAACATGGGGATTCAGGCATGTGCAAAATTCACACAATTTGAAAAAAAAATTGGGGGGCTTATATGAATTACTCCAAAACTAAATTGCGAGTTTCAAAAACATTGAAATGCGTTCTTTACAAGGATGCTAATGATTATTAAAGTAGAGATCAATTTTGAAGCGATGATTTGTAAAAAGATCACTTTAGGGCAATTTGAGAGATGAATAATACAGTAAATACAAAAGCATTAAAGATGCTACTTGAACAGTACTGTATCATGTATATGGTCTACAATATGGCCAAAAATCAGCATCTCAAAATCTTTCTTTAGTACCTTTGTAAGTTCTTAAAATTTGAGAAAAATTGACCTGATGAAAATCGTTAGCAAGTTTTCATAGCAAGGCCTTATTGGTACAAAAGTATTGTTCTTAGAATATTTTTTCCACATCTATACATAAAATTGAACCAAAATACTGTAATTTTAACTTTCTAGCTATTTTTGATTAGGAAAAGCAGTGTACCATAATTGATGTGATTTTTTTTGTTTTTTTCCTCTGCAAAGAGGTGATGTTCACGAAAATGATACTTGTACCTAAACGAGAATTTATGGAGCTGAATCTTTTCAAATGTTTATGCAGATCACTAAGGTGCATTCTGTAGAAGGTTAATAAAATTTGAAGGATAACAACGACATAATTTCATTTGAGAATCACTTAGGAACTTGTTTTGTCTTGATGCAAGGTAAGAAGTGGTGTTGACGATTATTCTTAAATGTTAATAATCCTTATCAATAAGCCCATCTTTCATTGTTATTAATTATTGGTCCATACCATGGTCCAATTTCAAAGACGTTTCCTTCTTGACCTTCAATTTTTATTCACCTTTTACAGAATACACCTTACTACTTTTACAAAGTTTTAGCTCCATATATAGTCTCGTTATGTTAGCAGCATCGTTTCCGTGATCATCGTGATAAAATAATAAAAACTTCGGACTATTTCAAGGAAATTTTCAGGTGCATTGGATATTAAGCAACAATATTCGAACTAAAACCATAAAGTAATCACGTTATTGTCAAAAATCCTGATGGACTACAATGTCGCCGTCTACTAAATGGATATGAAAGCTAAGAATCATTTGTGGAAAATACAAGTTTCTTTCCATTTTGTTGACAGAAAGCTTGACGTAGTAAAAAGTGTTAGTAATTTCTCATTACTGAATATCGCTGTTCCAATTTGTATGTTTATGAAACAAACACCATCATTCCATGCCTGTCCACGATTCTCGGCACGGCTCCACTCCAGACACAGCCGACGATGTCCGATAATCAAATGAAGACGTATTAACTCTCCAAGTGGTTTCGACGATATATTTTGTCCATCTTGATCTGACCAATTTGCTAATGACGAGATATTTCGTCATCAAGATATTGTCGTTTTTTTTATGATGATGAGATCAAGATCTGGTCAGCTTTTTTCTAATGACGTGGTACCTCGTCAAGACAACCACCAGGAGGGTTAAAGGGCGATGTGCCTGCAATTCTGCCTCCGCCAGGCGTCTGGCAATGGTTCGTAATGCTACAGAAGATTGTATAGCAGATGATATACATCATTGGATAATCGATAAGGAAGCTGGAGCTGTTTCAGCTTGTCTCACTGTCAGCCTCTTGCATTTGTCATTTTGGGTATACCAGTGTCTTTGTGACGTGCATGTGTAGTTTCACTGACCCACTGCTGCCGGCACCTTGTCACGGCAGTCTTTGTACGTCCCATATTATGGTCGATTTGTCGACAAAACCAAGCTGCTTTCCGCAGTCCCACAATACGACCACTTTCAAAGTCGTTCAGTCGAGTGCGTCGTCCAGGCGTTCTTGGTCGCAACTGGTGACAATTCAACGGCAACACCAAACCAGAATATTCAGAGCGAGCCTCTGACATCTCTTCAGTAGGCCTCACGATGTGCAAGGCCGCGGTAGCCTAGTTGGTAGAGTCGCGTATTAGCAACGGGAGGGTGTGAGTTCAAAACTAGATTCAACCAAGGACTGTCGTACGTGGGGTAGTGTCCGTTAAATCTGTCATGGCTTCAAACGTCCTCACGTTGGCATGGTGTGGAATTTTCGAAAGTGGGGTGCCAGCTTAGGTGTTGACATCGTCACCTAACTGGTTCAAAATGACGAGGACGACAAAATGACAAAATACTCGGATCTTTCCCTTCGGGATGGATCCCAGACAGTCGCCCATAGCCCGTTGTGTTGCTCCAGTGCGACACAAACTCAACTACCAACTTATCTGCGTTTCAAAGCACATGTGTTTGAAACGAAATTGGTGCTGAAACTTGAATCATTTGCATGTCTGGTTCAGTTAATTTTGCATGCCAAATTCCATGTTTTTTGTCAGATAAATAGGTAAATTGTGGGTAAGTAAATTTACTTCGCACTGGAGCTATACAATGGACTACTGCCGATTGCCCGTTATCAATCCTGAAAAAGAAAGACCCGAGGACACCTCGCGTAGTTTTGAACCACGGTCAGAACGATTTTCGATTAATAAATTCTTAGCTTATTTCAGAGGTTTCTTTGTTCTCGTACGGTCTAATTAGCTCACGAGTACAAAAAATGACCGTGGAACACGACAAACCAAACCAAAATCGGTTATCCGGAAACTTCTTCACTGAAACTGTTCATGAACCGCTGAATTGACATTCAGCTGCAGATCGCTTGATGGCAGTGACATCAGTTTCACTTTTGTCACGTATTTCATGAGCATGACTCAAACACAAATGCACCTGCTTTTTCGTTAATGCTTAATTTGTTAAATATACTCGGTGTCTGGCGCAGTTTGGCCGAGTCTCTTGCTCCGTAAAAAATTCACTTCAGATTGGAAATCTGATTGTTTTGGGTGCTGTAAAGTTAAGTAGTGAAAGCTAAAGTTGAGAAAACTAATGGAAAATTCATGCTGAAAGAAAATTAGGCAAAGCGAATCGGTAAGATTCAGTTGTTCAGTTCTATAAAATTTATCTAATTTATAAAATGTTGACTCCATATGGTAATAAGCTCTCATACAGTTTTTAGGAAAGGGCTTTAAAATATTTTTGTTTTGGAACAAATTTGAATGTTTGCATTACCTACTTTTTCGTACATAGTTGCGATTTATTTTAATGTTTGTGAATATATTAAGTAATTAAAAAGCGAGTTTTATGTCTTAACATATATTCTGTTCTTTAGATTTTAAATTTACTTCATAATTGTGCATTGTAGAATTATATACTCCGGTCACTGAATGTCATAAAATATAATAAGAGTATACTATAATGCTAAAATGGAATCGAAGGAATTTAAGATTTCATAATCTCAGATTCTTCTGTTGTAATACATAATAGGGTACAGAGAATTTGCTAATGGATCAATGAATATACAAAAATAATTGAGATGAACGGAGAATGTTGGATGATGTTATTGAGTAGTTAAAATAAAAACAAGCTAAATTATTTTATTCACTGAACTCTCTCAATCTAGTGATTGGTTGTGTTTTATGGCGCAAGAGGGCAATATTTAGTCAAGCTACTCCAAACTAAAGACAGACAACATCAAGTAATGGACATACACAGTGGGCAAACTCATTGAGCCACTTCAATCTAGTAGAGATGAATGGTCAATTGAACAATTGAGAGAGATATGGATTAATAGTGAAGTATGGTTTTCATTAAAAAAATAGGGAATGCGAAATTTCTTATGCTGATGTGGTCTACTTAGCTCTCATGTCAGAAAAAAATGACCGTAGAGCGACAAACCAAATCTGTTGATAAAGAGCAACAAATTTTGTGTACAATTTTAATTTGTAATATGCTGTGAAGTGTTGAAATATACGATATTTTTGTGGGAAGGCTTCCGAATAGTTTAAAGAAAACATTTATATTTTTTAAGTACTTATACATGTAAAAATTGTGAATGATTTTAAAACTTGCGCCTAGTTTTAGGATTGAAAAATGTGTTTCACAAACCAACATTGTGCTATCCAATATTTTTAAACACAGGGATTTAGTGTTTTAAGGCACGGTTAAACTATTTTTTGAAATGCCCTTACTCTACTAAGTAAAGTTGGTGTTCTCCTTGCAGTCCATTATATCATAAATTAGGTAACTTCCTGTCAACGGGGTTAAAATCACCGCCGCAACTCTTAAGTGGGTTTATGTATTTCGGAAGTTTCATGGCCCCAATTATTCACTATCCTACGGGTGGTCAATGGCCATTTTATGAGCCATTTAGAGATATGGCGGCCCGTACGTCGCTGCGCCGAGGGTAAAGGATTATTGACCTCTTAAACTAAACTTTAAAAACTTGTTAAACAAAAATCCGTCTTTTTCTGTATTGAAAAAGGTTTTTACGCAACACAACATACTTGTGTGATCCTGATTTCTGTTATGTATTTCCTAGACAGCACGCGTGTATTTTTGAAAGAAAGCTTGAAAATGTTGTGATAATTGTTGCTTTAATGTGAGAAAGTGAGAAATGAACTAGTCGAAACCTGTGTAGTCAAGTTGAACATTAGGAACAAATCTTCGGCTTGTACGAGCTATCGTTCTGAAAACTCGTAATCTATCTTGGAAACAGTTTGTCAGAAGAGTGAGTAGATCAATTGAGATTAGTTTGTTCGTGACCTTGATTGCTCAGATTGCTTGCGAAAGTCGCTACGAAACGCAGGATTCAGTAACTGCCTCACGCGTCCGCAAGATACAAGGTTCTTCCAGAATTCGAGTAAGTTAAAGAAATGTTTTCACGAAAGTAGGATTTATATGCCATTTTATATGCACCTGTTTTCCACTTTTTCGTGTTTAAATCTTTCTGAAGATTACCTTTTATGATAAAGAACAAGTTAAAATATCTCGGTAGTGACGAGTTAAATATTTTCTATATATTCAAACCTCAGATACAGTCGATGCTCGTTTTATCGAACTCAAATTTTACGAACCTGCACGGATTTTACGGACTTCGAATTTTTGAAATATAAGAATTCATTGCTTCCTAAAAATGAACTTTTTCTGCTTTCATCCCACAACACTGTTCCCGAATGTCTATTTTCCCCTTTCACGATATATTTTATTTGACGTTGTCTCATGTTTGGCGCAGATTGACCAAATATGATCTTTGCGCCATAATATGCCAAAAACAACCAACCTAAAAATTTAATAGTATGTTTTTTATGAACTTTTCTTTCCTTTGAGGTTTAAAATGGAACGTCGGCTGTGTTTTAATGATTGATTCTACATCAAACTTATTTCTAGCCTCATTGACAAGTTAGAGGCGGAATTAGACTTGTAGAACTGGAGCAAATGAGGCTAATGCCGTCCTGCCTGAAACAGAATTTACTTATTTAAACTGAAGATAATTTAGATAAACATGCTAATTTCTACCACATCAATTTTGATTACATATATCAATGTTCCCAACAATTAATTTATTCGAGCAATTAATTGTAGACCGTGCATAAAAACTAGCAAAATGTCAATTTTATTGATGAATCGAGGACGAATTAAGAAAAGACGTCCTCTCCAGACATTTGTGAGAAGATAATTTTATTATTTTGTCTCTTCTCTTTTCTGAATGGAAATACGATTGCAGAGAATATATTAAAAGAAGCGACTTTCAAGCGTGTTACGAAACGGACGTATCAATTATGGAGTACTTAAATAACAGCTTACCTCCGCATTATAATTAATAAAAACATTTTATAACTAGTAAAAGATTGCTATAAAAGAGAAGTTAATTGACGTGCCATTAAGCACTTCAGTTAAAGGAAGATAAATAGGATAAAGGATACAGTAATTGATACAATTACTGTTAGGATCACTTTGCAAAGGAGCCCAAGAAACATACAACCAGATATACTAATTGATTTTTAAGCTTCTAAAGATGGAGAGATTTTAGATTGAAGCTTATTCACTTCATCCAAATAGCAATGAAAAGTACTTCTGTGACCAAACCAAAGCTAAAATTATATTTACACTTTTGATAAATTTTTCTAAACTGCCGCCCCTTGTGACATTGGCCCTAGACACCGTCGTCCCTGTCTTCCTCCCCTAGCTACGTCAACACACATTATGTACCACAAGTTTAAAATTGTACGCTTTGATGGAATGTGTATGAGATGTAACCTATATTTTGAGTTTCTGTTGAGGTTAATAACTATATATCAAAATAAAATTTCGAGGTGTCTTTCATTACACATGTGGAAGTCAAGATTAATATTCTTTCTTAAATCATAATATCAATATTTAAAAATCTTGAATTGTTACGAATATGTATTCTGATATCGGACTTTTTATGTTATCTTGAACTTTTTGTGACAATTCCACATATTTTTAATTCTTGCTTCATATACAACCTTCGAAAAGTATTACAGTAATATGAACGACGTATTATGGGGAGTAATATGAAATTATGTATTATAATGAAAACTTTATTGCTAAAAGTTATAATTTTTACCACATTTTCTTTATTTTGGTTCCGATTCATCACCCTTGATTTTGTTCATTATTTTAAATAATTGAACGATTTGTTTTCATGCATGTAAGTTGAATGAATATAAAATAACCTGTTCGTGCTATACATTTTTAACGTTCTCTTCCTTGAAGGGCAGGGGCTTCCAAAATTTACTGTGGAAAATGAAAATTTTTGAACTGCCTTTCTGTTACAATTTACATAAATTTGTAATTTCAAATATCTGTTTCTATTTAATCAATTTTTGTTTAACAATCGCAAGTAATAATTCTCTGAATATGTATACTAATTGTGATGATTATAATGTATTCAAAGTTTTCAATTTTTGTTAATTTTATTTAACAAAATAAATTGAAATTAGTAACATTAATTGGAACTGATTTAAAGCCTAAAAGAATCAATGAAAGGATAGAAGAAATCGCAATAGAAGGGCTATATAGAACTAATTGAAGGACTGAAAAAAACCGAGAAAAGGGCTGAACCTCCATTTAAAAAAAAATTCTGTGAAAGAACATTATAAATTTTGAATTTTTTGTGTTAGTGTCCTGTAATACTGTATAATTGTTTTGAATATGATGGAGCTACCGATGGATAAAACTTATAGAAAGACCGACTGAATCATTTTTTGAAGTTTTTAGTAATGGGAATAGCATTTAAATGTAGAATATTCCACATCCTCTTCCTAGCCAAGGTTTTGGTTCATATTTTTGACAATAATCAGATGGCATCGGAATATTCACAAGTTTTCCTTAAATAATAAAACTAATTTTCTTTTAAATTTAGGCTAGTGCAAAAATGAAGTTGTCTGAAGAAGATAGAACTGCAAAGATTACTCCTTTGTTGAATGCTGGTTGGTCGATGGTGGATAACAGAGATGCTATCAAGAAACAATTTTTGTTTAAAAACTTCAATGAGGTATTGCTTTGATTTGACAAAATTTTGAATCTTATCTGATTTTCGTTAACACTATATTGGGATTTTTCAACATGGAGACTTCCTTGTTTCCTGCCTTTAGGGATAAACGTTCTCACCACAATAAATCATTAAAATATATCTCATTTGAATTAAAAAATTAGTTATTTGTTATGCTAAAAAATTTATGGACTCTTATTTGAATGTCCTAATTTTACCAGTAGAAGGAAAATCGCTTAATTCGATTAGTGAAGTAATTGAGCATTATTTTCATTAAAATATTGTCTAAGGATTGTTTGTACGTTTTCCTACTTTTAACTCCAGAGTGTTCTAAAAGTAATGAAAAATTTTCAACATTCTACTTTCTAAGAAAATCTCCTTTGAAGGTAGTCCGATAAAGCAAATACCTCTTTGTGTAAAATGAATATAATGCACGAAATAATGTGGAATTATGTTGCATTCAAACATAAACTTATTACACAAACTAAAAATATTTTTGTTGTATTACCAACATAAAATATTTTTACAGTAAAGATTATCATAAATGGAAGGGGTATGCAGCAATGAAGTCAGTATTTCAGATTTTATTGTTAAAAGTCCCACTTCACTTTTCTGATACAACCTCCCAATGGGCACATTTTTCATGAAACAAAATTAAAATCAATGTGATAAAAACATTAACATGATTACTCTAGCACTTGGCTACATTATAGTACACTTTGATTATTTACGTTGAGGACTTATTGAACCAAATACAAAAAAAAATGTAAAAATGTATTTTGACGTTTGAAGAACTCAATGTAAGTGCTATTTAGTGATTGAAAAGTGATTACCTGTAGTGATTTCTTCAATTATTCTCTTCACATATTTAAAGTCCCATTGATGTATAACAAGATTCGTTCATACACCATCTATCTGCACAGAATATTTCATTTGTGTTTTATTAACATGTTCCCTGCCATATGTACCGTTTTCAGTACACACTGAAACATTTTCTGGCCAAGTAATTTATGATTTTTCATGTTTTCAATGTGAAATAAAATTTGTTTATTGTGCATTTTATAGTTTCAATGTTCTACTAATAAATAAGTTTCCTTCTCGCGAAAAGCGTAAAGATAGATAAGTTTTGCTTATATCATGTTCTGTTTTTGGTACATGTGGCCTGAAAATGATTATCAAAAACAACTTGGCTGGGAGCATGTTAAACAAGACATTCTGAGGTATACTTCACAAAATTAGATTGCTATGAAAATAGTTGCTGCAACAATTTTTGTGTGGAAAAATGGGATGAGTAAAGAAAGTTTGGAAAACTACTGAAAAATTGTGCAGCTTAGCATATCATGCCTAGTTTTTAGTAGTTGTAAAGTTTGCATTTTTGTTGCAATTGTAAATTTCTTTTTAGGCATTTGGGTTTATGACACGCATTGCAATGCAGGCAGAGAAGATGGATCACCATCCAGAATGGTTTAATGTGTACAATAAAGTTGAAATTACCCTTAGCAGTCATGATGTCAGTGGATTATCAGAGAGGGATGTTCGACTCGCCAATTTCATCGAGAAGTCTTCTGAATTTGCTAAAGGCAAATGAGCTCCTATTCAGATTGAAAATGTTTAATGTTGTGCTCAGTCAGTCACTGTTGCAGTTTATATGTGCCTTTGTGAAATCATTGTTTCATAATGTGAATATTTGGATTTTAAATTTCATTTCTCTGAATTCATTTTGGTGCAGTATTTAGTTTTTGTATGCCTAAAGCTGTGTTCTTTATATTTTAAGTTTTTAGTTTTATAATTTTTTTCATGCAAATCCTGAAATTATGTCTTAGGTGTTGTATTATTAGTGCCAATATGTATGATTTTTGTATGAAATCTGTTTAATAATTATAAAAATGAAAAGAGATGAAATATTTTATTTGTCAATGTAATTTTATTTGATTTTCATGTGCTCAGTGTTGCTTTAAATGTTAAATAATTACAAAATGAATTTCAGATGTGAAATGTTAATTTTTCAATCATTTAAAACATTTTGTGAAATAATGTTTAAGCAGAACTTTATTTAAAATTAAATAAAAATCAGTTCCTGTGCAATAATTTTAAATATTGGCGTTAAACCATGAAGTGGTTAAGAATTGTGTTTCTTAAATTGATTTTGATAATGTAAACATGTTATGAAATTTTATTTTGTTACTAATGTTAAATGTTATGTTGGATTGATATTATGTTTACAATTCCCATATATAATTATTTTTGATTAAAATGTTACTTATAAATATGCAGGTTATAAATTTTTTATTTATGATATTTTTAATTTTGTAGGGGAAGTCTTGTCCCTTATATTTTAATTTTTTCCAATAAAAAATAGCTGTGAGCAAAACTAGTACATTATTTACTTAACAGATCTAGAATTTGATCGATAAATTATAAATAAATGCATTATGCACTGAAATTTAAAAACTTCAAAACAAAAATTTTACAATTTAGTATTAATGTCTAAACTTACGTTATGTGTACAGAAAAGTAATTTTGTTAAATTATTTTGTTTATTTTCATGAATGGAATGTTTATGTGTATTTTGCACATAAAAAATAGCCAGTTAAAAGCGACAGTCCATAATCATCAAATATATATATTTTCTATTTGATGAACATTTTCTGATGTTTTTAAGTTGAGAAAGTAAAATTAATGTGTGCATAGATATCCTACTAAAACATTCTTTTCAAAAATCTTTCTCAAAATTCGTGTTTCAACTGCTTTATGCTATGAAATTGTTTATTCAAATGCAATTACATTAAATTGAATTACATTAATTTTATGCTGAACTTGTTTTAATGTAAAATCTAATCAATAACTTATCTATATCTGCATGAGATTGCTTTCAGATTGTTTCCTAGCCTTTCTTTAATTTTTAATTAAAAATTATAGAACTCACGGTTTCTCATAGCATTTTTCACTTTCTACTCAGCAGTTTTTAATATATGCTCTAATTTCAGATTGTGTTTATACTTAGAACTTCTAGAGTGGAAAAAACTAAACCTTTGAAACTAATAAAAATACTTGTATATTTATTTGCTGAATCAACTATAGATGGCGCCACTATTTAATGCTTACATCAGTATTAAGCTGAAAATGATTTTCTTAAAATAAGCTGCATAATTCATTGTTTTATTAAATGTGAAAAATTTCTCTTTTGAATCAAGAATTTTTTAAATGGCAGCAAATTGAGGTTTGAAAACAATTGTGTAACACATTCGAAACTGAAAATCTAGAAGAACAAAATTTAAGTAGTATGCTTCAATTGAATTTTATTTAAATGGTTACTTTTTCATTACGATTGACGAGGTCGGTTGATACGATGCGAAAATATGTGTATGAAATGGCTGAACGATAACAAAAGAAAATGTTTATAACCAAAGCTTTCATATTTCGTAATGAATGTTAGATCATTGCACACTACTTGCGTTTGGATTATAAATTTATAAAATGATAGATACATTAAGCAGGAATTACTGTTTTTTGTGAAGAATGTAAACAAGTATTGCATTTACATTATATTATTTCTCGCCCGATCCCTGCCGTCTTCGGCCTTGGGCACTGTAAGGGACAAACTGACAGCTATTTATGAGGGAGGACATTCTATAGACGGGTGTGTTTCTATAGATATTCTAAAGATTTCTATAGAAAAGTTGAATTATGGCCCCATTTTCTACAAACAGATCTTTCAAGAGCCATTCTATGGATTTCTGTAAACTTTCTATACAGATTTCTAGACATTCTATAGAGATTTCTACAGAGTTCTATTACTATAGATTTCTTTCTATTGAAGTTACTTGAAAGAGCTAAAAAGACAACGGGCTACGAGTATAATTCTATAGGATTCTATTGACAATAGTCTAGAAATTTTATAGAATTTTATGGAAATTTTTCGTAAGGGACGTATGGTACAGATTATATTTGTGGAGATATTTTAATAAGAAACCACCCCTTTCCGTATGGATGGGGGATTTCGGCCTCCAAAAACACCCTCTTTGACTTTGAATCAATCTGAATTTCACTTTTTTCTTGATTCTAGACCCCCATGAGGGCGATCACCGATACACAAACCAGAAGACTAATTGGCCCCACGAAATGAGAGGTTTTTATATTGCAATGTGTTTTCTGTTTAAAAAAGTCATGAACTTCATTGTACTTATAAAAGTTCAACAACTCAAGAGAAAATGGACCGCCCTGGGACTCAGTGGGTTGGCCCACTGTACTAGTAGCCAAGCTGCGATTTAGGTGGCGCAGATTCATTTCCTGTGACTTGTCCTGCGTGCATTTCTCTTCTGCGTCAGTAAACCTTTCCTTGTGTGCGTCCTTTGGGATAGACCGGACTGTAGCCCATAGCCCCCGTTGTGTTGCTCCAGTGCGACGTTAATTAAATACCTACCTACTATTAATTGTATTTGGCGCAACCTCGCCAAATGTGTCCCTTTCGTAATAAAACCCATAACAATCATCCAACGAAAATGAGAAACAATTATACATTTGTGCGGGTTGGAGTTTTTTGGCGCAAGAGCCATATTTGGCTAAGCTGCTCGAAACACAAGACGGACCACATCAAGTAATGGACATACACACCCAAGGAAAGTTTTACTGACACGAGAAATGCACCTGCTCGGCCTACAACTCTGGGCCAATCCAATGAGCTACGGCGAACCCCTGATCACCCTTGAATTTTTTAAATATATTTAGTTTATGAGAGTCAGTTACCCAATCTGGTTCTGGGGCTGAGAGTGCATATGTGGGGGACTAACCTGAATTAATCCCTCTTTCGTGATCAAAGCAAAATGTGAAAAGGTTATCAACCGACCTCAAGACCACCATCGCCCACCTTGCATGGACGTTCCCAGCCCGAACCCAATACCACCTGACCTCAGCAGAGCATTCCTATCCTCCCACGCCTCAACTCCCAATAAAAATGATAGACCGAGTGCCGACACTCAGCCATACGACATTTCCCAAACACTCCACTCAATTCATATTTATTACTCCTCCATAAACTCCGTTTTGTCAGTCCGTGGAGCCGCTTGTTGGAGCGAGATTTAAGGAGGTTGGGACCGTTTGCGGGGGTTGGGGACTGGGTTACGGGATTTATGGCCCGCCGAGATACATTCTACCCTCCTGACACTTGCCCGTTTATGGTCTGCTCGTTGACAGTCCGAACAATATGTCGGAGAAGTGAGATATTTATGGGGGTAATTCAGTTTTCGGAATGAAAGAAACCATAAAGCATGGATGAGGACCTTTTTTCTTGGTTGTTTTCCCACCTGCTTTTCCTGTTGGTATCTTGAAACGTGGCTTCGTGTGGTAGTTTTGAAAAAGTTTGGTTTTCAGGTCGGAATTGAGCAGTCTAAGGATTTTTAAGGGAATTAGCATTTCTTGAGATTTAATTTTCATTTGTTCATAGAAAGACCCCTGCATACTTGTTCATCCTCAATGTAATCTCTCTTCCTCTGCACAACTTGGCCCTTGTGTCGTTAAAATCCAACCAACCACTATAATCTGGTTCTGAATGTATCAACTGTTGTCAATGTTTTTGAATTTCTTTTTCATGTCGATTGAGTTGCAGGTTTTTAAACACTCTTATACGAGTATAATTAAATAAAGTTAATTTCAATTTTGGAATTTTTAATTTTTAAAAGGGTAGGTTCCACAATTTTCAGAGTAAAGTAGCTGATGATGTTTAAAACTTAGAGTTGACAGTTCGAGCAATATGTCGGAGAAGTGACATATTTATGAGGGTAATCTAGTATTCGCAATGAAATAAAGCATGGATGAGGTCCTTTTTACTTGGTTGTTTTCCCATATGCTTTTCTTGTTGGTATCTTGAAACGTTGCTTCGTGTACGTTAAAACTGTCGTGGCCTGATGTCTACGTTGACGTGGTATGAAAGTTTAGAGAGATGTGCTAGCTCACACACAGGTGTTGACCTCGTCATCAGACCGTGGTTCAAAATGACGAGGTGTTATCCTCGGACTTTTCTCTTCGGGATTGATCCCGGACCGTTACCAATAGCCCGTTGTGTTGCCAATAGACTCAGTGAGACGTAAAGTCAACTTCTTCCTCTAATTATGACATATTTATTTTATGTTATATTTTTCAAGAATATAAGGTTGTCTTTCAAATTTTTAACACACTTCATTTGTATTTCGTAAGTAACTAATGCTCTAAGTAAAGACAGAAAATAAAGGGGGAGGATGCAACACAATTTTTTATGTAAAAAAGGAAGGCAGAAAGGTACATAAAGTTAGAAACCACTGACTTAATCTAAGCTTATCTCAAATGCTTAACCTTCAGGTTATTTGAGAGAAATAGATCTTTTATTGATAGAGAGAATATTTTATACTTCAGTGCTTTCAACAGTAAAATTGTGTTTGTCTAACAGCATAAGAATGAGTGAGATCTGTATCAAACAAAAAATGGCGAGCATTACAAATTCAAAATAATTCAAACTTGTTCCAAGAACCAAAATTTTATTCCGAACACACGCCAGTAGATGAATTTGAACTCGCAATTATCGCACCTGATATAGTATCAAATAACATACTTCATTTCTTTACACCAAAACAGTAACTAAAACTTCTTTGCGGGGGAAATAAGAGTTTCGCCAATGGCTATCCAAGATCAAGCGTCTCTGCAGCTCAGACCTCGTCTTCCAGACTATTCTAAAGAGTCACTGGCTAAAGAAGTAAAACCGATTCATCTCATTGCAAAACTTGCGTGCCTGCTTTTGACACATTCGCACTAACGAACTACCCCGGTTTGCCGAATCCCGAGTGACAATTATTAAGTACCGCCAACTCGTCTTAATCACGTCTCAAAAAACTCAATCTCCGCCAAACTTCCTTTTCTTGTGTCCCCCAACGCCATATATTACACTTGTCGAATTCCCCTCTTTTGTAAAGAGACGCTTACGTTTATGCCTGACCCGAACCAATGGGATTAAATGAAAATTCCGGCTACCGAAAGCAGAGTTTGTCTTTCATTTTGGTTTTTCTGGCTTATAAGTGTTCGCCGATTTATTTTTTTGGACTGGGATTCGAGTCCGTTTTCTTGGTCTTTGTTTCTTTGCCCGGAACTTTGATTGTTCGCCAGTCTGATTCGGGCACCTGAAAATACCTTCATTAAGGCGAACTCTGCACTGTAATTGATGGAAGATCGCTTGAAATGTGCGCCGCTTTGAGCTCTAACAAGGGCGATGGTTATTAAGATTAATACCATTGCCTTGCGGGTAGGAAAATATAGGCTGTTGAAGATGTATGTGGTGTATTTTTCAGTCAGTTAGCATTGCCCTAATTGTTTTATCTTTCTTTTTCCAATGCCAGCTCATGGATCCTATGGGGAGAGGGAGTTGGGTTTTATGGCACTAGGGCCATATTTGGTCATGCTGAGTCAGACACAAGACAGACAATATCAAGTAATAGATATACACGCACAAGGAAAGTTTTATTGATACAGAAGAGAGAAATACACTCAGGAAGGAATCGAACCTGCGCCGGATACAACTAGCAGGTTGCTAGTTGTATCCGGCATATCCACGAAGCTCTTATTTCCCCCCAACTGTTTTATGTAAAGTAACTATTTTATGTAATGAAGTTCATTATTTGATACTATATCATATCTGGGCCCCATGGATCCTAAAGCACTAAGTGGCGAGAACGTGGGAGTCTGCGTTACTCCAGTGGGGTTCTGTCACATCGCACACACCGTGAACTGGGACATGCTTTTCTGGAGGACTGGAGAAACTGGCTCTTCTTTACATATCTTCTTGAAAAACCAGTAAACTTCAAGCAGCCAACTCGACTTCGACACAAGCGAGATTTAAATTCGGAACCAAGTCTTCAGTCTACCAATTTTTTAACCCTCCAAGTGGTTTCGACGAGATATCTCGTCCATCAAGATTTGACCAATTTTGCTAATGATGAAGAGATCTCGTCAAGATATTGGCGATCTTTTATTAGTACGAGATGAAGGTCTGGTCAGTTTTCTAATGACGATAGGCGACGATATATCATCGATATAAAATGTCGTTGTTAACAATTATAAATTTATGTACTCAAAATTATTTTTAAAAAATAATACCGACATCTTTTTTATGATCCAAGCATAACTTAAGCTTCTCAACTTTTTTTTCTTTTAGCTTACTTCAATGAAAAATTTAGCATTTCTTTTTGGTCTTAGGGGTATTAACTCTCCAAGAGGTTTCGACGAGATATCTCGTCCATCAAGATCTGACCAATTTTGCTAATTACGAGATATCTCATCGTCAAGATGTCGCCGATTTTTTTATGATGAGATCAATATCGGGTCAATTTTTTCTAATGACGAGATATCTCATCCATCAAGATCTGGTCAGCTTCTTTAATATGACGAGAAACCTTTTCGAGACAACTACCAGGATGGTTAAAGAATTCTCCCGAAAACAACCATTCCAAACAGCGCACTGTAAGTTTCAATCCAGACCTTTTTCTCCCAAGTCACGAATAGTAATGAACACTTAAAAGCGAAAGACATCTCTTCATCGTCTTTTACGCAACCAACTCACAGGAAGAAACAAATAATAAAAAAAACCCGCACAGATCAGCCGTTAAAACCTCATTGACCACCCAGACCATACACCGCTCGTTAGTCACCAGTTTCCATTCGACTGATACGACTGGAATCGAGGAAAAAAATTTGAAATAAGATTGAAGAACGACCACCAATACATAAAAAAGAAACACCTCGTATTTCAACTCTCATCTGATCCGTATTAGCTCTGCGATAGCCTCGGATAAAAATCTAAAAGGAAGCACTTAGAAGACGTGCGGATGACATCTTTAGTGTGTGCTTAAGACAAGTGATCTAGAAGTCTGGAGCATAAGCCTCCGAAACTTGAATGCCCGTTTAGTAATTGTAAATCACGATGCCCCGTGGGAGTTTTAAAGGATCTTGATCTAAAGCAGCCATTCATTGTGTCTGATCTGGGTTAAAGAACTTGGGAGATCTTTTCCTCCTGACTTCGGCAAAGTCGTCGGGGAATTGAGCATGCTTGCGCTGTGATTAAGCCAATACCATTCGTCTTGTCTTTGTTTGCTTTGTGAAGAAGGGGTACATACACACAGACAACGCACTTGACGAAACTTCCAACCCGAAATCCGGCTCCAGTTTCCGGCACTCTCCTTTCGGTTCGGGGCCGTGAAGGATATTTGCAGGCGGGTCCCGGAAGAAACGGTGTTTGCTTTTTGAAGCTCGAAATGTTTGGTTTCGGTGACGCGGCGTGAAGTGCGAGCTTTTTGATCGAGTTGGGAATTAATTGCGTGTCTAAATAAAGAGGAATGGGTTCGTGTAGAAGGGGATTCTAAGCAAACTGTGGAAGACTATTTGAACATTGTTTCAATTGTCTGGAGACTGCCGAAAGAAGGGAGAGTAATTGAATTCGAAAACGAGTAATTAAGCTAATTGGGGGAATAAGTGCCATGAAGCTGGCTAGAAATAAGTTTCGAGGTGTATAGCCAGAGGGGATATTTAAACACAAGCCTCCCAAAAGTGTCGGTTTCCAATTTTTAAAACATCCGCAAATAAAATGCTACAAATGCATGAAATACTTAGTATTCCAAATTAAAAAATATATTTCTTAAAACAGCTATTGTTTAATGAATTAATATTCATTAAATAAATACAATAGCCAAATGACTTGTTATTCAATCAAGCATTAACCCTCCTGGTGGTTGTCTCTACGAGGTATCTTGTCATCAACAAAACTGCCCAGATCTTGATGGACAAGACATTTCGCTATTAGAAGAAAACAGACCAGATATCTCTTGATCTAGTCATGAAAAAATCGACACAGTATTTTGATGGATGAGATATCTCTTCTAGCAAAATTTGGAAGATAGTCGAGATATCTGGACATTAGCAATAAAGGGCAGATCTTGATGGAAACAGACCAGATATCTCTTGATCTAGCCATGAAAAAATCGACACAGTATTTTGATGGATGAGATATCTCTTCTAGCAAAATTTGGAAGATAGTCGAGATATCTGGACATTAGCAATAAAGGGCAGATCTTGATGGAAACACACCAGATATCTCTTGATCTAGTCATGAAAAAATCGACAGTATTTTGATGGATGAGATATCTCTTCTAGCAAAATTTGGAAGATAGTCGAAATATCTCGACATTAGCAATAAAGGGCAGAACTTGATGGACGAGATATCTCGTCGAAACCACTTGGAGGGTTGAAGCAATGATTATGGATATATTTTATTCTGTTTTGATAACCTTACCACATATCCCATGCATCGCATCTGTTCCTAACTATGACTCAAAAGTAAAATGTGTATTTTCAGAAAGTGTTTGAATATTTGCTTAATTCTCGGAACGTCAGGAAACTTCCGTGTGGTGATATCCCCCACTACACACATAATTAAATAACCACATCGATTGGTTAAAAGAATCTTCGGAAATTTCTATTGGCTAAGATGGTCAATACTGGTTGGAAGTCATGCAGGGAAGACTGCAGATTCCAGAAAGGATTTAATGAGTGAATTCCCCAGAAGGTTTATGACACATTTGATGTAATTTATTTTGTAAAAGACTGCTGAACAACCATTGTACAGTAATTAATGACAGATCAACCTATAAGTCACTTTTTATTTGTTTTATAGTAATCCTTTTAAACAGATTGGGTATGAAAAATAACGAAAAGACCTATTTAAAAATGTATATAAGGTCCATTTCGATAAAAAAAAATACTTTGCATTCACAAAAATTCCATTTTTACTTTGCACCCCACAATAGATACTAGCTACACCACTGAAAGTTTGTCGATTTAAGATGCAACATTGGGGCAATAAATACCTTAGTTTTGAATTTAATAATTTGAAGTTAACAGTTTCTTGGTATATCTGAAATCTTAGAAGTTCGATGTTTTGAGGAATTTTAGTGAAGAGAAACATTAAGGTTTCATTTTTAAGTGTTAAGTTTTTATGAAGTTATTAGAGGGAAAGCTATTATTATATATTTAAATCCATATCTCAAGGTTTTGGAAAAGTTATGTTTATGATGATGAAATACATATCCGTTAATAAACGTTCTAAATATCGATATCTTGAGATTGGTATTTGAAGAAGTGTTTTTTTTTAATTCAGAGTTTAACTTTCGAATTGCTCTTGCGTTATGATCTCAATAGCTGGTATATGGAGATACTCGCGTATTTTCATAACCTAACACTATACTAGTATAATTGACGAACTTGTTTAATTGCATGGAGTGTTTAATATTCGAAGAAAGCATTAAAAGTAAAAAAGTCTTTACATCAATTTTGAGACGTTTTTCTGGTAAAATACAGTTAGTTTTGGGTTTATTTTCAGCCCTAGACAAAGCAGCAGAGAAATAAACAAAATATTTTTTGTCTGGGTCACGACTTCCACTCGGGAAAAAATTTCACTGAATTTAATAGTTTACATGATTAGCATATCTTATAAAATGTTTCACTTTTTCCGAAAGATCCGAGGACTACACCTCTCTATTTTGAATTTCGGTTAGATGACGAGATCATTATCTGATCTACCAATCATAGTTAGAAACCACTTGAGTCTGAAATGGGTATCAACAGTTCCGAGTTGGACTCGTGGAGAAAATCAGACTTTAATATAGAAACTGGCATCTCACTCAGATTTATGTTAAAAAATTGTTTTTGCTTCAGGTTTTATCGATTATTATTTATTTTGCCCTGAATTTTGATGTTTTTTATTAGGGGATGCCAGATTTCTGGGCTTCTATGAACGTTACACCACACTGACCACTAATACAAAAGTTAACTTACAATATACTAGAGACTGTTCGGACATTTTTTGAACGATTTTAATGGACTGAAGCTCAATTTTTTACATGAAATTTTTGTGTTTTAAATGTTCCGTTTGATAGCCCTTATTGTTAACTATCTACATCTTAATTTCCATGATAATAATGACTTTTGTAGTATCGACAGTGGTATTTTGTCCCATTCTTGTTCCACAGTTTTCCAGTCCTTGAATGGTTTTCGGTCGACGTTTCGATAATGCCCTTTTTAAAAGTCCAAAAGCACAAAAGTCCATTGGTGAAACATCTGGAGATTTAGCAGGAATATCAGTAAAGGGTATTGACTTGATACCAGTTTCTTGTTCCATTTTTTCCAAGAATTTAATAGTCGATTTAGATGTGTGGCTGCTTGCTTTACCCTGATGCAGTTCTACTGATTGTTGGCACTGTGGGTAAAGATATGGTATTTCTTTTTTGAATATTGAGGATGAAATATGGTCTTGATAATATGTGGGAGTTGATTTTTACATTTTTTCTCCTCTTTTTACTTTTAATTTTCCATTATATTCAAAACCGGCAACAATCATAAATCTCTTGGAGAAAGTTCTCACGTTCACTTTGCTATAGTCCTTTGACTTGGCGGATTCTCTTTTAAAATTAAAGATCTTGCCTTACAAATATTCTCAGAAATGTTTTCTTTTTTGTATACTTTTGGAAGTATTTTTCCACTTTTACGTTTTTTTCCTTTCTCATTAATATTATTTATCGTACCTTTAGATATCGAAAAACCATGACTTTTACAGCATTTTTGAATAATTGAATAAGCATAATTCTCTTCGGAAAGAGAGGAACAGCCTTCCATTCATTGCTTATTTAAAAGCACCATTTGAAAGTAAACAAAACTCTGAGTTAGCAGACGATAAGTTATACTTTAAGTATTTAACTGCTGTGAAAATAAAATTCTTTCGTAGCATACAATTTTTTTTCAGCTCATCAAAATCGTTCAAAAAATGTTCGAACAGCCTTTGTATATTGCAGTGAAACCCATCTTAACCACGAAGATTTTTGGTACACTGAAGCTGTGATGGTTATTCGCTACACGATGTGCAATTTAGTTATATAGGTACTCTTGGGATGTAATTAAAGTCCTAAATTGAATTCTTTTGAGATACTGCTCTGAATATAAATTAGAAGTCTCCTAAGAAAATTTCTGCTGAAGTTTTCTTGAAGAGTAAATTTATGCAAGAATAAAAATTAACTTTATTTTCCCCTGATATACATCTAAATGATGCCATCATAACATCATTTTTAACGTGAAACACAATATTCTTATTGCCCTTTTGTTTATTTTGTTAATTTTACTTTGTATATAAATAAATATTTAATTTTATGTTGCAACATGCAATTTTGCGGAGTGCAATAGAATATTCAATTACCAGAAATCCACTATATATCAATCCTAAAATTAAAACGAGACCTATATATATCTTTATAGGTAGGTAGGTAGTTGAATTTACTTCGCACTGGAGTAACACAATAGGTTAATGGCAGTGGTCTGGGATCAATCCCAGAGGGAAAGAACGAGAACACCTCCAGGAAAATAAAATAAATAAAAATTAAATGAAATAATAGTGCACTTTAGTAAAATTAAATAGGTATTGTCTTTGATAATGAATAATAAAAATTTCGAATAAAAGTGATGAACGAATATGTATTTGAATTGAATTAGATATAATGATTAAATTGGTGGAACTGGGTTTTTTTTTATTGTATGGACTTTATTGTTATCACCAATAATATAAAATCTGATGTAACGCAAATGGTTTGATTTATTGCACTTTGAAAGAACTTTTATATGACCAATTGACAATATCATATGTATTGGTGGTAGTTGAGAATGAATTGAAATTTGGTAAATTTCAGTTTTTTAAATATAATTTAGTGCATCGACATTGCGCAATTGTTTAAATATTTCTTTACTATCTATCCGATCTTCTTTCCCCCTGTAACACTCCTAAACACCATTGACTTGTAAAACATAGGGTAGGCTTACGGGGCTTCGCCAAAGAAATTGGTTCTAAAAAGTGTTTCGGCGAGTCAAAAGGTTTGAGAACCTTTGATCTAACTTGTTTGCTATCTGTAGAAGTTTCTTCACCTTATGCTAAATTTTATGCAGGGAAGCACAACTTACTGCAGAAGAAAACTTGCCGTGAAATAATGATATTTATTCGAAAGAAAATATGACACCTTGATCAAAGCATACAGTAAAATTATATTAATTCTTATTGATTTAAGGTAATGGTAATTAATTAACGTTGCACTGGAGCAACACAACGGGCTATTGGCGACAGCCCGGGATCGATCAATCCCGAAGGGAAAGATCCGAGAATACCACGTAATTTTGAACCACGGTCAGATGGCGAGATCACACCTGAGCTGGCACTCCACTCTCCAAACTTCCACACCACTTCAATTGGTGAGTAGTCAGCTCAGGTGTTGACCTTGTCATCTGACCGTGGTTCAAAATTACGAGCTGTTGTCCTCGGATCTTTCCCTTGGGGATTAATCTCGGACCGTCGCCATTACCCTGTTGCGCTTCTCTAGTGCGATGTTAATTCAACTACCTGCCTATCAAAAAATTAATATTTCCAAGAATTCAGAATGCAGGTCAAAACTGCTCGTTATTGAAGTTACAGAAGTCCATTACTCAAACCTTTACTCATTTTACCCATCATAAAAATAGTTCTATTACGTTTTAATTTAATTTATGGAAAACTACACAACTTGAAAAGTACTGTTTATGTTTTAAAAAGAACTTTTTCGAATAATGTAATTTTTTAAAATTGGATTAAGTTGACAGAAATAATTCGTTCTCCCAATTCTCTCAAGAAATTGAATATGTCATCACACACAGAATACATTATCAAAGAAAAACACAAATGCATTCATACATATCATCAATAAAGAAAGCAGCCACATTAATAGAGTAAATAAAATACAATCGTATTAGATATTTTCATTGACGGATAGATTAACTTTTCCTCCAGTGACGGCGTATCGAATGAGTATTCATCAGAACGGGACATGTTTGGTTTCAATTACTTAAGAGCCTCATCTTTCGCTTTGCAAACCATTTGAATAAGAATAAATTATTGCGCGTCATTGAATGAGTATTTAATTTCGTTTTCTATTATAAGATGGATTTTCAATGTAAACAAACCACAGGCAGACGAGTTTAATTCTTGTTTACCCAATGAGTGACTTTTTCTGTAAAGATAAAGAGCACTAGTTTTAATAATGGAAAGTGTTTCCTGTACGTATTCCTCATTTGGTATCAGGAAGTAAAATCCTCTTCTTTCGCTGGTTTGTTTACACTGAAAATTCCGGATAATACCTATCCCATACGGTATAATCCAGCTCCGGCGATTCGGCATTTGAGTTACGTGATTTTGGACGAGTCTGTTTGTTAAGTTAGGAGGCAGATTGAATCTAAACAATGCATTCCCACATTTGGCATCTTTAGTGTGGGCTCTGGCTCCGAGTTTATATTTCTATGATGGAAGCCATAATTATATTGTGATTCCATATGGAAATACTCACCTCTGGCCATTGCCACACATGGTTTTGAATTTAGCAGCCCTTTATCCTGTGATATTATCACCGTTTTAGTAGTAGACGTACTGTAATTGGATGATGATGATAGTGACGTAGAAGCGTTTGTCGACAAATATTAGAACGCAGAACTTTTAACATTGACTTGATCAGTCAGAAGTTATTGTTTTCGTTTCATATTGTTAATTTATTCTACTGCAATTGGTTGGTGATAGTGTCGCAGAAGCGTTTGCCGACAAAAATTAGAACGCATAACTTTTATTTTAATGGTTCTGAAAAATGTAGAAATTCGGTTCAGATAGCTCTTAGTTCCGAATAGTTAAAATTTGGTGTTTTATCAAACGATTAATAAATTTATTTTTTATTGATTTTTGATAGAGTAAGTGATAATGGAACACATAAATTTTTGTTGATCGTAAATGAACTTTTTCAATGGAACAAAATTGTAAATTGGGTCATTCCATGCGAAAACACCCATTTTGAGAAAAAGTTGTTGAATCATAGTCACGAATTCTTTTCAAACTTTGACCATAGATAGATATGGCAGTCAAACCCATAGATCTCAATTATTTAAATATTTTGTCCAATATAAGCTGTGATGCAGGAATTTAAAAATTTTACAAAATGGGGCCATGTTGGATTTGCCACTCTATAAATGACCCTAACTTGAGAAATAATAGTTCAGATTCAGTAATTTTGGTACCAAATGGTAGCCATTTATTTCAGGAGCGTATATAAGCCGCAAAATGGCAATTTTACATTTTAGTGGATTTTTTTACATGTAAAGTGAAAAAATCACTTTTAAAAACAGTCGAATTTCAAGGGCTATAGAAAAAAATGAACCCTCTTATTTTTTATGAAACGTTGTGGAAATATTAACTAACATATATACTTGAGTCTGACAAAAATTCAGAGGGGTAAAATGTTTCGTTTCTGAATAGAAGCTATTCTAATGATAACATATGTATTTCAAAACGGTGGTCATCTTATAGTGATAAAATGACCATAGCTTCAAAAATATGGTCACATTTCAGTTTTTATGAAGTACTAATTCTAAGCAGGCCCACATTAAATGTAAAATCATCAGTAGAACATCAAATTAGTCCTATATACTTTTAATTTATTTTTACACATGGTGTCTTTGGAAAAGTATATTAAGTACCATTGAAGAAAAATTGTTTTTTATTAATTTAATTTATTTTTTCAAAGTACTTAACCAAATTTTATGTGTTGTATAATATTTAATTACAATATTTCTGTTAAAAAATTACATTTATGCTTAGAAACCACTTTTGTTAGTAAAATTATCATACTTTCAATATTACATTTTATCATTGCTAATTTTCTCGAAAAACTGATTGCTTTATATACGCAGCACTTTTTTTTCGCAAAATCTCAATCCCATTATTAAGAAAAAGTACGAATTGAGTCTGAATGCTGCTATCATAGTGGCAGTTTTTTCTGAAAAGTATGCATTACACAAGATGCTATTCAAAACATTCATTCAAATAACAAGTAGGCTTAAAGATTTTTTAAGGATCTTGTTCTTGTAAAATCTGTTTCTAAATGTGCTATAAGTGACAATTTAGGGCATGATACTTTAACTTTTTGAACTTTTCAAAAAATAATTGTCAAACATTTAATCACACAAGTTTCACAAATTAAAATACAAAGTATTTCTGTAATGGGAACTCAGACCAATACAAAAATAAATTTTAAATATTATTTTTGCCATGAAAAATCATGGTGTATAAGCTGAGTGTTCTTTTTTACCTCTTGTCATGGAATAGGAGTTTGTGATGATACTGGCGGAACCATAAAGGATATGGCCACTTTAAGAAGCCTTAAACGATGCAAGAATGTAATATTAACTGTTTTTGAACAACTTTACAAGAGTTCATTAAAGAAATAAATGCTTTTTTTAAACGAAATTGTGATTTATAATAATCAATTTGCAAATAGGTACGCAATGGCAAATATAATAACAGGAACAAGAACTAATCACTGTTTTAGACCAATAAAAATAATTCAGATATAGGTTTCCAGTTTCAGGTTCCTCAACAGCATTCGTTGTTACCATGGGATTGAAGGAAACCATAAAACTATCAACTTTACAAAATGAACAATACCTTTCATGTTTGTATGGAATTGATTGGTGGATAAGGAAAGATTTGGGATTATTGTGAGGAATATGATTACAAAATTATGTCCATGCTTCATCATGGACCAAGTGCATCCTATATGGTCAGTCTTTAGACGCATGTCGGATTCTTTATGAATACATAATGAAAATCCTATATTTTCCCATAACTACAACTGGACGAACATGTGAAAATCAACCCTGGTGAAAATCAATTGAACTATTGTTCCAAAACTACAAGACAAATTAAATCATACTATAATAATGCTTTTAACTTTGCCATTAATATTAATGTGGTGACCTTTTTTATTTGGGCTAAATATTTGTCTTTTAAAATATTTTCGATAATGCTAGGCAGTGTTTCAAGTCCAAGATGGCCGCCATTTTATAAAATTGGCCAATTTTTAAATTCCCGTATCTCAGCTAATATTGGACAGAATATTTAAATAATTGAGATTTATGAGTTTCACTGCTATGTCCATTAATGATAAAAATTTGAAAAGAATCCATGACTATGGTGCAACACCCTCCAGGTGTCCCTATATGGAATAACCTAATTCTCTTGTTTTATGGAATTATTTAATATTTAATGGAATTATTTGCAATTTATTGTAAATGTGGAAATGTGTGAAAGATGTAAAAGTGTACAGTAAAAATTACTACTATAATTTCGTTTAATTTTTCTTCTTTTTTAAATATTTTTTCGCAACACACATTAAGGCAAATTTGCGAATGATTCCTTGGAAGCTCTGCCAATTTTCGATTGAGCTCTTGGAAGAAGCTGCCAAGAATTAACCACCAGGTGAGTAAACTAATTTATATAAAAAATACAAATTAGTTTCATATTTACCATGTTTTTAGTTTTAAATATTGTGAAATTGTTTTGCAATCGAAATTTATAATTCGCTGAATTTTAAGAGCTTTCCATGTAAGAATATAGCAATTCTAAGATTATGTTCGAAAATTGTTACATAAAATGACTAAGTGTGTAAGTTTTTTATAGAAAGAATTATCGAAGATAACAATTATTTTATATCTATTTCAAATGTTTTGAAAGTATGAAAACGCCATTTACATATAGTCTACGTTTTTCTACATAAAAAGGATCACAGTTCGTAAAGCCTTTAAAATTAGTTTTACGAAGAAAGTTCAAACTGTTATACCGATTTGTACATTGCTTGCAATTATATATTGGCATTTTTATTATATTGGATTAGAATTTTTGGAATTTTTATATATTGGAATTTTTTTTAAATTGTACTCAAATTTTTATATTTTCAGCATCATAAAATACTTTTTTATCAAAAGCAATATTTATATTTTTGTCCAAGTACCTTAGTTAATTTAATTTATTTAAAACTCAAGTAAATTTTAAAAATAATTTCACTTGATTCACATAGCATATAACTAGAACATTCTAAAATGAAATTATTCTTGCAAAGGGATAGAAAATTGCGCTGCTTGCGTAAAAGCATATATAGCCTGAATACTCATTTAGTAAGTAAAAGCAATTCTACTTTGAAATTATAGCATCAGAGAAAAAAGATCTCTCTTTCTCTTTATGTATGTGTCAAAACTTACAGATCAAGGTGATATTTATGATGCAATTCCATTGAATTTTTATAGCTAAAAATTATATCCATATTAAAATACTGTATTCAGGATTAGTGATATCTTTCTAACTTTCACCTACTCACATAGATGGCAGCACTATTATTAGTCTACAACTATTTGATACTATTTCTACTTATTCTATTATTCTACGCATTTTTACCAGTAACGGTGAAGGAAATTAGAGAACATTTTATTGTATAAAGTCTCTTTTATATTCATGTTGGTTTGTAAAATATGACAAACATAATTCACTTAGTATGCTTAGTTTCAATCATAGACAGTAATATTCCAAAAATAATAACTGAGTAATTTTGTAACTAGTACAAAAGTTTAGTTTTGAAACTGTTTTTGTTCTCTTAAGTAATTAGTTCCTGCGTTTGGGCTTTAGTTATACATTTTAATGTAAATGTTAATGTGTCATCATTTATCTTAGTTGTTTTACTTCAATTTTTCTTAATTCTTCATATTTTTTAACCAAAAATCCAGTTCCATCTTATAAATCACGAGACTTTTTTCCTCTTCAAATAATTCTCTAAACAGTCTCGTAATGCGCGGAGTATGCTCACTTAAATCTGAAGGAGAGTTCCCTTGCCTCTCTCAGCCACCTTAGATTACGAAAAGCAAAGAATTAATTTTCTGAGTGTCTTGAGATTTCCGTATAGTGTAATATTGCTTTAACTCTATGACTATAAATATTGCTTTCACCATTTTATGACTAAATAATTACATCTATTGGTTGAAATATCTTTGAGAAGATTCTGTTGGTCAAGATGGTCTAACTGCTTGCAAGTCATCAGGGAAAACTACAGGTTATATGCGGAACCATCGTCAGAACGGATATATGCGTGGGCACAACTCAGGGGGTGAATGTCATCCATGGAGCTTGTCATGGAATGAGGAGTTTGTAATGGAATGTTTGTAATCGTTCTTTCTTTTTTTTGTCTTTGTTTATTTCTTGTCCTCTAGAATCAACTATTGTAATGTACAATGTAATGCTCATTGTACATAGTACAATGAAAAGTTTTAATATCACAGCATGTCATGTAAAATAAATGTAACACAAAGTACAGGATGTCCTATAAATTTGTTAACATTTCAATAATTCGTGAAAATCGCAAAAGTTGGAAAAGATGTTCACACACAAATTTTCACCGATAGAGGGCGATCGCAGAGTGACAGTCAGAATAAAAGTGAAAACTGGGTATTTATTCATATACAGGAATAAGTCGTTAATTTGCGATGCCACAGCGCTGGTACGGGCGTCTGATAACATTGGTCTGCTGGTGAGAGCGTGATGTGACAAATTTCAAGTTTCATCCGAACGACTAATCGGACAGAAATTAGTGGGCCTTGACATTTCTTCATCCTTTTCTACGTCCGATGCTTTCAAACAGCCTTCCGTGGTCGATTCCCTGCTTGTGTAAAACACCTGCACTAACATCGCCCTTATCCCCCCAATGTCAGCATGACCGTACTACTCTTTTCACCAGGGACTGTGAATGCGTGCGTTTATTACGAGCTGCCAGAGGTACACTTTCAGTTTTATACGGCACTCAATTTAAAATCGCTTACACATGTAGTACAGTTCCCTCTATCGGTGAAAATTTGAACTACATTTTTTCTTCTGCCAAAGAAACTCAATTGAGATTCTTTTTGCGCAAAACCGCACTTCAATACACTGATTTTTGCGTGAATTATTGACATTATGGGACACTGTCCACTGAAATTTCTCAACAAACTTCTCTTGAAGTCATGGATTTGTTCTTGGGAATATATTAAGATAAGGAATTCAAGCGGTTTTCGAATAGTAGAACAGTTCTCTTTAATGTGTAATGAGAATTGCATTAAATTCCACATAAATTAATTAGAATTGCGTAATTTGTATGTTTTCACGATTAAAAAAAGAAAATAACTAAAATAAAAGTATAGAAGGAATCACCGCTATAGACAGGATTGAGCAGTTAACATCTCATTTTCAGAAAATTGACATGAGAAAGAGCTAAATTCTGATACTAATAATTTATGACTTACAAAATGAAGATAGGTAATATATATTTTACTCTATGATGATTAAATGTATTCTTAATAATAATCGATATTTAATTCCACGACTGAGGTAGAAAACTTTTTAAGGTGTAAGCTTAATTTTAAGAGATTAAACTTGAGTCTTTTTTGTTTAATTTATTTTTGTGTTTTCATGCCTCATTATTGGACAGCATTATGTGAGTAGCACACCTTTAATGAACTGAAAACGTCTATAATTTTCTGGAGTTAATACATCGAATTATCCTTTAACATAATAGGTATACTTCAGTAAAAAGTATCATCTTTCATCCACTAACTTACGATTTGTTCTCTAATAATAAAATTTATCTTTTAATTAATAAAATTGAGTTGAACTTCAAATGCAGAGAAGTTTTAAGCACTATTTATTCTTATTAATTACTTGAAACTAAAAGAGAAAGTAAATTTAAAATAGTATATAGTTTAAATATTAGCATATTTAATGAATTATCAAATGCTTCGTCAAATCCGTTAGATGTATTTTCGTTTTCATTTAGACAATAAACTCATACGCTAAGTGATTTCAAGTGGATTTAGTTATAATTTAATAAGCTAATAAATTAAAAATTAGCATACATATTTATGATTTTAATTTAGAGGTTTGTTACAAAAATATTGAAGATTGTTAATTCCTTAGCTTTCAAAATTAAAAATGTACTATGTAAAATACAAATTTCTGGAACTAACTTTATTTCTAGAATTAGTTAATTAAAGCTATTTGTTATTTTATTACTTAAATACTTATCTTAAATAGTATTTTTCTTTGGAATTTACTGAGATAATTTGAGTGCTTGTGTTAATTCATCTTTAAAGCTTTCGTAACTTTAGAAAATATGAGTTTTCCACATACTAAATCTTTTGCTGAAACTTGAGATTTTGAATTAAGTTTAAGACAAGGTAAGTAGGTTTTTAATTAAAGTCGCACTGGAGCAACACACAACGGGCTATTAAGTGTAAGACAAAAGGAAAGAATACATAGGGTGTTTCGAAAATATCTGGTCAAATTGGAAAGGGTAGTAGCTCCCCAAATAAAAAAATTTTATCAAAGAATGCGTGTCCGGAAATGCGGCGGTCATTTAAGTGGTAGAGGGCGCTGTTTAAGTCAGTCAATAACGTTTCTGTGACGTAGGCGTCATCCTTTTTTGAATTTCAACGGCATTCATCGCTACTGGAATTCGGGGGTCCTAGTGTGTATCTGATGTATGGGGTTGCGAACGAAAACTGAAGATGGTTAATTTTTTTATTTTTAAAATAAAAAAAATTGTTTTTATACTTATTAAAATGTTTTTTGAATCCATTTACCACCCTATACAATTTGGCCAGATATTTTCCAAACCCCCTGTGTGATATATCATTACGGATAGTATAAATTAGATTGTTTAAGAGTAAATTACAAAGAAATATGTACCTTTGAGTTCGGAAAATTTTAGGAAATGTAACCACATTTATTAAATATTGAGCCAAAAAAATACCATTGATATAGAAGTATTTGAAAATATTAATGCTTTCAAATTTATTTACTGACTTACAAATTTATATTTATGAGCCTTGTGGAGTGAGCGATGAATAAAAATTGAATATCAAATCCTAGAACATCCAGTCCATTTTATGGAATGCTTACCGATTTCAATAAGAAATGACGACCAAGTACATATGTGATTTCTGAAAATCCAAAATATTTCTTTGATGCATGATGGTGGCATTCTGTTTTGATGAATTGATTGATTCGAGTTAAGCCAAAGAGATGACTGAGCTAAGGCTCTTATCTTTTTGAATCGAAGTGTGCGTTTTAGTAATATAGGATACTAGCTGAATTACCCGGTATTGCTCGGGTTGAATTGTCTATAATTCATCGTAATATTACTCAATGTTATTCCTATTGGGGATTTCGAATTGTTTTTAGTCCCCTCTGCAAACCCAGGACAAATTCAACGGGAATTAATATCTAGCCTGCCTATTAATATCTACCCTTAGTAGGCTAAAGAATGAGTGCACTAAATTTGTTTTGAATTGGTCACTCTTATAATTTGGATTTGGAATTATTTTTAGCCCCCTCTCCAGACCTAAGACAAATAGAATGGAGGTCAATAAAGCCTATGTATCTTACAGAATTCTAAAGATTGAATGTACCAAATTTGATGTGAATTGGGCTGACAGTGATCATAAAAATACTCTACACTATTCCTATGGGTATTTCGAAATTTTATTAGTCTCCTCTGCACACCCAAGTAAATAGAACGAGGTTAATATGCCTAGGTTACCCACAGGGTTCTACAGAATAAGTGTACCAAATCTGGTGTCGATTGGACAACCAGTGTAGATTTGTATAGAGAACAGACTGACGCCAACTCTGCTTTATATATGGGCAATTCCACGAAACATGGGACATGAAAGTGAAAAAAAAATATTTTAGAAAATTACCTCAACTTTTCTTTAGTTCTTTTCTAAATAGTTTAAAGCTTTTATAATTGCATTTATTTTAGCATTGTATGGTCAATGGTTTTAAAACTAGAGGCATGTAGAGAACTTGGCTGTCCAACCTCCACGTACACGTCGATATTTGGTTGGATCGAGTTTGAATTCGCAATGCTCCGGTTGTTAAGCCGCTACTCTTCCATACAGGCTAACACGGCCCTGGTTGAAGTGGGAAACGAGTCAAAATTTCCTTAGTGTTATTTATAATTGCATGCTATTTTTTGTAATTTTACGTTTCACAATAGCCCTTAAGCTTCACCGCTCCATTTGCAGTGACTCTGTTTAAAAGCTCCTGCATTTCCATACAGTGTTTGCGATTGCTACTTTAGTCCCGTTCATTTGCCATATTTCCCTTGATCCCCTCTCTACTTCTAACACTGATTCTGACAAACATCCAGACTTCTCTGATAGACCTACCGATTTCAATTAGAAACGAGGACAAGTAATTTCTGAAAATCTGAACTATTTCTTTGATGCATATGAGGTTGGCATTCAGTATTAATGAATATGTTAATTCAAGCTAAGCCAAATAAACGACTGAGCTAAGGCCTTTATCTTTCCGAATCGAAGCGTGCGTTAGTATTATCGGATATTGATGACAGATACAATCAACTAAAGCTAATTCTGCAGAAAAATCATTTGGTTGAAGTAGGAAACGAGAGTTAAAATTTCATCATTAGTGTTATTTATATTGCACGCTATTTTTTGTGCTTTTATGTTTTACGATATCCCTTAAGCTTCGCCGCTCCATTTGCGGTATCTCTGTAAGAAGCTCCTGCATTTCCATCTATTCTTCGCGATTGCTACTTTAGTCCCGTTCATTTGCCATATTTCCAGCGATCCTCTCTCTATCTCTGACACTGATTCTGACAAACACCCAGAGAGGGGACTCCCGCACGGGAGGGGGGCATGTTGCCGCGGCACCAACAGTCCGGGTCCCCTGAGTTACGGTCCCATAGCCCGTTCCAGTTATTTAACACACCGGACCGCTGATTGCGCTATCGGGGGCCCCTTAGAACTTAATCACTTATCACGTGATTTACTGCGGGGACAATTGAGACGTAAAACGAAGCTGCGGTTCCTTTCAAGGGCCGATGTAGTCTGGGAGGATTTAGATGGTCTGCATTTCGCGAGATTTAGGAGGTTTAAAGGCGGGGTAGTGGGGCCCCCTACAGATTCCCACGCAACCTGGTCACGCATGGACAATTGGGAGCTATGGGTAGAGCTGCAGGTGAAGTGCCCTCTTTCGTACCCCCTGGTAGATCCCCTACGCACGTACGCCCCCCAAGGCGTGCACCTACCACACCTGCCCCCGCCGCTGGCTCAGGTAGCGGGAGGTTAAAAAAAGGTAAAAGTTCCCCCAGTTTTACTCTAAACTCATATAATCTCTTCTTTCTCGTAAGAAGGAAAATGATTATTAGAGTGGTTTGTACACCCCTATATTCCCCCTGATCGGAAGGTGAGGTTTGCGAGGGGTTCCGGAACGGAGAGTTTCTTGGAACATCGATGCTGGGTCGTGATGTATTCGATGATTCGGTACCAGCACCATCACACACTTCCGTGTCTAGCGTCGTGAGACACTGTGCCATTTTGATTCTCCTGATGGCTGTCTCGAAGAGGTGTCTCGTTTTTAACAAAACTGATCAGATCTTGATCTCGTCATTAGAAAAACTGATCAGATCTTGATCTCGTCATGGTAAAAAAGGCAATAT
This sequence comes from Meta bourneti, assembly GCA_933210815.1. Taxonomy (NCBI): domain Eukaryota; kingdom Metazoa; phylum Arthropoda; class Arachnida; order Araneae; family Tetragnathidae; genus Meta; species Meta bourneti. The sequence continues at coordinate 75,797,196 of OW119927.1, read as the reverse complement.
CTTGATTGCGAGATATCTCGTCATTAACTAAATTGGTGGCATGGTCATGGCAAAGTGACCAGATCTTGATGGACGATGTATCTCGTCATTAGAAGAAAACTAACCTATTCTTGATGGACGATGTATCTCGTCATTAGAAGAAAACTAACCTATTCTTGATGGACGATGTATCTCGTCATTAGAAGAAAACTAACCTATTCTTGATGGACGATGTATCTCGTCATTAGAAGAAAACTAACCTATTCTTGATGGACGATGTATCTCGTCATTAGAAGAAAACTAACCTATTCTTGATGGACGATGTATCTCGTCATTAGAAGAAAACTAACCTATTCTTGATGGACGATGTGTCTCGTCATTAGAAGAAAACTAACCTATTCTTGATGGACGATGTATCTCGTCATTAGAAGAAAACTAACCTATTCTTGATGGACGATGCATCTCGTCATTAGAAGAAAACTAACCTATTCTTGATGGACGATGCATCTCGTCATTAGAAGAAAACTAACCTATTCTTGATGGACGATGTATCTCGTCATTAGAAGAAAACTAACCTATTCTTGATGGACGATGCATCTCGTCATTAGAAGAAAACTAACCTATTCTTGATGGACGATGCATCTCGTCATTAGAAGAAAACTAACCTATTCTTGATGGACGATGTATCTCGTCATTAGAAGAAAACTGACCTGTTCTTGATGGACGAGACTTTTCACCATTGGAAAGAGAAAAGTGATCAGATCTTGATCTTGGCATCGTAAAAAAATCGGCGATATCTTGATTACAAGATACCTTTTCGTTAGCAAAATTGGTCAGATCTTGGTGGACGAGGTATCCCGTCGAAGCTACTTGGTGGGTTAAATGAGTGTAGTTCGGATGAATAGAGCAGCACGCCATCGAAGTGGCACGTCTATTCATAATGTTATGTGTTACATCTATACATCATATTGAATTTATAACGTAGAAAAAAGTCAATCTCTTGGGATTATCGTCGAGTCTATGAATCTTTATATGTCAATAGTCTTGACCCTCGAACCCTTGTTATAATCACAAGTAAGATTTAAAGTAAGCCGAGCAAATTTTATGCATTCTTCAATTGCTCTCGAAAAACTACAGTGATCAGACTTTAGTTTTGTTCATAAATTCTTTTGAATTAAGCTTACAAACAATAGAAAGCATTCATATTTACCTATTTATGTTTAATGAAAGAATAAAAACTACTTCAATATGTTTATGGTAAATGTGGTATGCGGTATATTGAAACTTAATGAAAGGGGCATTTTGGAACACTGGTACACGATGCCTCTTCAATATATCTTGTGTATTTGATAAATGCGTTATATAAACATTAATTAATAACTTCATATATGTATATGTCATTGACTGCCCAATTAATGATGTGGGAACCGTTAACTATTGCACCTCTTTACATAAAAAGTCATTTTGATTTCAGGTGACTTCAACAAATGATCTGGCATTCCACTCTCCAAGCTTCCGCACCACGTTATGGAAGAAACAGAGAAGAAAATCAGAAAGAGGGTAAGGAAGAAAAAGAAAGGTAAAGAAAAGAGTGAAAACAAAAATTAAGATTCTAGGAAACAAGAGTTGGAGAATACGGAGGAAAGAGAAAAAATCAGAACGAGGGGAGGGAAAAAGTGAGAGAAAAAATTGGTAAACTAGAAAACGGGACAACAAAAAGAGAGATGTAATAAAATACTTTTCTCTTTGTACGACTATAGACTTCTACGAATATAGAGAGAAACAACAAGAAAATAATAAGTATAAGAAATAAAGAGAGCTATTTAGAGGGGATGAGAAGGTGAGGAACAATAAACGAGTCAAATAATTTAATTGATGAAGGTTGTTTTAATATAAAATCTACTTTACTAAAACAATTACTGAAGTTGGGAAGCATAACATAATTTCACAATCATTTCTGTTTTCATCATACTCTAACTTATCACAATCTTTGGAATTTGAAAAGTAAGTACAAATTTGTAATTGAGCATCCTAAGCTCTGCTGTCTAGATGTTGTAAAATGTTGCAAAACAACGTTTTGTCATTAGAGGTTTCGACTTGCGAAATGCTTAAGAGTCGTCAAAAGTAAATTTGGTGGGTGAGGAAACTGGAGCGGTATTTTTTCGGAATCTAGAGCGTCTCGAAACGTGATGTGTGCTCAAATTTTCTAACGATCTATGTTGAAACAGCTCAAAATAATCAAAATTTGATGAATTGCATGTAAAATTTATCCTACAAACATATAGTTAATCTGATAATGAGACAGCCTGGTATATCCTTTTATGAATTTTTTTGTATTTTATTATTGCACTCAGATTATTTTGTAGAAATAAATATATAAAAAACGAGTTAAAAAAAGAGTATAAAATCTATAAAAATGATTCGGTGATTAACATATCGTCAGCTTAGAGCAGAAACTAATTAATTGACATCTTTTCGGAGATAGTGAATGCTTATATTCATGATGAGAAACATATTTGCATTGTAATCAGTTTGAAATATATCGTTATTACCACGCCAAAGGCACCAATCTGCATTTTGGCGATTTTCACCTAACTGCATTTTTCGAGTCACCATTTCATGTTTTATACTATGATAAAGCAACGAACCATCTTGATTCTTAGTGGAAATGATGATGTTCATGAGAAAACAACCCTTGAGTCGTAACTCGATTTTCCCCGAAGCATCATAACTTTGAACGCGTTTTTGTAGAAACGTCAATTTTACAGATTCGCGCCTTTGGCGTAGTAGTAACGATATATAACACTATCAAATTGCATATATTTTTTGACGTAAAATTAATAGTTAGTCTTTAATAAACCTGAACTGTAACAAAAGTTTGTCTGTTTGTGAGTTTCTTCTCTAAGCTACGATATAAGAATGAAAGGAGGATTCGGTGATTGATGCGCATTCAAATGCCACTTTAATCAACTCTTATTCTGTTGAGAGTCGTAACTCGATTTTCACCGAAGCATTATAACTTTGAAAGCGTTTTTGTAGAAACCTCAATTTTACAGATTCGCGCCTTTGGCGTGGCAGTAACGATATATAACACTATCAAATTGCATATATTTTTTGACGTAAAATTAATAGTTAGTCTTTAATAAACCTGAACTGTAACAAAAGTTTGTCTGTTTGTGAGTTTCTTCTCTAAGCTACGATATAAGAATGAAAGGAGGATTCGGTGATTGATGCGTATTCAAATGCCACTTTAATCAACTCTTATTCTGTTGAGAGTCGTAACTCGATTTTCCCCGAAGCATTATAACTTTGAAAGCGTTTTTGTAGAAACCTCAATTTTACAGATTCGCGCCTTTGGCGTGGCAGTAACGATATATAACACTATCAAATTGCATATATTTTTTGACGTAAAATTAATAGTTAGTCTTTAATAAACCTGAACTGTAACAAAAGTTTGTCTGTTTGTGAGTTTCTTCTCTAAGCTACGATATAAGAATGAAAGGAGGATTCGGTGATTGATGCGTATTCAAATGCCACTTTAATCAACTCTTATTCTGTTGAGAGTCGTAACTCGATTTTCCCCGAAGCATTATAACTTTGAAAGCGTTTTTGTAGAAACCTCAATTTTACAGATTCGCGCCTTTGGCGTGGCAGTAACGATATATAACACTATCAAATTGCATATATTTTTTGACGTAAAATTAATAGTTAGTCTTTAATAAACCTGAACTGTAACAAAAGTTTGTCTGTTTGTGAGTTTCTTCTCTAAGCTACGATATAAGAATGAAAGGAGGATTCGGTGATTGATGCGTATTCAAATGCCACTTTAATCAACTCTTATTCTGTTGAGAGTCGTAACTCGATTTTCCCCGAAGCATTATAACTTTGAAAGCGTTTTTGTAGAAACCTCAATTTTACAGATTCGCGCCTTTGGCGTGGCAGTAACGATATATAACACTATCAAATTGCATATATTTTTTGACGTAAAATTAATAGTTAGTCTTTAATAAACCTGAACTGTAACAAAAGTTTGTCTGTTTGTGAGTTTCTTCTCTAAGCTACGATATAAGAATGAAAGGAGGATTCGGTGATTGATGCGTATTCAAATGCCACTTTAATCAACTCTTATTCTGTTGAGAGTCGTAACTCGATTTTCCCCGAAGCATTATAACTTTGAAAGCGTTTTTGTAGAAACCTCAATTTTACAGATTCGCGCCTTTGGCGTGGCAGTAACGATATATAACACTATCAAATTGCATATATTTTTTGACGTAAAATTAATAGTTAGTCTTTAATAAACCTGAACTGTAACAAAAGTTTGTCTGTTTGTGAGTTTCTTCTCTAAGCTACGATATAAGAATGAAAGGAGGATTCGGTGATTGATGCGTATTCAAATGCCACTTTAATCAACTCTTATTCTGTTGAGAGTCGTAACTCGATTTTCCCCGAAGCATTATAACTTTGAAAGCGTTTTTGTAGAAACCTCAATTTTACAGATTCGCGCCTTTGGCGTGGCAGTAACGATATATAACACTATCAAATTGCATATATTTTTTGACGTAAAATTAATAGTTAGTCTTTAATAAACCTGAACTGTAACAAAAGTTTGTCTGTTTGTGAGTTTCTTCTCTAAGCTACGATATAAGAATGAAAGGAGGATTCGGTGATTGGTGCTTATTCAAATGCCACTTTAATCAACTCTTATTCTGTTGAGTCTTCAAAGTCCAATTATCGGTTCTGAAGTTTCAACAATTATTGTATTGTTATTGCGTTTATCTAAATTTCTTTATATGCCAAGGGCACGAATTTTATTTTGTACAAATAACATAAATTTAGACATACCGTTAAAAAACAATACTGAATTTTTAAGAGTCAAAATTTTAACATTTCGAAGGTAAATGCGCTAAAAGGTTCTATAAAAACAACTATATGATATGAGACCGATCACTTCATATGAACATATTTTGTACGTAACAAATATTTCGTTTTTTTGGAACGGAGGTGAATTCTTTTATATCTCGTTTTTAAGGGGAGGTGGACTCTTTTACATATCGCCACCCATCTAGAGCACTTCTAGATATCAGAATATCATATGAGAGAAAATTTATATACCTTAACAGTTTTTATATACCTAAAATATTTATGTACCCATAACTACTTTTTCTATAAGGAGTTCAACCGCATCTGTCCTTTCTGCAACCTGCGCTCTTCTAACCAGTTTCGAACTTCTTGATCAATATAATCTTACCAATGAATATTTCAATCCCAATGTGGTTATTTAATCATTACGCATGTTGTGGGTGTAAAAGCAATACTACAACGCTCGGAAACCACCTGACGTTCTTAAGGTTAATATACCTAGAATATTTATATACCTTAACAGTTTTAATATACATCGAATACTTATATACCTAGCCTGACCCATTTGAAGAAGGTGGGAGGCCAGACGGGTCCCTCCCTCTCTGATGCCTGAAAGGGTTGAACCTATTTTTCTCTATACGATGATTTTCAGATTCGTGCTTTTGGCATGGTGCTAGAACGGTAGACAGGGTATTTAGAAAATATCCGAACAAATTGTAAGGGATGTTAGAAAGGTCCAAAATAAATATTTTTTGTGTTCGGAAATACCGCGTTTAGGTGACTCCGAATTCGTGTGGCGATGCATGCCGTTCGAGCTGGAAATTACGTTTTACGCCGCAGAAACGATGTCATCGACTGACCTAAACAACGCCCTCTACCATCTAAACGCGGCATTTCTGGACTCACATTCTTTGACAAAAAGTGTTTATTTTGGTCCCTTCTACCACCCTTTACAATTTGGCCAAATGTTTTCGAAACACTGTATAAAACAAATTTGTTTAAAATACTTTAGACGAGTTTGTAGAATTTTTTAAAGAGCCGATCATTCTTTATGCAAATTCAAGAGTTCTAAACAGCTTAGTGAGACACTTCACACCTGCCTGACTATTATTAACACCTGCCTGACTTCTTAATTGGGGGCACGGTCCCTCCGCTCCGATTAATTAAAGTCACTACGGCATTGGGAAAATTCCCAGAGTTCTCGCAGTGGCCATCGATAGGACTCGTTTTCCACAAGGTGTGAAAACCAAACTTGGGCAAAACCAGCCGGCCATGGCGACGAGGCAAGATTCCCTTCAATAGAATCTAACTCCGCGTGGATGGATCACTGAATTCCCCTTACACCTGCCTGATTATTCTCGCACCAACTAACCCAATAAAATGAACTGAAGCTGTCAATATTTTGCTACATCCTCCTCACGAAAAAAGTCGTCCAGAATCCAGACAAATCGCAACTCGTGTTTACATTGTCTAAAAGTTTCGATTTCTCGACCCACTGGAAAAGTACGAAAATCGGATTGCCTAACTCCTACGTCCCGGTCGATTGAGCACGAGCGAGTCGATTGAAATGAAAGCAAAAAAAAAAGGTGTCCCGGACGCCATCGGTGCGTGCAGCAAGGATTGAACTTTCCCCATCCTCCCATTGTTGTCGATAAGGAGACGTAAACAACACCGGGCGACTCATTGCTCGCGGAGTTGCTAAAAATCAAGACGCAACGTGAGCAATTAAACGGAGGATAAAGGACGGCAAAAAGCGTGACTGGCTAAAGAGTCACGTGAGCGTCGCGTGAGCCCGTCGTCTCCCGTAGTGCGTAACATGGGGGGTGTTGCGTGACATGGCAAGTCTAGTTTCGGAGCAAACAGCTGCTTGACTTCTGTGGATGGTGTGTGGCTTCCGATGCATCTCTTTACATCTCTGCCCTCCTCCACCTTTGATTGGGGATCGGGTACTCATTGCACTGAAACAGCAACGACTGGGGTTGAATGCTGTTACAAAGGTGTGCAATGCGTTGCTTAACCCTCCAAGTGGTTTTGACGGGATATCTCGTCCATCAAGATCTGAACAATTTTGCTAATGACGAGATATCCCGTCTTCAGGATATTGACGATTGTTTGATCATAATTAAAACAAGGTCTGCTCTGTTTGTCGTAAAGGTGTGCAATGCGTTGCTTAACCCTCCAAGTGGTTTTGACGGGATATCTCGTCCATCAAGATCTGAACAATTTTGCTAATGACGAGATATCCCGTCTTCAGGATATTGACGATTGTTTGATCATAATTAAAACAAGGTCTGCTCTGTTTGTCGTAAAGGTGTGCAATGCGTTGCTTAACCCTCCAAGTGGTTTTGACGGGATATCTCGTCCATCAAGATCTGAACAATTTTGCTAATGACGAGATATCCCGTCTTCAGGATATTGACGATTGTTTGATCATAATTAAAACAAGATCTGCTCTGTTTGTCGTAAAGGTGTGCAATGCGTTGCTTAACCCTCCAAGTAGTTGTGACGAGATATCTCGTCCATCAAGAATGACCAATTTTGCTAATGACGGGATACCTCGTCAAGACAACCACCAGGAGGGTTAAATATAAATTTATTCATCATTTTCAAGTTATACATATATGTACAGTAAAATTTTTATCACAATTGAATAAAAGGTGCTGCATGCAGCTTGAATTCCATACTGACCATAAAAACACTAAGTTCGCGAATAGTGCATGTAATATTTATTATTGAAGTCGAGGTAGCATTATGGTTATTGGTAAGTATGGTGAGAGGCCAAATATGGATTGATGGGAAGTTCAAGAGAGTGGAACTCAGGGACTGGTCTCGGGGCGCTGGGGTGTCGCTGATTCAGAGTAAGCTGTGATGAAGACGATGCTACGGGGTCAGAGATAACTTTTGAAGGTTTTCACTTGTGAGTTTGTCGAGGAGCTGGCTCTTTACCGGTCCTCCACTCTCAGAATTTTTCAGATATCTGTCTTCCCCCGAGGGATTCCCAAGTTTTTGTCCATTGTCGGTTGCTCCACTCGCAAATAAAATTCAGCTTCATATCTAATGCTCTGACCAATACCAGTATCATCCTATATTCAATCACTGGCTGCATGACCCCTCACAATTCCTTTATTCACTATGATGCAAGTCGTTCCATTTGGTATTAGTAGTTGCTTTTATGCGTTGCTTTCATCTTTCAACTTGTCCCGCTGTGGTGACAAGTGCGTTTTATGCGCGTCCGACTTGGGAGGAGGACAAGTTATGAAAGGGTTGGTTGTTTTGGGGTTTTACAGAGCAAGAGCCGCGTATTTGACCTAGTTGCGCCAAACACAAACAAAGTAAAGTAAAAAAGGTCGTAAAAGAGAAAAAAAGGATCGTGGAACGAAGTAATGAAATTTAAGCAGAAAAAGGTCGCTTGGGTATACCGGGAGCGCGACCCCAGTGTTGACTAAAGACATTGAACGTACGGGAAAAGAAAAGATGTCTTAAGCATCTCGGTCCTTGAAGCCCGTACACACTAAAAAGAGATGTGCCCCTTGGGATAAATAATACAAAGAGACACCAATTTCCTCTTGCAGTGGGTTCGAATCTTGAACCAGCATGCTACATTCCATGGCCCTGAACACTATGCTGGGAAGGCACTAAAAGAGGAGCCACGGGAAATGTGAAAAGTTTTCTGACTGTTATGTAGTCTGTTTTCTATGGAATCCAAAATCATTGTATAGAAACAGCAATAACGGGGATTGAATGCGTGGGATTAGGGCCTCCACATGGGAGAGGTAGAGTTACAAAGGGGCCCCGGGAAATGTGAAACGTTTTTTAAACTGTTATGTGCAATCAATTTTTTTAGGGGGATCCACAATCATTACATTGAAACAGCAAAAAAGGGGATTGCAAGATTAGTATCACTGTCCCCCACATGGGGTAAATGTAAAAATTTAGTGTAGTAGTAATGCGCAATCTATTTTCTAGATTAAAAAAATATATAAATTTCTATAAAGGTATTAAATTGCATAAAGAAAAATTTATACATTTGTGCAAGTTAGTGAGTACTTGGGATTGGATATCCAATTCCCGTACTTAGGATATGATGTTAACGATTATTTCGACCCCAGTGAATGGATTTTTGCAGCCCTTTTCGTAGTATATATGACGGGTCTCCGACATCATGGTAACGGGACCCATGGGTTAAAGGGGCTAAAAATATTAAAAGTACTATTTCGTACTGCAATGTTCAATCTGTTTTCTAAGTTTAAAAGTTGATTTTATTGTATTTATAACAAGTGTACAGAGAGAGAGAGAGAGAGAGAAAGATAGTTTTATATATTTTTTCATGGTATGCATACATTGAGTACTAGGAACTCGTATTTCATTTCAAGATCACGCCCGTCATCTGAGTAGGTACCGCGGCACGGAGGGTGTAGTGGTAGGGAGACTGGATATGTAAGTAATCACGAGAAAGGACCTTATAAGAGAAAGGTCAAATTAAAGAAAACATTCATCCTTATTAATCACGTTACCTACGATCGTTATTAAACTGTGAAAAACAAAACTTCCTGATTAAAAAAATCGTGTAAAAAATGTGTTCCTTTTACTTAGTTTTGAAAAGTAAAATGCATTCGGAAATACAAAAACTTAATTTCCATAATTTGACACACAAGGTCACAATTTGTGTAAGTGTTCATGTATCTTGGTAACATTTAAAGTACGATAGCTACATTTAAATTACGATTTGTTTTAGTAAATGCATTAAGTATATGATAATTGGGTGGAAAAAATTCAAAGTTTTTTATTATTTAATTTTAATAATTGAATCAATTATTTATTCCTTTTATATGGCGGAGCTTTAGTCCTGAGCATAACAAACCATGAAATTAGGGTCGAGAACTTAATGAAGCATGAAAATGCTGTTGAATTGAACGCGTTAAAAACAATAAACTAGGAGGAAATGATGGTGGGAGGATTGGAAGTAATAATTATCAGGTCATGTGTTCTATAATGATGATTTATTTTGACAGCGACCTTTGCAATTCAATATCGTTTCAAGCATTAGAAAATGACTTCTTTCAAGATTCAATAGAAGGTATGAAGAAGCATATTAGTATGCGCTTGAAACATGATTGTTTTATGCGATCAGAGAAGATTTAAGGGAATGAAACAAGTTAGGAGAAATGTATTGTTCAAAAACTATTAGAGAACATGTCATGAGAACATATTCATGAAATGCTATTAGATAACATGGAATTGAACACTTCAAATCGCAAAGCTAAGCAGATGTATAGATAGGTACATATAGATAGGTATTTTAACTAACGACGCACTGGAATAACACAACGGGCTATTGGTGATGGTCTGTGATCAAACCCGAAGGCAAAGATCCGATTTTGAACCATGGTTAGATGACGAGGTCACACCTGATCTGACACCTCACTCTCCAAACTTCCACACCACGCCAACATTTGAGGCTACGACAGATTTAACTTGCACCAGCCCCCTTTGTACACGACGGTCTTTTGGTTGGATTCGAACTCGCAACCCTCCGGTTGCTAGTCCGTTACTCTTCCAACCGGGCTACCGTGGCCCTTAGAGACATCACCATATATATTCTTAATTAGTGCATATAATTTCATATTTAAATTGTGTTGTATAATGTAATCGCCAATAGAAGTCTATTTCTTTGTAGTGCTAGAACTGAGCCACACTTTGCATGCAGCATGTGTGAATGTTCTTGCACAGCTTTCTTGGACGTCCGTCCATTTTGATTAATCTTATTGGTTGTGCTGCAATCCTATCCTATCTGTATATATATGTGTTGTGTTTTCAATAAATTAGCCTTTTCTCTTTTGCGATCCACATGGCCTGTGTCATTCCTTTCCTCTGAAGGAATCGTATTTAACAGCAGAGCGTGGTTCCCTGTTTTCAAGTGGGTCCGCTGTTTATTTTCTTTGCGCTTCTACGGGTGTTTCGAGAAGTGGTGAGCATCGTAAGGAAGTTTTTGCTGCTGTTTTATTTTTCGGAGCAATGGATTTTTCGTCGAGGGAAGGGTACGCTTTGGTTCCCTTCGATGGACAGAATTTTTCACTATGGTCGAGGAGAGTAAAGGCTGTATTTTGTACTAAGCAGCTCGATGCATTCTTGGAGGCAGATCCCGCAGAAGGTGCAGAAGCAGATGAGTCTGTTAAGGCGAAAAAGGCCTACGCTTTCCTTCTGACACTATTGAGCGACCAGATTCTTGTTTCTCTGCAGACTGAGATGACAGCTAGTAAAATCTGGAAGAAATTGAAACTGAAATACGACAATAAAGGAGCTGTGAACCAAATTCTAACTCGCAAACGATTGGCCACCTTAAAGAAAGCCAGTGATGTGCCTATGAGACAGCATATTGATAATGTGACAAGTCTCGTTAGTGATCTACGTTTGTCTGGAGCGGAGGTCAATGACATGGACATCATTGTCTACATTTTGATGTCACTTCCTCCTGAGTACGAGACTGTCAAAGTGGCTTTGGAGAATCAACCAAGTGCGAACTTAACTTTGGACTTTGTGCCCCAACGTCTTTTGGATGCAGAGGCCTTGTCAAGTGATTTCAGACACTCCATTAAACCAAGGAAATATCCAGGAGAAAATGCTGCCTTTCCCGCCAAGAAGGAATACTTTTGCCAAAACTGTAAAAGGAAGGGACATACAGCGAAGTTTTGCCGAAAGAAGGTAATGTGCTATAATTGCGGAAAGAACGGTCACATGAGAAGAGACTGCAAAAGTCAACATAATGCAGGTGAAAGGCTTGCCTCAACTGCAGTATCTCTTATTGTGGGAAGCTCTACACGAGAAAGCTTCATAGTGGACTCTGGTGCTACATCCCATATGTGCTCAAAAAGAGAGTGGTTTTCGGAATTAAATCCATCATCAGATAGTATCAAATGCGCTTCGGAAACAGCTAAATTGGAAGTGGAAGGAGTTGGTGTGATCGTCGGAAAAACTTCAAATGGCAAGGAGATTACCCTGAAAGATGTTTTATTTGTGCCAAATCTGAGTGGACAATTAATTTCTGTCCGAAAAATAGAAAGTGCAGGTTTCTGTCTGGTATTTGAAAACCGAAAGGTTTTTGTGAAAAGTGAGACTGAACACTTCGTACTTGGTAATCGTGATAGTTCGGGACAGTATATTTGTGATTTTGTGCCAAGTGTTGAAAGTGCTTTTCTTGTGGAAGAAAAAGAATTGTGGCATCGCAGGCTAGGTCATCCTTGTGATCATGCGCTGAAGAAATTAGGACTTCCGACTCAGATTTCATTTTGTGAAGTTTGCTCTCATGCAAAGCAAAGTGCCTCACTGTTGGGGAAAGGTCCTAGAAGAGGGAGAAGGAGCCTTTTAGAAAAATTCACATGGATATATGTGGACCAATTGATCCAGAAACCTATGCAGGTAAGCGCTACTTTATGATTATTATTGATGATTATTCGCGTTTTACCGAAGTGAGATTATTGAAACGGAAAAGCGATGTAATTGAAGAACTAAAATTTTTCTTTAAGTCAAATCCTTCCAATAATGCTAATAGATCTCTTATGGAAAAAGGGCGGGCAATGATTTTTGAGTCTGCTTTACCCAAAAGTTTCTGGGGTTTAGTGATTCTTACTGCCGCATACATTAAAAAAATAGGTTACCCAGTACTGTTGATAACTCTTCACCGTACTTTCTGAAATTTGGCGAAAAGCCTGATCTAAGGAATATGCATGTATTTGGGTGCGATGCATACATGCTTGTACCTTCTTCTCAAAGGAAGAAACTTGATCCCAAAAGCAAGAGGATGCTTTTTGTTGGATACTCCTCGATGGGGTTTAGACTAATGAATCCCGATTCTCATAGAATTTGTGTATCGAAAGATGTGAAGTTTGATGAACGTAAGATTCGCAACAAGCTTCAAAGGTTCATCGCAGATGAGGTAGATCAGTCGGTTAACGAGTTCGATGTACTCGAGGACGACAAGAGTGAAAGTGTGAACGACGATCTACATCCGATTGAACTGAGAAGGTCTTCGAGACAAACCAAAGAGCCTGTTAGATTCCCACATCCTGAAGTGTATAATGCAATGTTCGCCGATGAGTCTTTGACTTTTTGACGACATCGCATCTCTACCCAGTGACGAGCAACTCCTGTGGAGGATTGCCATGGATGAGGAAATGGAGAGCATAAGGTCCAACGATGTCTGGGATCTTGAAACCCTACCACCAGATAAGCAATCTATTTCGTGCAAATGGGTCCTCAACAAGAAGAGAAATGGTAAGTATAAAGCTCGTTTAGTAGCTAGAGGATTTTTGCAGAAAGGACTTGATTATACTGAGACTTTTTCACCTGTAATCACTATGCCTGCTTTAAGATTAATACTTGTACTAATTGTGAAAGAAAATCTTTTTGTTTTTGTACTTGATGTAAAAACTGTATTTTTGAATGGTGAATTAATTTATATGGATCAACCCAAGGGGTATGATGATAATAGTGGGAGAAAATGTAAACTTAAAAAGAGTTTGTATGGGTTAAAACAAGCACCACGTCAATGGTTTAAAAAGTTTTTGGAATTTGTGATAAAACTTAATTTTATACAACTTGTAAATGAGCCATGTATTTTTGTACGATATGAAAGAAAAGAAAATTGTTATAGCACTTTATGTAGATGATTTATTAATAGCAGGTTCAGATGTTACAGAAACTAATGCTGTGATTTCTTTGTTATCTAAAGAATTTCAAATGTCTAAATCTGAAAGTGCATCTGAATTTTTGGGAATTCGTTTGGAATTTAGTTCTGATAAGTTGCTATTGGATCAGGAATTGTATAATAAAATTACTGAAAAAATTTAACATGTTAGATTGTAAACCTAGTGTTCTTCCGATGGATCCTAAATCAACATTGGCTAATTTTGAGAAAGGTGAAGTATTTGATGGACCATATCGAGAACTTGTAGGATCGTTACTTTATTTAGCTTGTGTATCTAGGCCTGATATTTTGTATGCTGTATATTGTTTAAGTCAACTTCAAGAGCATCCGACTGATGCTGGATGGTGTGCTTTGAAGAAAATCTTAAGGTATTTAAAAGGTACTGCTAACTTAAAACTTGAGTATTGTAAAGATTCAAATGATTTTCAAATGTCTATGTATGTTTATGCTGATTGGGGTTCTAATCCAAATGATAGAAAATCTATTTCTGGTTATTTTATAATGTTTTGTAATTCTCCAATTTTCTGGTCTTGTAATAAACAAAAATGTATTGCTCTCTCATCAACTGAAGCTGAAGTAATAGCATTAAGTAAAGGTATTCAGGACTTTATATGGTTGAAAAGTGTTGCTTCAGAAATAACCGATGTTTCAGATCTTACTGTGTTTGAAGATAATCAATCATGTATCAAATGTATAACGAATGAAAATAGTCATGGTAGATTGAAACATATTGATATCAAATTAAAATACATTCGTAATGTAATTTGCAAAAATAATACAAGAGTTGAATATGTTCCGTCTGATCATCAAATTGCTGATATGTTAACTAAAGCATTGCCTAGAGTGAAATTTAATGAAATTTTGTCATTGTGTAATTTAAAAAAAATAATGTTTGTTTTTCTTTAGTAATGTGCGATTAAGGGCGGGTGTTGTATAATGTAATCGCCAATAGAAGTCTATTTCTTTGTAGTGCTAGAACTGAGCCACACTTTGCATGCAGCATGTGTGAATGTTCTTGCACAGCTTTCTTGGACGTCCGTCCATTTTGATTAATCTTATTGGTTGTGCTGCAATCCTATCCTATATGTGTTGTGTTAGCCCTTTCTCTTTTGCGATCCACATGGCCTGTGTCATTCCTTTCCTCTGAAGGAATCGTATTTAACAAATTGAAAACTACTATTTGATTATTGAATAATTGTTTTATTTGAAAAACTAATATATTTGATAAATTTTCTGAGGTAACCTGGAAAACCCAGAACCCACGAATTTCATCAGAATTGATCTGGTAAATTTAAAAAATTTAAGATTATGGTATTGACTAGATTTCGTCTTGACGCAGAGAAAGATACTGGTTTTGGGTACGGCCATCTTTTCTTACACTAGGGCTAATTAGATCTTGTGTTGTGAAATTCATGTGTAGCGACACCAGATGCTTGACCCTTCAAGTACTAACTGCCGAGAACATGGCAGAACGGGGCCGCATGGGGGCAGCCATATCGCACCTACCGTAAACTGCGGCAGGGACGTATCATTCTGGAGAACTTTGGCGAAGTTGGACCGCACTTACGTTTAATCTTGAAGAAACCAGGAAACTTTAAGTATCAACCCGACTTCTGCACATACGAGATTGGAACTAATAACCAAGGGCTTCAGTCTACCAGTTTCTTAAGAGCGACGCCTTTAGCCACCGGCTAAAACAGCGAAAGATCGATACAGACTTTTGCTACGAGTATAGACGACATGATTATAATGTAAGCAATTTCATCTTGAATCAGAAAAAAGTCATTAGATTTGCATATATGTGTCATTGGTATCTCCTTTAGGTATTGGTTTAATGGGTATATCATCTCTTATGGTGAAAATTCAAATGAATTTACGTGGCACAAATGCTCATATAGGTGGATAACATATTTTGATTCAATAGCCTTTTATTTAGACTCGTGTATAAATTTCTATAAAACATGTCCCATCGTGACATCATCCAACGCTACTTCTACAACAGAAAATTTTTCTGAGGATCACCAAGGCGAGGTAGTAGCAAACCTTCTTGAAAAAGATTGAAAAAGAAACTGAAATTAAACGGAAAGCGACCGGCTCGATGTCGGCTGTGAAGCAATAAACCTCTATCTGTGGAACTTTCAAGTTAAAGAAGACTTTTATAAAAATCTGTAGAACTTTGGATTCTTTAAAGAAAAGTGGTCTCTAAATAGATCAATAAACAAGATTTTTTTACAGTGTTTTTTCACTGAGTACGTTACACCACCAATCTGAAGAGCTCTTTCGTTCTAACGTAAACTCCGGCAATACTTTATTTGAATTGAATAACGTAATTATTTTGTTTGTTTTTGTATGGAGTAATTATTTCGCACATTAAATTTTCAAAACTAAATAAATTCATGATTGTCAAATACTATAAATAATCAATCTTGTTATGCAATTGCTCAGATATACTATTAATTAAAATGTTATAAGAGTAAATATGCTTTTTGAAATAATTTTTTCAAATTATCGCTTAATTATACTGATAAATGACTGAGTTTAGCACAATTCTTTCTAATCACATTTTAGAACATGAGTGAAAATTTAAGGAAGTTTGCATGGTTCTGTATTTTTTATAATTGATCCACAAAAACTGTTCATTTTCAAATTGAGAAGGTACTCTTATTTCATCAAACAAAAAAAAATACTTTAAAAAGAATCATTCATTCAATTCTTAAAATCTAGTTATCTATATTTCGAACGATTTTTGACATTTGAAACTTCATAACTCGTATAAAACTTTTTATACCGTTTTCAAATAACGTAGAAACTTTTGCATGCATGAGTCAATTTTTAAAGAGCAAGTCTATTAATTTCATGTAATTCTAATATCGTACATAAAAAATGAGCTAATCAATTTTCTCAACGAACTAATGAGTACTTGCCGAAAAAGGATTTCAACACGCCTTCATTTCTAAGTGTTATCTTTACTTAATAAGTAACTGTCTTCTCTTATCCTTGATCCTTGGGATGCTTTATTTTTTTTATTCCAATATATTTAGGCTGACTTTAAGATATTGAAAGCGATCCAAGACATCGGCGTTGCGTTTAATTCGTCGGACTCGCGATTAAAAACAGATTTTCTGTTCCGTTGGTATCGCACTATAATTACATAAAACTCGTGATAGCTAATAGAGGTTCATGATTTGATTGGGAAAAAAGCTGTTTCGCACTGGCATATGCTTGTCGATCCATCATGATAAGTAATAAGGGGTTCCGCTTTGCTTTGCTGCTTGAACTGTAATAAAAATATTCCGTGAAAGCGGTAATTGCAGCGAAGAGACAATTTTGTTTTAGAAAATGAGTATTTCGAAATGTTACCGCGCAAATCTCCGCATTCTTTGATGACAATGTTTCATTCAAATGTTGTATTTGTAGGGCTGCTAGTGTAATGACGAAGTTAGTAACGTATTAATAACAGTAGCAATACATCCCGTAGAGTTCATGAATTAGGGCAATTTTATTGTTTTCAAGCCTAATATCTATTAGTCGCCGTTTGTAGCTGGAGCTATGTGACTTAACAACAGAGCCAAAGACTGACAATGATATTCGGATGATTGGAGCCATAAACCTCTACGGGCGCAAACATGAATTTAGTATGTTTTTATTCAGACCACGAGAAGTTTTGGAATGTTGTTCAGGTATCATAGCTTACCCCCAATAATTGCAGTCGCCTAAGACAATTTCGAGAGGTATAAGAATGCTTGTGAGGCAATGCGATTCGTCGTGCGTTTCCAAGTATATTGTTCTGAAGTTTAAAAAGTGATTATTTTTGATTAATTAAGTATGTTAAAGCATAGGTGGAATACATTTGTCTCCGAAATTTAATAATTTCATCACTAAATTATCTCAGAGACCTGGAATTTTGTAAATACGCGTCTTAATTGTTTTTATAGTTATACGTGACCATACTTATATAAAATTATGTTAGTCTATTCACCATATAATAGGTAGCTTACAATTTTTTTCTAAACCACTTTTATGTTTGAAAGACATTGAATTGTTACAATGTTCTAAATGTTCCAATGTTCAATTGTTTCGACCTAGTAAATTAAATATTCTTATGCAAACTAAAACTATATTATGAATATCGAAATGGAATTTTTTTATGTGGCCCTCAAAGTAGGATGGATAGAATGAGTGAGAAAAATTGAAAATGTCGAATAGATTCCTTCCAGTGAATAGAAATTTCGACTTACAGAGATTAAACGGGATGTAAAAAATTAAAAGAAAAATTCTTAAGTGTCTTAATACGCAAGATAAGAAGCCAGCACAACTGAAGAAATTTATTAAAATATAAGTTAAATTGGAAAGGGAGTGGAAATGAAAGAAACAATAGAGATAGGGATATACGAATGAAGACAGATAAAGAAAAAGATAAATAGAAATAGATATGTAAAGGAAGAAAAATAAACAGAAAGAAGACGACAAGATTTGAAGAATGCGAAAAATGTGAAAGTAAGAAATAAGGAGAGAGAAAATACCTCATAGATAAAGAGTAAAACAAAGATAAAGCTATCGAGTAAAAATAGGGAAGAGAACGAAGCAAAACAGAGAAAAAACGGATTGTAAAATAAAAATGAGCGAGAGAGGGAAAAGAGGGAGCAGAGAGATAAAAAAGGGAAAAGTTTTAAGAAAAAATATGGAAACAAACAAAAATCACCTGAAATAAGTGTGTTCATAATAATTAGTTCTTAAACTTTCATTTTTCAACTGATCTTTTTTAATTTTATGATTATTAATTAATTTTTTTCATGGTAATAAAAAATATATTTCATATTGTTTATACCCCACTAACAATCGACATTTAGAAATTCTCACATGGTTTCAAAAGCATACTTTTATAAATGAAATATTCAATCTGATAGAGACCACCCTGGAGTTCCGTTCAAATATAAATGGCACAGAAAATATCATACTGCCATTTCTAGACTTGTGAGCGGGCATCTCCGATCTCTATCCTTCATTCAGGGCTACAACGCCCATTTCCAATTATCCTATAAATATAACATAAAACTGAGCAAGTCTCTCCAAGTCATCTTCTGACCTCTATTGTTCTATCGACAGGATATCTATGGAAATCCTGATCTAGCATTGGACTTTTTTAATTTGTTGAGACTCATGGATTTGGTCTAGCAGTTTAGCTAGGCCTTAACCTTCTGAAGGGTTCACATACATCTCTTTTGCAATCTGTAGCCTTATCCTGCCTGACTTACCAGTTTTTATCTACTTGACCAACGCAATCTTTTCTAGAATTCTTTCAACCAAACGAAGTGGATATTTAGACATTGTGTGTTGTAGGCGAAAAACAATACTGTGCACTAATCGGGGAAATCTCGTGATGCTTAGAGGCCCTCCAAGTGGTTTCAACGAGATATCTCGTCCAAGGTCTGGTCGAATTTGTTAATGACGAGACATCTCGTTCATCAAGATCTGGTCGATTTTGCTAAAGAGATACCTCGTCAACAGAAAACTGCTCTATCACTCAATGAAAATCCAAGTAGGGAAAACAAATAGTCTCTTGCCGAGAACGATTTGGAACATGTTTTTGCATCAGAGCACCTACAAGGCAGTTTTCGACTCGAAGTTAAACCGCTAGAAGAGATACGCCAAGACAAAACTGCTCTATCACTCAATGAAGATCTAAGTTGGGAAAACAAATAGTCTCTTGCCGAGAACGATTTGGAACATGTTTCTGCATCAGAGGTTGGCCCCTACAAGGCAGTTTTCGACTCGAAGTTAAACCACTAGAAGAGATACGCTAAGACAAAACTGCTCTATCATTCAATGAAGATGCAAGTAGGGAAAACAAACTGTCTCTTGCCGAGAACAATTTGGAGCACATTTTTACATCAGAGGTTGGCCTCTACCACTATCTTCGACTCGAAGATAAACCATCAGGAGGGTTAAGGTTGGTTAGTTTTGAGTTTTATGGCACAAGGGCCATATTTGACCAAGCTGTGTCAAACACAAGAGAGACCAAAATCAAGCAAAAAATGTTTCAAAAAGGAAAAAAGGAATGATTGGTGAACATAGTGGGATAAAAGCAGGAAAGATAGCTTGGGAAACCCAGGAGCGCGAATCTCGTATTTCGGGGTTCAGTAAACACCATGCGAAAAGAATAGATCACTAGAGCACCTCGGGTACGTAAAGGCCGTACACACCTAAATGATGGCTATGTAATAAAAACACATTTAATCTCAGAATAATCTCTCTCGCACTTTATACAGGATCCCTTGTCTTTCATTACGCAAAGGGAGAAAGCGAGTGTAAAAAGATCTGCCCCGGAAAACTCATCCTTTTCATCTACACTTAATACACCCCCCCCCCCCACAAAGGGAGGTGATTGTTGTTGATCCGCGTACACTCCACTGCAGCAGGTGACTTTCGGTCGCAGTGCGTGACCGATAACAACTTGTTGATACCGAGTCACACATCGTCGCTCACAATATGCTGCCGCGTGTGCGGGACTCCAGAAAACAATCCAGTAAAGAAAAACCCTCCACGCAAGTCGGTGTCGCTGGCACCACGCGCGTTGATTTTCGCGGAATCGGGAACTCCAGATGCCCATGCGGCCACAACCTACAGACGCACACACAAAAAAGCAGATGTCGTGGTAATCAGTTCTTTGTTGTCTGATACAAGGTTCTCCAAACTTAATTAAACGTATCCGGTGTCAAGGTTTCGGACTACGAGATGACGATGGGTTGCAGAGGGGATTTAATCCGTTGATTTCATGTAGCTAGCAGCTGAGCTATTGAGACTCATTGGTGATGATATTTGTGTCAGTCTGTCAGAAGAGCGAAACCTATATCTAAATTAATCCGTAAAGAGAAAATATATATTTAGAGGATGCGCTAATCCGAAAGGGCTATAGGTAATTGATCGTACATGGTGTAGAAACTGTAGGAGGAGGTAGAGAATGCAAAATAAAATCGTATTCACATAGGGATGCATATCCGACGGATGTACTAAAGCCAACACAGAAGTGCAGACACGAAAGATAGCAAGTATGGGAACAGCATTTTTACAAGAACTAATTTTGCAGTTTGACAGTTGTGCACTCACAGTTTCACAGTAGGTGCTCAAAGTTACGACTTGGCATCTACTATGAACACTATTACGCACCGGGCAATATGGATTTGGAATGCTGTGCTAAGTACCTAATTACCAAACAGAGCTCATAATTACATCCGGGTAGCACTTGCGGCCATACATCCCTATGGAAATACGGTTTAATGTTCCCTTTCTTCTCTTAAAAGGGGACCGTGTTGTAGAGTCGTGGATCAGTAATCTGTCGTGGCCTCAAATGTCCACACGTTGGCGTGGTGTGGAAGTTTGGAGAGTGGGGTGCCATCTCAGATGCTGACTTCGTCACCTGACCGTGGTTCAAAATGACGAGGTGTTGTCCACTATCTTTCCCTTTGGGATTGATCCCGGACCGTCGCCAATTACCTGATGTGTTACTCCAGTGCTACGTTAATTCAAGTACCTACCTATTTTTTGCACACAGGAAGCTCCTTTAGGGACACCCCTGGAGAAGAGTCATTCATAGAGGTATCCTATATAGATGGAAAGAAAAGAATCGTTTTGATCAGACAGTACATGTTCTGCTCAAAATGCAGAGTACGCAATCATAACTTGATGGAAAAGTTGCATACAGAAACGTAACCCAAAGGCATTGCTTTAACGACACTATCCACTGAACTATTTAGGAACGATGAATTGGCAATCACATGTGGAATCTTTTCAAGTCGAGTGATGCACCGATATGGGCAGAGCCCAAGGGACGTCAAACACCGGTCCTCGACCCCCAAGAATCGATCATTCCTGATCGAGCAATGAATAAAAATCCGATGCTTTTAATATTTATGTATGGATGTGGGATGCCCGATCAATCAGAGTGGGCGACGCTCAAAAATTATTAATAACCCACTACGGAACAGAAAGCGATACTTTCATGACGGCTGGTGTCCAATCGACATGTGACCAGCCGAGAACGTACGTAACACTGTGTCAAGATGGTAGCTCCGATAAAGGCAGAGGATGATGTAGCACTTATAATAAATGAAATCCTATTTTTTCATCGATCTGGGCTGTAGATTTAATCAACTATTGAGGATCCATTGCATGACTGAAATATTTGTTTTAGGTTCACTTTGGGAAATAGAATATCAAGTTTGTAAAAATGACTTTTTGTCAATCGTCTCCAGTATATGTGTTTGATATCTATGCGAATAAATTTTCATGATTCAGTTTTGAAATATTTTTATCTAAATTAACCTACTGATGGTTGCCTCGACGAGGTGTATCTCGTTTTTAGCAAAACTGAGCAGATGTTGATGAACTATATATCAGTCATTAGAAGAAAACTGACCAGATTTTGATCTCGTCATCATAAAAAGAAATCAACAATATCTTGATGACGAGATATCTCGTCATTAGCGAAATTGGTCAGATCTTGGTGGACTAGATATCTTGTCGAAACCACTTGGAAATTTAAGGACAATTCAGAGCATAAGTAAACCTATATGGACTATGTACTCGTATTTCAAGCTTGTCGAAAATTCTATTGCTTTTTCTCCTTCCCATGATGGAAATCTTACGAAGTCAGTAAGGAGATTGTTTCGTTGTTTTGGGGTTTTATGGCGCAAGGGCCATATTTGGCCAAGCTACGTCAAATACAAGACAACAACGAGGTAAGAAAAAATGCAAAAGTAGAAGGATAGACTAAGTCAGCAAGTGGAATCTATGACCATACTCAAAAATGAATAAGAGTGAATCTGTAACAACATTCAATAGTGAAAGAAAATGTTTATGAATAAAATCCACCAGTATCACTTTTCACAACAAACAAAAGCAATTATTTTTTTATGCCTCACAAATTAATTACAAACATTAGAAGACATTGACTTCAGCTTCGAAAAAATGTCAACGAGCCATTGCTATCATTACAGTGGCACAGACATTATGCAACATAAAATAAATCTCATTCCTGGAATCCTTAGCATTAATGATCACTGCTTTGTTCTTGTTGACTGTTTACGAAATGTCCAAGATGCGCGTTTCTGTGACACCTTTCCCACAATCACACTTAAATTAAAAACACGGCAGAAAGAAGCGAGACACGGCGAAAAGAACATGTCATGTCTAATGCGAAACCGGGCCATTTACTGTATTACCCCCAGTCGTCAAGAAACCGCGTTCCAGCTCTTGGCTCTGGAGCAGCCGTCAACGCTAAGAGACCGCTGAAGACTATGATCTGCTGAAGAGACAGTTAGTTAACAATAGTCATTTGCCCTTGTTCTCTATTGTTCCTGATTACATAGCACAGACTCATTTTCAGACAAATCGTCCTGAGCGGGGACCTCTTTCGCAAACTGGCGACCGCAAATTACTTTCGAACCGAAGGTAGTCATTTTTCGATTAGAGACTCTCTCTCTCACTGATGCCCTCCCCTTATTCTCTTGACATCGTTCCCGTATTCCGCAGCCAGCACCCTCCCCCTTCGGAAATTTTTCCACAAGTTTCTTTTTTGCTCACAGTTATGAATAATTTTCGGTGTATTATTATTCTTCTTTCTGTCCCTCTGTTGTGTGTGTCGTTACTGTGTTCGCATGGCCGCTTTTTTTGTGTTTTGTTCTTTGTTGTTGGAGCTGGTACTAGTAGTAGACATGCCCGTTCCACGAGACAAACAGTAATTTTCTGCCTCGTGGTAAAAAAGACCTGTGCCGTTAATCTGCGTTTTCAGGTTGGACGAAGAATCCACTGATGGCAGGAATTTCGGACAATTTTTTTCTTCTGTTATCTGCTAAAAGATGTAATTTCGCATTCTCTCGCCGCTTCTTTCTTTCGCGATGCTTTTATTTTTGCTTTAGGTGTAATTATTTGTGTCGAGGTGCTAGCGAAGGAATAATTGACGACCTCACTTTTGTCCTTTTACCCGCTGACGAAAGTGGAAATTTTATTCTGTAGAGCAGTGGTTTTTCCAAACTTTTCTCAATTCACCCCTTGAAAATTAAAAATTTTCGCGGACCCCTTGAAGTTATAAAATTAAATAGAGTATACGTAGAATTGCATAGGACCATAACAATAATCCTAATTTTTAACTTAATATAGGGAGTAAAATGTTTAGATGCATGTTAATTAGATTAAAAACGTTAAAATTTCACATAAAGTATAAAGATATCACAATTATCATTCACTGGGAAATACTCCCACAACTGCTCAATTGTTCATTTTTACAACAGATAATATATCTTTTAACCCTCCTGATCCTCTCGACGAGTTATATCGTCTCTAGCAAAAACTGACCAGATCATGATGAACGAGATATCGCGTTATTACAAGAAAAACGAGATCTTGTTCTTATAAAAAAATGGTCAACATCTTGAAATGATATCTCATCATTAGAAAAAATTGTTCTGATCTCGATGGATGAGATAGCTCTTCAAAACCACTTGGAGGGTTAATAATAAGTTTTTAGAATATAACAACGTTTTTAAGAACATACGAGAATCGTAGAAAATAATGGAATATTCTTTTTTTCTTGATAGTTCTTTAGAGAGAGAGAGAGAGAGAGAGAGAGAGAGAGAGAGAGAGAGAGAGAGAGAGAGAGAGAGAGAGAGAGAGAGTTTTTCAGTGCTGGTGAAATATTGAATGTTGAATATTTTCTGAGGACCCCATGAAACCTTGTAGATCTCTAGAGATCCTCCGACCCCACTTGGATACCACTGTTATATAGAGAGGAAATCCCTTTCTTATCGAAGTGAATTACTTTTTCAGTGTGAACCTAAAAACGAAATTTAAATTTCTTTTAAAGTATTAGACCGAGTAATTTATTTTTGTTCCTATTACTATATCGTCGGCTTAGAGCAGAAACTCATAAATGACATTTTTATTGGTTTATTTTCATGATGTTGCGAAATACATTGTTATAGTGTTATCGTTTAAAATACATATGACACTATAATAATGTTTATAAAATTTTTATATAAAAACTAATAGTAGTTAGTTTTTAGATAGCTGTACAGAAATTTTTTTTCGTCAATTGATGCGTTTCTGCTCTTATATGTATTTTATATCGCTCAAAATATGTTAAGAAATAATTAAGAAATAGTAGAATATATGGCTTGTGTATTTAGTTAGTCTTCAAACAGGTGTACAGTACAATTTTGTTTGTCAGTTGATGAGTTTCTGTTCAGCTGATGAATCTATACTAAACCATTTCTACTTCTCTTACAAAAATATTTACTGAGTTGCATTTCATTCGTATTTATGCCACTTAAAATATGTTCAGAAAGAGTTGAATCGTTCTTGTTTATAGTTAGTTTAAACAACTGCTTCCCATAAGGGATGCTTGAAGAAATGTATTCAAATGTGTCACATTGGCACACTTATTACAAATTGGAAAACATTGTTACACTTTTTACTTTACTGTTAAAATTTTGTTTGTCCTTTGAGTTTCTGCTCTAACCTTGGGAATCTATATTATAAACATTTCTACTCTTTAAAAAATACATATCATTTCGTTGGTATTTATATCGCTCAAAATAAGATACATTTTCCAAATTGAGTTACATTTCATTCATATTTTATATCACAGAAATAGTTGTATATAGCTTGTGTATTTAATTAGTCTTTAAATAGCTGCACAGAAAATTTTTTTGTCAGTTGATTTTCGGCTCTAACTGGGGGAATCTATATTGAACCATTTCTACTCCTCTTTAAAAAATGTTTATAACTTCATTGATATTTTACATCGCTCAAAATATGATATATTTCCCAAAATAAGCGTAACGCTTTTGTTCAATATGAAAAAAACACGTCCATCAGCTCAAAAAATTCCATTCGGAAAATGCAGAATGCATTGAAAACCGCTGATCCAGTCAAGTTAGAAAATATTCCCACCAGACTAAAAAAGGCGAGAAACCGATTCGTCTTGATTTATTCCGCTTCTCCATTCCCCTACCGATTTTTCGAGCTTTTTTTTAATCTTGTGTATCTACATTAAGCCTCAGCTGTGATTAACCTCAATATTCCGTTTCACACTCGTTTTTGCAACGAAATACTTTAAGCAACCGACGTGCGGATAGACGCCGCAGACTTGCGGATTAGAGTCAATCCCATATTCATCATCCGGCTCGTCCCTACCAATGTCGCAGGGACTCAGCAAAATATAAATAAACAAAAAAGCGCCATTTTTCACGAATCGCCGAGAGATTCTTTCTAATGCCACGTAATGCGGCAGACGTATATATCATATTAGGCTGCTGCTGGGATACGTTATACCCATGGCTATGAGGTTTCGGTGTGAATACATCATCAGGGCTGAAACACGTTCGCTTCGTGAGTACGGGCAATTTATTTCCCTGCCATTTTTTAGCGCAGAGAAATCTGTTGTGACTAAGATTTACTCTAAATCTGGTGTCCGGTGAAATAGTACCTTCTATGTTACGAGATGGTGGAAATGGAAAACGTTGAACAATATGTCAGAAGCCGATTACAAAGCATCGCCTCCGGTTGATTCTCTGTTGGAAGCTGTTGTGAAGATTCTTATCTGATAGGAATTTGCAATGCTTTCTGGAAATGAAAGATATCTCATTTAACTGGATAAACGATACTCTCAATCTTGAGTCAGGGTTTCTCCTTGGTAACCCAGATTCTAAGATTGAAAAGTACTTGAGCTTAGTTTTCTAATCAAGGATCTCAGAAGCCCTAAAAATTGGTTGTCCTTAAAAGTCTTAAATTTAACCAGAACTGGATCTAAAACTTTCACAAATCATACTTTTTTCAATAAATGATACTTTTTAAACCTTAGAATCAGGGTTTTTCTTTGGGAACCCTGATTAAAGCCCCCTGTTGAAGTAAAGCTGAACCATGTTCAAAAGTATTAAGGGTGAAAGGGGATACTTGGATATTTTTAATTCAAGACTGTGAGAAGTCTATGAAAAGTACAAAAGTTAGTTTGGTCCTTATAAAGTCCTTGAACTTTATCTAAATATTATTTGAATAAAATTTTACCCACAATCTAAGATTTTTTCAATTCGCACATTTTTCGTAAACGATACTTTTTCAAAACTTAGAATCAGGGTTCTTCCTTAGGCACGCTGATACTAAGGTTGAAAGGTATTAAGGGTGAAAAGTACTTGCCCTTAATTTTCTAATCCACGACTGTGGAAAGCTCTTGTTAATGCAAGAAATTAATGTTATTCTGATAAAGTCCTTGAATAATAAATAAAAATTAGCCAGAACTTATCTTGAAGGAAATTTTATCCAGAAGTGAATCTCATGATCTAAACCTTTTCCACACAATTCGTACATTTTTCGATAAACGACACTTTTTCAACCTTAGAATAAAGTTCTTCCTTGAGCATCCTGATTCGAAGGTTGAAAATTATTGAAGCGAAAAATTACTTGCATTTATTCTTCTAATCCACGACCCTGAAAGTAATTCTTTTATTGTTTATATTTCAAGTTTCATAGTCTTCTGCGCTAGAAAGTTGTGCATCGAGATCACATTTTATATAATTCAATGGTACTACATTTATAAAATATTAAAATAAATGTTTCAGTTCCAAGTCAAGTAGTCTTCTGTGCTATAAAGTTATGCATCAACGATGCACATTTAAGTTCAACAGTAATCATTGTACTACATTTCTAAGACATTGAATTCATTGTTTCAATTACAAGTTTCGTAGAATCTTCTGGACTAGAAAGTTGTGCATCTACGATACACATTTTAATTGAACTGTAGCCATTATACTATATTTCTATAGCATTGAATTAATTGTTTCAATTCCAAGTTATGTAGTCTTCTGGGCTGGAAAATTGTGAATCAAGATACACATTTTAAATCAATGGTTTTTTATCATTTGATTGCGGTTTAACCGTTAGGAAATATTGTCTAGGGTGGTATTGTTGTGGAGGTAGTTTGTTGTGAGTCATACTGTCACTCCCATTAAGGACGACCGAGTAGCTACCTGATGTGGTGATGATAACATCTTCCCTTTATCCACAGTTATCTTCCGAGTTACCGTCCCAGATTGAAGTGCAGTACAATGTGACAAGTGGGTGGCCCCGCTTTTCCTTCCAACTCAATTTATCATACATCAGTTGATACTTATCAGAGGGAGTTCTCTGTCGTGGGAGAATTCTTGGAGATCTTAGGTTCTGCATAGCAGCGGTTGCATATCGTAGCAGATTATATTATGTACCGGCGAGCCCTTAAAATTAATCTTAGCTTTTGAGAGAGTGGTGCGGAATTCTTCTAACGAAAACTTTGATACATCTCTCTTTAAACGTCATTTTACTGTAATATCATCATTGTAGTACAGATGTTTCTTGTAAATTAAAAAAAAAATTGAATGATGGACAAAACAAATGTTTTTCATAATAATTAATTATGAAATATTGAATGAACGTACTCTGTTTCATTCTCTTTCAATAACTACTTTATGAAATTGTACAAGTCTTGATTTCTATTATACCTTTTGGATGGAAGTTTATATGATTAATTTATACGTTATTGTATTTATCGTTTCAGATTTTATAACTTGTATTGCACTGAAATAAGATATTTTTAGAATACATGTAGTTATCTATTAATTTATTTGTCGATAAGGGTTTTTCATAACCTTTTCTTTGTAGCTTTTGAGAAAAAACATGATTTTTTCCCCTTATTACAGCTTCGAATTTCAAATAGGATGAAGTTTTCGATACAAATCTGTTTCCCATGTGACATTTTCCTGCAAAGGATTTTGATAGGCTTTTGTCACTCCAATAATTTCTTCGCTGACATGGGTTTTTCATAACCTCTTAGTAGTTTTCGAGAAAGAGCCTGGAAATTCTTTTATCCTAAATACACTTTTGCAAATTTCTTTCAAATAGTTGTTACTTTTCTAATCCTTTTTACAGTTTCAAATTTTGAGCAGGCTGAAATGTTTGATCATAATAAGTTTCCAATATAAGATTTTCTTGCAGAGTTCAGATGTGTTTTTGTCACTAACGATACAAAAATAATCAATTAATAAGAATAAAAGGAACTTTCATCTTCGATTTCCTTCCCATACTTCTTATATCACGAGAACAAAAGATCGACACTGCAAAAAAAAAGAATTCGCCCTTCAAGTGACGTCACTCTATGACATCACACCGAGTTCTTTATTTTATTCGCTCGTCAGCCAGATGGGCCGGTCGTAACCACTGGAGAGTGAAATTGAAATGGAGATCTCCATCTCTATTACTTATTTATTTTTTATTATTACAGATAGATTAAAAAGAGAGCCGAAAAAAGACATTCAAATAAACAGAGAAGAATATATCTGCCTGATTGTGAGATCCGCCCAGACCATGCTACCGAGCAGATGGTTTCAAATCATTTCGCGAAATTCTGTGGACACACAGCACCATATGTCGCCGTGAAATACCTATTAAGTTGATCCTCTATTATATTTTAGTCCTTCATCCGGAAATATTCTGTTCTTTTTCTTCTTTTCTTGCTTTGTTCCTTTCTTCTATTCCTCAGATTTGCTTTGGACCTCAGACCTGGCTCTTCAATGGAGAATCTTCTGTCGTTTCCGCTTTCGATCGGATGTATTATTTTGATTATACGTATAGTTCCGTGCTGTTAATTAGGATGTTCAGGTGGGACTTTTCTTAAGCCTCTGAGCGTCGTGAGATTTCCGAGTAGTGTAGTATTACTTTTTACCCCACAACACACTTAGTGACCTATTGATTGAAAGAATCTATTGCTTCTTTCGACCTTTAAAAAGATTATACTACTCCTTTACTTGGAATAGAATCCTTTGGGAATAATCTATTGCTTCTGTAGTTGTAATAGAATTCTTTGGAAAGATTATGCTGTTTCTTTCCTTAGAAAATAATATTTTGGGAAGATTCTATTGCTCCTTTCCGTGGAACATAATCCTTTGGGAATAATATATTGCTTCTTCAATTGGAAACGAATTCTCTGGAAAGATTCTATTGCTCCTTTTCTTGGAATAGAATCCTTTGGAAAGATTCTATTGCTCCTATCCTCAGAATAGAATCCTATGTGAAGATCAAGCTTTATAATCATAGATTGTTTTGATTCTGGAAGTGCGATTTGGTTTTCCACTTTGCTACTCAAGGTCTAAATTTTGAAACATAAGAATTGTATGTAATTGACTATTCCATACAATTCCGAGAAAAAGGCAAAATTATTCGAGAGTAGGTCATCCGAGAAAGGTAAAATTATTTCAACAGTAATTATTTGGGAATTTATTTTACTCAAAATAATTTGCAGGAAAAACATTTTACAAAAATCAGTCTTGGTCATAGGATATTACATCGATAAAAACTATGCCTTTTCAAATTTTAATCAAAGTACACTTCCCCAAATCCACTCAATTTATATAAAAACAATATTTGTATACATTATATATTCGGCTTATAACACATTAAGTCAAAAATTTCAAGATAGTTATTTAACTTTACTAGATCAGAATGTGGTGATAATTAGACTGTTGAGAGAATTCACTAAATCATTTTTTTTATATGAAGATTGGATTTCTTCAGAAACGCACTACGAGAGTTTAACTTAGAGGGTAGAATTTTTCCCATTTGTTTTCTCAGAGCCATGTTTTTGACTTTGTGCGTTCACTTGTAAGCCGACAAAATATGGTTTAAAGTGTGCCTCAACGAAATACACTGAAAAGAGTGTGATATATAAACAGTAGAAAAGGAGGATATTAATCTTAAATAAATTGCGTGAGTAAACGGAGATCTGTTCTGTTTAATACTTTGGGTAGTTACGTCTTAAATAATATTTATATAAGTTAAATATGAGTTGTGAGATAGAAACTGAAATTCCTTATTAAAATGAGATTTTCCTTGTTGTTTCTCAACCAAATGAAAAGCGGAAAATTAGTTTCACAAACATTCTCAGATCCGCTTTTTTAAACAAGATATCCACAATAAAGTGATGTAAACTATATCATTACCACTAAAAAAGTAGAAAGAGATAAAACATCAATTGGTAGGTAGGTAACTGAATTAATACTGCTCTGGTTCAACACAACGGGCTATTGGCGACGATCCGGGATCAATAGCGAAAGGAAAGATCCGAGGACTAGTAATTTTGAACTACAAGCATCAACCAAATCAATAAACTCAAATACAAAAATCAACTGGCAATTACATCAGTCCCAGTAGGATGAGTAGATGCTTATCCTTAATGAATACCCAAATTAATAATTAATCCAAATACGAATGCATTTATTTCAGTATGAGCAGATAATGACTAAACAAAACAAAGCACATTTTTACGGCAATGAAACAGGACAGCCTTCTTGAAACAACAACGAAGTCATCCCCTTGTACTCCCGTTTCTCCACCCTGCTCTCTTTCTTTATTAGATTCTGCGAATGCTCCTTTTCTTCTGCTGCTTCTTTCTTTCGCCGTTTTGCTTTTATTTTCGTGGTTCATTGAAGCTGCGTGTGTTCGGGCGTATATCCAGTAGCCGGGGCCATTATATCTTAGACAGGTGATTACGGGCCGCCAGGTGAGAGTTCTGTTTCCGACGCCGACTTCTTTTGTCAATTAACATTCCTGAGATGGCAATCAGCCCTCTTTTCCAGAGCCCTCAGATGAACGGGAGCTCCTCGATGAGACCATCGATTAAAGAGTGGAAATTCGTGACAAATCAAGACCATCCATTCCCCCTGCCACTTAACTCCATTTTGCTGCTCCTCGAGCACAGGTCCAGTGAAGGGTGTATGCAGGTGGGGCAGAGGAAGATTTGTGTTTAAGGGATGAAGAAGAGAATGATAAAGAAGTTTGTGGGGAAGGGATGCAAATTAAGCTGCCGAAAATAATTTCGAGTTTTGTTTGGTGCTATCCAACGAAACGAAATTCCGTGGTATGTGAAACACTATTGCGGAGGTCATAACATGAATCCAAGTAGTACATGGCCAGTGAAACTCAATGTTTTTGCTAAATCTAATATGCTTTTCTACTCATTTGTTAAGTTCACCAAATCTTGTAATTATAGTTAAATTTTTTGTCCACTGTTTCTTTGTTTAATCAACTTACTTTTGTAAGCCCCGTGTTGTACTTTTGTGTTGCACGATGAGTTTGCTTTTGTTTAATTAAAAAGTATGGTTCGATGTTACTTTTAAAAGAATTAAAAAATATTCTTCAAAAGGGTTGATGGTGGGTTGGTTGTTTTGGAGTTCTATGGCGCAAGGGCCATATTTAGAATACGAGACAAGGTCATGTAAAAAATGTCGTGAATGGAAGAAAGAAGGATTGGGTAACAGAGACAAGGGTCTTGGTATCTCGGGAACTCGACTCTGATGTTTACTAAAGACCATAGAAGAAGAAAAGATCACTAGAGTACCTCCAAAAGTGTTGAACTTTTTAGTTTCGTTCATAAATCATTTCCAAAAGCAAATTCCATGATATCTGAAGCAGTATTGTTGTGAAGATAAAGTATTACCAAACAGTTTCTGATCAGTGATGTTCCTGAACCCAGGTACTGGTGTTTCAATCTTCCTGATGGTTGGCTCAAAGAGGGATCTTGTCATTAACAAAACTGACTAGATCATGTTGAACGAGGTATCTCGTCATTAGAAGAAAACTCACCAGATCTTGATCTCATCATAAAAAAATCGGTAATATCTTGATGACGAGATATCTAGTCATTAGAAAATTGGTCAGATCCTGATGGGCGATATATCTCGTTGAAACCATTGGAGGGTTAAAAAGAACGATTAAAATTATTTCAAAAGGCTCTGAAATTTCTTATTTCGTCCATAAAACACCTCCGAAATGAAGTTCTGCAATATCTAAAGCAATATTGTGAGCATTCAGCTTTGCCAAGCACATATTCTGTAAGAAAATAATGTTTCTGAATCCTTTATTGGAACACAGGCCCAGTGAATGATTCAAATTGTTTCCAAAGCGCGGAATTTCTTAGTTTCGTGCACAATATCTAAAGTAACATTGCTCGGAGGATGAAGCTTTACCAAACATATATTCTGTGATAAGTGATGTTTCTGCATTCAAGTACTATTAGGATATTTTTTAAAATAATGACAAATATTATTAAAAAAGGGCTGAATTTCTATCTTAGCATCGTTTTGGCTCTTAAAGAAGAAAATTGAAAATATTCTCCCCAAATTAATTCTGTGGACGGAAGTCAAACTGGGTGATGATGTCAACTTAATTTTTCAATACAGCAATCTTAAAGTTCAGCTGTGGAAAAATCCCAATGTTTTCAGCCACACATGTATCTTAAATAATATGCTAGACACATATTTTCCCAATTTCAACATTTAAATCTAAATGCTTATGACCAAAAACCTTTCCTCAATTTGACAGAATTACACATCACATTCTGCCGTTTGACCGCGAAAATAAACGATGATCTGAAATACATAATTTAGATCTATCCGATCCTATAAACCAAATCAATATACGAAACATAAAACAAGTATTAATCTAGAAAAACGGAGAATAATCAAAATAATTATTCATATTTTATTTATTATAGAAATTGTATTTGATTCATGTCATCAAATTCACTATCGTTACCATTGTAATATAAAAGTTTTGTGCTTTGCTCAACACGAGATGTCAAAAAATATTTTTATCCGGCATAAATAGAAATTCTGACAAATGAAAAAAAACAATTTGATATTCAAGTGTAACAATTTATTCTTTCAGTTTAATTTGTTCTTTAAGAGCGAAATTCAAATTTAATCTTAAAGTAGGAATTTTTGACATCCTTCACACGCACACATGCATGCACGCACACACACACACGTACACACACACACGTACACACACAAACTTGGAAACTCTAGCATGTAGAAATAATAATTTTTAAGATGTTCTATAGCTATATAGAAATGTAGAAGGTCTGCAGACTAGCATGTACACTGTACATTGTACAGACTAAATTACAAGTACCTGTCCCATATCTAGTGCCATTGAGTTGCATATTCTACTTACACAGTAGTGCTGTTTACTGCGTCCGCACCTCCCTAGAAAGCAAAGGCCTCACCTTGGAAGAAATTCAAGCCGTGACGTCACACAACTTGGATCTGTGGTCAACGAGGTAGACCACCAACTACGAACCTCTCACTATGAATTCATAATTACTACTTTTTATGCGTGTGTGCCAAATAATTCCAAAATGAATATTGCTGTATACATTGCTGCAATATTTTTCAGACGATCATTTTATTTCTGCTTTTGAATGTGAGCGCATGCAACTGATCCGAGAATTTAATTTCTATTGTGGGCGTGGAAGCAATCCTAGCATTGTTATTCTGCTCTCGCAAACGATGATATTGTGAATGCATTTTTAAATTATGTACGTTCACATTATAACCATGGTATGGTAGGTAGGTGCTTAAGTAACGTCGCACTGGAGCAATACAATGGGCTATTGGCGACAGTCCGGGATCCATCCCTAAGGAAAGATCCAAGGACAAAGCCTCGTCATTTGAGCCCCATAAATAATGTAAGAGGATATATTTTCCGTTCATTTGTAAAATTCGACGCGAAATTTTTAATTTACTGAAAGTCATAGAAACAGTTTGAAAAAGGAGTTTTGAAATCCAAGTTAGAACTGTACAAAATTCATTAGAAATGTGCTTTATTACTACAAAAATTTAGTTGCTACTGTGAAAACAAACAAAAATGAAGTAAACAAAATTTAATTTAAAATTCAATCCTTAACCAAAAAATGTAAACTTGAAACTAATACAAAATTAAATTATTTTACCACTTATTTCGTCACTCTCAATAGTTCGGAGCTAATTAAACTACACTCATGTCCAAATTTATCTTTGCATATCCAAAAATAATGATATTCCATGAAATATCCAATCGATGCAATCCATTTTTGCGGGGAATGTGTGAAAGACAAGCCTAATTAGCATTATCCAATCAAAAGTAATCAAACGGTTTCTGATATACAAATCAAGGCGTTTCGTCATCCAACGGTGAATCAAGCGCTTTGCGCAAAGTGAATATCTGAGTGAATTTCTGCAATACAGCGCGTTTGATTTCAGTGTGTACGGACTCAAAACGGTTTGTTATGGCTCCGAAGTATCATTTGGAGGAATCTGTGAAGTGGCGGATTATCGACCGTTTAGAAGCAGGGCAGACAATCATGGAAGCAGCGAGATGTGTGAATATTTCAAGACAGATAGTCTCTCTACGCTATGGAAACAAATTCAGAACTCTGGAACTGTTGTAAGGAGGCCTGGACAAGGTCGTAAACGAATAACAACTGCTTCTCAAGATCGATATCTGGCAATAACTGCCCGTCGTAACAGGAAGT
Source organism: Meta bourneti (assembly GCA_933210815.1). Classification (NCBI taxonomy): domain Eukaryota; kingdom Metazoa; phylum Arthropoda; class Arachnida; order Araneae; family Tetragnathidae; genus Meta; species Meta bourneti. Next base: position 75,762,280 of record OW119927.1, on the reverse strand, counting down.
CTACTGCTCGGCAGTTAAGTTCAGAGGTTGCAACCGCCACTGCAACTGTTGTATCACGGTAAACTGTAAACAGAAGGCTTAATGAAAAAGGCCTTTATGCCAGAAAGCCAAGGGTATGTGTTTCACTGTCTTCACAACAAAAGAGGGATCGCTTTAATTGGTGCAAAGAACATCAGAACTGGAGTGAACACCAATGGAACCATGTTCTCTTTACTTATGAGTCGAGGTTTAGTTTAACATCTGATTCTAAACGTGTTTACATCTGGAGGGAGTCAGGAACGCGAAATCTTCCTTCGAACATTATGGAACGTGACCGTTTCGGTAGTGCAAGTGTGATGGTATGGGGAGGAATAATGATCGATGGACGTACGCCCCTACACGTTTTCAACAGAGGATCTGAGACCGGCCAGAGATATCGGGATGAGATCTTAGAACCTTATGTAAGACTTTTCAGAGGTACATATGGATCTGACTTTTTATTTATGGACGATAATGCTCGTCCACATAGAGCAAACCTCGTTGACGAATTCCTTGAAAGTGAAGCCATTGAGCGAATACCGTGTCCAGCAAAACCTCCTGACCTGAACCCGATAAAGAACTTATGGGACTACCTTGGAAAAGCAGTTGCAAGGGGATATCCTCCTATATATATTAATACCCCGAAGACCGCATTGCTGGAGGAGTGGAACTTAATTCCCCAAACTGTGGTTAACAACATCATTGCCAGTATTAAAACACGTTGTGATATGTGTGTACACGTCAGGGGAGATCACATTCCATATTAAATTCATAAACCTTGATTTTTTTCTGAGTTATTCTTTTTTTTTTCTGAACTCTCCTTGTCCCACATATTGCCATTTTTATTGTTTCATGCTTCAGTTTATATCATATACAGTACTCTCAAATTTTTTCCTTTGTATTTATGTGTCATGATGTTATGTATCATTTCACACAAATTCATAGAATTATAGTTCACAGTTTCTGAGAAATCCGTGATTTTATGCATGTAAAGATAATTTTGGACATGAGTGTATATGAAAAGTGAAATTGAGCTACTTTTTATATAAAGATAAATGTAGGTGGCGCTACAAAATTTATTATAAATGTGCTTTGTTGCTATAAAAATTTAGTTACTACTGTAAAAACACACAAAAATGAAGTCGAAAAAATTAAACTTAAAATTCAATCCTTAACCAAAAAACGTAACTTGAAACTTTAATAACACTTTTATTACACTTTATCACTTATTTCGTCACACTTAATAGCATAGAGGCAATTAAACTATATGAAAACTGATACTTTTTCTGTAAAGCTAAATATAGGTGGCGCTAGTGTTTTCGTGGTAGAAAAGGCAAACTGATATAATTTCGTATGAATAAAACTGATTTAACTCTACAGGATGAGATGGATAGAACCATCATCACCCAAACCTGTTAAAATTGTTTGAACCTTTTCTTTTTCTAAAATAATTTACATAGAAATGTATGACCGAATGTATATCTCACTTTCCCGATGTACAAGAGGGTGCACTAGAGTTCCGAAATCATAGTAAGAAAATACATGAGCATTTTTGTTATCCCGAATTTTTCACTTTGACAATAGTAGTACATTTACATTTTCACAGTAAGCAAGGCATGATAAATCGGGTGATCATGTCTGACATCTGTGTAAAAGAAGTTCTGTATCAACGTCCCTTTTATGCGAAAACTAACGTGCAAATTCCATATTCAACCTGCAATTATTAGAACCATTTCAGATGAAATAGGTATAAATGCTAGTATGGGTGTATACATTTAATATACCTATCCTCACATTGGCGTGGTGTGGAATTTTGGAGTGGGGTGCCAACTTAGGCGTTGACCTCATCGTCTGACCATGGTTCAAAATCACGAGTTGTCCTAAGATCTATTCCTTTGGGATTGATGCTGGACGATCACAAATTGCTTGTTGTGTTGCTCCTGTGTGTGCGACGTTAATTCAACTACCTATCTACTTAAAAGGCCGATGGCTCAAACTAGACAACTGATCTTTCCCTTCAGGTTTGATCCCGGACCGTCGCCAATAGCCCGTTGTATTGCTCCAGTGTGACGTTAATTAAAATACCTATCTACCGAACTAGCCAACTGCCGTATGAGTTGTCAAACAGACCCTTCTAGAAAATCCAGGTGACGCTTGTGCAAATACATCCTTGTGTGTATATGGTTTGATTTTGTGTTGTCTACCTTCTTTTAATGTATGTACATAAAGTTTTGAAGCATCCCATATTGTACCTGTCTATTTTTCCGGAAAGATTGCCTTCGGAAAAAAATATTTTTTGGCTTTTTCTTTATCTAGAAAATTTTCAAGTTACCCAAATTTTTAGGAATTTGGTGCCAAGTCATGGCAACCATGAAAGAAAAGCATCGGAATCGACGATTGCTGGGTTGTAAAATCCTATAGCACTAAGAAACAAACATTAATGTACCCGTTTGGTTTGTCAACAAGCATATGACAGTATAGTAGAGAGCAGGATTACTTTTTTGTTTTGGGAATTGCTTTCATAGAGCTCCTTTTGGCGCAAATATCGCTAATTTTAATCTTTATCATTAAAAAAAAATTCTGAACTTTTTTTAGTCATTTTCCTTTTCTGATAGCTATCTGACTATTTTTTCTTAAAATGAGAAGAAAGTAGTTTTCCTTTCTTGTCAGTAATCACATATTATTTCTACCTCATAACTTTTTGAGATATTTAATAACAATATTGTATTCTTAAAATTTCTGGACAGAAGTTACCTACTTTTAAAATGATTACTGAACAATTAAATTATTGACATGGAGGTCAAAAGGAGCTCCAAAGCATCGTAATATCGTCAACACACCTGATATTTATTAAAAAGAACTTCCTTCAGAAGTCATCCGTCATTCCAAAAACCCAAAGTACAATTGTTTAATCTCAAAAGATTTGAGGTAACATTGAGCATTGCGTTGCTTTTCGTGTCGTAAAAATCTTCCGGACTTCTCTAGAGGATGGCAGGCATTAAGTGATCAACAGAAACAAAGTTCGTTCGCTTTTTACCATACGGTCGAACAAAGTACAAGACTAGAAATGAAATAATGCCTCTGAGCTTTCAGGGCCTCGATACCCCGGTTGGAAGAGAAACGGACTAGCAATCGGACGGTTGCGAGTTAGAATCCAGCCAAAGACCGTCGTGTACAAAGGGGGATGGTGCTCGTTAAATCCGTCGTGGCCTCAAATGTCCTCACGTTGGCGTGGTATGGAAGTTTGGAGAGTGGGGTGCCAGCTCAAGTGTTGACCTCGTCATCTGACCGTGGTTCAAAATTACATGCTGCAGTCCTCGGATCTTTCCCTTTGGAATTGATCCCGGACCGTCACCAATAGCCCGTTGTCTTGCTCCAGTGTGACGCTAATTAAAATACCTATCTTCTGAGATTTCTGTTTCGATAAAATACTACGTATGTTTACTATGTATTAAGTTCGACTATTAATTATACATCTCTCGCTTAAATGTATGTAATATGTATTCAAAACATGACAGGTGCCTTGTGTCTTAAATTTGACATTAATAGATGTGCAGAGAGGAATTAATTATTTTTTAATCTAATTTCTAGTTTCTTGTTAGTTACATTTGTTTCATCAATATCTTCTCTTTAAAAGTTATTAATACATGACAGGTGTCAAGTGCCTAACCTTAATTTTGACACTTATGGTTATGATGAGAGGGTTGAATTTTTTCCAGTTCTAGTTTCTCTTGTTAGTTGAGTTTGCTTTCTCAATTCCTTTTACTTACGCCTACTGTTTTTAAACATCAACACCATTTGAGATTAAAAGAAAAATAATGGTGTTAGTTTCTCGTTAAAAGGTTAAAGAATCCTTGGCCTACATCGCTTATTTCAAACTTATTGCTACTCTAGTCATTTATTCATCGTAATTTTTTTAATACATTGCACATTTTTTGAAAATTTATTCAAATATTGTTTTCTAAGATATCTATATGTTAAGGGTGCGTCAGCTATTTGAGAACGTTTCGAAGGCCATAAGTGGCCCAAACTTTAATTTAATACCTTTTTCCTACCAATATGAAAGATTGAAATCTAACGCAGGAAATGAAAAGGCATTCCTTTCTCATCGCCTTAGTCGCCAACCCCGGATAATCAGAGATTGCAATCTTCTTAAATGTCACCAGGTCCTTCGTGTTTAAAATCGGAAAATAGCTCCTGGTCTCTGGTGGGAATGTGTCTTCGTAGCAAAACAAATGAACAAATTATAAAACAAACAACTTAACGGTTGGACATTCTCAGGGCAGTCGAGTTTGTCCAGGGTTTGAGGTCCAGAGTTTGTCCAGGTCCAACGACAAGATTCGGACATTGCAATTTTCTTATATGTCACCAGGTCCTTCGGGTTTAATATCGGAAAATAGCTACTGGTCTCTGGTGGGAATGTATCTTCGGTAGCCAAAACAAACGAACAAATTATAAAACAAACAACTTAATGGTTGGACATTCCCAGGGAAATCGAGTTTGTCCAGGGTCTCATCAACGACAAGATTCAGAGGCTGCAATTTTCTTATATGTCACCAGGTCCTTCGTGTTTAAAATCGGAAAATAGCTTCTGGTCTCTGGTGGGAATGTGTCTTCGGTAGCCAAAACAAACGAACAAATTATAAAACAAACAACTTAATGGTTGGACATTCCCAGGGAAATCGAGTTTGTCCAGGGTCTCATCAACGACAAGATTCAGAGGCTGCAATTTTCTTATATGTCACCAGGTCCTTCGTGTTTAAAATCGGAAAATAGCTTCTGGTCTCTGGTGGGAATGTGTCTTCGGTAGCCAAAACAAACGAACAAATTATAAAACAAACAACTTAATGGTTGGACATTCCCAGGGAAATCGAGTTTGTCCAGGGTCTCATCAACGACAAGATTCAGAGGCTGCAATTTTCTTATATGTCACCAGGTCCTTCGTGTTTAAAATCGGAAAATAGCTTCTGGTCTCTGGTGGGAATGTGTCTTCGGTAGCCAAAACAAACGAACAAATTATAAAACAAACAACTTAATGGTTGGACATTCCCAGGGAAATCGAGTTTGTCCAGGGTCTCATCAACGACAAGATTCAGAGGCTGCAATTTTCTTATATGTCACCAGGTCCTTCGTGTTTAAAATCGGAAAATAGCTTCTGGTCTCTGGCAGGAATGTGTCTTCGATTCCCAAAACAAACAAACAAAAAATTTCTTAACGGTTGAACATTATCTGGGAAGTCGAGTTCGTCCAGGGCATCATCAACGACAAGCCCAGCAAGTTGATGAGAGTCATCGCCAATCATTGGGCCCATGGGTCAGAATCAATCCATGAGTCAGAATCAACAATCAGAAGTGTGGTGTACAAAGTATGACAATCCTATTTTACGAAAATAGGGTAGTACATGTCCTATAGAACCCGAGAGCATCTTGTGATCCGATCGAAGCGCTTTCATGTTGCTCCAAACAATTGGCCTCCTAGCTCGCATGATCTCAGGTGTTGCCTCGTCATCTGACCGAGGTTCAAAATTACGTGGTACTGTCCTCGAATCTTTCTCTTTGGGATTGATCCCGGACCGTCACCAATAACCCGCTGTGCTGTTCCAGTGTGACGTTAATTAAAATACCTACCTACTTACTTACCCAGCTCGCATGATTTAACCCATCTGGTGGTTGTTTAGGCGATGTGATTAGCAAAAGTGACCAGATCTTGATCTCGTCATCTTAAAAAATCGGCAATATTTTGATGACGAGATGTTTCGTCATCAGCAAAATTGGTCAGATCTTGATGGACGAGATATCTCGTCGAAACCACTTGGAGAGTTAAATCCCCTGGACTCCTACGTCTGGAGCTCAGTTATAAAGGAGACCAACAAGCATGCTCACAATACCAAGGACTCGAAGGCTGACATCGAGGGTATTATGGCCAAAGCAAATAAGGATGACATGATGTCGTTAACGTATGCAGTCGTTTCAGAAGTCGCAGCGAGGCAGTTATCAAGGCTAAAGGCGGTTTTATTGAACAGACTTTTGTAATGTGTATGTATAAACATGTGTACAAAATTCAATAAATGTATATTAGTTCTATTGAGTATTTTTACTTTCCTCGAAGTAAAATTTTGTTTCCAAATGGTTGATTGCACCTTGCATTCCACTAATGTATGTTGCACAGAAATCGACATTATTTTTATTTTGAAAAATGGGCTCAAGCGGATATAAACAATATAAAATCATCTGTTAGTTTACTAGTTTTGTCACTTAGTTTAAATATGCTTGATATGATCTACGGAGCTGCGCATAACATTGCTGAAACTACAGGAAGAGCTCAAAATTCGTCAGCAGTCTGATTTAACAGTAGGGTAAGTAGGTAGGTAGTTGATTAACGTCGCACTGGAGCAACACACGGGCTATTAGTGACGGTCCGGGATCAATCCCCATGGTCAATATCCCGAGGACAACACCACGTAATTTTGAACCACGGTCAGATGACCAGGTGAACACCTGAGCTGGCTACCCACTCTCCAAACTTCCACACCATGCCAACCTGAGGACATTTGAGGTCAGGACAGATTTAACGCGCACCGGCCCCGTATACACGATGGTATTTGGCTGGACAGAGTTTCGAAATCGCAACCCTCCTGCTGCTAATCCGCTACTCTGCTAACTGGGCTACCGCAGTCCTTTAACAGCAGGGATTCTTCAGCTGTCTGATAGCAGAATACAATAAAAAATCTGGAAGATAGAAATCAGCACAGAACAGAAAATGCGAGCGAACGAGAAAATTGGTTTAGACGTCAAAAAATACGGAATAGCCTTCAGCAAGTGAATGGGATATAATTGAAGCGGAAGTTCAGAAACTAATGTGGCGATATGACTGATGTGTGCACATTTTGCCATGCCAATTATTGAAAATAAGAATTAACACCATTAATAACACGAAATGCTAGTTTAATGTTTTCGACTATTTTTATTTCACTTGGAGGTACGAAATGTGAGCAGCAACTACACACGTCAATATACACTATATGGACACAAGTATTTGGACACTGCAGAAAAGCAGGTTGTTTTTCCTGGTTAGGACTCGGCCCATTGCTTTATATACCTGGTACCATGAACACTGACGTGTACCTCGACGTTCTGGATAATTCGGCCTTGCCTACTCTATGGCAATACTACGGCGATGATGGTTGTTTCTTCCAACAGGATCGAGCTCCATGTTATGTTGTAAAACGTGTGCTGGACTGGTTTCCTGAAAATGAGGTGAATTTGCTTGACTGGCCTGTTCAGAGCCCCGATCTCAATCCGATCGAGCACTTGTGGGACGAACTGGAGCGACTGGTACGACACCGCCACGCACACCCATCTTCACAGCAATATCTTCTTAGCCTTGCAAGAGGCATGGCGAGCTATTCCTGCCCAGACTTATAGAGAACTTATGGAAAGTATGCCTTGGTGTGTTGCATCTGTAATACAAGCAAAAGGAGGGCCTACCCGTTACTAAATAGAATAATAAAGCACTTTTTCTGAAAAACATGCAGTGTCCAAATACTTTTGTCCATATAGTGTATATATAAGAGAGTTTAAGCGCAAAAAAGCAAACCCAATTGAAAACAAGGGATTTACTTTCGGTCATCCGATGCTTCTCGTTTGATAGATAACGGAGTGACTTTAAAATGTGAGTGTGACGTCATTTCCAGATTACATACCAGAAACACGTTCAAGGGCAAAACACTACCTCTATCTTCATTCAGCTTCACAGGAAAAGTATCTTAAAAGCAAATTAAGAAACTTCAATCGTAGTTATGCTATTCGTGGGTCTGCTAGTTTGTGTAAAGTTTAAATATCGCCTATTGAATGTTTATAATAGCAGTTAAAAAATTGAATGTGCGTCGAGGACACAAACCGTAGTTTTAACGTGAACACGTGTAACGTAGTTAACGCTGGCCTCATGTTGGATTGTGGAATGAATGAAGCAGACAGGAAGTTTGAACATTTTTTTATTGTGTGAGTATTCAACAAGTAATTTACAGTATGAACGATTAAAGTGCAGTTTGATATAAATATTGAAGAATAATTTTATCGATTAAATGCTTGTGATTGTAGCTTAAATTGATAGCTTTCGAGTGACACTACTTACGATGTTCTCACACCACATAATCCAAAGTTAAACTGGCCCAAAGATCGCTCAGCACTGTAAAATTTCGACATATTACGGAGCCCCTTCCCAAGCTCAGTGCGCTTGCGCACTTGATCCGAAGACGGTCAGGTACGAACATCCTTTATCTACACGACGCTATTTTTTTCTGAATTTTTCTTCTAGATCTGAAATCATACGACAAAACAGTTGTAACGCTCTACTTTTCATGCATGCCTTCCAGTAGTTCCAATTTTAAAGACGTATTCACGTCAGAAAATTTCTATAAAGGCTACAGCATATATTTTCTCTGGTTTAAGGGATTCTTCCGTCTAAAGGGCTCGGGAACTTCTGCTATAGAGCATCAGTGAGATGACATGAAGCGGAGTTCTGAGGGATGAGTTTGCCACCGATTAATTTACAGAAGTTGAGGTAATCTTGCACAATTAATATTGGACACTATTCTTATTATTGAAGGTAAATTATTTCTCCCCAATACATCTAATTCTAAATGTGGACTTAAGTTACAAAGAGCAAGAAATGAGAATTAACAAACTTATTTACAAACTATGTTGTACCAAAAGGAGCGAATGAGCTATTTCGTTAAACCTAATTCTAATCTACACGCTCAAAACCATACTCCTTGTCGCCTTGGTGATCGTCTTGGCAACTGCCACATTCAAGATTGAAGATTATTGTGTACTGTGAGACTTATGGCTCCAAGAGGTTGTCGACCCTCGCCTCTAATGTTAATGTCGCGTTTGGAATTTTAGATGATGTGCAATGACCACATAGCACTGGCACCACACAGCGGCGTGAACACTTATTAAATTATTCTTTAGAAAGTTTATAATATTTTGAGGTCGATGCCATATCGACATAACGTTGTTTTTAATGGCAAAAATATACCCACGAAGATACAGACAGAGCGTCTTATGAAGTGGCACACAAAGCATTATTGTTGTTTCGAATAATTTCATTCTCTAATATGTTAATAATAAATTGGAACATAGTTATTTTTAAACCGTCATTTGGTGTAACTTAGTCTATCAGGGTAACTCTGGCTAACTACCAAGTATTATTTTGTCACTAATTTACACTAGGTCGTTGAGTTTATTGACAAATCGTCAAATCGTCGATGAAACAGACCGATAGAGAGCAATGTTAGAATAATCGCATCTATTTTTATTCCTCTTATGCAAATCATACTCATGTAGTCAATAGATATTTAATCCAATTAAAATTTAAAAAATAACCACAAATATAAATATGCAATGGTAAATTTTGAGCTTATCTTCCAACAATGCGATCGATTTTAATGAGATAATTGTCGAAGAATTAAAATAATTGTGAGTCGTATCTGAATAATTTAAATTATGAAATCTAACAGGAGATATTGAAATAAATTTGTCGAAAAATCATACAGAGAAACAGGTCTATATGGAGCTATGATAGAATAACAACTGCATCTGTTGTTATTCCTATTACGCAAAACATTGCCTCTTCCAGTCAATTGATATTTAATTCATCTACATTACAAATTAATTGCAAATACATTCTGGTAAGTTTTGAATTATCTTCCAGCATGTTTTTCTACAGTACAGGATACGACAGGCTTCAATGATATTTAAAATTAAAGAACTCTAAGCTATTTGATTCGTATCCGAGTAAATGATGTTACGATAGATTGATTGCTTCAAAACTTACACAGCAATTTTACTAAGATGTGAACTGTAAAATTATACTTAGACCGTGATAAAACATTTCTAAACAGAATTTTATGGGTGAAGACCTGTCACATTATATTAATGTATTTTGCACATAACTAAAAATTACTACTTTCATTTTTTTAATGGGAGGTGGTATATAGTATGTCTCATCAGTCATCTAAATCACTCTTTGCACTCAGAATATCAAATGAGAGCATATTTATATACCTTGTAGTTCTTTTAGGTTACAAGATGATGAGCATCAATACTGATTGCTAATTACAGGTTTTATTTACATATTAAACAGGTAAGCAGTTGAATTAACGTCGCACTGGGGCAACACATCGGGCTATTGGCGACTGTCCGGGATCAATCCGGAAAGAAAGATCTTTGGATAAAACCTCGTAATTTTGAACCACGGTTAGATAATTTGGTCAATCTGTGTGAGCTGGAAACCTCACTCTTTACCAAACTTCCACACCACGCACGTGAGGACATTTCAGGTCACGACAGATTTAACACGCACCAGATCCCACTTTCACGACGGTCTTTGGTTGCATTAAGTTCCGAACTCACAACCATGCAATCTAAACCTTACCCTGCCTATTCAGCTCTTATTCCTTAGTATAAAATCTATTTTCACCTTTCATTTCTTCATTCTCCCACCTTGTTTCAATTCTCGTTTGAATATTAATATGTTGTTGGCAAGTGCCGAGAATTTTGCAATTACGCCATTAGCTCAAGAACTCTCCAGTATTTCTTCACGAGTACACTGCAATCCCTAAGTGCTCTGCATCCGTCCAAAATGACCAACGTTGAAAACTTGCCAAGAGTCACATAAAATACATAGAATCAATTAAATTAAACGATGTAGAGGGCAGTAATGCTCAGTCAAAAGCCTAAAATGAGCAACCGAAGTAGATCTAGGGGCGTCAGGGATGAGATTCCTCTTTGAAGAACTCTCCAGATCTTACCCTCCAGTAGCTCGGAAACAATCAAGTTTCTTTTTAGAGTTCATCCTTTTATTCATAAGTAATTTCTGACTGGAAGGGCAAGGGTCTACAAGGCTTAAAGGCTTAAAATTCACAGCTGTACCCCAGGAAGTCTGCCTTTTCACTACCAGGAATTCCGCAATGGGAGGGTATCCATTGCAAAGTCACCGCATTGCCGAGCCCTTTTAGGACTTTTCTGCTGTCTAAAGTGCAGACAGTCGGGTGGTTGGCTTGTTGGGGTCTTATGGATCAAGGGCCATATTTGGCCATGCTGCTCAAGACGTACAATATCAAGTAATAGACATACACACGCAGTGAAATTTTACTGACACAGAAGAGAGAAGTACACCCAGGGAGGAATGCACCTGACAGAAATAGAACCTGCGAACCAACAACTCGAAGGTTGCTGCGCATTGGGCATACCCACTGAGCCACGGTGGTCCCAGAGACAGTCGGGAGATTTGTTATTAGTTAAAGATTGGGGGCAGATTTTGAATCGAACAGGATCAGACCTTTTTGGAATCAATTTCTTCGGATGTTTAATTGTTTTAAAGCCACAAGGGTAGCTTCTATTTCTCCATCAAAGTGGCTGAGATTTTGAATATTAATATCTCATCGATAATTCTAATTTCTCCACTGCCAAATATGACCAAATCACTTTGTCAAACCCATACCACAATACTTTCCCAAGCACTTTCGATAACCCGCACAGCTTCGAAGACAGATATGCAGTAGGAATGACTCTGGTGTGCCTTTACGGAAGGTGAAATGGTTTGAATTGTATTAATTTCATTTAAAAGGTTTTGAACTTTTGACAAGTGTGTTCACAAATAATTTTAAGTAATGCTTCACATTTTTAGTACCCGTATAAAAATTTTGTGTATTGTTTTTATGTGAATACATTTTTAAAATCGGAACAGTATTAATGGGTTTGTATTAAAAGCCAAGCGTTACAAAACAGCGTTACAGCTGGTTTTGTCGTATTATTTCAGAACTAAAGGAAATATACAGAAGAAAAATACAGCATCGTGTAAGCAAATTATGTCCTTACCTGACATAACTTTCAGGTGCACTGACCGTGGGAAGGGGGTCCGTAATATGTCGAAATTCTACGGTGCTGGACGAGTTTTGGGCTAGTGTAACTTTGAAATGCGTAGAGTGGTGATTGCTCAATTGGTGTCATTAGAAAGCTACCAAACTACGTTGCCTTTAAACCATATGCCATTTCGCCCCTAATTATGGTAGAAACAAGCTGAAAATTGCTGTGTATGCAACAAATAGTATTCTAAGCAGGTACCTAAAGCGATTTTAAAAACAAACTAAAACTTTTGAAGTTAGAGCCATTTGAGTGTCGGAAGAAAGTGATTTTCCATGTTAAATGTATCAAAAACATGAAAAAAACGCACTCTTTTCCGGATTTCTCCCGTTTAAAGTCCCGGATTGGTCTGGAAATTTGTGTGAATAATCTCTGCCATATAATAAACCTATGTACCAAGCGATTTTAAAATCCGCCGACAACTTTTCCGGTTACAGCGAACGAAGATTGCAAAATTGCGAAAATCGTCTCCATTCCGGCTGAAACGCTCGTTTTTCACGTTTTCACTTAATCAACTTCAGTATTAATATCAAACTGCACTTTAAACATTCAAACTGTAAATTAATTGGTGAATTGTCACACACAATAAACAATCGTTCAAACGTCCTATGACTGCTTTATTCATTCCCCAATACAACGTCAGGCCTGAGTATTCACGTCAAAACTACAGTTTGTGTTCTCGACAAAATCTATTAGTTTCTTTTGTTTATGTATCATAAATAAATTGTTTCAAAACGATTTGTTAAAAAGGCACTTTGGATCAAAAGGATCGCTAATTATTATTTTTTTGTAAATCAATCAATATTATATCTATTTTTGTCAGATCAGCAAAAAATGAAAAATATATTTCGGTGGGGTGCAGAATTCAATTAATTAGCTCATATAAGTCTTGAGGTCAAAAAGATTGAAAATCGCTGTTGTACACAGATCGTGTTCAAAATAGATTATTTTCTGTCCATACTCATGTGAGGACTCCAAAACGAGCATTTTTTTTAACCCTCCTGGCCGTTGCCTCGACGACGTATCTTGCCATTAGCAAAACTGACCAGATCTTGATGGTCAAGATATATCGTCATTAGAAGGAAACTATCCAGATTTTGATCTCGTCATCATAAAAAATCAGCAATATCTGGATGATGAGATATCTCGTTATTAGAAGAAAACTGATCAAATATTGATCTGCTCATAATAAAAAATCAGCAATATCTTGAATACGAGATATCTCGTCATTAGCAAAATTGGTCAAATCTTGATGAACGAGATAGCTTGTCTAAACTACTTGAAGGTTCAACGCAAAGTAGACCCATCATTTCAAAGCTCGACCCAAGACTATAAAATTGTTTTCTTTAATAAAAGGATATATTAAAACTTATGCATGGTATTACGCCTTTAAGCATGATACGTAAATGAAAATTCTGATGAGTAACATGTTGTGTGCCCTCACAGCACACAAACATTGTATCTAAAAATAAGCCACTCGAACTCAGAGACGAGACCTTGTTGTGCTAAGAGAAAGGGTACCTTTTCAAGAAGACAAGATCAAGTAGTACCCATCACAGCTACCGCGTTACGCGTTATCTGTTTTTTGATGTTTTATTTTCCCTTTTCAGCTTTTCAGGAAGGGGGCAAGAGCTCTCACCCCCTCTAGTTTCCACCGTGCGCATTAGGATAGGTGGAGTCAAGAAAGGTTGAGGCAAAAAAATAATCGCTTTTTTTTCTTGTCAGATCCCGAGAATGAATGGTATTCAAATATTAATAAATACTTGTCATCTCTGAATCTTCCATTCGAAAGGCGTTATCTGCTTACTGCTGGTGCGCAGGCAAAACAGCGAGCTCGTAGTCCATCTCTGCGCTATTACCAGTTTAGTTTTCTTAATTCTTTTTCTGTTCTTCGTTTGCCAAGTACGTGCTTGAAATAGTAGAGGGTAATTCGGGCTGGGGCTCTGCGTATTCCGCGTTTTTTTGGGAATTGCTTCGGATGCGCGTCTTATCCATACTATTTCACTTCAGTTCAGAGATTTGAAGATATAGCTGCCTCGCCAAATGAATGTATTTTTTCGTTGTTGTTGTCAGGGCTCTCAACCCAAGTTTTTTTAAATTGCACGTTAGTCGAAATTAATGTCTTGGAAATTCTCAAGCCTGTCTGCAAGTGGTACTTTGGATTCGCACTTGTTTAATTAAATAAATGCAGTGCAGCACAATATAATGGGGAAAAGAAATGTATAATATCTTTTATAAATATAATGTCTGTGTATTTATCAGTCATTTGTGTACTTCGTTTATGCCATTTCCTATTATACAACTCATCACAATTTCTGCTCCATGTACGTTAGCGAGATTTCTGTCACATACTTTGCTATGCATTGGAAAATAATGAAATTGGCAAATATCAATTTCTCCATATTTTGTTCTTAGAATATCGTTATAAGTGAAGAATTATATTAGCGATCTAAACATTTTGCAAATTTCAGATTTATGAAATCCTTTCCTTGTATTTAAATTTTGCATCTGTAATTTAATTTTCATTGTTGTTTGCAAGTCACATTTATTTACAAGCTTTTGGACAATGAACATTAAATTGAATTTCGGAATCTCTATATCAAAGAATTATTATAAACTAATCGCCCATAGAGCAAGACAATTACCAAGTGAAATGACAATCAGTGATTTTTCATAGAAATTGAACTCAAAATCCAATTCAATATTTTATTTATTGAATAACCCTACAAACATATTACTTCCAAGTTACATTCAAATCTACAAATACTAGTCCCCTTTTAAAGTTTTTATTGGAGAAACATTTTCAAAAGAATTCTTAATCCAACAAAATTCCGTCAAATCATAAAATACATTTGAAATAAGACCTTAGCAAGACAAATGATTAACAAAATATATTTTTATAATGGAGGGAACTGTAGCAATTCAATCTCAGTATCTTGAAATTTATTTATGTTTAACGGAGATTCTAATAACTGGGCTCTCGGGGGATTCTGCAATACTCTTAAAGATAAAAATTCCATTATTTTGACTTTAAACTGACACACATGAAGGTGGAAGTTGCCAAATTTAGGTTCAGTTCTGTTCACGAATTGTAAATCTATGCATCCCAGCAAGTCAATTTCAGAATTAGCTACAAAATATCAATTATGATTAGTAATTCCTTGAAACATATTTACACCATTAATCCTCCAAGTGGCTTCTACGAGATATCTCGTCATCAAGATACTATCGAAGTCTTGATGATGACAAGATTAATATCGTTAGTTTTCTTCTAATGATAAGATATCTAGTTCAAGATATGTTCAGTTTTGATAGTGATTGCTTTTTTGATGCGATAGCTCGTCGAGACAACCACCAGGAGGTTTAAGTTTTCTAAAAATTCTATTAAATTTAAACCAATGATAATAAAAATAGTAACATCGAAGTTTAACAAATGCCACAAAAAAAGCTGTTTCCTAAAGGATGTAGTTCAGTAGTATCCAATTTACACTTTAAATTAACATATTTTAAATTGTAAGAAATTGCAGAGTTGACTAAAATAAGGTTACAGTTGAGTAATATCAGAAAATTAAACATTTACGTTTTTCATTTGGTATTTAAGGCTCTTATTAAATACCAAATATTTAACTAGTGATATCAAACTTTTTGAATTAAAATTCCTTCGTATCCTTAATCAGATCTTCGGATAGCTTTCACTCATCGACCTTCTATTAAATAGACAGACCATATGGGCAGAGTTGCTATTCCTAAGATCTCAGAAGGATAAATAATGGGCTTACGAATCGACTTAACCGATTGGTTATCAAACCGCAGACTAGCGTTTTTAATCAAGCAGGATAATAGCTTTAACCAATCATTAATGTGTCCCACATTAAGATTAATGCTTTCCACACAGCCACGTGACAGATCTTCAATCCGAGCGACCGGAAGAGATAGCAGAAGCTGCGTGCACATACTCCGTCTATTCCACTAGAAGGTTGATGCTTTCACTAACTGCTTTTTAACTTTATTTAAATTGATACGATTACCATTGTATTTAAATCTAATTGCTGATTGTATTCTTAAAGAATATGTCTATTCTTCAGGAAATCCAATAAAATACTTTAAAGGCGAGAATATAAGCCACGGGTCTCCTTTTTTAGAACCACCAGCATCCACCTCAGATATACATGTCAACCAATTTTACAAATTAATAATCCTACTGGTTGGATTCTTGTCAAGTTCGATTCCTTCTATGGGTGTATTTCTCTATTCTGTGTCAGTAACTTTCCTGTGTGTGTATATCCATCACGTGGAATTGTCTGTCTTGTGTCTGGAACAGCATGACCAAATATGGCTCTTGCGCCATAAAAGCCGAAACAACCTCAATAATCCTACTGATTTTCATTCTTGGGAAAAAAAAAGATATTTTCAACTGGCGTGCCGCGGTACACTGACATGTAGCAATAATGGCACCGGTTGGTGAAGCGTTTTAAATTGTGTTTATTTCATTTCAACTGTTTAATTTCAAACTTTTGACAAGTGTGTTCACAAATAATTTCAAGTACCCATATTTTTAACCCTCCAAATCCTTGACGAGATATCTCCATCAAGATATTTCCAATATCTTTTATCTGACTAGATCAAGATCTGGTCAATTTTGTCTAATGACGAGGTATCCCGCCCATCAATATCTCGTCAATTTTGCTAATGAAGAGAGATACCTCATTGAGATAACCACCAGGAGGGGTAATTACCCGAATAAATATTTTTGAGCATTATTTTTTATATTAAAAAATGATAAATAAATTGTTTTAAAAAGATTTTTAAGAAGCTTCTTTGTATCAAAAGGGTAGTTAATAACTATTATTCTTTTGTAAATAAATCAAGATTGAACCAATCTTTTAGTCATATAGGCAAAATAAATAATATATTTTGGTGTGTCTCAGATTTTTAGTAGTTAGTTTATATGGGAGTGCCTCGGATGAAAAAGAATGAAAATCACTGATATAGTGTCGGCCTATAGCAGAAACTCATTAACTGATATCTTCAGATACTCTAAATTCATATTTTCATGATGACGAGAAATACATTTTCACATTATAATCCGTTCAAAAGATATATTAATATTGTCAAAATGATTGTATTATATATTTTTTTACCTAAAAGCTAATAGTTATTCTTTAACCTTTCAAGTGTTTTTGACGACATATGTCGTCCATCAAGATCTGATCAATTTTGCCAATGACGAGAAAACTTGTCATCAGGATATTGCCGTTTTTTATGATGACGAGATCAATATCTGGTTAGTTTTGACGATATATCTCGTCCATAAAGATTTGGTCAAATTTTCTTGAGATGCCTCATCGAGAGAGAGACAATCAGCAGGAAGATTGATAGCTGTACAAAAAAAATCCTTTTGTCCGTTAAAGAGTTTCTACTCTTTAACAGACAAATGGAATAGTCGATGGTCATATCAAAATAGAATCAGATCATAAATGAGTCTGAATATTTTCTTGAGTCTTCCCCATCATCACCTCTTCAAGGACTCCAACCGTTACAATCCTGGAAAACTAGAGGACAAGACATAAAGATCGCATCAGTTGAAAAACGTCAAAAAAAAACACTGGAAGCTCTTTCGCTACCACAACCTCTTCAATTCATTTTCCGATCATAAATAAAGTCGAAGTTACTTCGTGTGGGCCGACTGTTATCGAAAACCGTCGTTGTGAACACCCAATATATTAGGACCGCTTGCGGTGCGCAACAGGTAGATGACGTTCCTGACTTCCCCCGTCTTCAATTTTTATTCCTTTTCCTTTCCTTCAGTGGCAGTGGTCTCGTCCTTGCGTTGGTATGGAATTTTTGCGGTTGCCACGGCGGAAGCGACTTTCTAATTCCTCTAAGGGTTCTTTCGGAATTAATTGTGGGCTGCTTCACTGATATAGATTAACGATAGAAAATTGTCGTCGTGACAGGGGTAGGCTCCTAACGGAGGCTAGGGCCGTACTGTGTGTAGTGTCATTGCTTTTTTAATGGTGATCAGGTTATTTCCGAGAAGAGTTATGTGATCATGAAGATTGGAGTGATAAGATTTAAATTACGTAAGACTCCTTTGATGAGCTGTAACCTTTTACAGAAGTAATGGTATCAAGCACTGGCATTCATTTAATTTCGCGCGTATACCATGTACGGAGCTGTGTGGACAGCTGAATTAAAATTTTGCTTCAACGATAGGAAATTACCATTATGAAGGAGGTAGTCATCAGACGAATATTAGAGATGTACTGTGTCATCAATTTTTAAATAGTGCTCAGGTTATTCGTAATGCGTTACGTGATCGTGAAATTGGAGTGATAAGATTTAAATTACGCACGAGTTTCGACGGGGTTCTTAAGCCGAAGCCTTTCACGGACGTAATGATATTAAGCACTGGCATTTATTTTGTGCATAATACACAGTTCAATGAAATTTTGCATGCATGATTTAGAGTCAGTGGTAGAGAATTGTAGTTATAACAAGTGTCTGCTCCAGACGCCGTATTGTGTACTGTCATTATTTTCCTAATGGTGCTCAGGTTATTCGTAATAAATTATGTTATCGTGAAGATTAGTGATAAGATTTAAATAAGGCAAGAGTTTTGACGAGATTTTTTAGCTGTAGCCTCTTACGGATATAATGATACTAAGCAGTCATTTCTTTAATATAGTGCATTGTTCACAGCTAAATGAAAAATTTTGCATGCATTATTTTCCATCAATGGCAGAAAATAGTAGTTATGACAAGTGTTGGCTCCAGACGAATGTTACTAACGTATTTATGTATCTCCCATCTTTTAACAAAAACAGTATTTTAAGCTACGTCTTTTTCATCCAACCAAAATTCTCAATTCAACGTATTTTTTATGAAATACTTTTATACATATTAGATATGCTTGATTTAAAGAAAAATTGCATTCATGTTTACCTACTTTTTATCACCCTTTTAGAGGTGGTATGGTTGTTATTCTTTTTCGTCTCTTTCAAGTAAAATTCTTGCGTTTGGTGCAGCTTATCCATGTTTGGATCTTGCGCCATAAGACCTAAATAGAACAACAAACAAAAACTACACACATAACAACAAACATAACAACAAAACCAACCAACCAACCAACTAAACTGATGTTAGTCGTACTGTGCAATATGATTGTTCTTTTTAAACGGGCTTTGGATATTCCGAATGACAACGAAGGTTGGAGTGATAAGATTGGTATAATGACCATCACTGGATATTGGAAAGTTATTGACGGGATTCTTAAGCTGAGACCTTTTACCAACATAATGGGTATCAAGCATGGTATTTATTTAATTTCTTAAATAATTTATTAGTTGAATGAAAACTTTGCATGGATATCTGGTTTTCAAGAAGTAGTTTTTTTTCGATCCGAGTTCCGTTGAGCAATGTCCAAATATATTTTTGTTAATCAGAACAAGAGTTCATGGCGAAACATGCAAACACAGTTTAGGTGAATTTCGTAAGAAGCTTTTAAATAAAAACAAATTTCTAATACCACTTTGATAAAAAAAATCTAAATTGATCTCAAAATTGTTTTTCGGACAATAGTATAAATGGGATTACGTTCTTTCAAAATTACATATATTTCACTGAAAAGTACAAAACAAAGCTATTTGTGGTTGAATATTAATAATTTTGCCTATTTCAGATAAAAACTAATGTTGGAATTTCGCAAATTGATTTATCACATTTAGTATACATGTGAATTCAGAGCTAATAGTACAAATATGACCTTATAAACAAATAGTTCTATATGACCTATTCCCCTATCTGACCAAATATTACCTTTACTTTGCCCCATTAAAGTGAAATACCAAAATAAAGTTTTGCATTCTTAAATCGATTTTTCAGAATTTAGAGCATTCAGTTAAAGCTTAGAATTATTGCAAAATATTTAAATATCAGTAGTTTTCAGTGCAGTAACATATTTACAATATACTTTTATTGAGAGCTTTGATATTTTGCCCTTTATGTTTTTTCCGACTTGAATGCACTTAGCATTCATACACATTCTGTAGGACATTTCAAATGAATTTATATTTGAGCCTAATTCTACAAACGTTAATTAGTACGTAATCAATAGAATACAGTTTTAAACTGTGCATTGTTTCTCATATGTAATATATTTTTAACGCAACTCGAGGTTATTAAACGAAATTATCTTCCAACTGATAATTTTAAATCTATCTACAAAAATATGGAACATCTGGAGCCACATATGCGAATCTTAATTATTATTTTTTGGAAACAATACATAGCATGACGACTTTCTAAAATGTAATTTCCCGCAGTTACACCCGATAATGACAAGTTTCATACATCAGAGAACTCTCAACTGAACCAGGTCATTCCGTACACCAGTACTTCCCGAAAAACGATTTTATTAGATTCTCGTTTGCCAAAAGATAACCACTATTCTTACGCAAACGATTACCAGAGGTTGCCGGGGAGCAGCATTTAACGGAACGTCCCCAAACTGCAGGTAAGTACCACTCCACAAACTTTATAATACCAGAGGTCTCCCTCTGTTTCTCCACCGTGTTCCTTGTCATCCATTACCAAACCCTCCCACCCCTCCCTCCTAAGGTTACAATTGCGGATAGAGAAAAGAACAACTCGACCCTCTCATCAACCCCCCATTTACCAGAAGCGTCGGGAGACACAAGTACACCCCATAAAACACGACCACACAATCCACGACGATAATAGTGGTTCTTCAGGACCATCGTTTCCCCATAGGATCCCATGACATAATGTCGCATCCCATTTGCGTCTTATCATCCCCGCACTGCTCCCGAGCCTCCAGGGATGGGCGTCTTCCCGATGCTCGATGTTCCAGTAATTACATTCTGTGCAACAGAAAGGCCCTTTATTAGAAATCCAGCATCCTTTCACTTTGTCCGCATTACCTGAGGGGTGCAGCGGAGAGGAGGGGGGCAAGGGAAGGTCAGGTTCAGAAAGAACAAGAAGACGGCTCCCACGGCTTCTTGAAACACTAATAGGTTCAGTCAAGAAATGGGCTCTTATCAGGAGGGGAAGCGCATGATTGGTTTATTTCAAGCACGGCAGTAACCCACGTTGCCGGTTTGGCACGATTTGGCGCAAGTTCGCTCGCGGAGGAAACTTCTTCACACGATCACTTTTACACGAAGTTTGATGAAGTGTAACGGGACCAGGAAAATAGAGTCAGCATGGTAGCAGGATTCCTTTCGGAGGCGGCCCAAAGCGAGAAAAATTCTTTTTGCCAACTGAAGATCTGGACGTCATTACAATATTAAAAAAAAATCACTAAACGCCTTTTTCCAATATATCTACAGGTTGAGTCTAAATTGTTTTTACAAAATAAGAGGGAGGATAGTACCCATCCAGACGAGCAATAATTACCATGGAACATAGGATCGCATTCCACTCTGAGAGGCAGAAAAGAGTAAAATTAGAATTTCAACATGAACTTACAACAGTGTTGGGAAAGCGAATGAACGATACCAAAATTTGCACAATCTGATTTATTGATCAGAGAAAAACTCACATTAAGTGCTCAAAGTGGCGGCCACGCGTGTCGTTGCACAGTTCACACCGGCGAAGGAATGACTGGCTCTCGAAGATTCCTGGTGTTGTGTTAATTTTGTCTGCGGCAACACCGATACTCGCTACGAGATCTTCAGCCGAGTCCACAGACGTCTGGTACACTAAAGATTTCATGTGGCCCCAGAAGGAAAAGTCCAGTAGGTTGAGGTCCGGTGAGCGAAGAGGCCAAGCTACAGGTCCGCCACGTCCGATCCATCGTGCGCTACCGACCAGGCCATCTTGCTTAGGAGATATGCTACTTAGGCAGGTACAAAACGACGTCAGAGGCGATGTTCTTGTTCATGCTCGACGCGTTTCGACTTTACTCTCTTCTGACTCTCAGAGTGGAATGAGACCCTACGTTCCATGGTAATTATTGCTCGTCTGGATGGGTACTATCCCCCCTCTTATTTTGTAAAAACAATTTAGACTCACCCTGTATATATAAAGCAGAAAATCTGTTTGTCTGAAGTTTGGTAAACATGGGGATCGCGATTCCAGGATACTCAAGCGATCTTTCTCTAGTTCTCTTCATCACTTCTTTTCACAATTACTTAACATTGTATGTCGTGTGTTTGGCGCAGCTTGGCCAAATATGGCCCTTGCGCCATAAAACACCAAACCAACCAACCAACTGTTTGTCCGAAGCAGTAAGATCTCTAGGACACCAAGCTCTAGCGTCATGAAATTTGCACGGCTTTGTCTCGAGGAAGAAGTTGAATTAACGTTGCACTGGAGCAACGCAACGTGCTATTGGAGACGGTCCGGGATCTATCCCGAAGGGAAAGCTCCGAGGACAAAACCTCGTAATTTTGAACCACTGTCAGATGACAAGGCCAACACCTGAGCCGGCATCCCAATTTCCAAACTTTCACAGTGTGAAGACATTTGAAGTCACGACAGATTCAACTTGCCCCCACCCACTTAAACGACGGTCTTTGGTTGATTTAAGTTTCGAACTCGCAATCCTCCGTTTGTCAACCCGCTACTCTTCCAATAAGGCTGCGTGACCCCAGCTTTGTCTGGAATTTTTAAGTCAAAGTAGCAATTTCATCTTGCTATGTTTTTCCCTTAAAGCCGTAGAGGTAAAATTTAATATAGAATATTTCGCAAGAAAGACCAATTTTAAATTAAATTCGAATCGCAAAGCATCAAAAGCTGTAACGAACAATCGGAAGAGGAATGAATACAAGCACGTGAAGAGGACAAAGCTCAAAAAGCTGTTCGACGAAATTGCTGAGGAAACAGGTGGGATTTTGTCTGAAGCAGCAAAAACTCTTGGATAAAGTCGGGTAGTAAAGCTAGTATTTTATAATTAGTTTCTCGATTAATTGAATAGTAATGGATGACGTAAGCAGAAAAAGTGACGTATCTCAATTGATACGAGTTCAGATACCATTTTAAAAGTGAATGTTATTTGCCAAATGTTTTAATAATGTAAAGTAAATAGTAAAATCTTGTTCCTCGAAATCCACTTTTTATTTTCCTGTCATGTTTAAAGCCTTGATATTATTTGTAAATGTGTAAACATATAAAATACTTGGGACAGTCTGAAAAGCAGATTAATAATCTTTATACTTTCACAATTTCTAGAAAATGAATAATTTAATAAACTATAACCATGAATTAATCAAATAACAGACTTATTTTAATGTCACAAACTTATTTTATATTTTTAAAAATATCAAAATAAGAAACCAACAATTTCTAGGGGAGCTCTTGGGCCTCCAGAGCTCTCTCCCCTCTGGCTTTTGTCGAGGGCAACAAATAGAGATCATTGACTGGACCCCCACAAGGGGGCCTACAATGCCATAGTACAGGGACTATAGGGAGCTTGAGAAATTTGGAAAGTTTCTGTAGTCTAATTTGCAATCTTTTTCTTAAGCTCTGAAAGTTATCCAATTGTTTTTTCAGTAAAAAACTGTATAAGTGTTCAAAGGAAAGAAGAGAATATAGCTCATGGGCTGCAACACAAAAACTCAGATTTTGATATAAAATGGATTTAAAGTTTTCATATGAAAATGCATAGCATACTATATAAAACTTCTATTATTTAGCTATGCAGTATTAAATTTGGATTTAGGACAGTCTGCTGCTCAAGAGAATGTATTTGTTTCATTTTTAGGCATGTATTTACCCTAAAAATGATACTTTTTGAGTTGTGCCACTATTGCAGCCCTGAGCGATACATAAATTTAAGATGTTACACATTTGGTTCTTGAAATAAATATTTTCCAACGAGCAACCTAGTACAAGGTACGTCCTTTAACATGGTATTTTGTCTGGAGTACTGATGTGGGGGGTAGCATATTGGAAAATTTCAACTCCAAATCTGTATTCTAAAAATACAGATGAAGCTTTTGAGATTCCGAAAATCGAAATCGATTGTTGGTATGAGAGGGAACAGAAATGAACTTTACGTAAATTTACAGTTTAGACACGTAGGAGTGTGAATAATTAATTTCCCTTACATTTTTTCGTTGAATTGTTTTAAAATTTGAAAAGTATCAATGCCGGTTTAACTTTGCACAGCAATATATAT
The DNA here is from genome assembly GCA_933210815.1 of Meta bourneti. Lineage (NCBI taxonomy): Eukaryota > Metazoa > Arthropoda > Arachnida > Araneae > Tetragnathidae > Meta > Meta bourneti. The sequence continues at coordinate 75,738,193 of OW119927.1, read as the reverse complement.
ATAACTCTACTCAGCTTTATACAATCATAATCAGCAGTATCTATATAATTCTATAATGTCACGCCTCTGTCCAACAATGTTTAATGATACACAATTTTACATGATTCTTTAATGCCACATGTTGAATTCTTTATCGGAACTTTAAGCTTCAAATGGTAGAAAAACATGCATAGATGTTTCCAACAATTAATTATCTGTGGAAGTTGAAACATATAATTCAACATAATAAAGTTACAGTGACTGTTCTGACAAACATTGTACAATGTTTAAGAATAGACAGAATACTTTCTTTAGAGTCTAGTAAAATTTCTTTTATGAGAATTTACTTCTTCTCTTATGGAAATTTACTTCTTTTATGAGAATTAAATGATGGACAGTAAATAAACCACCAAAAGACATCATTTTTGCATTTCCCGTACAAGAAAGGTTTGGTAGAATTACCAAATGCATGCGCAAAGTATGAGTGTGTGATATCTTGTAAAACCTATCATCGAGGACAACTATTATACTGCTAAAATCTTTTTATTTTTTTATAGTGTTTGAATTATGTTAAAAAGAAAAATAATAAATCACTTTTAGATATCATTTCAAAATTTAAGGGATTGTTTGAAATTTATCTTTAAGAGTCAATATACTTACAACCAGCAACAATACAACCTTATTAAGCATGAATTCGATCAATTGAGAATGAATTAATCTTAAAAAATGGTATCAGACAACAACATCAGTTTTCTACTATTTATCCCTATTAATCATGAATACTATTGAAATATTTTTATGCAATGTTGTAAACAATGTTGCTTACGAGCAATGTTAAGCAAATCTTAAAAACTATGGCTGCATATAAGAATTTTTTTTGAAAATTATGTACCAAAGCAGTAACAAAGTTATTTTTCACTTTATACTAGTAACTTCTCTCTCATATGTTCTTTATTTCATGATATACTCGTATTATTGCTTTTTGACTAGTGAATAATTAATTGTTTACAAAAGTAATAAAATGATCCCCAAATAAATTCAAACATTTAATAAAAAGTGGTTCCCATTGCTTAAAAAATTAACTACCATATAAAAAGAGAAATTAACAATCATGGAATAAAATTAGACTTGGAGAAATGTATTAAGAAAAAAAAAAGATCAATGCGTTGTTGAGAAAAAAAAAGATCAATGCGTTGCTAATAATGCTTATGCTGATACATTGAAAGTGATAGTGCAGTTTGATATTCTATATAATTTATAATAACAATTAGCGCTAATTTTCCAAGAAGCATTGTGATTGAAAAGAAACACAAATATATTTTAGATTACTTTCGTTGAGATCATTTTTAAAAGGCGAAGAGAGCCAATTTATAGCTTTCTTAAGAACCAAGTACCATTAAATTATTTTAAGTAAAAAGTTTAACTTGCTTTTATATTTGTTACTCACTCAATTTTTGTACAGAAGATCAATCAAGATGTGAACCGTGGCAAGATCCAATAATTTTCCCTAGTTTATAAGATCCCTTCTCGTATTAAATCCCTCCCCTCTTTCACCAGTCAAGAAACGAATGGAAAAATGTCAGCATATAAGACTTACTATATCGGCCGATAGACAATTTTCCATTTTTTCCGGTAAGAGCCATTTAATGCCCATGTCATTTTATTCGGCGTGGATACTCTAGGTATGCACATTTTCACACCAGTAAGACAGCCGTCCATCGAAACTTTGTGTGACCCCTTCGCGAATAAATCCCCTCCTACTTTCTCAGCTAAGATACTAATGGGAATTGTCAGTATAAAACCACTTGATATATCGGCCAATGGCCAATTTTCCATTTTATTTCTGTACGAGCCATTTAATGTCCATTTCGTTTTATTCGTGGTAGATGGCTCAAGGAAATGCATGGACTACTTTTGAATATTCTTTGAGTAAAATAATAGTTGTTAAATAAATTAATACTTTATAAAATTAATCCTTCACTATGAAATAAGAAGTTTTACTTTATTGCATTAACATCTCATATACTACTGTTTGTGAAAATTGCAACACCATGAAGGAATCATGCAAATTAAACGAAACTTGCAGCAAATGCAGAACAGGTTAGGATATGCAAATGATTAGAATTACAAATTGATCATGCATGTGTGGGCTGAGAAACGCCCTCTAAACTTCCAAGTGAGCCGTGTATAAAAATCACTGTAAAGGTGCGTTAAAATGTGTGTATCGTCGTTTGACTGCTGTAAATGATTGATTAGAAGTCAATATGCCTCGCTAAAAACGCAGAGTACCATACGAGCAACTAACGGAGTTCGAATAGGGCCGCATGATCGGCCTCCGTGAGGGTGGACTTTCGTATCGTGAAATCGCAACTCACACGGGGCGTAATGCCACAACAGTGATGCGTGTGTAGAAGAGATGGACCATGGAGAACCGGTTAAGTCGAAATCCCGGCAGTGGGCCATGCAATATGACGTCACCACGGGACGGACTCCTCATCCGCATGGAGGTGATGGACCATACAGCGTCCTCTCGTGCGTTGCACAACATTGGAGCACGTCTACAGGTGTGTCATTGTCTGCCCCTACAGTTCGTCGACGTCTGCTGCGCTATAGGCTACGTGCAAGGATTCCCCAGCGCAGGATTCCCTTGACGCTGAACCACCGACGCCTCCGGCTACAATGGGCTCACCAACACAGCCAATGGCGTGCCGATTGGCTGCAAGTCGTCTTCTCAGATGAGTCCCGCTACAATCTGGTCTATAACTATGGACGCGTGCTCGTCAGACGCTACAGAGGTGAACGCCTTCTCCCGGAGTGTCTTATTCAGCGTCATACGGGACGAACGCCTGGCGTTATGGTCTGGGGCGCTGTTGGATATCGTGGGCGATCCCAACTACTCCAAATTGTGAGGATCCTGAACAGCGGGCACTACAACAGCGAAGTTGTGGAGCCCGAGGTCCTACCCCTCCTGTAACACATTCCCGGAGCTGCATTTCAGCAAGACAATGCCCGTCCACATGTTGCTCGGAATGTACAAGCCTTCTTCAGTGCACGACAGGTTACGCTTCTTCCATAGCCTGCACGTTCCCCGGATATGTTGCCCATTGAGTATGTCTGGGACGGCGACTCGCTCGTACCCGCTCTCCGGCAGAGAGTACGGCTGAACTTTGGCATCAGATAGAGGCCATCTGGAATGCCATTCCTCAGCATGACATTCAGAATCTGTACGAATCGATGCCACGACGTGTACAGGCTCTCATTGCTGCGTGATGGCTGCTCAAGATATTGATTTCGGCATTATTTTTGCTTTATTGCTCTGTAAATTTGATCGTTTATTTTAACCACTATAAGTAATACGTGGAATAAATTTCATTTATTTCTGATGATTCTTTCATGGTGGTGCAATTTTCACAAACAGTAGTGTATTAGCATATCTATCCCATAAAAAATTCAAAAGTGATAAAAATAGAATTTCGAGCAACACGATTACATATTTAGCTTAATGTTATTTATTGTTAAGTTTTTTGGCAAACATAGTCATTGTAAAGGAAATTCTATCCTCGGGTCGGCGTCACTTTTTATGCATATAAATCTAAGATACAAAGACATCAAAACTTTCTTCAAATGATAATCAGCCCCCACCTGCAATCAGGTTCCGAATACCAGGTTAGATAGGGGCCGTCGGGTGGGTTTTTCCATTGCCCTAGCAACCTATGAGTTGTAGGTGGCGCAGATTCGATTCCTATGGGTGTATTTCTCTCTTCTGCGTCAGTAGACTTATTATGTGTGTCTATTACTTGACGTTGTCTGTTACTGACGCTTTTTGACCAAATACGGCTTTCGCCATAAAATCGGTATTATTTCTTTGAGTTAAGGTTGCTAAAATCATAGCCTAATTCATACGGCGTTCATACAATGTTTTAAGTTGTATATTTAGCTTTCAACAATTCAGTCCTCTCTCACCTGAAACCTAGATAGCTGAATTTTTTCCGATTGATTATCTGAGCTAGTCCACCATTGTACTTAATGATTAATGTCCATAAATGTAAAATAGTTTAATTTCTTTTTTTGAACTCGTATTGTTATAAATATAATGAAATGATTTGTAAATTTTAAATCTATGTAATATACTGCAAACTACACTACAAAAATCTTTCACGTTTCCACGGATTTTCGGACTCCCTATGTGGAGGTAATGGTGACAAGTAGAGATGGGAGTATTCAAATTCAAAAGTACTCATGAACTCGATACCGACTGTATACTTTTTATTGCTTACACTTGGTTCTTTTTCATTGTATTCGAATACAGTTGTTATCACCCAAAGCATTCGAATACTAAAGTATTCATCTTGGGTTTTCTAATACCAAAGTATTCATCCAAAGTATTCGAATACTAAAGTAAAGTGTTCTTAGGTTTTCTAATATCAAACTATTCATCCCAAGTATTTTCCATTGTTTCTTTGTTAAATGAAGTTACTTCTGTAAGCCCCGTGTTGTACTTCTGTGGTGCACGGGGAGTTTGCTTTCGTTCAATAAAAAAAGTATTTGAATACAAAAGTATTCGAATATCAAAGTATTCATCTAAAGTATTCGAATATCAAAGTATTCATCCAAAATATTCGAATACCAAAGTTACTTGAAAGCCAAAGTGTGTTGCATTGTGAACGTACACATGTTTGTCGGGTGTGAAAATAAATAGCAATGCGAAACTCATGTAGAATAAAAATGACACAATCCGCTGTTTTCTTCTTGCAGAGGATTTGAACTTTGTTCCACTATATCACAATTCCAGATGCACTAACCACAATGCTGGGAAAATCAGAACAAACTGTTATTTTTAAATACTAGTCTTAAATCACACACTTGACTGATTCTTACTACTGATTAATCCTTTTCTGTAATGTATTCGAATATTTATTCGATACTTGAAAGTCCTCGAATACCTAGTATTTGATTCTTAAAAGTATTCGGTTCTGCCCATCTCCAGGGGAATGTGGTAGCCCAATTGGTAGAGTCTCGGATTAACAACCGGAGGTTGCGAGCTTAAAGCTCGATCGAACCAAAGACAGTTGTGGGAGATGGTGCTGGCGTGGTCTCAAATGTTCTCACGTTGTGGAAGTTTGTCACGTGGAAGTTTGAAGTGGGGTACCAGCTCAGGGGGTATTGGCTTCCATCTGATCGTGGTTGAAAATTATGAGATGTCCTCGGATCGTGGTTGAAAATTACGTAATGTTGTCCTCGAATCTTTCCCTTCGGAATCGATTCCGGACCGTCGCCAATTGCACGTTGTGTTGCTCCAGTGCGGCATAAATTCACCTACTTATCTAGGGTTAAGGTCCATGTCTTTATTCGGCACAAAAATTGCCATTCAAACTTTGGGAACACAGAAGTGTATCCCTGGCTATTCCACTGCCCCAGAGCTCTATCCGAAATTGGCGATCACTTCGAGCGAGGTTATGCAACCCTAAACAGGTAGCCAACAGTAGCCGATGCGTGCGTATCTAGATCCCCTCTGCCCCCAGCGAGCTGTTTTCCATCCACAAATTCGCTGCCATCATTGACATGACCTTGCGCACACCCCAATCCCAAAAAGATAAAAAAAAACACAAATAAAAGAGAGCTCCTCTTTTCTCTGCGCCTTCAGATTCGCCTTCGATGGGCTCAGAAAAAAATAATAATGAGACAGACAAGCTTAAAAACCTTACGTACCCTCACTCGCCCGAGGCACTGCACGCTTTGGGTCAGACGAAATATGACCTTGACCGTAGATTTATGACATGGTAGAGCATTGGTGGTAATGATCAGGTCGCTACTGTATTTGGCACGTCTCGCACAACATCACTCAGCCTCCCCCCCTGCATCTCCCTCGAATCTTAATCTCCGCACAGACTCTTCTCACTTATCTCTCCCTACCCCCTCCGAAAAATCCACCTTGTGCAATCTAAAGTACACCCTCCTGATCCAGCAAAGCCAATCAGGCGAGACAGCCGGCAGAGATTTCCGATAATTATGTAACATTAAACTGCTTTGATCCCTCATTTGATTGGTCGGCCGGCTCGGTATCCATTGTCCAATCTTCGGGTGACGGGCCGCCCATTTTTATTCCACTCTTGCTTTGATTTTTTTTGCGAGGGGGTAAGAAACGAGACGGCCCCCTCCTTTACTTTTCTTCTCTCCCTCCGAAAGTCCATCTTATCGCCTGTTGCTTTTCCAAAACCTCCCATTTCGGAAGACGTACCCCCGGGGAATTTATTTCCTTTTTGTTTCAATAACCCCCACGTGTTGCACTACCCCCCGGACGATTCGGTAGCACCGGTAAGGGTCAAAAGATCCCTAATTGCGTTTTTCATGTTCCATTTTCTTTTATTTTGTCTTTTTTTAAGTTTTTTCCCCTCATCCACTTCTTCATTATATTTTCACCTCACCAACAACAAAACTAAAACCTCGGTCCAAGCTACTGCCCTAGCTTTTGAACCGAAGCATCATCGATGATCAGGGGCAGAGATTTCCTTTTGAGAGGAGTCAGTCTTCTTGCTTATGCCCTCCCCCCTCTATATGTCTAGTGTCATCCAAGGGAAGTCAAGAATTCGGTCCATGATGGATTGGCAAGCGCTCCTGCTTCAAGGGTAGCTTGTCTGCTTTGAGAAAGGGTGTTGTATGAGGAGGATTGTGCCAGGGAGCTTATTACTGCGATTTTTTTTATTTGGCGTTGTTTTCATTATTTTACTAAAGAAAGAAATTGGTGTTAGTGATTGAATGTCCATGTTTTATTATCTGGACGCTCCGATGCAGCCTCGAGGTTATCGTGACTGAAAAGAAAATGAGGTATTTTTTCTTTCATTTTCTGTGAGTCTATTTCTCCGTGGACGTATATAAAAAAGGGAATTCGGGCTATTATCGAAAGATTCTACTATTCCGCCAAGCATTAATTACCCTGGCAAAACGGTCCAATTTCAACCATTAAGTATTAAAGCATGAAAGAAGGTAAGATATAGAAATGAAATAAAAGGGATATTACGACAAGGATGGCATATTCCGTGTATTATTTTCTTGGCGATGATTTTTAAATGTGGGCAATAAAAGTTATAGCATTTTCCCTTTGGATAATTACGTACTTAAAATATTTTGGTGCTTTCTGTTTTTTTCTTTGTGTGCTAGTAATTGGTTCTCCCATATAGGAAGCAGTAAAATTCTTAAAATTATAGTTCTGCTCATTCCTGTTTGAAAAAATTGTAGAGAATCCAATCATACATTTGACTTCAGGATTTCATTTTAATATCGTACATTTAAGTTCTATAGTAAAACAAAATTGTTGGAATTTATTAAAATTTTTAAAACTAATGTTTCTTCAAATTGAATACAGGTTCAAGGGGCCTTCAAGCTGGGCCACTGAACTGTGCGCCATATCTTATAGGCGCCTCTAAAACTAAATTCAAATAGGAAGCGCAAGGAGCGAAGGAAGCACGCAGACCAATCAGAGGGTTTTCACCGCTCGCGGCTGCACCTCTGATTGGTCTGCACGTGTCACTTTGCGCCTTATGCTTTCTTATTTTTATTCAGCTCTTTGGTCCTTTAAAAAGACTATTATCTGGTTGGTTGGGTTCTATAGAACGTGTCATAGTTGATCGGGCTGCGTCAAACAAGTCAAGCAATGTTAAGTAATGGGAACATACACACAAGGAAAGTTTTACTGATACGGAAGAGAGAAATGCATGTAGAGAAGTTAAAGGAATCAAACCTGCACTGTGGGTCACTGGGCAGTGGGCAAACCCAGGACTTTATTTCGGAGGAGGCCCCAAAGTTAAAAACGTAGTTTTTTACTCAAAGTTACGATCTTATCACATTAAGGTTTCTTAAAGTTATTTTTCAAACTACTGTCACTTTTTTCTCGCCTCAGCGATATTATTACTCTGCCCACGTTCCAAATCGTCATCTTTCCTTTAGTTTTTTAGTCCTTTTTAAAAAGACTAGTCTATAAATGCCGTGTTTTATCGCAACTGCATAAAATTACCATTGGGAATTAATATGCATAAATAACGATAATTTTTCAGCATCGGATTTAAATTTACTCAGCTTCGTTTTAATAACGTCGATTTCTTCTTTTTTTATGAGCTTTTCACGACGTTCTATTTTTTCCATTATGTCATGATGATAAATAGCGAGATTTACTCAGAGATCGTAAAGCCATTTTCTTGGCACTATGGTTTTGCGATCACGTCTGCTTCTTGTACTGCAGGAGGCTCTTTAATTCAATATTTTTTAAGCTGCTATCGGTCAATCTAAAAACAATCACATTGGGGGCTTTATTGCATTAGGGGCTCGTCGACGTACTAATGACGTCACACGAGTAGCGCAACCGGCTAGTGGCGGTGACGTTCCGGGATCATTCTCGAAGGGAAAGATCCGAGGTCGTTATCTTAAGCCACGGTTAGATGACGAGATCAACACCTGAGCTGGCAACCCATTCTCCAAACTTTCACACCTCGCCAACATGAAATCAGCTTAGAAAACTACTCTTTTGAAGAGATACTATTTCAAAATATTTTACTGTGATTTAACTAAAAACGCCTGAGAAACCCAGATTTTTATTTAAATCGTAGATACTGAATCCATGTGTACTCAGTGGGCAGCTCTCAAACTTAATGTTAGAATTGCGTATAAGAAAATATGGATAAGAAACTCAATTCTTGTTTGAGAGAGGTGGTAGGGAGGTTACCCAGATGTCCGAACTTCCTCATGCGTAATATGAATGTCAGGATTTCAGGTGACAGTTGCAGATGACCTCCCCCCTTCTACCTTTCAGCTTCTCTTCTATGGAGGTATATAGAATTCAGAAATCAAGAACTGAGGGACGGTATATATAACTACCGATTTTCATGCAGTTTGAAATTGTTGGTAGGGACACCAGGGCATACTTTTAATTTTACCATTTAAAACAACTTATTGTTACCATTGGGAGCTTAACACATATAACCAATGTTTCCTACAATTCTTTGCTTTCCGAGCAAATACGAAAAACTATGAATAAATAAATAAGTACCATAACTCTACCTTACCTTTCTGAAATACTGACGGGGAAAAAACTTTGCAAATGTAAGAAAAAGTACGTATATGTAAATATAGCTCTATTCACAACTGTAAACACAATTCAGAGAAGTCTAAGTCACTACTGTAAACACAACTCAGAAGGAAAATGCAAATTGATTATCAATTTGCATTCTCCTAAGTACTGAAGTCTCAATTCTCAAACCATTTTCCTTGCGAATATTAAAGTAAGGATACAGAAGTAGCGTAATTTAATCTACCGTTGTTAATCTAATACAATTAAAAGGTCGAATTCCGATTAGTTTTCGTTTCCTGAAATATTAACAAATATTTCTGATTATTTATACAAAATTATGAAATATTCCTGAAATATAAGAACAAACTATTTCCCTAATAAACATGCGAGAAAAATGTATATGAATGTTTGTAAGGAATAAACTTTTTTCACTATTGAAAGCATACGTATATAACTCCTCAGTCACCACTTTCAATCAGTTTGCATTTCTAGTATTAAAGTATTCACTGAGAACAAGCTATTTCCTTGAAAACATAAGAGGAAAGTACTTTTAATTAATAAATAAGCTTATTGAAGTTTAGAAAGAGACTGAATATCTCTCACAGTGGAAACTGTAGTGCTGTAGTTGATCATATTTTAAGGTTCATAGTTAATCCAATAAACAGCTTTGTATGCAATCGAAAATATGTGGGTTGAAAAATTCACTCGACTGGAACATGTGAGTTTAAGTTAATGAAGTTAGGAGAATCAATATGTTGCACGCACGTTTCGATTAGAATCTGCGGGACACCTTAGATTCTTAGAACTTCCCTAGCCGAGTTAGATACGGCCAAGAAAATTTTATAAGAACTACTAAATGTGAATAATATTTTTTTTAGAAATGAGACTAAAATTCCCATATTTAAAATTTATTTCAATTCTTTCTATCGAATGTTTCCCTTTCGTGCTATCAAGAAAATGTCATTGCTCAATTACGTAAATATGTCGTCATCTCACCGTAATTCAAAATTACGTGGTGTTATCCTCGGATCTTTCCCTTTGGGATTGATCCCGGACCGTCGCCAATAGTCCGTTGTGTTGTTCCAGTGTGACGTTAATTAAAATACCTGCCTACCTACCGTAAATATGTTTATGAAATTTCTTGCATAAAATAGACCTAATAAAGTAGGAATATCTTTTGACGATAGCATTATATCTGAGATACACATTTTATTAAGTATAACAACAATGTTAGATAAGCCTGATAAGCAGAAGTTTGAATTTGAATAGATAAATAGTTATATGTGTTTTGGTAATTTCATAAACTATTAATCTGAATGATTAGTCATAAACTTTTACTTTTATTATTCACAATAAGCTTTAGTTTGTCTTGATTTCTTAATAGCAAATGTGAACATTTTCTGTTATGTTTGTGGTTAGATGTGTTTGAAAACAGTAAAAACTCAATAGAGCGTCTATAGATTTTTATGGTTCTTTGTGTATATCTTCAGTAAACATATTGTATTCAATACTTCGAGATTAAAAAGCAGAAATTCTCTAAATTCATTTATTTAACTACTTTAAATAGACGGTAAGGTGCCTAGACATCGTGATCCATTTTCTTTTATATTTCTTTTTGAGGTTTTTCTGTTGTATAATTTTTACATTTTCAAACAGTGCACAAATTATTAAATTTTGAGAAATTCAAGGAGTAATTTAATATATAAGTTTTCGAAACGTTTCAATTTAACTATCCATATATTAGGTCAATGGTTGCCGGTAGAAATGAAATCATGTCTATGAATTCTACTTAAAACTAAATTGATAATTTAAATAATTTAGCTATTATAGTTGTATATAATTAAAAATTATCGGCGAATAAATTTGAACTCTAATTCAAAATTTAATTAGACAAATGTTACAAAAGACTTCATAGTTGTGTTTTACAACCAATCTTCTGAATATAATTGTTCTAAGGTGGATATTAACTACACCATTTTGATAAATAATTATGATCTTACGAGCTTAACCTTTTGTTAACTTCTAGATCATTAGGGACAAATGAGGTGTTATTGTTAACTGTGAACAATTGATTATAGGCTTACTAATTGGGCTAAACAACTAATTCTACAGATGGGGAGACAGAGATGGATAATAACAGCCAAACAAAAGTTAATTAATGTAGTTAATATTCAAAGTTTTGACGACGATGCAATAATAATTGCATGAAACCAGAGTATTTAGTCCAGCATTGTAATGATTCTAAGGTTTATCTCTATAACTTAGTCGTCATCATTTTCAATGATTTCAAGGTTATTTAATAAATTACAGCATAATGTTTTCTAAAATAATCAGTAAATATTTTACATTTGTGTCGTAAATTATAACTTTTCAATGAATGATTTGTCTCGCATTTGAATTGTATGCAGAATGTAACAAGAATCTTGAATAAAATAAATTAGCTTATAATCTTATACTACAAAGAAATTCATCAGCACACAAAAGAGGTATATAATTTTTGTATGTAAAGTGAGAAATACTTTCCCCATATTCAATCTATCGACAGACTTAAATGGGATACTATATTTCTTTAAGTAACAAAAACTACTCTGTGCGAGATTCTATTTCCTGTGACTGGAAAGCTCTACTTACTTGAGAAACTAGTTTGTACTTTTTGAAATAAAATATCTATTTCGCTTTGTTTAAGAGTGAAAATGGGGTTAAAATGTAAAGACATTTAACACCTTTCCTCCATCATTAAATGATAATAAAAGTGGAATAAAATATGGCAAAATAAAATGAAAATGGTAGTAAGAATGTTTTGCGTATAAAAGGATTTCTTTACTATATCTTTGTAGAGGAATTAAAAAAATATATAAGTTAATTATTTTAACGGAATCTATTTCGGTACTTTGATTATTTTGTAGTGTTACGATTTTTAACATATTAAGGTGATGAGTTACGCCAACACAATAAAGTAACTCCTTTTGTATGGTATGTGCAAAATTGAACTTTTCGCAGAAATTATATAAAATTTTTAAGTATTCCCTAAAATGAAAACGAGAACAAAATAAGCAATTTAGATCTTGTTTTGAATTATTCAGAGATGAAAGCAAACATTATTTGAATTTTTTTTCTTTTTATAACTGACTAAGTTTTCTTCGATACTTAGCAACCCTGTATTATGCACTGAATTTACGTGTTCCCAAGGGGTAATTATTTTTACCAATGCTATATCAGGATAATTTACTTTCCATTTAATAGATGAGAAGTAAATTATCCTTCAATCAAAAGGTATCACATCGTAGCAAAACTAATCTTAATGCGGAAGATTCACGATGAAACGAATGAAAAATAATGCCTCTAATATTACTCCTGAATGAATAATTAACTTCTATTTTTTTCAGATACTCAAGCGTAAACTCAGTTTTCGTTCAATGTGATACTTACTGAGTATTGTTATGCTTTTTATTGCCTCTTATGGCATCTATTCTATTCAAAGTAACAGAACGTATATCAAGCTCTCTTGTTTACTATCTTGTCTTTCTCTAGGGGAGGATTTCACATTTCGTCCCATTTCTAAAATTACTATTCCTTTTTTACGACTTTGGATTTCCGTAGAGAAGAATGTCGACTTGATCTAATGCAGCACTAAGAGTATGAACGTCACAATGTTTTCTTATCACAGTTGCTCTTACCGGAGCGACGAAAATCTAGTATTTTTCACGACAGGATAAATTAATTTCTATACAACTCTGAATCTTTTTTAAGTTTCCAATGTAGTATGTATGCTGAGGATATTATTAAGCATATAATAGAACTTAGCATTCCTCATGAAGTTGTCAGAATGGAATAAATGCACTAAATGCAGAATAACTATGATCTGGTACTTCAGAAACAGAAAAATGTTTTTGCCTCTGATTTCCATTTTTAGATAGTATTATATTTATTTATCATGCATCAAAATTCGCTCGTTGATCAGGAAACTACATTTCAAGGCAAATATGAACTCTAACATTTACTAATTGAATATTAATTCCCTTGTGAAATCAAATTGGGGCTATGCAAAATAAAGAAACTGACTAAAACTATATTCAAATGTAGATAAATCGATGAAATTTTTTCTAGTAGTAGTAACATCGAAGTAGCTAACTTCAGTGTCAATCTCTCTTCTTGAACCTAAATAATTTATTTTTGATAATCAAATAATTTGGTACAGAATTATCAAGATGAAATGACAAAGAGGGCATTGCTGATTGATATATTCAAATTAATTTATTTCCAATATGCTTCATCGGGCTTCTTATTGATCTAAAGTTTATCTGTGCGGCAACAGGCATCATCCTAAGGTGCCTCTTTCATAGTGCAGACTACAGGGTGTTTCGAAGCTTTCTGTACAAGTCTTAAAGAGGGTAAAGGACATAAGTTTAAGGCCGTATTCACATTGGGATGCATGTCCGCAAGCGCCATCTGGATTCACAAGTGGGCGCTGTTCAGCAGTATGCGACATCGTGGTTTTAGACTATGACTTCGTACGGGTAACATATATCATTTCACAAATGCTGGGTTGCACGTAGCATGCGGTGAAGTTAACCGAAACTACATGTGCGGCAACATGTATTCCTACTGAACATGACGTATGAACGGTAGTTCATACTTCGACGATCTCAGGTGTGCATTAGGCGGGTGACAAATGGGACAACCTGGGAAGTGCGACATAGGTCGCCTTTCTTCCTATCGTCGCGATTTGGCTCGATATCTGGGTGGTACGTTAGGAGAGGTTCAGACGGTTTTCTTTCCATCCAGGAAGAAAAAAGCGGATGCTGATTGCGCTTCCAAAGCAACCCTGTCTCTCACTTATTTTCGACCTTCGCGAGGATTTGATGAACAGCGCGACCCCGTGTGACAGGAGCAGTAGAAATGTATTCACTCACCAGGACGCGCGACCCAAGTCGCACTGCGTAGGTCGTCCCGTGTGTCCTCCACCTTACTGTTGGCTGGAGCAACTTGGAGCCCCTGCTGTGAAACTGTAAGTGTACATCTACTGTCAAACTGGAAGGCCAATGAAAATGTTGTTCGCATACTCGATGTCTTTCTTTTCTATACTTTGTGTTCCCCTAGCTCATCCTTCGGACATCTCTATGTGAATATGGCTGAATTTTGTGTTCCGTACTCCTTTTAAAACATGTGCAGCTATTCGATTTGCACATCCTCAAAATATTTTATCTTTACGGATTAGTCTGGATGTAGGTGTAGACTTTCACTCTTTCCTCTGATAGGCTGAAATAGATATCACCAGTGAGTCAAAATTCAATCGTAAAAAATATTTTTCACTTATTTGCTATCTATTGTATATGCAACCTCTAGCTCATAGTTCCCAAAAATTTTGTGGCTCACCTAACCCTTTTCTAATACAATGTTTTGGCGGCGTCCACAACTGGGAAACTCTCAATCAAGTCTTAATCAATAATAAATTACAAGTGTAACTGTGCCTGTATTTTTTAAAAAATTCATCAAAATATTAATATAGCTGTATGTGTAATTTTAGAATTTAAAAAAGGGAATTTCGAAATAAAGCAACTTGGAACTGAAATTGTAAAGTTATTTATTAAAATGAGGTAACGCAAAACAAATTGCACATAAGTTTACTAGATTGCTCCCTATTATTAGTAATTAATATCAATGATATTAGTAAAATTAAAATTAATCACTAATGAAAGGAGAGTCGGGTGTGCTACCAATTAGTCTATATTAGGATCTATTTTCTTCTGCAACATCCTTAAATCTCCACGGTCAGCTATTAGCAGTCGATTCCTCTGTTTAGTTAAGACTTGTTACCACGCTTAATACACTTTCATCTAAATAGGATGACGGAAATACAATAAAAAGATTTCTTGCCAGAACCCACAGTCCAGGATGAAGTGCTTTTGCAATGAGAATTCTTGTAACCCTTTAATTGCATTTCTGATTCTTCAGTACTTGCTATGGGTCTAAAACCCCAAAAGAAATTTCAATTGTAAGTATATCTTCAAATCAATTGCTAAAATAGATATGAAGTACCTCCAAATGTTGACAATAAATCACTATCACGTTTTTACACAAAGGAATGAAACATTTTCACGTCCTAAATTGAGCTCGTACAACACTAGTTACGACATAAAAGCAGAAATAACGGTCTTCTTTATGATCAAATTCAGCTTTTTTCAGCCTAATTCCCCTTAAAGCTTGTGCTCTCTATTATCTGCAGCCCCCATTCGTTTCACATCCCCTAAATATTTCTTTTTACTGATTAATC
This sequence comes from Meta bourneti, assembly GCA_933210815.1. NCBI lineage: Eukaryota > Metazoa > Arthropoda > Arachnida > Araneae > Tetragnathidae > Meta > Meta bourneti. Next base: position 75,722,879 of record OW119927.1, on the reverse strand, counting down.
TGGATGTAGGTGTAGAGTTTACTTTTTTTGACAGATTGAAACAGATGTCATTAGTTATAGGTATGACTTGGTACATGCACTAGGTATAATCAGACTAGGTACATGTCAGCCATGTCATCATTTATGAAATGATACATGTTACCCGTACAAAGTCAGTGTCTAAAATGACGATGTCCAAAACAGGCCGACTATTTGAGCTTCTAAGCAGCGTTCTCCAGAAAATTCTGGTGGCACTTGCGGACTTACATTCATGTGAATACTGTCTAATTTTGTGTTCTCTTCCTCAAAATTGGTGCAGCAAATTTTGCAACACCTTGTATATGGGAACGATCCCTATGGCGACTTTTTGCCGTGTAAATACCCTCGTCTCTCTCCAATGAAGTTCGAGATGGTAAATAAAGCAAACCATGCACGAAAGTCGAAAACAGAAAAAGCAAAAAACTCGCTCGAACCGATATCTTCCCTGCCACTGACTGAAAAGTTACAGCGACTATCAATACCAGCGAAATCCGAGATAGCGACGACATTTAAGAATGCGGAAAAAATGACAAGGGGGAAGGGATGGACGTCAGGAGAATATTCCGAACGGGGAGAGTGGAGCAGAACCTATGAAGAATTAACTGCTTTGTTGGGACATCGTTCGATTGTTGTCAAAACACCCTGGGGCTTTGTTTTAATTAGGTAGAGGAAAATGACAGTTTGCTATCTGGTGTCAGTGTTAACTTTCACTTTTTCGGTATGCGTTTTCTTTCCTTTTTTCGACTTATTCCTATTCAATGGGAGATTCCAATTTCGCTTCTTTCTTCCCTGCTCTTATTTGTCCGAAGTGTTTTTTCCCGCTATGGTTTCGTATACGCATTCTTGTGTTTTTTCCTTTTTCCCGTAGCGGTATACTTTGATGTCGTAGTTTTGGTTGAAGCGTTCATTCATGCAGGTGGGTAAATGGCTTCGCTTCCCCCTCACTGAGACGTCCTTTTATGAGGTGAAAAAGGATTTTTTAAGAATTTGAAGATAATTGTCAATGATGAAGGGTTCATTTATATCTTGATTTCTATTTAGATCTTTGTCCTCGTGATTGTGTGGGAAGAAATATACCTTATGTATTATAATGAACAAATTATTTGGTTTTCCCCAATGCCGGACAGTTTAATACGGATGTGATGGGTCTTTAACTGGTTTAATGCTGTCAAGAATCTATTTCCGTTATTGATACGCTTTTACGCTTTCTAAGCAATAGATTGTGGGAATTCAAATACAACTTGATGGATTTGGGTACAGTATTCTTACTAATTGCCCATGATGATTATGACAAGATCTTATAGCTTTGAACTAGATATAAAGTAGTCAAATTAGACAGCAAAAAATCTAGAAGTTTTAATACAGTTAGAGAATCTATTTCTATTATTCATATAACCTTTTCTTTTACTCTTTTTCAGCAATAGATTGTGGGAATTCAAATACTACCTGATGGATAAGTTTAAATTTATCTACCAATTGCCCATGAAAAGTGTGGCATGATCTTATAACTGTCAACCTAGAGATAAAGTAGTCAACGTAGACAACAATAAATATAGAAATTTTAATGTAATTTCCAAAAACCTGGTGTATATACTCTACAGGTTTGCAAGGTTAAACTTTATATCATCTTTACTTCTCCATTTGCTTGCAATCAAAATGTGTAACAATGACACAAGAATGATGTCAGAATAAAGTAGACATGAAACATTTTTTTAAACATTTTAAATTTCCACAAACCTTGACCATGAAATCCTCCAATTGGTTTATGAATTCTCTGTACCATCATTGCTTTAATGTTTAGGTTATATGTTAACATATTTTATCGCTTTATGTACGTAAAACGTTTCCACAACGCAAGTTCTTGTGACAAGTTGTACACCAAAATAAAGAAAGGGTATAAGAGCGAAATATGACTATAATTATAAATATATTCATGCCCAACAGTTCAGTTTAACTTGATGTTATAGCTTCACTTTATTCAAGGATGTAAATTATTAGAACTAAATATTAATTAAATGTGAGTTCATTAAACAAATAAATTTCATTTAGCAGTAATTCTGTAAAATTCGTCGTTGTGCTCATATAATTTTGCAGAAACATGTAACACACACAATCATAGTTTTTGTCGTCTAGCATGAAAGAGGGTAAATACTCCACTAAAATACGCATTTTAGAATTAATTTTGAACGTAAAATTTCTAACATTCGTATTTAAATTACTGTTCGATCGGTAAGAGCAGATAAATCACGAATTAAAAGTTTAGGATTGATATTTTTAAATATTAGTCAAATTTACTTTAGATCAGTCTCTATGTTCAATATGTATAACACTTTATTTCAAGATATAATCGGCTATCTAATCTAAACATTTTTAACTTTAAAGCAATAATACTTGATAGTAAATTGTAGTTAGTCGTTCAGATTTCATTCTATACAAATAGAGTGTAGTAAGTGAACGGTTTATGAACTACTCAAAGAGGATTATTATTTCTTATCTGTTTACAGACAAGTTAAGGGCTAAAACATTGCTTTCAAGACTTTTTATAAAAGTTGTACACTCACGCGTCTTATAACACCGTAAAAATGGATTGGATTAATGTATTTCAATATTCCTCACGCAATGGGGGAACAGTAGATGCATATTTAAATCCTTAAACACAATAGGCAATAAAAAAGCTAGATTAGAAGGGATGAAAAACGCAACTCTTCGACGATGATTACAATGTATATTTTATTTTAAAGGGGATGAATCCTAATTGAAAAATTAATCATTATATTCTTTTATCTGATTCTTTAATATTTTCGTTTTGTTTATCTTTATATTCGAAACATTAAAAAATGTGAAGACAAAAAATATTCGACGGTCTCAACAATTTATGTCCCTTGGCTAATTATTGTGTACTTTGATTTGAATACTGAAGATTCCTATTACTATATCTACTTTTTCCAGACTTGTGGGGATCAAATAAAGTCTCTTTTACGAAAAAGTCTAGTCGTAAATGATAGTCTCTTGTTACGAAAACCAATAAGAATACAGCTGTTTATTTTGTCTCATGTTTTTGTAACTTACTGTTAGTGAACACAGTATAAATGTATATTTTGTTTTAAAGAGAATGGATCCCAATTAAAAATTCTCATCATATCCGTTTTGTTGATTTTTTAATACTTTTCATTACATTCCTTTGCTCATCCAAAATACTTTAAAAATTTGAAACTCAAAATAAACAACGATTTTAAATTTCTGAACGGATTGGGTCCCTTAGATAATTATTGTATACTTTTAATTGAATTGCTGAAAATTCATTTAGCTATTTCAAACGTTTTTTTTAGACAGGAATGGGATTAAAACAAAAACCTATTAATTGTTACAAAACAAACAAGAAAAATACTGCTGTTTGTTTTGCCTCGTGTTTTTGTAACTTATTAACTATAGTGTGAATTTTTTAAAAGATCACATCGTAATTAAAAATGTTATATCTGTTTGGTCCATTTTCTAACACTTTTCATTTTATTCCTATTTTTATACAAATATTTTTAAAAAATTTAAAACTCAAAGTAACCGGCGATTCTAAATTCCTGTTCAGTTTACCTTGGATAATTACTGTGTATGTTTAATTGTGCGAGTACTGAAAATTCATCTTGTTAAAAAGCGATTCTTTTTTCATGCAAACGTAAATAATAATTGTCGATTGTTGCAAAAGACAAACAGGAGAACTACAGCTGCTACTTTTTCTCATGATTTTGTAACTAACTAGTAATTTTTTTGGAGAAAACTTTTCTGATGAAAGTGCTACGATAATTAACTTTTTCTTATGAAACTGATTACAATATTCGGGAAATTTATTTTAGTGTAGATACATTTTAGTAATAGTATGTTGTTTCTGAATTTATTTCTTTTCTCTCATATTATCGTAGTGAAATCAATATTTAAATTTAATTTTATTGATTTATATTTTTGTTTCTAATTTAAAAAAGTCTTATTTGGAACATGCTATGCTTGGAGAACGGTATAGTTTAATTTTGAATTAGGTAAAAAATGTATAAAAATCAATCATAAAACTTTGACTTAGAACATAAGAATTTGTCTAATAATTTGATAATGAAGGTTAAAAAATGTTTTTATTTTACATAGTATAGTTTTATTTGGAATTAGGTATAAAATGTATTCTAAGTTCATCGTTGGCTTACAAGTGAAGCACACTAAGTCAGTAAACATAGTTTTAAGAAAGCAAATAGGGAAAAATTGTATTCATACTGCTGTAATCTCAGTTTATTTCTCAATAAAAAATCTAACCATGCAAAGAAAAAACGATTTAGAGAACTTCACCAGTCTAGAAATCACATTCTGGTACAGAAAAGCTAAAAATTTCATATCTTGAAAAATTTGAATTAGTGTTTCTTTTGTACACGACTATATCATATCGCTATGAAATTTTGGAATTAGAACGAAAAATATTTATTGAAAAATTTGGTCGGGTTTTATGACGTAAGAGCCATATTTGGCCATGCTGCTCCAGACACAAGACAGACAATATCAAGGAAAGGACATAAGGAAAGTTTTACTGACACAGAAGAGAATAATACATCCATCGCAATAATCTCGAACTTGATAGGAATGGAACATGTGCCACATACAACTCTCAGGTTGCTAGCTCATTAGGCATACCTATGGAACCTCGACGGCCACTAGATTTAGTTGGAAATAAAGGTACAATATATTTCGATTTCCCATAACCAACATGTTTGTTTATGTTTTAAAACCCTTAGTATTAGTTTTTGGTCGAAAAAAGACGATTGATATGTGACTGGGACAAATTAATAAAATTTATTTCACTTGCTTATAAAACGACTCTTAATAAAACTCTTCATTTTCTTCAGTTTGTTAACATGCCCTTGATCTCTAGCTACTATCGATTTAAAACTATCAACTTGTCAATGACTCTTCATAATGCATAATGCATTATTATATTTTAATTTGAACAAGTACTTTAAAACACCTGTGATCCTAGTTACTGCACAAAACACTAGACTTTAAGGTCCCAAGAGGTTCTTGGGCCCCAAGGGGTTCTTTTCATTGGGGAAAATGATTTTCCAATGCCAGTTTATGGATCGTATGACACTTCAAGTACTAATTGGCGAGATTGTTAGTCTTTGCGTTACACCCCGGGCAACATGGGAAGGTCTAGAAAATATTTGATTGAAAGTACTGTTATTTTTGTTTCGTTGTCATAAAAGTTCGGTTAAATCGATTAATAAAAACTGTAAAAGGCATTTTAAATAAGAATAATTACTAAAATTGATTACTGTATGACGGACTGATATTTTATCGACATTGAGCAAAATATTGATTACTTTGGCATCAGCCTTACTTGTGTTTCGATTAATGAAATCGTTAGAACATCTTCCTTTCGGCATTAAACTTGAAAACATTTATTTTCGAATCATTTGTAAAATTAGTTTAAAAAGTCGTTAAATATAAAAGATGGAAACAAAAACAATGGACATTAAAATATTTTACCTACTATCTTTGATGAATACTCTCTTAACATAACATCCAATGTTATCAGACTTGATTTTATTAACAAAACATTTTTCCTCGATATTCCATTAGTCGCGAGTCTTTTTTAACGAATGAAATCGTGATTCATTTGTGAGGTTCTCAACATTTTCTTTCCTAGTAACACATGCATTAATTATTCATTTAAAAATACGCAGTTTATTTTAGGGCATACTAAAAAAATAAATAACTGCAAAAATGTATGATTTAAATTTAAAAACAATACACTCTTTAGTTATTCTTTTAAATGCCCTGCATTAAAAAAAACTGGAAAATTTACGGTGCACCTGTCAGAACTAGTGCGACGAACAAAGGGTTGATAAGGGTCTTATTTTGTTAAAAGGATGGAAGTCGTTTTATGCGCGATGATTAACAAGAACAATGGGGACAGTAATGTCAAGGAAAAGTCATTTGTGATGGCTGCCTAAAATATCTTTCGATAAAATTCGGTAACCCTCACTGGTCCACTGAATATCATTTTAATCTATGTTTTTAACATTTCTATCGAGTGAAGAACGTTTGTGTACGATATACTACTCTTGTTTATTTCATGCAAAATTGATTGAAGTAGGTACATGTAATATTTTTATTACAAGTTATTTGATGATGGTTTGTTAAGAAAACTTGCTGTTATTCAACTAAAAATTGCATCTGTGCACGTATGTCCTAAGTTTATGAAAATTCTTAGATATTGTAAATATAAAACAATTTACGTAGTATTGAAAACTGAGTTTATAAATGTGTGTAACGCTATTTCTAAACGTAACGATTGAAATAGTATATGCTATTACTTAAGAAGCTTAATAGCAGATTGTAGTATAATTTAAAGGGGAAAATGTTTACTTTTTTCAATAATAATAAAAAATATAGAAGAATAGAAATTACCTAAAAAGTGAAATGCTTAAAAATGCCGCTACTATGCCAGAATATTATTTGTTCTAGAAATGAGGGTTGTCGGGTTTGAGCAAAAACTCATTAACTGAAAAATATTTTTTTTTTAACATACAGACAACTACTAATTTTTTATAACGACCAAACCAACTATTAATATTAAAGGTAAACAAAAATTATAAGCATTTTGATAGTGTTTATATATATTTCAAATGAATTGCAATATGACTATATAATCCTCATGATCTATATTAATTAGACGAAGCTGTGTGGGGCTTGTCATTCGTGTCATAGGAAGACTATTCTTCCTAGAAACATGAAATTTTCTCATAAAAGTAGCTCACATACAAAGGATATGCACCTCGGGCTTCGATTATCGAATTTGTGAGTTTTAGATAGGAAAAGAAGTGAAAAAAACTTGAAAAACGAATACGTTTGTGTTGAAGTTGGTACCAGAAAAGAGCGGTTTCACGAGACGTTAGTCAAACTCAGATTGCTTCACAAGTATTGCTATATAAATTTTTTCCCAAAAAATATTAATCTAATTCTTTATGTTTGAAGTTATTTGTTTTATTCTTTTTCAAAACATGAACTTTTCCAAACACTTGAAAAATATTATAAAAATATTAAAAACATGTAATGTTTTGAAATATTCATAATGATAGAAACTAATTTTTAAGATAAAATTTTAGCTCAGTTACAACTACTTTAACTTTCATTTTGTAGCAAACGAATTTTTATTTAATAAACGAAGCACAAGAGAAAACAACCACGATAACAAAAATTTAATTTTTCTACTCAGTTTCTGGCTATCAATTAAAAATCAATATCTAAATGGAATTAAAAATAAAAGCTTTATTTTAAATTCCATTTAAAATTCTGAGTTTATGCACCTGGGTTAAGACAACGAAATACGTTCTTAATTGAGCATTTCTAGGCATTACGAATAAGTGTTCCGTTTATAAATAAAGCATTGTTTTTATCGGTATTTTATTCTGAGTATTTTTGGAATTACTCGACTCCTGACTAGATTAGAAGTTGAAATTCGAAAGTTTTGTTTACATCTTTCGGTTTTCAGAATTCTACATTTTTTGAATGACCGAAATTTCATTTGTATTAAGCTTCTACTTCTTCACTTATGCATGCCATTATTTGATGTCGGAAATTAATTTAGGAGTAGAGTTTTACCCAATTATTTATTTTTTGACCAATATCACTAAAGACGTGAGTTCATTTCTTGATGGTCTGTGTGGATTTTGACCAACTTCCCTCAAACGCCATTGGTATAGCGTTGTAGAATTCCGTTTAGTAAAAAGAAATACAATATACAAAATAGAACCTTTTAAAATAAGACTGTTAACTAAACGCACGTGTTGTAATTATTCAGAAATTTTAAATTTTGATATCGGTTTCTTCTATAAGACGATAAAAATCAGTTAAATGTAATTTATTTTTCATGTTTCAAATTAAATTATTGTTTTTTTTAAGATGTACTCGAAAATCATGTAATTAGATATATTTTCTGAACAGGTGTAATTTCTAATCAAAAACCAAATCTTCGAATTGAAAATACGAACGAGAGATCTTATTTGAACCTGCATGTAAGTTGGAGTAAAGAAAATTTTAAATGAAACTTTTCCAGTTTCGGAATATTATTAATGTTAGAAAATATCTGAACTAGAACTTAAAAAAATTATCTTAACCACAGAATGTCGATGTCGCTTACTTTACGAGTTGAATCTATTCTTATACAACTTAAGCGTTTGTTGTGATGAAAACAGTGATTTTCTTTGAAAAAATACTGTCAAGCGACATACTTTTTTTTGAAAAATTGTGATCGAGTACCTTTGTATCGTTCATGCTAAGGATTTTTAGTGCAAAGAAACAAACCACCGGAAAACCAGGATTGTACTTCTGGTTATCCACGTACAGGAAGCACGTTCTACCACAAAACAGTAGCGCCATCTACATTTAGCTTTACAGAAAAAGCCTCTTACACGGAAGACATTTAATTTGTTAAATGTCGCACGCTCTTTATTATTTCATGTGCCAGTAAATGGAATTTTCAAGAAATGTTTTTGTTTTAAAGAAATTAATCATAAATTTTATATCAAATTAATTTCTCATTTATTCGTTAATGAAGGTGAAACTCGGAAATATCACATCCTTGATGCAAGAGTGCCGTGAGACAAAATATTGGTAGGAAAGCTGAGTACAAGCTATATTCGCCGTAGGTTCGTCATTTCAATCCGGGGTGATATGCTAGTAATGAAGTATAAGCATTTAGTGCCTACAAAACAATGTCAGTAAATGAGTTTGCTCTATGCTGACGTTATGGTTCAATATGCGTGTCATGTTCTCGCCTTTAACTATAAACACTCTTCTTATAGTTTCATGTAACCGTTAACGACCTATGGGGCTTTCATAGAAATAAAAACAAAAGCAATTCAAGGACACCTGACAACATAGCGATAAGCCACAGAAATACGTTGCGTAATGGAAAGAAAAAATAATATTGAGGAGGATCAAAAGAATTCCGATTGTTTGAGTCTGATACTTGGAAGTTTAATATAACGTGACCACTTGAATAGTAGATAAGCGCCATTATTATTTTACACTTTTCAAATTGCTCTCAAATTTAAAAGTGGCTTGCCCAAAGCTCTTCAATAGTGTGAGATGAAAAATCTACACTTAAGATATAGCTAGGAAAAGGTTCTTAAAAATTGTGTCTTATCATTTAATAATCTTAATTCTTTTTAATGTTAAATAAAAACTACGAAAATTAAACTATTGAATCTGCCATAATTTAATAAAGTATGTAATCCATATTTTCACATGAAGGCTTTAAAACGACAGAACAAGTTTAAAATTATTGTTCAAAAACTCAGAATTCGACATCTCAAAATAAAGTATAACCTTGCTTATTAAGAAAAGTGACCTTCGATTTAATAAACTCTACGATAACCACCTCGTGGAAACTTTCTCGTCATAGATAGCATATTTCGTCACGTTTATGGTTATAAATCCATCAGCTATTTTTATGAGGTCACGACATGGAAAAAGTTCTTAAACCAGACATAAATCCCAACCCCCCGTAAAATAAACGAATGCTAAAAAGGCACAGATTGTTTCAGAGAAGTACCTTTTCTTTCCAAAAGGATTATATTTAGGCTGGGCTTTTCACTGCTCCATAATTGCCCTTTTAAAAGAAAGTAACCATCCCCAGTCCAAATTTAATTTTATCTTTCACATTTCCCCTCTCTATTTCTTTATTTTAATTTTCACCAGTAATCCCGATATTTTTTTCAAGCCGGTGTCTCTCTGTTTACGATCCACATAAATGGCCATCTGTTAACTACTTTAAGTTTTTGCGATGGGCTCGTTAAGATCTCCACTCGAAGCGGCTTACGGCTCTTTAGTGGAAAGTTATACTCCCATTTTATTTCCTTTTCCAATCCCCTATCCCTCGGCGCTCACCAATTTTTGGGCTGATCTAATAGCTGCTTCGAAGACCATAACTTTAGCAGAAGCTTACTGATCCTCATGACAAAAAAAATGTTTCTTGTTCCCCATTTGGTAAGGGAGGATCAGTTGAGATATTAATTAGGATATTACGTTGTCAGCGGCCTATTTGATGGTGATCTGGGGTTGTAGAGACAGATAATTTTTTGATCCCTAAAACTTTTGGAATTGTAATCTTTTGCCTGGTTTTGTGGAACTGATTAACGTACAATTCAAGCAATTGTAATAATTCGGTTCTTGGTCTTCTGATGATCATCACTATGGTACAAGGCTAATGCCTTTTGATTTCTGTTGATTATCGCTGTGGCACAATTGAAAGTTGAGAATCCCTTACTCCTTGTGGTTCCAAATATTTAGGAAAAATCTAAAGTAAAAAAAAGCCCTTCACATCAAGTGACGATATTAACATTATATCATATATTCGAAAAAGTATAGAATTTAAAACAGTTGAGAATCTCATACTTATTTCTTCTTTCTGAATATTAAAGTAATTTCTAAAATAAGAATAAAGAGTAAGTTAAAGGTTAACACCTTTTTGTCCAAGTTTCTAGTATCCATGTGCGTCTACAGGTGCATGTAGAAACACTTTAAACAACAGAGCACGTTTTAAATATATATTTCCAAATTTCCTGAAAACTAAAATTGTACACACCTACAAATTAATGAAAGTTAGAAGCTTTGATTACCTATAATGGGAGACTTATTTAACGTTTCCATGCATTGTTTGTAGCATCCAGACGTGCATTGAAAACAAACATTTTCGCATCAAAAGTTCTGTCCACAAAATTTATATATATACTAATTAACGGTACTAACATTGTCGAATACTTTATTGATACAAAATACCGTCATCTGATAATGTCAATGCCATAATTATGATTGATGAGTTAAGAAAGAAGTGTGAAACATGCTTTGTAGCATTCTTGCTTTAGAATTAATGTTGGAACTTTTTAATTACGCAAAGACAAATAGAAACCTTATTAACCGATGTTAAAATATACTGATACAAATATGCCAAACATTGGTAGTTCTACATTATGCAATCCTATTCCTACAAGGAAAAATGTTTATTCTCTGTAGGAGTAGGGTTACCAGACATACGAATGGAAGTTCCTGACAAACTAAAAATATAATGCCTGACGTTTCTGGAAAAGTCCGCCAAATAAAATTCCAATTGGTGGAGTATAAAAAAATATTTTACACTGAAGCGATAAAATAAACATTGTTAGATACGAAGAAAAGTAGTATTACAAATAAAAACCTCTTAAATAAAAAACTCTAGGCATATAATTCCGCGAACTTCTGTTAATGGCTAACACAATTTTTGTTCACAACGAGATTCAAATGGTATAAAATTTGAATTGAATCGACGATTTCTTTGAAAACGGGACAATTTACAATTCCCAATGGAATCCGGGCAACACACGTAAATTATGTACCGGTCCAGACGTCTGGCAATACAATATAGGAGGGAAATTTTTTATCTAGTTGTGTCATCGGTCAAAAATTGTTAGTCTCGATCTATACAGACCCCACAGAAAGAATAGGCAACACAAGATTGTGTAATTTTAGTTTTAAATAATCATTAAGCAAATAACTTTGGATGACAGTTTGACAGCAGCATTATAAACGCCTCTGAAAACCTCTATAAGAAGTTCTAGTAAAAGGAACGAAAATGCAAGTACATAAAATATTTACCGAGTAGTTATGACAGGCGTTTAGGAAGAATTAAAAAAGCAAATTGAATGCATATTAATATATTAAAGGATTGAATGTTTTCGTAGAAAGCGATGGTTTTATAAAACACTAATTTATTGATGCATATAATTGCCGTAAGAAATACAACACAGAGTTTTCAACTTGACTATTCATATTAGGATGTAAGTTGCAGGTTGATCTGATCTATCTCATGTGAAATTTAATGCTTAGTTTGTGCATGAAAAAGAAAAATTTGTAAAACCAACCTCACGACAAAAATTTCTAGAAAATTTATAGCTGATTTTTTTTCTGTATTGAAAGATTACCTAGCATTCGAGTTGACTTCGACGGAATTTCCCATTGGCAATTCTGCGTCACGAAAAACCTATAATTCTGATAAAAATCAAAACCACACAAATCACGCGCTTTTGTCTTCCACAAAGGATAAAAAAAGTGAGAGCCGCCTGTTTCTTCCTAGAATTAGAAGAAATCTTGATAAAAGGTACTTAAAAAATGAATTGGGTGTAAATTCGTGCGACTTGGGATAGGATCACGTTTCATCACAAGTATGAATTGCAGCAATGCTTGTATTTTTTGTTACTGAATTCTAGGAGAGGATAAAGTATATTATTTCTAGGTAGGAGGAGACTGTAATAACACTCAGTTTTGATTTTAAGTATGGACTTCTAATTTTCTGAATTTATTTCTGATTTTTGAAAACTCAGTTTTTAGTCGGCACTTTGAAAAGTATTCAGATCTGAGCTAACTTTACATTTCAGAATACTTCATTTGGATGCGGGTTTGTGATTTTTATTTCTATTTTCCATTTTGAAGAGTAATGTATGTCATGTTTGCTAAAAGCACTTTTTAATTTTTAGATTGAATGGATGAGCAGCTGATGTTTTTTCAATTATAAAATGTGTATTCTTTGGTGATGTATTGTAATGCATAAAATTAGTCTTCACTCAGAATACATAAAAAGAAAAAGCATCCATCCTCTGAGTTTTAGTTTCTATTGTTCGAAAGTCTATTGTGGAATTTTGGAAGACATTACTAAAATAAATTAAGAAATAAATCCCCCTTCTAAAATTTGCATTGCACAAGCAACAAAGTACAACGAGTTTCATGAAATAGACTAGCTCAATTTTACACTGAATCTCATTTTAAGATATTTCTTTTTATTTTCCGTACAAAATCATTTTTCATGAATTTCCAAACAAATTCATTATTTCTTTTAAATACACATAAATATAACACACGAATTTTGAGTACCAATCAGGAGTATTGTATATTCTATGATTTTGAAATATAGTAAAATAAATGTAATATAAGTAATTTCATTGTATCGTGGCATTACTTTTTATGTAAAGGAATAATTCTGACTACACATTTATTCGCTGTATTTAATCAGTTAATACATAGGAAAGAAAATAACTATAATTAGAAAACACATTTCAATCATGCATTTAATGATGAGATATGATCTTTACAATTTGATAGTTTTACTTAGTGCCAAAAATTTAAAGATTGACTAATTGTATTAAAATTCAGAGGTAGGAAAATAGTCTTACCCATTAGTGTATTAAGTAGTATATACTTCATACATTTTTGATTACTTAGGATAATGTAACAAAAATATTTGATATATTTTTAATAAAGACCAGATAAAAATATTTTTAACATTTTTATTACCGTATATTAGTGATTAACAATTGTTTCTTCATGTGAAGTTTCAAACACTAAGTACGAATTAATATGTCTATGTGTCTATACTCGAGTAGAGTGGTTAGTTTGTAATAAGCGATTTCGCGTGTATTTATATTATTAATTTTAAAATTTATTTTTAACATTAACATGTCATTTTTTCAATCCTGTGGGTTTTAGAATAACTTGTGAACTGTGTTAGAATTTAAAACAGATGCAGAGGTAATTTTTATTCAATAGGTAAAATAAAAATAAACTTCATTTTCTATTATTAATATTTTCAAAATATTTTACCCAAACTATTATTTAAATTACTATTACTATTTAAAAGTGTGGTGTTGAGACATAAAAAACTAAGCACATTTATGGTGATTACTAATTAAAAATCCGCTTTATCATATTTAGTTGAGGGCCGCGGTGGCCCGGTTGGAAGAGTAACGGACTTGCAACCGAAGGGTTGCGAGTTCGAATCCAGCCAAACACCGTCGTGTACAAAGGGGGCTGGTGCACGTTAAATCTGTCGTGGCCTCAAATGTCCTCACGTTGGCGTGGTGTGGAAGTTTGGAGAGTGGGGTGCCAGCTCAGGTGTTGCCTCGTCATCTGACCGTGGTTCAAAATTACGTGGTGTTGTCCTCGGATCTTTCCCTTTGGGATTGATCCCGGACCGTCACCAATAGCCCGTTGTGTTGCTCCAGTGTGACGTTAATTGAAATACCCCCCCCCATATTTAGTTGAATTAAAGGAATGCATAGGTGTACTAAAAAAATATTCTTTCTCCTTAAGATGTGTTTCCAGATAATAAACCATTTTGTAATTGGGAAAATAAGCACAAATATTCTGCTCCGTGTCCTTAACTATTTAGGTATTCTTTAGTTACTTGAAAGCTTTAATTTTAGTAATGAGTTTGTTTTTACATTTTTATTTCTATCTGCACTTAACTTGAGATATTAATTTCCTTTCGAATGCGTCTGACTCACACCCGTTTTGCAGCTACTGAAATAAAACCTCTATAACAATAGAAACATAAGAATTCGGGCTACGGAAACGTAATTTCAGTCCATAACATGATTGTTTTAGTTCAAATCGGCAGTAAAATAGAAATATGTGGTTTGACCCCCGGAGAAAAGACCTAAACGAACCTAGCAAAGATGAAAGTAAAGAGGTAATAATGATATATGATCCAGAATTCGTTTACCGTCTGAATTGAAGACAGTGATCAAGTTTCTGTCAACGAAATCTCGAAATCATCAGATGTAGATGCAGATGCCGAAGCACTTGCTCAGCCATCAGTCTTCAAACAGTCTATACATCGTGAGATGAAACATAATGGATATCTACACCATGAACTCCAAATTTGCACCCCCCAACTTTAGACCCCCTAGATTTAATTTGCTTCGAAACGCAATAGTGGTTCCGTTATAAAATCTTTAAGGCATTGTCTCCTAAGCACGTATTACGGTATGTCTTTGCTGTGCATAAAAAGTATTTACTGAAAAGACAGTGAAACCTTGAAAATCCACTATCCAGAAAATCGGCAACTTCGGAAATCTGGCACTTTTTCAGATATTACGTTTTCTTAAAAATTATTGTTGGTTACAATGAAAAGTGTATTTTTATTTTCAAGTTTTTACATTTTCTGTGACTAGAAAATATTCCTTTCAATACACGTCTGTTGTTAACAACTTCTCTTTCCACAAGCGGAAAACACTTTCCTTCAAGAGCCTCCCTATTGCATTTTACAACTTAACGGGATCCAAGTAAAATTGATGTAAGAGCGACCAAAGCACTTAAATTAGTTGAAATTAGCAGATGATGTTTAGTAAACCTTAAGCGAACACCGTACTTCATATTAACCCTCCTTGTGCTTGCTTCGAGTTTTTTCATCATTAGAAAAATTGACCAGAGCTTTATGGATGAGATGTCTGGTCACTAGAAGAAAGCTGTCCAGATATTGATCATCATAAAAAAAATCGGCAATATCTTGTTGACAAGATATCTCGTCATTAGCAAAATTGGTCAGATCGTGATGGGCGAGATATCTCGTAAAAACCACTTGGAGGATTAAATAGGACATATTTACTACTAAAATTGCTTTAAAAGTATGTTAGTAACTTTATTTTTTGTGTTAGCGTGTCTTCTTTATAATTTTTAAAATTTTAATAAATAGTTAGTTTCTCTTTCAGAGAGCTTTTATTTATATTTATAAGACATATATATATATATATATATACTCAAATTTTAGTTGAAATGGCCCATTACGTATAAGAACGTGCTTTATGTAACGCCACTTAAGCAATTTTCGAATAGCTTCAGGAATCCGGCACTCCTCCTATCCCGTCGATGACGACTTTTCCTGGTTTTACTGTATCAACCGTCCAGGTGATATCTACAAGATATCTCGTGCAACAAGATCTGACAACTTTTGTTAATGAGGAGATTTCTCATCATCAAAATATTTCCGATTTTTCGATGATGACGAGTGCAAGATTTGGTCAGTTTTCTTCTAATGCCGAAATGTCGCTTCCATAAAGATCTGGGCAGTTTTTCTAATGACGAGATACCTCTTGGAGATAATCGCCAGGAGGGTTATATTCTCCGAGATGCATCTAATACGATCTTAGATTTGGGAGACACTAGCGCACCCACAAGAAATGCAGTTCCGAACTGACACAGTGCTAATGGTTAGACCCTGCATCACAATGAAAACAAAAATAATTTTAACTGTCCATTAATTATTGGATTTTATGACGCAAGATCTAAAAAAGGAATTGGAAGATTTAATCTTACGGTGGTATGTACGTAATGAAAATTAGCCATTTTTAACGCTTGTTTAAAGTTATAATTTTACCCACTTCTGTGTAGCATGCGTTTTGCAATTACACTGTGCTTCAAGCCGCAATTTACATATTTTCCGCGGCGTAACTTTGTTGATCTAACACGATCCAATGCGGTTTCGGCGAAAAGAAAAACCTATCCCGATATCACTCGATAATTTTCATTTCCGAAGACAGCTTCGATGCTCTGATTGCTGCACAAAGAGCACTTTTATCATCAGCCGGAGATCAGAATCCCGAGCGACCAATCTCGATCAAGGGCACGTATCATCCTCTGGATATAATAACCCCCATCAAACCTCACCTACCCCCAGCCTAGCGAAAAAGATGGAACCAAATCATAATCCATCCCTATCTCAGACCATGTCTACCAGAAAAGAAATGTTCCATCTTACTATTATTATTATGATCTCCTTACCTATATATGTACTAGTTTTTTTATATTGTTATTATTTTTTCTGTACTATTATTATTATCTATTTGGACGTCCGAGCACACTAAAGAAGGTACTGCATAATAGCGGTGCCGATGGAGCCTATAATTTTGGGATGGACAGTTCCCAAGACAACGGCCTAGTCACGACTTGCCCCGGGCGCCTATAATTAAAAGCCATTTCAGGCCCCGGTGCGGCGGTAATTATTGATCACGTGATACTGCTAGCCACTTGATAAACGATAGCGGCCTTTACCGGTAGCTTCGCAACATCCAGTAGCAATAACATTTGATCTTTTTCGACCCCCCCAGCCTGCCTTTTCGGGAAAACTCATACGTCAGGTTCGATTTTTGGACGAACTCTTGAATGGAGATAATTACTACGTTAGGAGATACTACGCAGCGCGGATTGGTCTTTTTTTTACTACACGTTGTTGCCCAAGACGGTCGGCTGCGCTGTGCACGTACTGTCGGGGATTCATTAATTTGAGATATTCTACGCGTTATTATGTTGTGGTTGAGTTGATTGAAATTGCTGGTCGGAAGGGGAAAGAGTGACGGGTAAAATGGGAGTGCATGATATATATGGGAAAAGGTGTTCTTAAAAACAAACCAGGGGTTACGTATACGAAAGAGAGAAGAACGTATATAAAAGTATCTGATTTTTTTTATTCCATATGTTTATGTATGAAAATAAAAGAAACAAACACCGTATTCAGACAAAAATCCTTTTTGCTCTTTATCAAAATATCTGGAGAAAAACAGCATATACAGGCAGCTGAAGATTTGTTACATTATTTTTTACCCTATGCCCATATCCGACCTCTCGGCCATCAGTCAACGAGAACCCCAATAGAGATCTGAATTGACAAAATATCTTTAACAAACATTTTCTGCAGTATTGCAACTGTATAGTCAAAAATTTTAACGGAGTCCTTGAGATGGTCTCCAGTCATTTTGTCCAGTTTGCAAAGAGGATAGATAGCTGATTTCGCTACTCCAAAATACCTTTACAAGTAGCCATGTCTGGTAAGAAGGTGGAAACCATCGACTCCAACAGTTTTGGGATACCAGCTTTATTTCTCAATAAAACATTCCAGTTTTTCCTGTAGACATATCTTTGTAGCTTGAAAATCTACAGGAAATTCTGTAGACATATCTTTGTAGCTTGAAAATCTACAGGAAATTCTGTAGACATATCTTTGTCTTGATAAACAAACAAATATGTATCTTGATGCTATGTAGAGGCAAAAGTATTTAGGTTGGGGAATTGTGCTCCAGCCTTTGCTAATTGATCAGCTTGTTCATTACCATATATCCCACAGTGACTTGGGATCAACTTAATACAACTATTTCATTGACCTTCCCAAGGTGACTAAGGTTTTTTCCACATCAACGTATAATATCATATTTATTTTGATTAGGAGTGGTGTGTTTGAGAATAGATGAAAAATACAACATAGTTTTTAGAATAGGTCTCGACTTCATCCAGACAACCAAGCAAACAGAGGCAATCTCTCCATCGAAGTTATCGCATTATTTCCCCCAGAGGACACAGCTGAAGATTTATGGACATATTGATTGAATAATAATCCCAACGAAAGGTGATTTGAACATAAGTTGAGAAGAAACTTCGAATATTTCCTTAAAATTAAAATAGCTCCATTTATCTCATTTATAAATATAACCAAACATGCCCAACTTAATCGACGCAACAAAAACCTGTCATTAATAATACAGACACCAACGTATGAATATGGAAAGTACATATCAGGTTTGGGGATACAAATTTGTAAGGAGTAAAGTTTTCTTACATTAATAAATTATATAAAATAAACATCGTGTAGCAAAAACTCGCTTAAAACATCCTGGTGGTTATCTTGTCGAGGTTCCTCGTCATTAGCAAAACTGACCAGATTTTGATGGACGAGATACCTCATTAAAAAACTGTACTGATCGTGATCTCGTCAACATTGAAAAACGGCAATATCTTCATTCGGAATTCTATCGGCATTCTTGATGATCAAATCTTGATGGACGAGATATCTAATCGAAACAACTTGGAAGGTTAACAAAGGATACCCCCAAAAGACCTGTCCAATAATGGGGTTTATAATTTGTGCTTGATACTTTATAAGAGCTTGAATTTGCAGATTTTCGAGCATGTTTACGCCTCAAATTATACCTAGAAATCCTTATTCTCACTGCTGTGAGGTCAGGTTTTTCTATTTTACAGTTGGTGTGTGAGTTAATAAGCATTTCTTAATGATATACTAGAGGAAAAATCTACTGGTCTTAAATAGTTACGAAAATGTGTCCAGTAAAATAGCATATTTATTTACATGCCTAAGAATACGATGATTCTTTTATATTCCTAGAGAAATTATTTGCAATTTCATTCAATTATGAAAAGACATTAAGAAAGTAAAAATTTACCAAAATACAGTGCGTCTTTGACTGACAAAAAGAATTTATAGAATTGAAAATGATAATTTAAAAAATATAAAAATATAATTTTGATTAGATAATTAAAATTATAAACTTACCAAGCCTAATACATTTCTCGTTATATCTTAATGCAAATACAGTAATCATGTAATTCAGTAATTTTATTTTTGGGGCTGATTTATAACTTTGTTTAATGAGTATATAAACTGATAGGGATAAGAAAAATAATAAAAACATTAAAAAAAATTTCATGCGTAAGTTGTTTTGGTTAGTTTGGTTTCTCTGTGATTTGTTTTGTTTCACAATAGAACAATTTAAATGTTTGTTGCATGAAGTGTGAAACTATAAAGAAATATGACAATAGGATCAAATGTCACCTAAGCAGGACTTATTCCGTGAGAACTTAATACTGAAGCGCACGCAGAAAACAAATAAATTGCCATGTTCCTTCTACAACTCACTATTCCTGTTGTGAGTTCACTCAACAAACAACTCAAATACCTTCGATTATTTGATTTATTTTAAAATTTATTGCACCTGACTGAAGTGAAGTTTACGAACTTAACCTTTCTTTAATTCATATGTATTGCAGGATATTTCCAAAGTTGTCCCACCCACTATCCAAACAACATTCTCAGAATTTCAACAAATACAGAGTAGTCTGTAAATTTTATTGATTTAATGTTGTCCATTTATTTAAAATTTACAAGATGTATAGTGGGTGCAGTCAAATATTTATAAAACACTGTTTACATGATAAAAACAATAAATGTTTGTTGCTCAGCCTGCATAGATGTGTTACTGGAAGATTAACTTGTTGCTAAGTTATCTTTAAAGTTACCATTGATTCGGTATTTTGTGTTTATAACTTATATGATAATTATGTTAGAGTTTACGATATGGCGTTTATGAGTATAGTAGGAAAGTTAAGGACCAATGTCAAGTTCAATTCATCATTTTAATTCCCTGAGCTAAAATAGTAAATTTAACCCGTCCGTTTCTTACATTCCAGTCGTTAGGAGTGTACCCTTATAGCTATCGTCAAGCGGAAAAATAAATACTACCACATTTGTTTGCAAACGTTTCTATAATTAGATTCCTAAAATGTTAAATTCAAATGAACTAAAAGCAAGTATTTATATCCTCACTTCAGTACTGATGTTTAAATTTTGTCCTATTTCCTAATGTGAAGTTCCAAATGTTCCAAAAGGGGCCGTGGTGACCCAGTTGGAAGAGCAACGGATTAGCATCGGGAGGATTGATAGTTCGAAACGGCCCAGTCAAAGACCGCCTTGTACACGGGGACTGGTGCACGTTAAATCTGTCATAGCCTCACACACCATTCCAAATCCTCACATTGGAATGGTGTGGGAGTTTGGAGTGAGGTGCCAGTTCAGGTGTTGCCTCGTAATATGACCGTGGTTCAAAAGTACGTGGTGTTGTCCTCAGATCTTTTCCTGAAGGACTGATCCCGGACCGTCGCCAATGCTCCAGTGTGAAGTTAATTACCTTCCTACCATACTTATAAATGTTAAATTTTGCGTCTGCGTATTTTTAGATAAATATGTAATGGAATTAATTTATAAGCATATTAGCAGAATTATAAGCATATTAGCGATGCTCGGGTTGAATTGGTTAAATGTTGATTCTATTTCATAGAAAATGCAAGCATCATTTAGGTGTACAGAAAATATTGTTTAACATCGTTTTAACTTTTTCATAGCTTCTACAATTTACTTGGGACGCGAATATGTATACATAATATATCCATTCTCATATAAACCATTTAATATTCATCACACTCTTTCTATAAGACAAACTACAGAAGATTTTTCTGAGATGACTTCTTCAGAAGTCGATTTTGAGTTTTGGAGTTATTACGAATTCTAATTAAGTTGATTTTCAGTAAAAATGAGGAACTTACAGCTTAGTCTTGCACTCAGTTTTCCAATCAATATTTATTATTTGTGGTACCCTTGCACCATGGTTTTGATGTTTTCCAATTACATTATCATTGTGAGAGGATGGCAAATTAAAGTGTTACGGAATTCGTGATTAATTTATTTTGAAGCACACATTTTTTCTTGAAAATTCTATTCAGCCGCACGTGGAATAACGGAGCTTGTTTAAAACAAATGTAATCAGTGTAGACAAAGGAAACTCAATCGAGAGATTACACTTTTTACGAAATCACTGCTTTCAATGAATGTTTCACAGGCACCTAAGTTGTATACGAATAATTTCAACTTGAAGTAAGCAACCTCGACTTTCTGCCATTTAAGACAACAAATTTCTATTTTTCAACAGTCCTAGTTTACATACTTCCTTACTATGATATCATTCCAAGATCAGCAAAGTCTTGTTTAAAATTCGCTTTCCTCCAACAGAAAAATTTAGTTTTAAATCGAATCCTTAAGGTACTTTTTTCAATTGAGAGACTCAGTTTCTATATGGAAACCAAGTACCTATTTAGAATGATAGATGTGATTACTTGACTATGGAGTACAGCTTTCAATAATACCCATGAAACATGAAAATCAATGTAAATTAAATTGATTTTAATCGTCTTGTAATGAAAATATGTCAAAATTTAGAAATATCTTTGAACTACAAAGTATAGCTACCCGTTTTGATTTAACGTAACATATCTGATTTTAGAATAACTTTATTTTAACTTTACCAGTCATTTTAAAATAAGAAGTTATACACCTTACTTAAAAAGGTTTTCATTTATTTTTAGGAAAAAGAATTCTACAAACTATAACGTATTTAACCAAAGACTTAAGGAAAGTTCATCGAAATATACATATACAACCAAGAAATTACCCATGTCTAGTGGTATTTGGAAGAAAATAAAAATAATTCATTACAATTTAACTCTTAAATAATATATTTGCTATATGAAAAGTAATGGAACACATAAATACAAACAGAAACGAAATGCTGGTCATTGTAAAATGTAGAATTCTGAAAAACGAAAGATCTGAGCAAGCGTGTCGAATTTCGACGTCATGAGAATATTCTGAAATAGAGAAATTCGGACAAGACGCTTGAAAAATATTGATAGACAACGATGAATTATTTACAAAAAGAACACAAATTTACAAAACTTAGAAATGCTCAAATATGACCGCAACATTTGTCTTAATTCAAATACACAAACACGGAATTCTAAATATAATTTATAAAATAAAGCACTAATTCTGGTGTTGCCAGATACCGAATTGCAAAATTACGCTTTTATCATCAATGAGTTTTTGTTTTGGCTTTTCGTGTTCCATTACAAAATATAACTTGTGCAAAATTAAGTATTTTAAATATCCACTTTTCATCATTCAAATGTTCCTAAATTATTTGTATTGTGGAAAGAAATAAAAAATCAGTTCAAACATAATAAGAATTTTAAATTGTTTAAATATAACCTTTCGGAAAAAATTGTTTTTCGAGCAATACTGGTAAAACAATTTTATTAGAAAATTTGATTTTCGATCAATATTGGTAAAACAAACTGAGTTGCGTACCGCAATCGCTTTATGTTCAATGTTTTTCCTATGGCAATTTCAAATTGATTTAGCCCCCTCTGCACACCTAGATAAGAGAACGGGGTTAATATGTAGCTTGTGTTACTCGCAGGGTTCCAAAGTATAAGTGTAACAAATTTGGTGTGGATTGGTCAAACGGTGTAGATTTGTATAGAAAACAGACAGACAGACGCCAACTCTGCTTTATTTGTATAGGTAAAATAAATGCATCTTCGGATAAAGTTCAGTACCAGTTAGTTTTTTAGGTCTACAATGACAATGTGCTAAAGTTCGTGGTGTGCATCATGAATAATGGGTACAGATGGATTAGAAGAAAATTGAAGCTTGACTTTGAAACATTTAACTATATATACTGTTTTAACATTCCTTGATGCATGTATGTTTTTTATATAATTTTTATAAAGATAAGCTGGCGAATTTTAGGAAATATTTTTACAGAACATTCAATTTCGCATAGGAATTAAAGTACCGAGGAACATTTAGTCATGAATAACGAAATACAATTTAGCAAAGTCCTATCGGCCTTGTGCAGATAATTTTTTTACATTTCAAAACGATTTTCGTGCAATGTAATTAAAGTTTAAAATAAAAATGCTAATTTTCAATGCACTACTTTTGTTATTTCTCACAGTACATTTTTATGGAAAATGTAGATGTACTTTTAGTCATAAACTCCTAAATTTATTTCAGAAAACTCTTATCAATCTTCGCATGGATGTCCTTTTTACATTTCAGAACGATTAGATAAAAATACATATTTTTAATGCGTTTTATCTAATAGCTCCTTCTCAGAATCGATCGATTACATCCCGGTTTTGAACAAAAGAATTCACTTCTAAAGGTGAGAAGTGGAAACTTTATATCACCTTCCACTGCATTTGTAGTTCATCCATCATTCTAGGTCTGCGTTTAGAGATCTTTTTAACAACACGAAAAGCATAGTACAATGGTCTAATAGGGACAAATAAGGAGACTAAAGGAATGTGATCAAAAGGCTTCTTCTTGTTTATACCTATCGATCTAACAGGAAGTATAAAAGTCGAGTGAGCAATGGTAACCTTTTTATGTGCACAAGGATCATGTGACCAAAACTAGAAGTAACGCGACCTTTAGATTGTTTCGTTTGCGGATGGAAACGAACATTCATCATCTGATTGGTCCACTGGACGGTAGAAAAGGCTCATCCATTGATTCATCACCTGATTGGTCCACGCGACATAGTAGAGTTTAGCGATTTCACCATTTTTGTCGCCACTCTAGAAATGTGTATTCACACATCTACCCTATCTAAAGATGTTATATCGCAAACGAGGCGATAGGACACCAAATCGGTCAAACAAGTCATTTTTTCACAGATCAGTCAAATGACTACTAGTCGATATGTTGGTCACACTTTTTGAAGCTTCTATCAATAGCAATGCTCAGTTCACTCATATTTCGCGACTATGGGCCTAGCCACCTTCTAGATTAAGTCATTCGTCACCTTCCAGCTAGCCACCTTCTAGATCACCTTCAAGAACAAGTCATTCGTTCAGAAAGAATTTATTATGTGATTAGGATTCTGGAATAAGTATGAAGAGCTCATTCCAATGCAGGAAAGAATGTGATTACATGAGGCGCGTTCCTCCTAGCATTTAGGAAAAACTGGAAAAGATTTTTGACCATTCAGGAATTTCATGCTCCTAAGGTGCCCATTCCGCAATCTAGATAAAGCCATTTGATTTTTTCTTTCCCCTTTGTAAATCAATGATAAACCTGGAATTATTCTTGGGTATCAGCCATGATTGGGAGGAATTTGCTATATTGCATCATTTGAAATTTGGAGAACTCGTATGAAGTAAGGTGATCAGGCACCGCAACAGCATCCTACTTGGTCAGGCTGTATGCAAATAACATTTTCTATGATGTTAATGTGAGATGATATCCACTGAAAACGGATTGAATCTCACATTGCTAACTGAAAAGTTTCTTGATAACAGTATTTTGTCCCTTCAAGAAAATCAGTGGATTTGGATATATAATTAGTAACATTATTTCGATTGTTCTACTCATTGAAGGTTTATAGATTATGGAAAGGAATTATTTCCTATGTACTACATATATATAATTAAAGTATTATTTTGTCATTTTACTAAGAATTGATCTTTACATTTTTTCAAATTGGATTGCTTGAAATTTCTTTTTGGAGAACTCATGAGAAGTAAGAGAAACAGAAGCCCTAAGAGCATCCTCCTTGACCAGACTGTCACCATTATCATTTCCTTTGATGTTAATGTGAGATGGTATCCTCTGAAAATGGATTCCATCTCATATTGCTGATTGAAAAGCTTTTTGATAACAGTCTGTTTTGTCCCTTCAAGAAAAAATCTGTACATTTAGATACATAACTGACAACATTATCTAGACTACTCATTGAAGGTTCTATAGATTAAGGAATGGAATTTTGCTATGTACTTTGTTATGTTAAAGTACTATTTTTGTATTTTATGAAGTATTGATCTTAACAATCTTGGATACTTCTTAACTTTTATTTTCTTCGAGAAACTAGTAAAAATCTTGAATATATTACTGAGACTTTCTTTGGATATTTGGAAAGTTTTTTGAAGTTTCTTGAAAGGAGTTCGGAAAGCAATAAGTTTGTAACTCTTAATATCTTTGTCTATAATTAATCGATCTTGGCTACTGTACTTTAAGTAGAGTTGTTTCATCAATAGTTACATCTCTCACATTAAATTGATTTTTATGAAGAATTCTACATCGTATCTACAATTATATGTGGAGGCAAGTGGTGGTGCATATAACATTTTTGGTTTCTTAAGACTATATTTTTTTAGAGTTCATATAGAGATATTTAGACATTGTTCTTCAAATACATGGGTTTTCTTTCAAGACCAGAGATACATTATTAGTACAATTTAAATTTTTACGTTCTCCTTAAAATTATACATTTCTTAAATTATACTCTTTGTTAAATCTCCTGGTGGTTGCCTTGTAGAGGTATCTTGCCATCAGCAAAACTGACCATACCTTGATGGACGAGATATCTCGTGGTTAGAAAAAAACTGACTAGATCTTGATCTAGTTATCGTCAAAAATGTGCAATATCGTGATGACGAAGTATCTCGTCATTAATAAATTGTTCAGATCTTGGTGGGCGAGATATCTTTCCGAAACCACTTGGATGGTTAAAAGCAACGGTATTTAGTGTTTCCTTTAATAGTTGACTTTATACTTAGAAATTCTATTTCAATTATAGTTTTGAATTAATTTAATTTGCCAGAGTATGTGAACATTTCTCTTTAGAAAGAGCAAAAGTGTCTTTTTCGCTTCAAAATTTGATAACATGCTACAATCTATAACTTTTATAAGCCCAACCACTGACCTCTTTAATGTTATGCACTACAAAGAGCATATTGGAGGCTATTTTGAAAGAAGCATCCAGTGGGTTAGCCACCTTTACTTCTAACTCCAACAGCCACTAACATTCACGCGCTTACAAGATCAGAACTTGGACCAAATGGGTGGTGGATAAAAGTTATGACCACATTGCCAGTCAGGTGGCACGAAATTCTGTAATAATATGATAAAAAACTACTACAGACAAACCAGAGGCAGGTAGGTAGTTGAATTAACATCGCACTGGAGCAACGGGCGTTTGGCAACGGTCCGGGATCAGTCCCGAAAGGAAAGATCCTAGGGCAACACCACGTAATTTTGAACCATGGTCAGATGGCGAGGTCAATACCTGAGCTGGCACCCCACTTTCAAACTCCACGCCATGCCAACGTGATGATATTTGAGATCGCGATCGATTTAACATGCAACAGCCCCCAACTACACGAAGGTCTTTGGTTGGATCGAGTTTCGAACTCGTAACCCTACGGTTGCTGATCCGCTACTCCTTCAACCGGGCTATGAAGGTCCCACAAACTAGTGAATTCATGTATGAGTGCTAGTGCTGTAAATTATATTATAAATTTTGAAATTTTATTTTAAAATTGTGCTGAAAATATGTAACCGAACTCTACATATTGTTCTTAAAGATATCGGCACGAAGTTAATCTAAACTATAGCCAGAAAGGTACCTGCAACTAGAAATATTTTTCTACAGAACTAACTCCCCTCCATGTGAATCAGACGAAAATCTCACCTGCTAATTGTCTTTAGTATAGAACAAGAAAAACCAGAGCTACATAAAATGTGACCTTTGACACACGCTTCGACTTGTAATGCCTGATGAAACGTGCTTAATCAAGATGTCATTTTTAATCGATGGACTGCACGATATCGATGGTAAGATCTCATCGATAGCGTCCGTCACCATTAAGAAAATTCATTACTTATTCTTCTTCATCAACTACAATTCCATTTATGCGAATCCATTTAACTTCTTGCAATCGAAGAAGGCGCCGAGCCGCTCCGAGTCGTCATTCGCAGACATTGGGAACCTCGGCCTCCTCCCCATGATGAATTGTCGGAGGGCCTGACAGAAGACATTTAGTTAGTGTCCGATAGCCACTGCTTTCAGATGGGACGGCTTGCTAATGAGATGGTGCGACTGAAGTCGAAAATCTGCCGGTTGACATGCTTCTGATGAGGGCATTGGTGCCACTGGGATCTGAAGGGGCGTGAGTGTCGCCGAGCAGAAGTATATATCCCCAGGCATGCTGCAGAGCTCGAAATATTTGTAAAATAGGATGCTACCTATTTCGGATGCGAGGTTAATGAAATGTTAAATTATTTACTGTTGAAAAATGATGTCGATGATTAATTTGTATAAGTTTTGATTTTGACGATGAGCTGGAATTGACAATTATGTATTTAAAACTCGGATTTAAAGGTCTGAACGCACTTTTCATGTATGGTTAGTAAATGGATCTAAGTGAATAATGCTCCCACACATGCAACTCTACGACTCTAAAATTATTCATGTTAAAGTAATGCTTCATTATTTAATTCAATATTTGTTATTGATATTATCGGAGGGCCTGTTAGACGACGCTTAATTAGTGTCCGATAACCGCTGTCATCAGATGGGACGGTTTGCTAATGATTGAAGTCGAATATCTCCAGACGTACATGTTGCTAATGTGGACATTGGTGTCACTGTGATCTGGAGGGAAGTGAGTGTTACAAGGCAAGAGAAGTGTATATATCCTCAGGCATGTTGCAGAGCTCAAAATATTTGTAAAATAGGATGCTACCTATTTCAGATGCGAGGTTAATGAAATGTTAAATTCCTTACGGGTTGAAAAATGATGTCGATGATTAATTTGTAATTTTTGATTTTTGCGATGAGCTGGAATTGACAATTATGTATTTAAAACTCGGATTTAAAGGTCTGAACACACTTTTTATGTATGGTTAGTAAATGGATCTAAGTGAATACGTGCTCCCACACATACAACACCACGACTCTAAAATTATTTCTTTACAGCCTGTTAAAATGATGCTTCATTATTTAATTTATTTGTTATTGATATTATCGGAACGCCTGTTAGATGACGTTTAGTTAGTGTCTGATAATCGCTGCCATCAGATGGGACGGTATGCTGATGATTGAAGTAGAATATCTACAGGTTAACATGCTGTTAATAAGGATATTGGTGTCTCACTGATTTGGAGGGGAGTGAGTGTTGCCAAGCATGAGAAGTATACATTCTCAGGCATGCTTACTGAGGCACTCAGGCATATATACTGAGGCATTCAGGTATGCTGAATATGAGACTTTAAATTATTCAAAATATATTGTACTCTTCTTGAGAATAATTTTAATACATCCAAATTTTGAATTGCATTTCAAGATTGTAAAGTATTTTTCTTTAATAGGTCCATTATAAATGTAACAGATCACCATACTATTTTCAATTGCTTTAGAGAAACAGTAAAAGAACATTCAAGCCGACCCATCCTACATTAAGACCCACACTATAAAGTTTAATCAGTTTCACGCATTACAGTCTTATTTAATTGAAAAAGTATGATTTTGAGAAATTTTTAAAATACTCACTATTGGTATTATGTTTGAAAGCAAATTATACAGTGCCCATAACAACTTTAAATTAAATTTACTCCAACTTCAAGTTAACAGTTTAACGGGCTTAATATTTCCACTTTATAACTGTAATTAGAATGGATTTCCTTTAAAAATGAAAAAAAAATCCTGATCTAGATCTCAAAATAACTCATTACAGTTGATAATTCACTTAGATGCGGTCTTAATTCAGTGACCATCCCTCTCTTACTCTGATTATTTATTTATTGTTGTCACCATGGATCTAGGCACCATTGTGACTGGAAACTAGCAAGAAATCTTTGAACCCTTACCCATAACCTCAATAATTCAGTAATTACTAAGAATATATGCGGAAACAGAGGGAAAACAATTCCAAGTAAGTCTGTTATTACGTCCTCTTAGACCATCCCATGTCGACAGCAGTCCATCTTAGCTGGAGGCTGTACCTAGCTATCCACTAACAGCAAGGAAAGAGACCCAACTGTCGAATCCTTGAAGTGAGTTGAGTCTTCCTTCTCAAAAGCGATACTTGAAAAAAATAACGCCTTAGGGTACTATGGAGTAGATCACCGTTATTAGACAAGGTGGGATAAATATTCGCAGCGAAAAAATATTTATTAGTGGATTCTTTGGAGACTTGGTTGAGGAGGAATTGGTACTTGGGGAAGCGAAGTGGTGTAAACAGTGCCTGGAGCAATGTCTCTCACAATCTGGCAGGTGGGTTACGCTTGGTTGGGCATCTTGTGATGTTAGTGTTTAGGTGTTATCGCACAAGCTGGATTTCTTGTGCAGAAAATCGAATTCTGAGGTTACCGCTTCGTGGGTACAAAAGAAGATGGACTATCGTATGCAAAAACATTTCTTACTGTTCATTGACTAGAGAACTGCAATTCAGAAAAAATCGCAGACCTGCTTTGGTGGCTTCAGTGGTAGAATAACTTCTTTTTTTAACTTTAACTAATACTTTCTTAGAACCTCTGATGGATTCCGTTTCCATTTAAAAATAAATAAGGCAACGTACTTTATGATGATGGAAGGCATAAGAACTATTATTGTATGCGATTCAGAGTAAGGGTACGATGTCAGACCATTAATTTGTCTTTCATACTCTGCTTGTAAAAATACGCTGCTTGAAAGAAAGGTCTAATAAAGATGTATCTCTATTTTAGTCACTTAAACATCTTTCTATAGGTCTATTTAGTGAATTGACGTGCTAATCTAATAAGGCTTATACCATATATATTTACTTTTGTCATTTCATCTGTTTCGTTTTGTGGTTCATGGTTGCCCGGTTGGAAAAGTTTCTGATTAGTAGCTAGAGGGTTGCTAGTTGCTATATTGATCCAACATAAGACCGTCGTGTACGTGGGGGGCTGTGCTTGTTAAATACGTCGTGACCACAAATATCATCATGTTGGCGTGATGTGGAACTTTGGAGAGTGGGGTTCAAGGTCTGGTGTTGACCTCGTCATGGGACCGTGGTTCAAAATTACGAGGTGCTGTCCTCGGACCCTTCGGGATTGATCCCGAACCGTCGCCAATAGCCCGTCGGGTTGCTCCAGTGCGACGTTAATTCAACTACCTACCTGTTTCTTTTTTGTGAGCTGAGTATAAAAAATATCAAAATCAATAAAAATAGCTACAATAGAAGGGCTCCAGACCATAATCCCTATGATGCTAGTAGGAAGATAGGAAAACTGTTATTTGAGTTAGGTACGTTGTCACGCACAGACCAATCACTAAGCTCTCATATCATAGTTGTAAAGGTGAAAAGAAAGGTTGTAAGATATATATTTGAATTGGGTTGATTGGATATTAGTTTGAACCAATTTTGAGTGATTTGGTGAAGAACGATTTATAAACTGAAAGACAAAAATATCTCAGTACTACCAACTATAGTAGAAATTTCCTTATCAACTGTATTTATGTAAAGAACATTTACGTGACAGCAACTACACTTATTTATATTTAATTTTATTTCTTTGAATTTTGTTAACCCTCCTGTTGCTCGAAAAGATATCGCTCACAAGTAAAACTAACCATAACTTCATGGACGAGATATTTCGTCATAAGAAGAAATACGTCGTGATCTCGCGTCATCGTGATCTCGTCATCATAAAGAAACGGCAATGTTTTGATGACGAATTTCTCGTCATTAACAAAATTTGTCAAATCTTAATGGACGAGATATCTCGTCGAAACCATTTAGAGTGTTAAGATTCAAACCCTTTGTGATACAATTTTGTGAGAGTAAGGTATTGGAGAGAGTATTTAAGCCAATAAAAATTCCTGTCTAGCCATAACAAATGCCATTGAGTTATATTCAGTTATATTTCTTTGCAATCAGTCGAAGGGGAAACATTTTGAGATCCAATTTCGAGTCGTGTTAGAGTGTTATTTTTACTAGTAGAAACTTCTTGTTAACTATCGTTCATGTCACTGTTAAACTCAATTATGTACCTTAGAAGTCAGTTAGGATGCAAATCTCTTGTGATTCAATTTTGGGTCTAGACTACAGGGTTGGAGCGATTATTTGAAACAATAAAAATTAATTTCTACCGGTAACACATGTCGCTGAGTTATATTTAATAATATCTCTCTAAAATAAGGCAAAATGTGAAATTTTGGCATCCCAATTTTGGGTCGAAAATGACAAGATTGGGGACGACAATTTTTACAAATGGAAATTCCTTTTTTCAGCTATATCAATGCCATTAGATAAAACTAAATTCTATGCTTTCAAATAAGTCAAGATAAAAATATTTTGTGATCCAATTTCGGGTCGATAGCAACAGGATTGGGGACAAGTGTTTTTACCAATTGAAATTTCTTGACAGTTATACCACATGCCACTAGGTTATATACAATTCTATGCTTGAAAATCAGTCGAGATGAAAATCCTTTACGACCCGATTTTAGGTCGCTGGGTTGAGAGTGGATATATGTATTAAACCTACAAGTGGTATTGATCACATATATCTCGTCAACAAGGTTTGACCAATAATGCCAATGACGAAATATATCGACATCAAGATATTTCCGATTTTCTTATGATGGCCATATCAAGATCTGGCCAGTCTCCTTCTAATGACGAGATAATTAGTACATCAAGATTCCGCCAGGTTTGCCAATGATGAGATACCTCGTCGAGACAACCACCAGGAGGGTTAACAAAAGATTGGGCGATACATATTCTCTGGAAGAATGCTCAACGAAATGGATACTACAACAATGACTCGCGTAAAAAACTCTTATCATTAAATGTTTCAAGAGCATTGCAATTAATAACCAGTCTCTGAACATTATCCATTCTTTCATCCCTAGTAAAATCAACTTTTTTCATTACGAGCCTCGAGTCACAGTTTGTCGACTTTTTTCATCCACAAATGCGACATGGTATATCACGTTGATAGGTCCGAGGGCATGAAAAACGGTAATAGAAATTCCTCCAGGGCAGGCCATCTCAAGAGAAATCAATCGCTACCCTCCAGTCCAGACGATTAGGAAGGGGGAATCGTATGGCTGCAAACAATCCTGGGAAACTAGTGATCCAGTTCCTCTGTGTTACTCGCCAAATATTCATCTCCTGAGGGAATATTGGATGAGAGAAACTGTTGATAAACACTTTATGACACCTGACCGCGTTGCTTTATCGTCGTTCAATGGTAATGACACATCAGCAGCTCACAATCATCGGATTAGTTTCGTATTTTCACTGAAGGTGGAACCTTAATGGTAGCGGTTAATATTGGTGACATAATTAATGCGAAACATGTAGCTTGTGAAGTTTCTTTTTCGATAATTGTAGCCCGAAATTGAATTGTGGTTGGTGGGATGTTATAATTAAGGTGGTTATGAATGAGTAAACGTTAATCGTTTCATAAATATTTATATTCACGCTTATATATGTATTCAATTTGCATTCCCTAGGTACAGCTAAAGTATTAATCAAGGTATTGATAAACGTATTTGTTAAATTCACAATATGAATTTTGTATTGATCATCGTAGTTGAGATCCTTGAAAGTTCTTTTAGACTGGAAGGTTATGTCATTTCGACATTTGAATTATCTTACTATTTCTAATGAATTTATAATGAGCATAAAACATTTTGTTCATTCATTGATTTAGTTAGTGATATTAGTAGTAGTTAATGTATGGTTGTATTTGGTGAGTTGTCCATTGATAAGGAATTGAAATTCTATGCTTTCGTAAAGAGTAGGTGAAGTTTGATCTAGGTTAATGTTAACTGTGAACGAGTTAATAGTATATATTCTTAAATAGTGATGAAATGTTCTCTTACATCTTTTGTTTGATGTTTAAGTCTGATCATTACATAAATTATGCCACATGTTACATACATAAAAAATACATGAAAGAGGCTTGAAATACAGAACAGAATTATTTAGAACTCTGAGAACGAAGTTATTATTATTTTGCATAATGCTGTTAATTCTGAGTATTTAGAGAATTGTGCAAACCAAATATTGGATCTATTTTTGTCTCTGGTGGAAGACTAGAATTCTTAGACAGGAAGGACTACTGACAAATCGTCAGCACAAGTACAAAATTGCCCCACTTCATAACTTTATTCACAATTACACTACATTTAATTAATGACTCACTTGTAAGTGTTGACACATAACCAGTTCACAACTAGAATTGGATCTAGTGCTACTGACACATCCAGGGGCTCTCACAACTTGTCTTAGTAATCTATGCATTTGCATAAGGATAAAATTATCTAATTTGTTGGGTGTTATTAAATGCAAATAAGAAAAAGTTAACAGAATATAGGACTATTAGTGTTTTTGATTAACTTTAGACAAGCACATTCAAAACATAAACAAATTCTTAAGTCCGTTTTGCATTGATAGTTTGGTATCGAATGAACCGATAGAATCCAAACTATTCTATCCTACAGAATGGGCCAATAAAATCGTTTCAAAGAATTCTATCCAAAATAAAGGAATCCCAATCGAATCTTTCCAAAGGATTCTATTATAAGGATAGGAGCAATAGAATTTTTCCAAGGGATTCTATTATAAGGAAAGGGGCAGTGAAATCGTTCCAAAGGATTCTATTATAAGGAAATGAGCAATAGAATATTTCCAAGGAATTCTATTCTAAAGGAAGGAGTAGTAAAATCGTTCCAAAAGACTCTATTATAAGGAAATGAGCAATAAAATATTTCCAAGGGATTGTATTCTAAAGAAAGAAGCAGTAAAAATTTCCCAAAGGTATTCTAAGGGGAAATTACCAATAGAATTTTCCCAAAGGACTCCAATTTTCCAATTCAAGAGTATGGGACAATAGAATCGTTCCAAAGGATTGAATTCCAAGGAAATGACCAATAGAGGCTTTCTCATTGGTGAAAGAATCTGGATTCTTTACAAAGATGTGGTTATTTAGTCATTGTGTTGTGTGGTAAAATCAACACTACACTGCTCACAAATCTCACGATGTTCAAAGGGTTAAAAAACTTAACCAAATTTAATACATAATTTACTCGTCTTGGTGATGAATTAAACAGGAAACATGAGCATGGCATGTCTTATCTAAGGTGAGGTATAAAAATGATGATATATTACTTAAAGTAAGTAAACTCAGGGGCAAACACGATAATCTTTAATTAAACTCTGCGTTGCTGCAGTTTTTTGCTGCTCGAAGCATGATTGCTTACTCATAAATAATCCCTCGTTTCATAGTACAAGTAATGTCTTTAACAGGATAAATATCCCCTCATCTTTGAATACATGTGGATCCATCTTGGCGTAATATTTTACAATGAACAATTATATTTTTAAAGATAATGATGCTAAGCCAGCTTATAATTATTGAAAGAAAATGAAAATATGGGTAGGTTTTATTTTTGTTTTGAAGATGTTTCGATGAGAGTAATTTGAACGTTTATGTAATTAAAAGAGTTTTTTCTGCGAAATTTATTGCTATCTGTTGTAAAACATTTTTATATTTTAATTTTAAGATAAAGGTATTTTCTTGAAATAATAAGTAAACAGGTAACTGTTGTTTTGTTTTACTGTTACTTATTAATACTGTATTTTTCATTGTAACAAAAGTTTAATTTGATTTCGCATACTAATAATTTTGTTATTCTGTAGTACAACGAAGAAGTTTTTAGTTTTATGTTTTTGAAGCCACCATTGACAAACAGTTTATTTTAAAAATTTATGAGTGATATAAGCTCACATTCTATTATTACTACTATTTTAGATATACTATCAAAATCGTATTAGAGAATATTCTGATTTTTAGTCTCGTCAAATTAGAATTATGCATCTAAAAGAATGTTTAATTCCATCACGTTTATTTGTGTATCCTTTTTTCAAGAGTCTAACATTTTCTTCGTTGAAAAACTACCTAGAGGATTGGGAAACATCAAAGGGATTTTCTAAAGTTTCTTTTGTTACCTATTATTTTAAATAGTAACGTATTTATCTGTTAGTTAATATTGGTTTTTATTTTTTATATGAAGAAAAGCAATAGTTTTTCTCATAGGTAGATGGTATTTTAAACCCCTTAAGCATCAAAGAGAATTGAATGATCCTTTTACGAGCTCTGCAGAGTAAAGAAATAATAAAAAAATTTCATTCAAAGTTCAACACAAAACCAAAATTTACGTTAAAGTATTGAAAATGTAATTATACTATCGGAAGGAAAATAGCTCAAATGAAGTAGTGATATAGATTCATCGACGTTTAATAGACTTTAATAATAACTTTTTTAAACTACAAGTCAAAGCCATAAGAGATAAACCACAGACCCCCATCCCTTTTATTCTGCATAACCTACCACTAAACAGAAATTCCACTTCCCCACTGTAGCAATTCTACCACACATGTTCATTCATGTAAGACACGTGTAGTACGTGCAATACCTTTCGTTCGGTGACTTTAGCGTGATTAAGGACCATAAGTGACGAGAAAGTATTTGCGGTTTGCAAACCGCACAAGAACTTCACAAAAGAGCGGTAGCTTATTCTGCGGTTTGCTTAAGTGGACACAGCGTCCGCTACATGGGAATCTTCTCCGAAATGCCCCTCTGTCCCTCCCTTTGTAAGACGACATTCTCAACGAAATGTTTGCCCAAATGATTTTCGTCAAATCCAGTCATTTCACTTTGCGTGAGAGAAAAGTTGGACAGGTCACTGGGCAGGTCGGAGTAATTTGGAAAACCCGGGATTTCCAATTATTAGAAATGAACTCTTCCTGAAGGTCTTTGAGGAGGTTTTCATCATAATCACGCACAGTAAAATCTTTCCGTTATGCATACATAGCTTGTGGTTTGTGGATTACAAATCAATTTAGCTTGCTAAGGGAATTCTAAGACCACTAGCAGACGTGAGCCATTGCATCTGAAATAAAATTTCTTAATTGCTTGTATCTATTGATGGCAAAGTATCCTTACATATTCCATTCTTATTTTAATTCATTCATAATAAATATAGCCCTCGTATTCAATAAATTGATACTCAATACCTCAAAATGTGTAATTCATGCCTCAATACCTCAAAATAATAATATAATGAATGTGGCTCCCATATTCAATAAATGGATACTCAATACCTCAAAATGATTCTTAATTGCTTGTATCTATTGATGGCAAAGTATCCTTACATATTTCATTCTTATTTTAATTCATTCATAATAAATATAGCCCTCGTATTCAATACATTGATACTCAGTACCTCAAAATGTGTAATTCATGCCTCAATACCTCAAAATATATAATATAATGAATGTGGCTCCCATATTCAATAAATGGATACTCAATACCTCAAAATGTATAATTCATACCTCAATACCTCAAAATATATAACTCATACCTCAATACGTCATAATATACAATTCATACCTCAAAATGAAATAAAATTCCGGTGGCGTGGTGTGGAAGTTTGGAGAGTGGGGTGCCTA
Source organism: Meta bourneti (assembly GCA_933210815.1). NCBI lineage: Eukaryota > Metazoa > Arthropoda > Arachnida > Araneae > Tetragnathidae > Meta > Meta bourneti. The sequence continues at coordinate 75,686,285 of OW119927.1, read as the reverse complement.
CACAGGTGTGGCCGTGGTTCAAAATTGCGTGGTGTTGTCTTGTCCCTTCGGATTTTATCCTGGACCGTCGTCAATGCCTCATTGTGTTGCTCCAGTGCGACGTTAATTAAAATACCTACTTACTTACCTACCTACCCAGAAAGCTTACCGTCGTATTGCCCCAGTGCGGCGTAAATTCAACTACCTACCTGCCCATTTAGAAAGTTTACAGCGCAACGTAAATTAAACTACCAGCAACCTATAAAGCTTATTGCGAGTTGCAGGCTATGTATATTTGATTCATATAACTTACATTGATTGTATTTCTTTCTTCTCTGTCAGTAATACTTTTCTCGTGTGTATGTTTTGTTTGGCACAGCTTAGCCATATATGGCCCTATTGCCATAAAACCCAACCAACCTAGAAAGTTTATCATCTGCACCAAGCTGGTATAATGTTGATTCTACGAAAAAAATTTCAGTTTCAGCAATATAATTTCGTACACAATCTTTTCCCCAAAGGTTGGCTGTTGGTTGTTTTGAGATTTTATGAACCAACCCTTTGCTGACTGCGCACCACCCGATGCATTCATGCTCGCACATTTGTTTCTTGTCTCTTCTGACTATCCTCCATGTAGCTTGGACATCTTCTTACCTCTTTATCCGTTATTCCAAATTCATGTTCATAATGTCGTTATAATGTCTTTATTTATCAAATTTTCAATCTTAACCACAAGGTCCATGTGTAGTTCGTCCTGATACGACCACCACTTGAAGGTTAACTTTAGGTTGGTTGGTTTGTGGTTTTATTGCGCATGGGCCATATTTGGCCAAGCCGCGTCCACCCGATATAGAATTACTAGTAAAAAATATCGTGAAATGGAAACAAGAAAGCGATTGGGAATAGAAAAATTGTATGAAAGCAGAAAAGTATGGCTTGGACATCCCGGCAGCGCGAACCTCGTGGTTATTAAAGACAGTGAATCTCATGGGTAGGTAAATAGTTAATTAACGTCGCACTGCAGCAACACAACGGGTGATTGACGACGGTCCGGGATCAATCCCGAAGGGAAAGATCAAGGACAACGTCTCGTAATTTCGAACCAAGGTCAGATGACGAGAACAACACCTGAGTGGCACCCTACTCTGCAAGCTTCCACACCACGCCAACGTGACGACATTTGAGACCACGACAGATTTAACATGAGCTAGCCCTCGTGTATACGACGGTCTTTGGCTGCATTGAGTTTGGAACTGCAACCCACCTGTTGCTAACCCGTTGCTTTTCCAACTGGGCTACCGCAGCCAGTGAACTTCATGGGAAAAGAAAAGATCAGTAGAGTACTGTTTCCCAAAAGGAAGCAAATTAAATACATTTTACCCAAATCACTCCACAGAATTAAGCAATCGTCCCCGCATACTTAGAAATGATTCAATAACTACTATATTTGCTCGATGATCCTTGAGAAAAACTTGGGTGGACTGCCAAGCACCACACCAATCCATGTACGGTAGTGAGCGGCGCACGGCTTTCATCGTAATTACTTTGCCGCACTTTATTATTTTTTTAATTAAGCATCCCTCCTCTTTCTGAATCCGAGATTTAAGTGAATCAGCAAGAACCTAAAAAACAGCAATCTCCATTCGCAAGGGGGAGAGGGAATCACACAATTAACAATTAGCCTCCAAGGTCGAGCTTCGTCCTCCGGTAGCCATTCTTCAGAAAGCAAAAAACTCCACACAAAAAAATCGCCTCATCAATAACGATACGAGGAATAAAAAACATCATCTCGCTGCTTCGGACCATTTTCGGTAAGTGGCTTTATGATTATGATGGCGCGCTATTATGATGATGTATTAGTGACTTCGCAGATGATGTCACGGAAGGCACACACCATTCAGCGATTGGCATGGCGATGCATGGTCGAGGCAGTTGGGCAGGCGTCTCCGGCTGGCTCCACCCTGGGTTTCGTTTTGTTGTTTTCTTTTTAAAAGTTTAGAAAAATGCGCTTGGTTTCTTTTTTTGGCTTTCTTTTATGGTTTCCGATTCATCAGAGAAGATGACTCGGAAGACAATTCATCGGTGTCGAGATAAGAGAGCATTTCAGGCCAGGAGGGACCAGCTACTGTATTCGCCAGTGCGATCTGAAGAAAATTCGTGATCTTGAAGATACAGGACTGAATGGGATATATATATATATATATATATATATATAATATACATATATAAATACACTATGTGACCTCGATGTGATTCGTACGTTGTTGATTGGTTTGAGTTTTATGGATTCAATTCTTTGGATCCTTACGAAAATGCAATAGCCCGCTGTGTTGCTCCAGTGCGACGTTAATTAATTACCATTACCAATTTCCATCTTATGAAAATGCGGATATTGTAAATTGTGAATGATATTGTGCGATGTTTAAATTTTTTCAGTCTGAAATTTATCAACAAGGGCATTGTTACAACATATGTGGTTTCAACAAGATTGATACAACATATTGTATCAACAAGGGCGTTGCTACAACATATATGATTCAACAAGAACAGTATATCACGTAACTCATATTGTAAGAAATTCTTGTCACAGACCAAACCATGTCACACAACTCGTGCAACTATGCAAAGTCTAATTGGCGCATTTCCTGACCGAAGGACTTCCAAATCTGGCGATGCCGATTGACCCCCTCGTTCCCCTGATTCGACCGCACCCGAAGGGGCTTAGAGCAAGTGTGGTTTCGATAAGATGTAATTACATATCATACAGCTCAACAACAACAATTACCATAGAGGTACAAACCAAAACAAGCCATACAGCTTGCGCAACCATGCAAATTCTAAAGGACGCATTTCCTGGCCGAATAATGTCCAAATCTGGTGATGTCGATTGACCCACTCGTTCCTCTGATTTGACCGCGGCGGATTTTTCCTATGGAGCTACTTAAAGGAAAGCGTGTCAACACTAATAAACCAATAACAATTCACCAGCTGGGAAAGCTGGCTTAGAAATTGGGTAGATCATCCCGAAAATGTGCCCAAACATTCTGGGTTATGAAATCAAGAAGAGCTCGTATTTGCAACGTGACCAGAGGAGCCGGTCGATGTCATATTCCTTAAATAATGTCAGTAACTGATAAAAAAATGTGTAAAAAATTCAATTTAAAACGGTTTATTTAAAAGAAAGTCTCAACCCAAATGGTTCCCTTACATAACGCTAAAAATGTATTCGACTAGATATCTTGTCAATCAAGATCTGACCAATTTTACTGATGACGAGATCAAGAGGTCAAATTTCTTCTAATGACGAAAGGTATCTATTGCGATCTGGTCAATTTTAATAATAAAGAGATATCTCGTCATCAAGATATTTCCGATTTTTTTAATGACGAGATCAATGTCTGGTCAGGTTTTTTCTAAAGACGAGATAACTCGTCCATCAAGATTTGGTTTTAATGACGAGGATGGTGAAAAAAAACACCTTGAATGTATGTATGCTCCCGACTACAAGTGAACTGCAATACAACGAAAATTATATGTAGGCGCGTCTTTTATCTTTTAATCCCACATTATCTGTAATAAAAAACATTTTCTGAAACAAAATTACATTTATTTTCTTGGTAGGGTTTCCAGGCTACTTTCATGAAACCTTCAGAGAAGATTAAGTCCTTAAAACCAACAGCACACACACGATGCTAATGAATTTCTGTTATTTGTAAAAATTATACTGTACCGTTGAATTTCTTTTACAGATGTCGCTCATAACTTAAGCCTGTAATCTTTATTTTTCCATAAAAAGAAGCATGGATAAAAATAGAGGTGATAAAAGAAAATATATTTAATCTCCTCCCTTTTTACAATGCCTTAAATCTTTCCTATAAATCCTATTTAGTCCTTTTTTTAAATTTATACTGTGTAGTAAGTAATTTCTTAAAATTAAATGCATCTATTTCGACAGCAATTGTCATCGTTTAATATCTTAACAAGGTTCTAAACTAATTTTAAACCCTCAGCTTTGTGTTTAGGCATAAGACATCTAGTGGTCGCATAAAGGGATTTTATACCGAATAATCTTCCTAACACACAAAGCAAATATAGGCACAGTATTTGAAAAAATAAAATCGTAGAGGTTTAACAAAAACAAATCCGAAAATGATGCCAATAATAGAATTGACATAAAAAAATGGAGTAAAATGAAATATAAAAAGCACTAAGATGAATGAGTGTTACAGTAAAGAGGACGATAGAGTTTCAAAAAGGTTATCAATTAAAATAAGAGAATATAGGAAAATTTAGATGAGGTTTTTATAGATACAAAAGTGTAATATTATATATTAGACAAGGGGTGTAATTAGAGAGATAAGATGAAAGTAAAGGAGAGGAACAGAATCAATACATGCATAAAAATATAGATAAAAATAGGTAAACTAAAAAAATAATATGAAAAACAGAGCTATCAATAAAGTAATGATACGGGGATAAGAATTAAAAAAGGCCTGTTTTATTTAATACACAAAAGACATGAATCATAAGTATAAAAGTAAATAATGTTATAAAGGTCAACATTGAAAGCTTCTCCAGTTGGTATCCATTATAATACCACTTACATAACATAAAAATATATAAATAAATTACTTATTCACAATGGTATACAATAAAGAAAATGTACAAATAAATCAAAAACCGTAAATTTACTCGATTGAACCCATTCTGAATCAATGACAGTTTAATCAATATTTACAGTATATTTTAAAAAATTCGCAGGAAACATTGCAATTTACTTGTGTGTAAATTTACTTTGAAATTACTAACTCTTGAATTGGATAGTGTTCTTATCCAAGCTGTATATAACATTATTTTGACCACACAGACCAATCATGCAATACTCTTTGTTATAAGTAGTTTGTTTAGATTTTAACTTATTGTTTAACTTATTTTGATTTATATCTTTCCGAACAGTATCTAATAAGATTTTAAGTACGTAAACAAATTATCATCATTTTCTAAGTATCACCCTTTTTATAGTTTGTTTGATTTCGAGCATGCGCTTCTTGGCGATTTCCTTCCCCCCCCTCCGTTCTGAATTACTTCAAAAGTCATTTATATAAATATCACTAACTTACTTGGCGAATAAATCGCCATTATTTGTTAGTAACGAATGATAACAAGCGGATGTATACAATATAAAATCAGCCCGAAGAGATTCATTCGCCAAATTTGCCACCTGACTTGAGTTGAGCTTCATAACATTGCTAAAATTACGCGGAAGAGATCTGGAAAATAGGAATCAGGTAAAAAAAAAGAGTACGAAAGCAAAAGTAGGCTTAGACGTCAAAAGTACTGAATCGCCTGTAACCCTCCTGAATCTCGGTTCGTGGTTGCTTCGATGAGGTATCTCGTCATTAATGAAACTGATCAGATCTTGATGAACGAGATATCTCGTCATTACTAAAACTGATCAGATCTTGATGGACGAGAAATCTCGTCGGAACCATTAGGAGGGTTAAATAAGTGAATGGGATGCAATTGTGAGCGCAAGATAGAAGCTAATGTGTTAACATGGCTGATGTGTGCAGGTTTCGCCATGCGTTAGGAATAAGAATTAACTCCAATAAAAGTATACGAAGTGTTTCTTTGGATTATTGATTAATTTTATTTCATTTAATGATATCAATTGTGTACATCGTTGCTTTTATTCATTATAAGTGGATTTGGTTATACTCGAAATGCCTCAAAAACAAAGGAACTACTATCGCTCCGTCCATCCGGTGTTTGTGGATTAAAAAACTACTTTTTGTTTTGGTATTCCGTAACACTCTGAGGAATTCTCATGCATATGTGCGTTCTACTACCTGCAGTCTTCCCTGCATGATTCCTAACTAGTTTTGACATTCTTGACCAATAGAATCTTTCCTAAGATTCTTACAAGTAGATGGTAATTTATTCATTATATGGCGTTGTGAAGAAAAGCAATACTAAACAGAAATCTCATGTTGCTCAGTGTGTTTAACCCTCCTGGACGTTGTCTCGATGTGGTATCTCGCCATTCAGAAAACTGACCAGACCTTGATCGACAAGATATCTCGTCATTAGAAGAACACTGACCAAATCTGGGTCTCATAAAAAATTGTCAATCAAAATCTTGATGACGAGATATCTCGTCAAAACACCTTGGAGGGTAAGTAACGGAACTGTCGTCATAGGATATAAACAAGAAAGAAACTTCAATACAGATGCTACGCGTGGGTCTGCTAGCTTGAGATAAAAGTGAATATATTCAATGCTTTAAACCTCCAAGTGGTTTCGACGATATATCTTGTCCATCACGATTTGATCAATCATGCTAATGACAAAATTTCTCGTCGGCAAGATATTGCCGATTTTTTTTGTGATGACGAGATCAAGACCTGGCCAGTTTTCTGCTAATGACGAGATATCTCGTCCATAGAGATCTGGTCACTTGTTTTAATGACGAGATACCTCGTCAAGACAACTAGCTATTGGACGAAGCTGTGGCCTCCACTCCTTGCTCGCATTCTCTACCAACCTCTGAAGATTGCTAAGCTATCTCAAATTGGTTCCTCGAAGTGGTTTAGAAGTCTATCAAGGTCTTCCCATTATGCTAATGACGAAATATCTCGTCATCAAGACATTGCCGATTTTTTTTGTGATGACGAGATCAAGACCTGGCCAGTTTTCTGCTAATGACGAGATATCTCGTCCATAGCGATCTGGTCACTTGTTTTAATGACGAGATACCTCGTCAAGACAACTAGCTATTGGACGAAGCTGTGGGCTCCACTCCCTGCTCGCATTCTCTGCCAACCTCCGAAGATTGCTAAGCTATCTCAAATTGGTTCTTAATCCTCGAAGTGGTTTAGAAGTCTGTCAAGGTCTTCCCATTATGCTAATGACGAAATATCTCCTCATCAAGACATTGCCGATTTTTTTGTGATGACCAGATCAATACCTGGTCAGTTTTCTAATAACGAGACATCTCGCCCATCAAGATGTGGTCAGTATTTCTCTAGCGACGAGATACCTCGTCGAGACAACCACCAGTAGGGTTAAAACCGAACAAACAAAAGGTGCACCACACAAAATTGCCCATTTTACATCCCGCGACCCAAGAGATTAAGTTCTCCATTAAACGCAACCAACTGATTTGGAAATTTGACATTTTAATGCCGATCACGATAATTACACGCTTTTGCTTTTAATCTGTAGTTGCCAAATAAAGACCCGTGAGGAACTCAGTGCCATTAAATGTCAGCCAACCGACCAACTAAGAGCATAATTGTCGCCTCGAGTGTCAGAGTAAAAGCATGTACTAATCGAAGCAACGCTTTAGTGGTGCGAACTAATCTCTGTAGATAGCGGTTTGGACAGTTAGTAAATTTTTCAGCCGCGATAATAGTAGTTACGAATTTCTCACGTTGCAAAGAATTGCTGAATAAATTTTTCACTTCTTTTGTGGCGGTGACTTGATTAAAAGATCTAGCGGTAAAAAGTGATGTGCAAGATGGAATGCTTGGGCTCGAGAAATCTGTGATTAAGTTAATTTTATGGATCTTTTTATGGGATCGTAAAATAACGTGCAGTCGAACTGCAGTTGAATAAGAATGTTTCGCACTTTGAGGTATTTCAGCTCATTGACTTAAGAGTTCACTGAGATGGATAGCTTAGGGAAGTTGTTTAAGTGTATCGGATCGAGGCTTTCTCGAAGGAACCGATTCGTTATCAATAAGAAGCTGTGATGAAATTAAGAATTCGGTTGAATAAAAGTTTTCTGATAAAAACTAATTGGAAATAGCCCCTCGCTTTTGGGCTGTCTTTCTTTTTTATTATTAGCATCGTAGAATTTAGTTTTTATTAGATAAAGGACTCTAGGAGGACAGAGAATTAAATGCTGAAACACACCCCAATAACCATTACTGATGCAAAGGCTTTGGTAAAATTCTAACTCATATGACAAAAAATTACAATTAAGCCACCTCCCCGATATCCAGACTGAGAACAGGACATTTTAACGGTGATGATAAACGAAAATTAACAGTGATGGAACCAAAACGTATAACCATTGTTCTGTTCATTGTAACAAGTGTCTGGGCATTGAACTCACACCTAATCATGTATTCACCTGTCCTGCAAAAGTAGCTGCTCTTCAAACCATCGATTAGCATCCTGAAGAACAGCTTTACAGCAATAAAATAATCAACATCGCCTAAGCTGTGCAAAATGCACACGGCGATATCTGACTCAGAAAATGGACACGACAACGACAAATAGAGAGGACTGCGATTCGAATATTATATAATCAATGAATAATTTTTTAACAGTTTGGTAGAGGTATTTAATTAAAATCGCACTGAGCAACACAACGGGTTATTGGCGACTGCCCGGGATTTACTCCGAAGATAAAAAGATCTGAGGACAACACCATATAATTTTGAACAACGGTTAGATGACGAGGTCACACCTGAGCTGGCACACGCCTCTCCAAACTTCCACACCACGCCAACGTGAGGACATTTGAGGCTACAACAGATTTAACGTGCAACAGCTCCCTTGCACACGACAGTCTTTGGTTGGATTCGAACTCGCAACCCTCCGGTTGCTAATCCATTTCTCTACTACCGCTCTTTTAATAGTTTGGATTTTTTGTTTCTTTCAGCTTTTCGATGCATGTAACGAAAAGTATGAAAAACCCATTGTAATATTTTTTAAATTTTAATTAGAGAATCAGATCTTTTGTATTTAAATGTTCGTAAAGGGATTCATCAATACAATAGAATTTTTAGGCATCTTTGCTCCAGTACGTTCTGATAACGCATACTTTCTAAATCACACTTAAATCTGACGGGATGCTTTTGCAGCCTTCGAAACAAAGCGTAAATATGGGTTGATGGAAAGTTCGTTCCGTTTTTGGCGCTAGATGGCATTGTATCGCTAAACCGAAGTGTTATCTACTTCATACATATAAAGTTTTGATGTTGTTTGAAAGAAGAAATTTCAACGAGTGCTTGGGGAAAAAATTGTTTTATTTGGTTGTTTTTTTAAATTTTCTTAAGCATTAAAAATGGCAGAAATTAAGGAGCCTTTTTGACATATTATGCTTTTTTATTTCCGAAAAGGCAAGAATGCTTCCCAAAAGAAGATATATGTTGTGTAGGGTGAGGGGTGCCGTTGACGATTCCAGATGCCGTAAGTGGTTCAGAAAGTTTCGTCACCTGGATCAGTTCTTTAGCCACAAACCTCAGAACTTCTATGAGCGCTGGATTATGCAGCTACCGGAGAGATGGAGGAAGGTCATCGAACAGAACGGCACATACTATATGGATTAAATGTAATATTTTTAGTAAATAAAATTTTTTTTCAATTTTTGTCAAAAGAATTGGATGAACTTTTGCATCAACCTAATAGTTCGTTGAGCAGATAAGCTCGAATTACCATGTTGAACTGTTATTTAAAATTTAAGGTTTCATAATGTTTGAGAAAGAGTCGAGGCGTCGGACAGAGCTCATCGATCGATTGATTGGGCTCTATGGCGCAAAGCTTCCATATTTGGCCAAAATGCGCCAAACAAAAGACAACGTTGAACCGATTGACAGGTAGGTAGTTAATTAACGTCGCACTGAAGTAACATAACGGACACTGACAGATGCTTAGGATAGAATATTGATGATCTTGCACCTTTTTTTGTAACACTGAAACGTTGTTCGACTGAATAGAAAAGTGTGTAATGAAAGGCTAATTATTTTACCTTTGTTCTCGGGGGTCGCGGTAGACAAGTTGGAAAAGCAAGATTGGCAACCGGAGGGTTGCGAGTTCGAAACTAGGTCCAGTCAAAGACCGTCGTGTACGCGAGGGTTGGTGCACTTAAAAACTGTCCTAGCCTCGAATATCATCACATTGGTGGTGTGGTGTGGAAGTTTGGAGAGTGGGGTGCCAGCTTTATAAATCTTTCAGTAGCGCTAGTAGTTACATGTAGTACAGTGAACGTTTTCTGTATTTCGTGTCTGCTATTTTGTGGTACTACGTCTGAATTATCCGAGTTTCTGGTTATCCGAGGTGGTCTCGACCCACATTACCTCGGATTATCAAGGTTCTACTGCGATGAACTCATTTCAGTATCATTCTCAAAGGTTCTTTAATTAAGTTTTATGACTCCAACTCCATATTTGACAAGACACATATTTAATCGACAACATTAAGTAATCATATTAAAAGGAAAGGAAAAAAATTCGCAAAAGTACGAATATTTGGTGAAGAATGATAAGCTTCTTCTGCGAGTTTTAAAGATGTAATGTCGAGATATCTCTTCTATTATGATCTGGTCAGTTTTGCTAATGACGAGATACCTCATCAAGACAACCACCAGGAAGGTTAAAATCAAGAACCAAAATTTTTAAAATAGAAAAGACCTACTCCTACATCAGCTGATGATTCTTACATAGAAATAACCTACAAAACATTTATTCGATAAGGTTCTTTCGCGAGTTTTAAAAATGTAACGACAGCTATCTCGTCCATCAAGATCTGGTCAGTTTTTCTAATCACGAGATACCTTAAGACAACCACCAAGAGTGAAAAAATCATGAATCGAAATTTAAAAAATAGAAATGCATTATACTCCACTTCAGCTCAAGAACCTTACAAAATATAACCCACAAAAAATTTGTTCGATAATGGTCTTTCGCGAGTTTTAGAAATGTAATGACGAGATATCTCGTCCTTTAAGATCTGGTCAGTTTTTCTAATGACGAGATACATCATTAAGACAACCACCAAGAATGAAAAATCATGAATCAGATTTTGAAAAATAGAAATGCATTACTCCTACATCAGCCCAAGATCCTTACTAAAAAATTAAGCTACAAAAATTTGTTCGATAAGGATCTATCAAGGGTTTTAAAAATGTAAAGACCGAGTCAAGGGATGTAAAAGGAAATTTATTGCACCTTTCCCAGACTGGAAAGAGGCATTAGTTAAAGTTTTATTGAAAAACCCTCATTGGCGACCAGAGCATCACATCCGCCACCCATATGTCTTGATTGATCAAGTTTTCTTGTCATGCGCGGTACGAAATCCGCTCAGGTATTGTCGATCCTCTTGCAAAACAGAGAGCGTAACAGAGATCTAATACGGTCATAAATTTTTATCACCCTCCCGAGCCTGGCATAAAACCAAAAGCTATTCCTGAATTAAATCCTCGTAATCTTCTCTGAGGACCCATGTTACACTGCGATCAGGTGGAAGGAAAGAAGAGGAGAAAATATCGAAGAAAAAGTAGTAAATAAATAAGAAAAGCAAGAATGAGAAAGATGCGCTTTTAAGAACCTTTTTCTCTTTCTTTTCCGATGTAATGGTGATGGGTGAGGACCCGAAAAATACGTGATTGGAAGCAAACGAATAGCGGGCACGATAAAAAGTGGGGTGGTGGGTTGCCATTGCGCAGGTGTTCTCGCTGCTGTTGGCGAGGACATCGGTTTCGCATTGTAATTCTTAAAATTATAAAATGTGAATCAGTTGAAGTAAAGATCAAAGACGTTTTATTTAAAAAGGAATGGACTCCATTCAATGTTCGCCCATTCAATGTTCGCATTCTCTCGCCAACACCCGAAGATGTCTAAGCTATTTCAAATTGGTTTTTAATCCTCCTAGTGGTTTCGACGAAATTCCTCGTTCATCAAGACCAGCAACCAAGAGATATCTCGTCATCAATAATATATTGCCGAGTTTTTATGATGGTAAAATCAAGATCTGGTCAATTTCCTTCTAGTGGCGAAATATCTAGTTCATCAAGATCTGGTCAGTTTTGTTAATGACGAGATGCCTTGTCGAAAAAACAAACAGGAGGGTTTATAACCCTTAAGCTATGGCATCAAAACATATGCCAACAAATACAAATCAAATACAACAAAGGCCTCTTTTTCGCATCACTCCGAGATCCGCGGTAGCCCAGTTGGAAGAGCAACAACCGGAGGGTTCGAAACTAGGTCCAGCCAAAGACCACCGTGTACACGGGGGTTTGTGCATGTTACATCTGTCATGTCCTAACGTTAGCGTGGTGTGGAAGTTTGGAGAGTGGGGTGCCAACTCAGGTGTTGTTCTCGTCATCTAACCGTGGTTCAAAATTTCGAGGCGTTGTCCTTGGATCTTTCCTTTCGCGATTGGGGGCTGTCGTGGCTCAGTGGGTATGCCCAATGCGCTAGCAACCTTCGAGTTGTAGACGGTGCCGGTTCGATTTCTGTCAGGTGCATTCCTCCCTAGGTGTATTTCTTTCTTCTGTGTAAATAAAAACTTACATTATATGTGTGTATTACTTGATTTTGTATGTCTTGGGTCTAGCGTAGCATGGCCAAATATGGCCTTTGCGCCATAGAACCCCCAAAACCAAACAACCAACCTTTCGGGACTAATCCCGCACCGTCTTCAATAGCCCGGTGTGTTGCTCCAGTGTGATGTTAATTAACTATCAACTACCGCATCACTTCGATAGATATTTGTAAAAGATATACATAGATGGATATTTAAAAAATAGATATTACTATATCATAGCCAAATATTTTGTTAGATAAAAAGAATCAATTTAAGAAATTTAATTTATAAATGTGGAAAGGAACTTTTCAATTACACACAAAGTAATAAATATATTTTTAAATTTTCCCAACTTTTTTAAAAATAAGACAACAGATTATAAGTACTTCATACTTGTTTATAATACCTTAGAAAGTTAAATTAATTATTTTTATTTTAAATGCCATGCAATTCAAAAGTTTAGTCCATGGATCAAAATTATAGACTTTTTAGCACTAAAATATTTATTGAATCCCACAAAGCACAGTATATGAAAGATAGTCGATTTTAGTACCGTTATACTTTAAACTTATACTAATCTGTAGACAATAAAAGGTAAAGACGGAAATTTGCAGTTTGTAGATGTTTGATTGCAATATCTTTCTGACATAATATAATATTTTGTTGACCATTTCTGAGAGTTTGTCAAACCTGGTCTCAAGCATGGCGAGAGATTGCCGCATTCGTGTACTGAGTCCAATGGAGAGGCGTCATTTCTTGAGCTAAAAGTAATCCTTTTATGTTGTCAGCGGTTACCCAGTTGGGAGAACAACTGATTAGCTACCGGAGGGTTGCGAGTTCGAAACTCGATCCAACCAAAGACCGTCGTGTTCATGGGGGTCGGTGCATGTTAAATGTGTCGTGGCCTCTAATGTCCTCCCGTTGGCATGGTGTGGAAGTTTGAAGAATGGGGTGCCACCTCAGATGTTATGGCCTCGTCATCTGACCATGGTTTAAAATTTCGAAGTGTTTTCCTCGAATCTTGCTCTTTGGAATTAATTTCGGATCGTCACTTATAGCCCGTTATGTTTGTTGCTCCAATGCGACGTAAAGTCAACTACCTACCAACTTGTTTCATTTAAAAATTGATGTGTACTTTTTATAAAGCTAATTTACAAAGTCGTTTGATTCTCAAATAGAAATAACATTGTTAAATCTAAAATTAAGTAATATTGGGAAATTGCAAAAAAATTTGTACAGCGCACTTATCTATATATACAATGCTGGCCACCGTAAATGCAACACCCTGAAGGAAGCATGCAAATAATATGAAATTTACAACATGCATTAGCGGAGGTGAGATATGCAAATGATTAGAATTTCAGCGCAGACGCACATCACGCGCGCCTGTGGCGCCACTTCAAAGCGCTATTTAAGGCTTGGAGATTTCGACGATTTCAAGTACGGCAATTGTGTTTTTCTTGTGGTTTTTTCAAAAAAACGATCAATTATGCCTCGTAAAAAACAGCGATCATCTTTTGATCAAGTATCCGAGTTCGACAGAGGAAGGATAGTGGCCTACCGAGATTGTGGATTATCTTTCAGGGAAATCGGTAGTCGTGTTGGACGAAACCAAACAACTGTAATGCGGATATGTGATCGTTGGATGCAGGAGGGTTCGACGGACCGACGTGTTCGATCGCATCCACCTCAGTGCACCACTTCACGTGATGACAGGCATATTGGCAGTGACGGATCGATCAGCCATATCACGAACCATAGCACAGCACATTCAGTCTGTACCGCATCATCCAGTGTCTGCGCGTACCATTCGACGCCGTTTACAGCAGAGTGGTCTGTCCGCAAGACGTCCATTGCTTCGTCTACCCTTGACGCAGAACCACAGACGTTTCCGCCGCCAATGGTGCGATGAAAGAAGGATGTGGACGGCAGAATGGAATGAAATTGTCTTTACTGACGAGTCACGCTTCTGTCTGCAACACCACGATGGTCGGATTCGAGTCTGGAGACACCGGGGAGAGAGGATGCTGAACAGCTGCGTTATACACCGCCACACTGGTCCTGCACCGGGTATTATGGTATGGGGTGGTATTGGTATCACTCTCGCACTCCTCTAGTACGCATTGCCGGTACTTTAAACAGCCAGCGCTACATCTCCGAGGTGTTGGAGCCAGTTGTCCTTCCTTACCGTCAGGGCTTGCCCACAGCCATATTTCAACAGGATAATGCGCGACCACACGTGGCACGCATTGTCCAAGGGTTCTTCGTCAATCGCCAGATTGAATTGCTTCCCTGGCCAGCTCGCTCTCCGGATCTTTCGCCGATAGAAAACATGGGGTCCATGGTTGCTCAACGATTGACCCAGAATACATCCCCAGCTGCCACACCAGATCAACTTTGGCAACGTGTGGAAGCTGCTTGGTCTGCTGTACCCCAAGAACACATCCAAAGTCTCTTTGAATCAACGCCGAGGCGTGTGGCAGCGGTGATCTCCAACAATGGCGGCTACTCTGGCTACTGATTTTGGCAGGAACCACACTTCACAGAAGTCTATAAATTTAATCATTTGATACTTAGTCAACATGTTATCTACAAAATAAATTTTGTTGTGATATCTCTTGTCTTTCTTGGTGTTGCAATTTGGGTGGCCAGCAGTGTACTATATAAGAGTTGCCATCTGTCTGTCTGTCTTTCTGTCTGTTCTCTATACAAATCTTCACCGTTTGACCAATCCACACCAAATTTGGTGCACTTATGCTTTAGAACCCAGCGTGTAACGTAGGCTACATATCAACCCCCGTTCTATTTGTCTTACGTGTGCAGGTAGGCATTTTTAATCAACGTCGCACTGGAGCAACACAACGGGCTATAGGCGACCGTCCGGGATCAATTTCGAAGGGAAAATTCCACTCAGGTGTGCAGAGGGAGCTAACAACAATTCGAAATCATAATAGGAATAACATTATAACGTATAAAACGATAATAAAACGAGTATAAAACAATTGCGGTCTGTAACTCAGTTTGTTTTACCTGTATTGATGGAAAAACAACTTTTCCAATAAAATTGTTTTACCAATTTTGCTTGAAAAACGATTTTTTTTCCATAACAAATTAAGGGGGCCGTCATGGCTCAGTGAGTATTCCTACTTCGAGTTGTTGGTGGCGCAGGTTCGATTGCTGTTAGGTGCATTCCTCCCTGGGAATATTTCTCTCTGTGTTAGTAAAACTTTCATTGTGTGTGTCTGTCTATAACTTGATATTGTATGCTTTGTGTCTGGTGCAGCATGGACAAATATGGCCCTTGCGCCATAAAACCCAAAACCAAAAAAAAACTAAATTAAATTGCGTAAAATACATGTTTGAACTGATGTTTTGACTGATGAATAATTTATGAATATATGATTGACGAAAAAAGGATATTTAAAATATTTAATTTTTCATAACTTACATTTTGCAATGGAACGCGAAAAGTCCAAACGAAAAACTTATTGATCATAAAACTGTATTTTTGCTATTCGGTATCTGGCAACGGCATAATTAATGTTTTATTTTATAAATTTAATTGAGGTAGATATGTAGGTATTTTAATTAGCGTCAAACTGGAAATTTGATTTAGAATTCCGTGTTTTTGTATTTGAGTTAAGACAGCGAAATGTTGTTCTATTTGAGCAGTTCTAAGTTTTATAAATTTGTGTTCTTTTTGTAAACAAGTCATTATTGTCTTTATCAATACTTTTCAAATGTCTTTTTTCGAATTTCCCTATTTAGAATATAATCAGGAAGTCGAAATTGGACACGCTTGCTCATATCTTTCGATTTTCAGAATTCTACATTTTTTCAACGATCGGAATTTCGTTTCTGTTTGTATTTGTGTTTCAGTATTTTACCTATTGCAGATGTCTTATTTAGGAGTTAAATTTTAATGAATTATTTATTTTCTGCAAAACATCATTAGACATGGATAATTGGCAGTATATTTCGACCAACTTTTTGTAAGTCTGGTTGTATACATAATGGTTTTCAGAATTATTTTTCATAAAAATAGATAAAATATACAAAACAAAACCTTTTTAATTAAGGCGTGTAACTTCTTATTTTAAAATGACCGCCAAAGTTAAAATAAAATTATTTTAAAATAAGATAGGCTCCGTTAAATTAAAACGAGTAGCCAAATGTTGTAGTTCAAAGATATTTCTAAATCGACTTCTGAAGTCATCTGAGAAAAACCTTTTATAGTTTGTCTTACAGCAGAAGCGGGATGAATACGAAATGAATTTCATAGATGGATATATTATGCATACATATTTGCTTCAGAAGTAAATTTTAAAAACTATGAAAAAGTTAAAACGATATTAAAAAATTATTTTCCGTACATTTAAATAATGTTTGCAGTTTTCTATTACAGAAAAGTGATTAGTCTAATAACTTTTCAATCAAAATTTAACCAATTCAACCCGAGCAACGCTGGGTAATTCTGCTAGTATGATATAAATGTTTCCACGTTCAACTTTTCTCTGAGGGACAATAGTAAAATATGGACAACATTCAGCGCTTTGTGGCAGAAAAGTGAAACTTGAGCTGTAACAAAGAATTTTCTAATCCGGACAGCCGCTACTAGAAACATTTCGTCAATCCAGTCAGCTGTGCTTTGACGAACCAACTTTGACCACCCAACCAACCGAAATACAATCCTGACCACGCTACTACCACTGTTTCTGAAATTTGAAAATGATTTTTCGAAATCCTTGGCGAGCACCTTGGCGACTGCCGCCACAGGTGAGTTCGCTGGCAACCTTCGAACTCTGGCATCTGAGGTAGGAGAGGTCACGTCAAAGGTCTGCGAGTGACGGGAAAGTCGTGGCTACTGTTTCCCCAAATTCACAACAACGCCTTTCTTTTAATTTTGCTATTTTGGTTCTTCCTTTCTTCTTGCTGATCTATTTACCGGTAGATCATTCGCTCTACCGAACTTTTTTTGCTTCCCTCTCGCTTTTTTCAGCGTCTGAGACAGGGATTCTTTTAGATTCGCTAGAAATGAATTCCACGTTTAATTGACTGTTATGGATGATGGACGCTTTCGTGCATGCTGGTGAATTTGTGCTTTTGCTTCGTAATAATATTCTGTTACTGATGAGAGTGGTTTTAATGGAAGGAAAAGAGTGGTTGGTAAATTTGTGGAGATGCTGGTACGAGGAGAGATGTGTGGAAATTATATATTTTTGCGATTGGTTTAAACCTCCTGGTGGTTGTCTCGATGAGGCATCCCGTCATTGGCAAAACTGACCAGATCTTGATAGATGAGATATCCAGATTTTGATATCGTCAACATAAGAAAATCGGCAATATCTTGATAACGAGATATCTCGTGATAAACAGATTTGGTCGTAATAATTTTCTGTGGCTGATGAAGGTGATATTAATGGGGGAAAACATTGACTGGCATGGAGTCATTGTTTGGATGGAAATCATTTTTTATAACCTTCCTGGTGGCTGCCTCGACGAGGTATCTCGGAAATAACCTGATCTTCATGAACGAGATGTCTCGTCATTAAAAGAAAACTGACCAGATCATGATCTTGTCAGGATAAAAAAAATCGGCAATATCTTGATGACGAGATATCTCGTCATAAGCAAAATGAGTCAGATTGTGATGGACGAGATATCTTATCGAAACCACTTGGAAGGTTAATCTTCTTTTGGATTTTAAGAACTTATTTCAAGAATAAATTTGTATGGCAGTAGCAGAGCTGTATGTCATAGTAAATGGAATATCTCCAGAAATGTAATATGAAAGGAAATTTTTGCTGTGAGGTATAAAAATAAAGTAAAATAATCAGTAAGTAAAAGCCACGTATTCACACAAAAAACGTATCTCTTATCCTTTTGTATATTGTTTGGTGATTTATGTAAAAATAGGGTTATTATTCCGAATTTAAAAATCCATCTAGGAAGATAGATTCCAGATCGGAAAAAAACTTGGAAGGTTAAGAAATGAAATTGGAACTTTTGTTAATTGCATGACAAGGGTAAAAGATATAGAAATTATATCATTGAAAATAATTTAACTACTGTCTTACATCAAAAACTGTCCTCGTGGTGGTCTTTTTTCCTCTAATGAACATATTCATTTTAGTACTACAAGATCATATTTGGGAATCACCTTGCGTTATCATGGTCCACCACAAGGAATTAGTTCACTAACCAATCGGTTTAGTGGTCAGGGCTACTAGATCGAAAGGTTCCCGGTTCGACTGTGGGAAGGCATAGGTGTTGTTCGTCTTAAATAAATATGTGGTTTCTCTATAGACGGGTTGTACCTAGAATGTGTGTGGTATGTATGCGAGGTGTAATGTGAACCCACTCCATTGATTCACCAGGGTAATGCAAAGCTATTCTTAATTACTCCCTTGTATCGTCATGATGAGAAATTTTCAACTTTCCGGGCCTTAAACAAAAAAACTGTTAAATTGTTGCTGTTGAAACTGAATTGATTCCCTTTTGAAAGGGGGAGGTGTCGGTTTTGCGTACTTAACGAGAAATAGGAAACATTTTTGTTGTTCTCGACTAGTATCCGAGAAAATCTACACTAGTAAACTACCTCTTTAACACCTGACTACATTTTAAACGCCATTACAATTCAAAGACAGAGTATATAAGTAATAGGATTACTTTTACTTAACCAAAACTTTATTGTAACAAAATTCATTTATTTGTTTAACAAATTAATTTAAAGTTTCAGGTAGGTAATAGATTAAAACTAATATTTTGGTTTCATTTTATTTATTTAATGAATTCAGCATTTGAAAATTATAATATTTAAGAATTCTTTTCGATAAAAGTCGCCCTTTTTCCTTTAAAATGAAAATATTTCACTGCACTGCATTTTATTAGTTGTATTTATACACTTTTCTATTAATATTTATTTATTTTTGAGAAAAATTGAGAAATTTCGATACCTGACCGTGATGTGCACTGTTCATAAATTAATGAAGTAGAGGTGTAATATTCAACGTTATCTAGTTATTCATATCATTCTGAGTATACAATTTCTTGTAGAACTGAAGGAAACTGACATAGTTATTATGTTCGATGTCCATTATCTTAATTTCTTCATCAATTGCGGGTTCACTTAATTAATTATCCCTTCAATTCCCTTTCAATTTCTTTCCTCGCTTTCGATAATTACAGTGTGTCTTAATTAACGCTGTTTAATGCATTTGTATATGACGAAATAATATTTATCGTAGAGACCTAAAAACACAAATGCTTTGAATAAAAGTGTTCATTCTGTCATTATCAGCGGTGTTAATAGAAGATGCGGTCAAGAGTTTAAAAACCAGTAATGAAATGCCAGTAATTACCGGTTCGAGGAGACTGGTATGAAGTACCATTACCGGTATTTTTAGTTTCAATGTTTTAAAATTATTTCAGCTAACCTTCCTGGTGGTTGTTTCGACGAGGTAACTCGTTATTAGAAAAAAATAGCAGATCTTGATCACATCATCATAAAAAAAACGACGAGGTATCCCGACATTAGCAAAATTGGTCAGATATTGGTGAACGAAATATTTCGTTGAAACCATTCGGTGGGTTAATATCCTTTATGATTTTAAGATCATACTTCAGGGATCAATTTGTGCAACATTAACAGAGATAAATGCCAGTACGATTGTATGTAATGCCTCCAGAAATCTAATATGAACAACAATCTTTGTCGTGAGGTCTAAAGTTAAATAATATCTATAAGGAAAGAGAGAGATGACATTCACAAAAATCGTATATCTTATCTTTTTGTATATTGTTTAATCATTTAAGCAAAAAAATGTTTTCTTATTCGAGTTTCCTTACATCGAAGCTTTGCACAATCTTATCTACGTGCTTTTGAGTCACACTCCAACTTCAGATGATACATTTAACATGCATTTCCAGTTAAATTCCCCATATTTGTTTTAACACTAAATATTTATCTAAAATATAATACGATACACAGGTGGTAGGGGATTGCGACATTCCAAGTTACGAAGTTTTCGTTAAACTTCAGTATAATTATGTGTATTAACATATATTACATTTTGATATTAATGCTTTAAAATCCGTATTTGCCATGGACGTATACCTTTTATCTTCTTTCTTTAGCGATCAACTGGAAAATAAATAGGGCTACTACCATGAGCTAATTCTTGGACATCAAAACCAATACAGAAGAGAAAGTGCACAGAAGACAACTATTTTCCTTTATATTCACTTTCCATCGAAGCTTAGAACAACTTTATCTACAATACTTTTGAGTTAACTCTCATACTTCAGATAATGCCATAAGCATGTATCGCCAGTAAAATTCCAATGCTTGTTTGCACACGCTAAGCACTTATCTAAAATACTAGAAGATAGGCAGAGGGAGAGAACTAGTTTGCGGTATTCCAAGTCTAGAAGTGCTTCGTTTAACTGCTCCCGGTATATATACAAGAAAATATAATTCTATAGAACTATAAGATAAGACTTTACGATCCCAACTACATGGGATTCTCAGGCTGGCAAAATCTCGCACGTCAGTCGAAAAGCATTCTTACAAGACTTCGAATCTTTGTTTTGCTTCCTTTTCTTCGAGCCTTGATAACTTCACTTCAATTCGGAAGCGGAGCCCTTATCAGAAACTTTTATCAAGCTACCAAACAGAGGATGGGAAGAAAATAAAAATTGTCTGCTTCTGGACGGGCAGAAGTAACTGTCCAAGCAGTTATCTGTCGCATTACTCAGCTGGAAGAAGGCCCTGTCTTTGGATGGGAGCTCGGCGGTTACGATTGAAGTTTACTCGGAGGTTCTTTCTTTCTTTTTTTTGTGCTGTTGCCACCTGGGAATTTGAAGAATTGATAAGTTACTTTTCGTCTCTGTCTCTCTCGAAGGCGTCTGGAACTACGGAGGTGTTTGAAAAATAGTCATGGAGGGCCACTTAAATAAATAACTGTTGAACCCCGTCACTTTGGAACTGATAACCTTTAAAAATGAATATGAATAAGCCTCAGAGTAAGACCTAAAAGAAAGAAGGCTTAAAAAATATGTTAATTTGAGAGGCAGTTTCTGTCAAGCTAAATGTAGGGGGCGGTAGTGTTTTTCCGGCGGAACGTGCTTCCTGTAGATTTCCGAATGTGAAGTCACTTGCTTGTTTTTTTAACATGATTTCGCCAATAAAAATTCCAAAGAATTAATTCCGATTTGGATTCGTCAATACCCAATTAGATTAAATGCCAAACATCGCCAAAACAGCGATTCGCCACATTTTAACCCTCCTGGTGATTGCCTCGACGAGTTATCTAGACATAAAAATGTCTGATCAGATCTGGATAGACGAGATGCCTTGTCCTCAAACACTGACCAGATCTTGTTCGCTTCATCATAAAAAAATGGCAATATCTTGAAGATATATCTCGTTATTAGCAAAATATCGGTCAGATTTTGATGGACTATATACGTCGTCGAAACCACTTGGAAGGTTTAAGTAACCCCGATATGTATCATGAGAACATTTGGACAGTAGAAGTAAAATCTTCGCATTTCGTCTAGTTTCTTTGCTTACACTAAAACTCTCAGTGATATTCAATCGAAGGAAAGACACGCGGAATGAAATGCGTCAGTCTCTTTAAATTTCTAGCTAATGAGCGTATTTTTTGTGTCCCGTTAAGGACAAAAAACGAATGATTATGAATTAGATTGAAAGTTTAAGTAATAGACTTAATTAAAAAAATATATACAACTAAATAATTCACAAATACTTACAAAGAAAGATGTGTACTTTCCAGTTCTGTAAATACAAACGATTGCAGAAATATAATGAAAGGTAAATTTAATATAAATAAGTTAAATATTTCATGATCAGATATTGTGATGTATTTAGTTTAAATTTTTTTCCGAAGTCCGTTCTTTTTCATAACATTTTGTGAAACAAAGACAATGCATTTATAGCTCATTTTTTACATATTGCGATTTTACGAAACCAAATGATTTTACGATCGTCAAGACTCAATCAACTGTCATAAGAATAAACTTTATTTTCCTTTTAAAGAACTCTATTTCAAGAATTTTTATCGGTCCATTGAATTTCGTAAAAATGGAATCACCCGATTTTATGACTGTCAAGTCTGAATCAAATATCAGAAGAATAAATTTGAATTTTCTTTACAGAACTCTATTTTAAGCATTTTTATCGGTCCATTGAATTTCGTAAAAAAGATATGTCGTTCCAAGCATAGGCGGAATGATTTAATGAAAAAACTGCAAAATAAAAAGATGAAAATTTATCTCAGCTCTTCTAAATTTTAGTGAATGTTGAAACATTTATACTACAAGATGAGTTTAATATAAATAAGGGTGAATATTTTTGTGAATAGGGAATGCGATACAAAATAATGAATTTGGGGAATATTTGATTTAAATTAGTTGCATTCCTTTATTTTGTTAACCTTCCAAGTGGTTTCGAAGAGTTATCTCGTCCATCAAGATCTGACCGATTTTGCTAATGATGAGGTATCTCGTCAAGATATTTATTACCAATTTTGCTAATGACGAGGTATCTCGTCAAGATATTTATTCTCAATTTTTATGACGATGAGATCAAGATCTGGTTAGTTGTCCTCTAATGACAAGAAATCTCGTCCATCAAGATCTGGTCAATTTTGCTAATGACGAGGTATCTCGTCAAGATATTTATTCTCAATTTTTATGACGATGAGATCAAGATCTGGTTAGTTGTCCTCTAATGACAAGAAATCTCGTCCATCAAGATCTGGTCAATTTTGCTAATGACGAGGTATCTCGTCAAGATATTTATTCCCAATTTTTTATGACGATGAGATCAAGATCTGGTCAGTTGTCCTCTAATGACAAGAAATCTCGTCCATCAAGATCTGGTCAATTTTGCTAATGACGAGATACCACGTCGAGACAACCACCAGGAGGATTAATGTGACATCTACTGTGGAAATAGAAGTACTTTCTATGCTTTGGGCAACTTTATACAGACAAAATAATTTATTTACTATCTGAACTTATTCATTGTGTTTCTAATAAATTTTAAAAACGCCACAATCTGATTTTATCTGTTGATTATTTTCCTGAACTCATCGTTTAAAATCTTCATCTGCTTCATTAACTCTATTTCACTTCTGTATTTGAGGATCTTCTGTTTAGCCCCATATTCAAATTTGTTTATTTACTGCACCCTAAACCTGTCGCTTATCAATATTTAAGTAGAGCTAGTTATTATTTGCCATAATTTATGACATTTATGTGCATTTTTAAGTCACCCAAAGTGACGAATTACTTCATGAATATACATCTGCAACTTGTGTGATCATGGCAGTAATAAAGAAGGATTATCTGCGCTTCGGGGAGATTTATCGGTGGCGGAAGCAAGCATCTTCACTTCAAATATCCTGGAAACTGTTATTTTTAGAAGATTGGGAGTAGCTAAACGGCCTAAATACCAACAGTGTTGCAAGATAGTTTAATTTTGTAGATCCAAGAGAGTTCACTGTTGACCCATATGGAAGATTTTTTGTCCTGAAAGCATTAAGCAAACTCTTGTGTTCGTAGAATTTGTGTTCCTGATAAGTAGTTCTTATATTTAAGAGTAGGCGTTTAATTTTCTTTCTATCATCTTTGGTATCAATTTCGTTAATTGAAAACGTGGAATAATTCCATGAACTTTAGTTGGGTAGGTAGTTGAATTTGCCTCGGGGACGACGGTCCGAGATCAGTCCTGAAGGGTAAGAAGCGAGGGTAACACGTAAATTTGAACCACGACCAGATGGCGAGGCCACCTGAGCTGGCATCCCACTCTCCAAACTTCCACACCATGCCAACGTGAGCACATATTAGGCTACGACAGATTGATTGTGCACCATCCCCTCATACACGACGGTCTTTGTTTGGATCTAGTTTCGAACACTCAACTCTCCGGTTGCTAATTCGCGACTCAACCAACTAGGGCTATCGTGTACCCCACAATTTAGTTCGGAATCTATAGCTATTTCTTTCACGGCAAAAGTGGTCTCAATTCTATTTGTTGTTTGGTAATGGTAAGATCAAACGCTCCCAGCGAATCAAATCTGCCGACGGAAAATAAGTGTCCATCTGCCTTTTAGAAGTGAAGTGGTTCTTGCAGCGAACCAATGAATTCTGCTTGGCAATCTTCTGTGGTTGGATAGCGGAAGCAAGAAGACATGTAGTTTCCTAGTTTAAAATATCAGTCTAAGAGAAATACGACTTTTAAGATGTCCTAAAATATATGATTAACCTCGCTCAAATATACGGACGACAGAAAATATCAGTCTGCTCTTTCTAAAGGCATTTCCAACTTGCCTAAAATATACACTGAACTGATCTCCCCAAGTCAACTTCTGACCTGTGTTGCTCTGGGAAGAGAAAATCTCTATGGAAGTCCTGATTTAGTGTTGAACTTTTTAAGAGTTTTCGGATTCATTGACTTGGTCTATCTGTTTTGGTAGACCTTAAGGAATAAGTAAGAAATTTATGGTTTGTTGAAGATTGAATCACGGGACATAGAGAACTTACACATGAATTTGTTGTGGAAAATACATTTTATGGACACATGCTTAAAGACATGGAAGAATCTTAAATATATCCTTTTATTACAGAAATCTGTTGTCGTGGGTCAAATATTGGAATTACGAGTTCACTTTTTGTCACAAGCAGTTCTTCTCTGAACTCTTCACATCATGGTGGTCATGTTAAGAGAAAAATATTTTTACACGATATGGGGGTCTAAGGGGCTAAAGGAACCTGGAAAATATTTGTAATGTGGATATGATATCGCGATTGGGCCTTATTTGGCAATGGAGAAGTGAAAATTAGTGTTGGGACAATAATGTTCAAACGAGAAGGTTGAAACGGAATGCGAGATATAAAGGAAATGAAAGGCAAAAATAGACAAAAAGGCAAAAATATAAATATCCCAGTAGACATATCTTTACGATATGTCTACGGGGACTGAGAATATAAACGAAGAGAGCCTGGGAAAGTATATAAAATTAGCGCTCGAACAGCAGTATTCAAATAAGAGGCTTCAAGGGGAGCATGGAAAAGAGGAAACTGAAAGGCGAAATTAATATATTAAGTGGATTAAGCTAAAATAAAAGGGGAAGATTTTAGGCACGACTAATATTTGCATAAATATAAGCGGAAAAGTTTACATTTCGTTGTTGTGAATGTTTTTTCGTTCAGACTTCATTAAGTACGGTTTGGTGATTACGATCAAACAGACGTTTAGAGCTGCTCTGTAGAAAGAACTATTGGACCAAATTCAATCAAATTTGGTATCCGTACTTCCTTAAACTTGGGTAATGGTGATGGTAATTATTTAATGTCACACTAGAGCAACGCAACGGGTTATTGACGATGGTCCGGGATCCATCCCGAAGGGAAAGATCCAAGGACAACACCTTGTAACTTCGAACCACGGTCAGATGACGACGTTACACCTGAGCTGGCACACCCCTCTCCAAACTTCCACACCACGCCAACGTGAGGACATTTGAGACCACGACAGATTTAATGTGCACCAGCTCCCTTTGTACACGACGGTCTTTTGGTTGGTCCGTTACTCTTCCAACCGGCCCTAAACGTGGGATTTTGATTTCCAAATCACTTTTAGAATAAATAATTTACTGAGCATAATTTATTTCCGAGATGATAGTTATCAGATAATTAATTTAATAATCAGATCTAATTGTAACCATATTCAGAATTCAGTACAAGAACTCGAAGATCAGTTCCAAATGGGAGGAATGAATATGTCTGTTATAAAAAGTACTTAACGCAATGGGATTCCCAGAATATCGGTCTCGAGAACTGCCATTTCCTTGAAGTGTCCGTATAATTTGATTGGTTGAATACATATGACTGTAATTTTTTATACCATGTAATAACATCTTGTTGCCGATACAGCTGAAGACACCGGTATCGAATAATGAACAACTTTATGGTTAAGTAGCGTGTCGATACCTATTACGGTAGTCTTCATCAGACAAAAACGAAAAACTTTTTATTCAATATCCCTAAACTTCCTTTTGATTTTCGCCTATTCAGACATGACTTGAAAGTTTGCGTTCGCCTTAATAAACTAATCAAAGCCCTTCCATCGGGCTTGTTCGTCAGTCATAAAATCATGTTTCAAAATGTCATTACGTATTTTCCAAGTCACGCTTTTCATTGATTCTTTTCCTGGCTCTTTCCAAGAAACTACTTAAACTGGATGCTTGATCTTCTTTGTTCCTTTATTTCTAAGAGAGTTCCGATGCAGCGAGGACCGTTTGAGGATAATTTCGGCGGAATAATTTATGTTTTATGAACAATCAACTGGTCATATAACTCCTCATTGCAAGCTGAACAATTATCCTCTGCTACTGCAAATTTGATTTCGTTGATGGCAACAATCATTCGACCAATTACAGAAAAGAAGTCTTATCTTTGTTCGGGATTGTGATGCATACACTTTAATGGAGTAAGTTATTCCTAAACTGTATGTAAGTTTCATGCACGCTATGTATGTTTTTGAAATTATATGTATCGGCAAAAAGCAAAAATTACTTCTTATATTCGTATATTTTATTAAGGAATAAAGCTCATAGTCACGAATGGTAAGGAACCGCTCAATTCTTCTTAAGTCCAAGCCAATTATATCCCAGAGCTCCTTATTTTAGTTAAGTGACCCCTTGGAAGGGTCACATTACTAGAAATCTATAGATATGCCACTATATTACTTTTTATCATATTCGACTTCGACGGTAAACCTTTACGGAAAATTTAAGCTTAATTCTTTTAATGTGTTTGCTACATGATCTTAATAACGATCTTACGATATCTTAAAAAATTAGAAATGCAACTGGAATATTTTATGTCATTGAGAAAAAATAAATGTTTCAAAAGCATTTTTTATCTTTATTATTTTTTCCAGTATGAGCATATTATGATTACCCATATTATGGGGGGATTATGATATGGATGGTTATAAGGGGAACGTGCTGAAGAAAAGTTAAGCAACACACAACTCACTCGTTCATAAAAAAATAGTTAAAAATTAAATTTTCTCTAAAATTCTGAACAAGTTATGTAATATGTTGTTTCTAATTCTTCTATAAGTACATGAGCCCTTCGTCTTTAAAAAGTTCAAAGCCATCAAAAGATTCTTTAAAAGGTCATGGGAATTCAAATCGACACGAAAACATGTGAGCAAGGAGAGTCAGTTATGTAATGTTCGTGCTTTCAAAGCCTCAAAGTATGTATGCCATACAATTTCAAGAGGCTCATATATCAGGTATTGTTGAGTGGTGAAATCGAACCACCCTCGTCATTCGCCCATCATTCATAGTAGACTAATTTCAAAAGTACCATTCAGTAAGAGAATAACGTCTATAAATTTATAAGCGTAATATTTGCTTATAGGATCGTTATCTGCAATCGCATTGCGCATAGACTTCAGAATTTCCAATGACAATACCTACGTTCGATGTTGGGAACGGTAGTATCTTTCCATCAACTTCGTGAAACAGTTCTAGAAAATAAGTATATTTTAATTTATTTCAACATTTTTTATTACATTTTAAATTAGCCTTTGACAAATTTTAACCTCGGAAACCAATCTTTAAGTAGTTGCTACAGCCGTTTTTGGATTGTGAGTAAGAAGCACCTAATTTTGAATAACTTCCTAGACTTTAATTTATATATATCTCCCGAAATATATAATCTTCCTATCATTGAAAATTTTTAATTTGTTACCTTTTAAGAATTTAAACAAAATCTATACAATGTTTCTGTTCAAGTTAATTTTTACTATGCAATATTAATTAATATTCAGAAAAATTATTAACAGCAAACTTCATATATTTTGATGGAAATCGATTCGGAAGAATTTTTTATATGACCCTGAAAATATCAACCATTTCTTTCGGAAGTTTTTTAACTGCTAAAGTTTAATTTCCCCTATGTTTAGCCATTTGTTGCAAAAGAAATAACTAACTGCTACATTGAGGAAAGAATTGAAATTTTGCACGGTCATATAAACATTTCTTCTGCAACGATTTGAATACAATTTGCTTATGCATATATTGTATATTTATAGATGTTATTCCCTATTGAATGATATATTTTAATTTGTTCTACAAGTATAAAGAGATTTCGATTTTTCCCTGCATTTGTATATCGTTATCAGATTTCATCGGAGAATGCAACACACACAAATATATCAAGACTGATAGAAGCTAAATATAGACAGACTGAGTTAAAAGATGTTAAATATACTCATTCTCTAGAACGATTTCAAGAAATAACTGATGGAAAGATACTGTCGTTCTTGACATCGAACTTTAAGTGAATTCGGTGTGCAAGGCAGATTGACACTTGATAAGTAAGTGGACGACATATTAAACTCCAGAGGTGATACAAAATAAATAATTAACGGTTAGAGTGATTAGCGGTCAAACAGTTCCTTATTACTTAATGAGCATTTTAACCACTTATCATTTCTGCCCTTTAATTACTTCATCTTCTCTTAATGAAATTTAATGTATCCTTCGCGACCAGTGGGTATGTCTGTGCTCTGGTTTGACATCAAAAGTGCCCAACAGATGATGTCTTTGACAGGAAACGCTATTTTTCAAACGAAGCTCTGACATAGAACTTGCGAAAAGCAGCAAACACATTAAAATTATGAAATGTCTTCATAGTCTGGCCTTTCTTCCTAATTTGGGTTCTTTAATAAGTCACGTTGTTTCGTACTTTATCATTATTTATGTTTCCTGAAGTGCCAGACTTGTGTTTTGCATAGCGATATTGAAATTTGATATTTCCTTGTTATGTCATTGTGGGCAATTAATCAAAGATAAAGTATTCAGGAAGATATTTCTGGGAGTTCTTATCTGTGATTACATTGTTTTAATTTCCGTCAGGTGGTTCATTACTTCTAAATACCCAGTTAACTCACTTAATTTTTTAAAGTGATTAATCTATGTTATTTTGGTTATGTGCCCGTACATAGATAGGGAGTTAAATTAACAACTCACTGGAACAACACAACGGGCTATTGGCGATGGTCCGGGATCAATACCGAAGGGAAAGAGCCATGTGCATGCGAGGTATATCTGTTTAAGAATTGCCTGAAATTAAATTTGTACTTTGTAATTTGTCTGAAAGACCAGTTTTTGTTTCATCATAATTGTAACTGCAATTTTTCGATACGATGATGGATTTTTAAGTCAGCTACAACTTGGTAAGACATCGCTGAATATATAGAAAGATGAAAAGTATGGGCAAGCATATAGTTTAAGGTAAGGTGATGAATCTATGAGCGATTCCAACAAAAAGACAATCTACCTTGGGTTAGTCGATTTTTGAAGAGATGTGAAAGCGCGTTAGGATAAGGCTGCCATAAGAAAAAAGCATGAATGGCAATCGCCGTGGATGTGTTCCCTCTCCAAATTTGTTATCACTGCTATCACTTTCGGCTCCTAACGGCAAACTTATAACCAGAATCCGGGCTAAAGACCCCCTTGTGAAAGCACTTTGCTTACCAGTTTGTTTTACCGGATCAGTCCCTTATTTAACTAATAGACACTCGTTCAAAACCACGTACTTCGACTGTCTTCTTCCGGGAGTCTGGCTACAATCCATCTACAACTAGAAAAGCTACCGCTGACAGTAAAATACAGAAAGATTAATGGTATGAGTAAGCACATAATAGGAGATTGATGCTTATAAAATCTATGCACATCAATTGCAATCCTACGAAAATGATTGATATTCTATCGGTTTCAACTAGAATCAAGGGTACTACGGTGATATTGAATATTTATAAGAATGGGTAAGCATATCACAGAAGAGCATTTTAATTCACAAACTTGATAACAATGCCGCCACAGCAGGTCTTTTTGAAACACATGAGAAACTAAAAGTGAGCTCTTACAGGAAATTACAATTAAAATTTTGTTTTAATTTATCCAAATATCAAGAAACGTGTATTTAACATTAATTATCGTGATTCGTAGCGCACCATGTCTATGTAAATACTACAAAAATCATTGATTATTGGATAATTAGAGATGTAGAAATTAAGCTTGGAATTATAATTTTTGTAGCATGCCCTATATCACATAGTTTATTCCAATGATGACTGACTCAACTGCTCAGCATCTTTAAAGATAGATTGGGTTCTACAGCATTCCTCGCCCTAAAGGCATATCCTCAAAAAAAGTTTCAAGAATCTTCGGACAGAAGATTAACCCTCATGGTGGTTGTCTCGACGAGGTATCTCGTCATTAGCAAAACTGTTCAGATCTTGGTGGACGAGATATCTCGTCGAAACCACCAGGATGGTTATAATATTGGGTAGAATGGATTGATTAAAAAAATGCAATCGAAATCGCTTGTGGTAGGAAAAGGTGCGTGTTGCTAACGGACGTTTGTAAAATTTTTTAAAGATAAAATTATATTTAGACCCCCGCAAGGTCCTTGAAATTTAGCAAAAAATTACCAAAAACATTTTTTTAATTATCAGAATCTTTTATCAATGGTACTGGAAAGGATTGTATAACAGACCCTTTGTGTGTGAACAAATTTTTGATTTTGAATTATTGTCAAGCCACCTCCACCAGAAAATTTGTATTGTTTGCTAGTTTTTTGATATTTTAAGGCTTCGTTTATTTTCCCAAAATGTTGGCAAAATATTATAAATTCGAAATACAGGCAGAGGCTTAAATATTATAATATATTTTTTCATAAATAGTTTTTTTTGGGGGGGGCAACCATTTTTAGTACATTCGATTTAAAATACTGATAATTAAGAATATCATACTTGCAATTTTTGTGAAATTTCAAGGGCCTGGCAAGGGGTCTAAACATAATTAATTTCCAAAAAAGTTTTACAAACTTTTGATATCAATCCACAACGTTTCCCACCATAGTCGATTTCGGTTTAAAAATCGACCGGAACTAATACAGTGCAACAAGAAAAAAAAGAGCTTGCTTTATGGTGCTTGATCTAAATTTGTGTAACAGATTCCCATACTGACGATGAAAAAGAGGTTTCGGTATTAGGTAGTTGAATTAACGTCGCATTGCAGCAACACAAAGGGCTCTTGGTGACCGTCCGGGATCAATCCCGAAGGGAAAGAACCAGGACAGCACCTCGTAATTCTGAACTACGATCAGATGACGAGGTCAATACCTGAGCTGGCATTCCACTGTCCGAACTTCCACACCACGCCAACGTGAGGACATTTGAGGCCACGTGAGATTTAACGTGCACCAACCCCCTTTGTACATGAAGGTGTTTGGTTGAATCGAGTATCCAACTCTTAGCCCTCCGCTTGTTAATCCGCTACTCTATCAATCGGGCTACTGCGACCTCTTTGGTATCAGGCTACCGCGATCTCCTTATGTGGTGCCAAAGCGTCGTTTTGATAACATATTTTTTTTATCATTTAATCTCGTGATAACAAGTTTATTATCACTTTCTGTTATTAAGTTTAAAGATGGGTTTGCATTAGGTTGTTTTCGTGTGCTGTTATGTTGAATCATGCGCAGTTTTTCCTGAATAGACGAAAGTAGCAATGGCTATGCATACCAAGTAACTTGACAAAAGAAATTCCAATAATCGTGAATCCATCCTTGCCTAGCGGAAGTTAAGACGGTTATTGGTTGGGATTATTATGGAGTCTGCTTTCAAAACACAGAAGAGTAACAGTCACGTTGTCATAAATGACGCCACAGTTACGGCGACGTTTCCTTGTTGATCTGTCTAGCTGAACTTCGTGTTGGTAACATGAATTGGGAAAGTGGTTAAATTATCATGTCATTTGTCATTTGTGGAGTTCTAAATGGCGTTAAATGACGCGCTGTTTGTCAAAAATACTCAAATACGCAACCTCTATTTTAGGAATTAGAATGAATGAACCCAGTCAAAATTTACCTCTTTTAGAAAGTTTTTTCTATAAAGTTTGATAAGTCATTTAGAACTATATTCAATGCTTTCAATAATGTGATGCCCTCAGGGGTACATCTTTAGGTGTGTACTTGTATCACAAACCCGAGATACCCGATTGATCTATTCTCCCTTTCATTTTTACCCTCGCCTATCTTTCTGCTTTTTCTTCCTCCCTCATTGTGTTGTTTGTCTAATGTTTGACGCAGCTTGACCAAATATGGTCATTGCGCCATAAAACCCGAAAACAACCAACCAATAATAGGATAAAGATAATGAAGATGATTGAAATGCAGTCTCTATTAGCGAACATGAAATAACCAAAGCACTTTTCTGAAGTATAATAGAGTGTCTATATACTCATCTATTATATATTAAATAATATCGAATTACTTTTTATAAAAAATCTCTTCTCAGTAAAGTTTCAATCATACTCATGCATCGCGAGAATTTTGAACAGGAGAACACAGTTTAATTATCTCCAGTGCTGCAAAATGTACCACACCGAACCAAAACATGCAAATTAAGGATGTCAGTCGTATATTGTTTTTATGTACTTAGAAATCTATTCTATTTTTTAAAAGAACTTTCTCTTGCCCATTTTCAAATGGTTCATAAAAAAGATCGTTATCGAAAACTATTAGACGAAGTTTGCAAAGTTGACTTGTAAGTCATTGGTTTTTGAAAGACATCCACAAGAGAAATTGGTATTTGTTTTTATACTATATTAACTAACCTAGTCTGGAGGTTTAAGACTGGAGATAATTGAATGAATGTTTGAAATAAAAATAATTTGTAGTATAAACATCTCTACCAACTCAAGGTTCTCGCTAATTTCGAATCGCTAGACTTCCAACGTAGTTAAGAGTAATTGTATTTTAAGACTGGAGATAATTGAATGAATGTCTGAAATAAAAGTAATTTGTAGTATAAACACCTCTACCCACTCAAGGTTCTAGCTAATTTAGAATAGTCACTTGATTAATTTTACGTTAGTATTATGAACTAGTACTCTAATTTGAATTTACCGTATTTCCATCTAATATTATTTTGGCGTGGTGTGGAAGTTTGGAGAGTGAGGTTCCAGCTTAGGTGTTGATCTAATCTGACCGTGGTTAAAAATTACGAGGTGTTCTCATCAGATATTTCTCTTCGGGATTGATCCCAGGCCATCAATAATAGCCCGTTGTGTTGTTCCAGTGCGACGTTAATTAAACTACCTACTTGCCTACCTAAAATTTAATAGTGCAAATTTAAAATTGTAATAGTATTTTTGTTTCACGTGTAATGGTAATAGTACTATTGTTATTTGTATTACTTATTATGTTGCATAATAATTTCATTATATCCTTCCAATGCCACATTTATTTTTATACCAATAGAGAAAGTCACTAAACTTTCATATTGATGCGAAGTATGCTGCGGAATGGTTGAGGTATTGATTGGTTGGGTTGAGTTTTATGGCGCAAGGGACATATTTGGCCTATCCGCTCCAAAGAACTTCAAGTAAATGGACATACACGCCAGGATAGTTTTACTGACACAGAAAAGAAGTAGGTAGTGAAGAAACATCTCACTGGAGCAACACAACGCGCTATTGGCTACGGTCCGGATCAATCCCCAAGGGAAGATCGAGGACAACACCTCATAATTAAACCGCGATCAGAATACGCGACCACACCTGAATTCTCACCCCACTCTCAAAACCATACGAACGTGAGGACACTCGAGGCCACGACTTATGTAACGTGCACCATCCCCACGTGGACGACGGTCTTAGGTTGAATCGAGTTTCGAACTCGCAACCTTCCGGTTGCTAATCCGTTACTCTCCCAACTGTTCTACAACAGCCCACAGAAGAGAGAGGAACACACCCTAGATTAATAAAACCTGCGCTACGTACCACTCGCAGGTTGGAAAATACATTAAGCCGTGCTAAATGGTTAAAAAATTTGAATCTTTATCATACAGTACGACAGTTTAAAAGACTGGTTATTTAGATTTATGTTGTGAAAATATACACTAATATTACACTAACGCAAATATGCATATTTATTATCCTATTTACCCTTTTTCAGATGCGATTAGAAATGGGTCATGGTCCGATTCACCCGAGATCCATGCCTATGTTTACACGTGGCTAAAACCATTGCAAGTCTCTTAAAACCGGAACGCAACAAGCAAAACCAAAATCCAATCATGTAATATTCTCATCAGTCTGCTTACTCCTCTGAAGCACCCTTCGGATCGATTCTCAATTTTTTTCTCTGCCCTTCGGCGACCAATATGGCTGCAAACGCTCCCCAGAAAGACCTTGGCTGTACTGTCCAGAGCTCTTCGGAACGACTGTTGCTGGATCTGCCTGAACATCTGGAACCCTGAAGTTGATGGCCTTGCATGAAGGCCGGACGGGCAAGGTGACAACTAAGATGACATACCTATCACGAGTCCTGCTATTATCTCCCCGCCAATACCTTTGATATTCGAGCGGAGTCATTGATTGGAACTTCCTTGATTGTTTTGCTGATGGCTCCATTAGGAAGAGATTAGGCCTTTTTCTTTGGGCCAGGACCACAGTTTGAAACGCATTATACATGAGAAATGCACTTGCTTGACATCCATTGACATCAGTAAAAGTTCCATACAGGAAATCGGTGTGAAAAATAAAATCGATCCAATCTAATTTTAGTTAAAGATGAATTGAATTTGGAGGTTGCCACGTTTTGTGGATTAGCCCATTTAGGGGTGGTGGGAAGTCTTGGTCACCTCCTTAGAATAGTTTAGGCTGGGTATATAAATGTTGTAGGTATTTAAGGCTTCTAAGCTATATGCACTGACTTCGATATATAAAGTTGATCGCGGTAGCTGATTAGAAACCGGAGCGAACCGGTTGCGAAGGCGAAACTCGATCCAGCCATAGACGGTCGTGTCCGTGGAGGCTGGTGCTCATTAAATTTGTCGCGGTCTCAAATGCCGTAACGTTGGCGTGGCGTGGAAGTTCGGAGAGTGGGGTGCCAGCTCAGGTGTTGGCCTGATCATCTGGCAGTGGTTGAAAATTGTGAGGTGTTACCCTCAGATCTTTCCATTCGGGATTAATCTCGGACCTTTGCCAATAGCCCTTTGTGTTGCTCCATTGCGACGTTGATTCAACTACTTACCTTCCATAAATTAAGGAACAAATGGAAAAGTCGGTTACAACTCATAAACTATTTAGTCAATTTGAAGGAAATTTGGTGAAGCTTTTTTATCATCTTATGCTATAGAAAACAGTTAGAACGTAAGAGATGAGCCATAAACATTTTGTCTAGTAGGCGGGTAGTTCAATTTATGTCGCTCTGGAGCAACACAACGGGCTGCTGAAAATGTTCGGGATCATTCCCGAAGGGAAAGATTGAGGACAGCTCATAATTTTGAACCACGGTGTGATAATGAAACTTTTTATCTGAGAGCACTTTTTTGATAACGCTTTGTCTGAGAACGCTTTTTGAGACAACGAAACGCTTTGTCTGAAACATACAAAAAAACCAAAGCCGTGAATACACATAAACAAATTAAATATGAAAAATAATTGAAGAAGGGGTTTTCCTCCCACACTGCTATGCATGACCAAGAACTATGTTCCATGCTCTTAAATAGTTTGTCTATGAGGTGAGCAAGCAGCAACACCCACTGTTCCCACAAGGCCTTTCGAAGCCCCTGCAAATTTCGATGTGAGTTAAGGGCAGCTATATGTGTCCCAACAGCGCATCATACATTTTCAAAAGGATTCAGGTCAAGAAACTATGCTGGCGAATCCATAGATAATCTCATTTTCAAGATACTGTCATGAAAGGTGAGCTGTATTTTGGATTGGCATTATCGGATTGCTGAATAAATGACTTGTCGCTGCATACCTACATACAGACCAGCAATGGATCCAGAACCTCAACTCTATAACAATAAGCATTCTGTATCCCCCACGGAATTACACAGAGATCACTGTCCACCTAGAGAGAATCTTCCCCATGCCAATATAGCCACTATATACTTGTCCCTTTCGTAGACATGAGTTTTCTTATCTCTATAGCAGTAAACATTCTTTGTACCCCACGGAAGTACATAGAGATCACTTTGTCCACCTAGAGAGGTTTCCATATCAGTACATAGTCACTAAGAGATCCGCCCTTTCTTAGACATGAGCATTCTCATCACCTAAGTCGGTACACATTCTTTGTCGTCTCCCACTGCAGTACATAGAGATCACTTTGTCCACCTAGAGAGGTTTCCATATCAGTACATAGTCACTAAGAGATCCACCCCTTTCTTAGACATGAGCATTCTCATCTCCTAAGTCAGTACACATTCTTTGTCGTCCCCCACTGCAGTACATAGATATCACTTTGTCCACCTAGAGAGGTTTCCATATCAGTACATAGTCACTAAGAGATCCGCCCCTTTCTTAGACATGAGCATTCTCATCTCCTAAGTCAGTACACATTCTTTGTCGTCCCCCACTGCAGTACATAGAGATCACTTTGTCCACCTAGAGAGGTTTCCATATCAGTAGATAGTCACTAAGAGATCCGCCCCTTTCTTAGACATGAGCATTCTCATCTCCTAAGTCAGTACACATTCTTTGTCGTCCCCCCTGCAGTACATAGAGATCACTTTGTCCACCTAGAGAGGTTTCCATATCAGTACATAGTCACTAAGAGATCCGCCCCTTTCTTAGACATGAGCATTCTCATCTCCTAAGTCAGTACACATACTTTATCGTCCCCCACTGCAGTACATAGAGATCACTTTGTCCACCTAGAGAGGTTTCCATATCAGTACATAGTCACTAAGAGATCCGCCCCTTTCTTAGACATGAGCATTCTCATCTCCTAAGTCAGTACACATTCTTTGTCGTCCCCCACTGCAGTACATAGAGATCACTTTGTCCACCTACAGAGGTTTCCATATCAGTACATAGAGATCCGCGCTTTCTTAGACATGAGCATTCTCATCTCCTAAGTCAGTACACATTCTTTGTCGTCCCCCACTGCAGTACATAGAGATCACTTTGTCCACCTAGAGAGGTTTCCATATCAGTACATAGTCACTAAGAGATCCGCCCCTTTCTTAGACATGAGCATTCTCATCTCCTAAGTCGGTACACATTCTTTGTCGTCCCCCACTGCAGTACATAGAGATCACTTTGTCCACCTAGAGAGGTTTCCATATCAGTAGATAGTCACTAAGAGATCCGCCCCTTTCTTAGACATGAGCATTCTCATCTCCTAAGTCAGTACACATTCTTTGTCGTCCCCCCTGCAGTACATAGAGATCACTTTGTCCACCTAGAGAGGTTTCCATATCAGTACATAGTCACTAAGAGATCCGCCCCTTTCTTAGACATGAGCATTCTCATCTCCTAAGTCAGTACACATTCTTTGTCGTCCCCCACTGCAGTACATAGAGATCACTTTGTCCACCTAGAGAGGTTTCCATATCAGTACATAGTCACTAAGAGATCCGCCCCTTTCTTAGACATGAGCATTCTCATCTCCTAAGTCAGTACACATTCTTTGTCGTCCCCCACTGCAGTACATAGAGATCACTTTGTCCACCTAGAGAGGTTTCCATATCAGTAGATAGTCACTAAGAGATCCGCCCCTTTCTTAGACATGAGCATTCTCATCTCCTAAGTCAGTACACATTCTTTGTCGTCCCCCCTGCAGTACATAGAGATCACTTTGTCCACCTAGAGAGGTTTCCATATCAGTACATAGTCACTAAGAGATCCGCCCCTTTCTTAGACATGAGCATTCTCATCTCCTAAGTCAGTACACATACTTTATCGTCCCCCACTGCAGTACATAGAGATCACTTTGTCCACCTAGAGAGGTTTCCATATCAGTACATAGTCACTAAGAGATCCACCCCTTTCTTAGACATGAGCATTCTCATCTCCTAAGTCAGTACACATTCTTTGTCGTCCCCCACTGCAGTACATAGAGATCACTTTGTCCACCTAGAGAGGTTTCCATATCAGTAGATAGTCACTAAGAGATCCGCCCCTTTCTTAGACATGAGCATTCTCATCTCCTAAGTCAGTACACATTCTTTGTCGTCCCCCCTGCAGTACATAGAGATCACTTTGTCCACCTAGAGAGGTTTCCATATCAGTACATAGTCACTAAGAGATCCGCCCCTTTCTTAGACATGAGCATTCTCATCTCCTAAGTCAGTACACATACTTTATCGTCCCCCACTGCAGTACATAGAGATCACTTTGTCCACCTAGAGAGGTTTCCATATCAGTACATAGTCACTAAGAGATCCGCCCCTTTCTTAGACATGAGCATTCTCATCTCCTAAGTCAGTACACATTCTTTGTCGTCCCCCACTTCAGTACATAGAGATCACTTTGTCCACCTAGAGAGGTTTCCATATCAGTACATAGTCACTAAGAGATCCGCCCCTTTCTTAGACATGAGCATTCTCATCTCCTAAGTCAGTACACATTCTTTGTCGTCCCCCACTGCAGTACATAGAGATCACTTTGTCCACCTAGAGAGGTTTCCATATCAGTAGATAGTCACTAAGAGATCCGCCCCTTTCTTAGACATGAGCATTCTCATCTCCTAAGTCAGTACACATTCTTTGTCGTCCCCCACTGCAGTACATAGAGATCACTTTGTCCACCTAGAGAGGTTTCCATATCAGTAGATAGTCACTAAGAGATCCGCCCCTTTCTTAGACATGAGCATTCTCATCTCCTAAGTCAGTACACATTCTTTGTCGTCCCCCCTGCAGTACATAGAGATCACTTTGTCCACCTAGAGAGGTTTCCATATCAGTACATAGTCACTAAGAGATCCGCCCCTTTCTTAGACATGAGCATTCTCATCTCCTAAGTCAGTACACATACTTTATCGTCCCCCACTGCAGTACATAGAGATCACTTTGTCCACCTAGAGAGGTTTCCATATCAGTACATAGTCACTAAGAGATCCGCCCCTTTCTTAGACATGAGCATTCTCATCTCCTAAGTCAGTACACATTCTTTGTCGTCCCCCACTGCAGTACATAGAGATCACTTTGTCCACCTACAGAGGTTTCCATATCAGTACATAGAGATCCGCGCTTTCTTAGACATGAGCATTCTCATCTCCTAAGTGGGTACACATTCTTTGTCGTCCCCCACTGCAGTACATAGAGATCACTTTGTCCACCTAGAGAGGTTTCCATATCAGTACATAGTCACTAAGAGATCCACCCCTTTCTTAGACATGAGCATTCTCATCTCCTAAGTCGGTACACATTCTTTGTCGTCCCCCACTGTAGTACATAGAGATCACTTTGTCCACCGAAAGAGAAGCATCCCTACCCGTACATAGCAACTAATATACCACTCTCTTTCTTAGAGATGCCTGTCCCTTTCGTCCCTCTGTGGCGTAAGGCGTCATTCCCCCCTCGGATTTTCAACGGCATGATGCATCGTTACAAGAATTCAGAGCTTACCGTTCAAAATCCGCCATATATATTCAAAGGGAAAACAAAAACGCCCCAAAACGATGTTATCGATTAACTAACACAAAAAAATCTCTCTGCTACCTAAGCACTTTATTTTTGGGCACACATTCTTCAACAAAAAATGTTTATTTTAGTCCCCTCTACTATCCTTTATATTTTGACCAGATATTTTCCAAACACCCTGCATGCACTAACTGCAAAAAGAAAACTGAGGTAAAGTATTTAACTACTTCCAGCTCTATCCTTTCAGGCATAGATCGTGGAAACAATGTGAAAAAAATTACTATTCCGATTTGATTACTCGTGGCACTTTGTACCCATCTGATGTCCTTTGATCCTTGAAGATTTTAAAACATATAGCAAATAAAAAAAATTAAAAAATTATCGTGATTAAGAAAACCGGTAATGTTGTTCTTGTGACCGTAATACGTACCTAAAACTGTTTACATCTAACTTGTCGGATTTTATGGGGTGACTTACCACCGACTGCCTGTATCAAAAATAGGTCCCAATCGAAATCGCTATATTGTTGAAAATACGTGCCGAACAGTAATCATGTTAGCATATTCATAAACAGCATAGTCCAATTCGCACATTTCGTAGTACATCGTGCGAGCGACACTTCCCCTGGGCGAGGGTAGGTAACTAATTAACTTCGCACTGGAGCAACACAACGAGTTATTGGAGACGGTCCGGGATCAATCCCGAAGAGAAATATTCAAGGAAATATCCTCGTAATTTTGAGCCACGGCCAGATGACGTCCCGTGGGCGAGGGAAATGATGCAATATTTCTGAGTGTGTCGACGTATTTGACTCAGTCTATCTCGGCAATCGTGATGGCAACACCACGTGGTATCGTTTTAAAGATCTCAACGAGATCCATTCCATTTTAGCAATAACATTTGGCAGTGAGTTGAACTTTTTATGTTCTATTGAATTGAAAACTCATTTGCAAAGGAACTCACTCTTAATTTAATTTACAAGGGATACAGATAACACACGAGCATTCGAGAAGCCAAGTGCAAACTGAATTTTAATGACGCCAACAATTGAACACTGATTCTCATCTTTCTTTCAAAGTTTGAGTTAAAAAGACACGCGGATCGAATTCTGATCAGTCCCGGAATCTAACTCTAGAACTTTCGACAGTCCCGAAATTGAGCTTCACAACAGAATTAAATGTTAAAAAATTGTTTTAGTGTGAACAAGTGAACGTTTTCGACAATGGAGAGGAATTCGCAGAATTAATGCAAGTAAAAGTGGAGAAAATGTAAACTAGAGGCAAGAACAATTGATGAGGAATGCTTTGAAATCATACTAGCTTATGGCATGTCTCCTATCCGCAAGTCATAGTCATTCCCTCCTAGATGACGGCTGGATCACAATTGAACCAGTGTTTTTACCAGTATTACTTATCGGTATTAAGCCCCACTTCTAACACAAAGTTACCTGAAAGCGACAAAACAAACCATTTACTTTTACTGTATTTTATTTTTACTGTATGGCTTGCCGCTTAATATTCTTTTAAATAGCAGTTCATTGACCTAGAATGAACTAAACGCTGCAGACTAAATTTCCAATTTCAAACTTAAAAACATCTTAAATGTGTTGATGAGATAGCATGTTAAAGATAGGGTTTTCGTATTTCGGAACCGAGCCTAGCTTTGTGTTTTGAAAATATGGATAGTATAAATCCACTATGTAAAGAAAGACCACTCAAACTGAAGGTCAAGGTATCAGAATACACCTCTTTCTATTTTAAAACCGAATTGCAAATACAAAGGTATGAATGCGTGCCTGTTTGAATCAGGTGTGCGAGATTTTGATGAGGAAAGTATTTGGAGGTTTTATTTTTTGAACGAACTCTCATGGAAAGTTTGGGAATGGACAATCAAGTAGAGAGGCAAATAATTTTATGAATTAATTCTATTTGATAAGGAAAAACTATATGAAACGTTTTACATTTTTATTCTTCATCCACCAAATACATTTCTGTATATATAATTTATTTTAAAAAGCATAATTCACGTCACTTATGTCATAATGCTTGTGCATATTTTCACCATCAATATTAACCATCCTTTCGTATTTGGAAAACAGTCATTATGGACCCTTACATTGCATTTTAGATACTGTTTTTGTCTAAATGTGTTTCCTTTATCAAAGAGTAAAGAAGAATTTTCCAGGAATAGTCCATTGAAAATAAAATGAGAAGCTGAGAGGCGTATCATAAATTATCATAGGGTAAAAAAGAAATAGTCAAAAATAAAGACTTATATTATAATTCTTTTGAACAAAGAGCAAACACCCGAAATTAGCAAAAGAACTGTTTCGATTAGGGAACAAAATAGGAGAAATTTATGTGCTATGGTGAAGGGCTTATATGCAATTATACTTTTACAATAAATCTCAACTTAATTAACATAATTAATTCTCCTGGTGGTTATCTGGACGAGGTGTCTCGTCATTTCCAAAAAGTGGCTAGATCTTGATGGACGAGATATCTCGTCACTAGAAGACAATAATCAGACCACAATCTAGTCATAAAAAATTGGCAATATCTTGTTGACTTGATATCTTGCGATAAGCAAAATTGGCCAAATCTTGATGGCTGATGGACGATTCCAAGAGGTTTCGACGAGATATCTCGTCGAAATCTCTTGGAGGGTTATAAACGTTCCTAACGTTTCGCAGCACTTCCTCGCTTTTTTCTATAACGTGCGGACACTCGTACCCTGGAAGTTTTATTAAAACTAAAATAAAAAAAACCTCGGTAACAAATTTGGGGCGAATAACACGGATTCTCGGTTAATCGGATATCGAATGATCAAGGTTCTAGTTTATATCCAATATGATATGTGAATCATTGATATTTTTTAGAAAAAATTGGTAGGGTTGTGTTGAGGACACAAACTGTTGTTTTGTCATGAATACTCGGGCCTGATGTTGGGTTGTGGTATGCATCAAGCAGACATAAGAAGTTTGAACGATTGTTTATTATAAATATTCAACAATTAATTTATATTAGGAACGATTAAAGTGTATTTAAATTATACTTACAATTAATATGAAATTTTCATATTTATTGCTGTAGAAAGATTGTTGTTCCAATATTTTGTAGAGTAGTTCGGTAGCTTTTGAATAACATCATTACGCAGTCCTCACTCCCCTCAATACAAAGTTACAATGGCCAAAATCTCACCCAGTACCGTAGATTTTCGACATATTGCGGATCACCTCTCACATTCAATGCGCATGCGCACTCGGTCCGAATGTCAAGTCAAGTACGGACATCCCTTGTCTACACGAAGCTATCTTTTGGATGTCTCTTCTAGTTCTGAAATCATAAGACAAAACAGTTGCAACCATCTTTCCATGCATGCCCCCAATA
This sequence comes from Meta bourneti, assembly GCA_933210815.1. Classification (NCBI taxonomy): domain Eukaryota; kingdom Metazoa; phylum Arthropoda; class Arachnida; order Araneae; family Tetragnathidae; genus Meta; species Meta bourneti. The sequence goes on along the minus strand of OW119927.1, from coordinate 75,643,106 downwards.
CTGTTCCGATTTTAAATACGCATTCACTTCAAAAAATTTCTACCTGGAACGTTTTACTTGTATTTGTAAATTACCAAATGGTAAACAGATGAAAACGGTGATGTATTTCCCTGTATCTGATTTGACTTAACCACTTAACTCATATATCCGTGTCTGACACGGGCGAAAGTTACCGGCAAATTTGCACATGCCCGTGTCTTACACGGGCGCTCTTGTATCTCGCGTTATTTTATTTTTACTAGAAAGGACCCGTCTGAAGTCCGTTCTAGTAAAAATAGATAGGCTAGATTGTAATTAAGCTTATTTACCATATATGGCACCACTATGCAGCATTTTTCTTGTGTAAACCACGTGGTGCATTTTGATGATTAGCTAAAAGTTTGTTAGGAATTCTTTGTTATAAAGCAGTTGTTTGGTGTGGAAAAGGTAATATATCCATTTTTATTACGTTAAATATGATAAAAGTAAACAGTTAACCATAAATTAATTTTTACTAAGTGTTTTTGTAACTTGTTTAGAAAACGTTATCTGATATTGAGCGACTCTGACGATTTTGAATATGCCAATTTATCAGAAAGTTTCAGCGATGAAAGTGATGATCTCTTGAGTGATGGAAGTGAATCTGAAGATAATGATGACGAGATTTTGGCTTTTTTTATGCATTTCAACATCCAGGATCGTCACCGAACCAATGGTCACCGATTACCATGGAAGAATTATATATACTTTTAGCCATAACTATACTACAAGGTATAATTAGAAAACCTGAGGTGAGGATGTATTGGTCAAAAGTTGAAATTTTTCAATTACCTATTTTTTTATTATTAATATTTTATTATTATTAATCATATATTATTATTAATATTTTATTATTATTAATCATATATTATTATTAATATTTTGAAATTCAAAATAAACATGTAATCAAATCGGTTACACTTTGTTTGTATAATAATTTTTTTGTAACTTTTACCCCACCCCCCCGCTCCCTAGTCACCACCCACAACTGAAATTGCAAAAAATAACTTACACTATACCTATATATTCATTTTCTGTCAAAAAAAAACTCGATCATTTTTTTACCAGTTTTTTCGAAAAAAACTCGTGCTTTAAGTGGTTAAATTCCAATGATTTCGATTGTCACAATTTTTAATAGAAACTAAATAAGCGTTGAAACAAAAAGAACAAACATTTCGCCACTAATTGTTATAATCATCGGGGTATTGCTTGCAGTCATAACAACTTCCGACTTTCCAACACGTGTGTTTGTGTTATATAATTCTCTTATCCAAAAAATATTTGTTCCACTTCATTTCATTTAACTCCCGCAAGATACATTTCGCGATTATCTCGAAAGGCACTTGATTCCATCCTGACAAATTATTAGGTGCGTCGCAGCGGCAATTTCCCCATCATTGTCTTCTTTCGAGGACGCGTCAAGCGAGAACTTTCGTTTCTCGTCTGGACCATTCCCGAAACGTACCCTATAAACTCGCCTCGGATGCATCAGTGACGAAATATTAATTGCGGATATTACCGAAGCCCCGGTGGCAACGAGAGAAAACCGCTCAAACTGACCGCAATAGTCGTGATGCTTGATGTAATGGGTGGGTGTGGCCTTATGTGCTGGTTCTGTCTCCTGGTTAAGCTTTGTTCTGGCTGCCTCTTTCTTTTTATTGAAATTATTGTTGCAGGTTGAAATAAAGAATTAGAAGGAAGATGATTGAACTGAAGGTGATGTTAGCGGTGTGTAGGTGATAAGACGGGGTCAATGCTATGGATGTAGATTAAGGGGATGGGGCATTTATGGCTGCAGGCGTCGGATGGTTTTACTGGAAAGCGATTTAAATTCGTCTAAGGCGAGCTTCGGACCTGTAGGTGAAGGTACACCGCGTCCTACATTCTGGACCCATTTTTTCGTTAGCGCTCAGACTAATTACGCTTTTGCAGAGAAGGGTTTTAAAAAATGAGCGATGAGCTCCGCTTTTAAATAATTAATCACTTAATTTCGCGTCTGGCGAGACAAAAGAGACGGAATTACGGAGAACTGAGTGGAGTTGAAATGAATTAACCGCGAACGGGGTTCGTGTGGAGGTTTCGAAATGTTTTTTCTGGAAGGATGTCTCGGTATCGTAACGGTATCTTGGAACGAATGCGAAGGAGGGTCAGTTACAGGCACGTGTTGAATGTAAATCTCGACTAATTTGGAGAGGATTGCCACCGATTAATCTCTATAAAGCCATGAATCCATGTTAAGTGGTTGTTTGCTCGGTCGGGTTCTAACACTTCTTGTGGCCTGGATGTCCGCTGTTAGTCTTAATAAACGAATAAAAGTTTTTGAAATTAATTATTAACGTAATTGTTTTTTACAATTACATGATGCGAAGTGAGTTAGTTTTAATGAGTAGTTTAAAAGGCCAGGCTGTCGGGAAAAATGACTGAGCATTTCCTTAATAGAAATCTATTTCGCAGAAATAGATCATTGTAACACGAATGTCTTTTTATGGTAAGTATGTTCAACTTATGAGCAAGGAAGCGAATGATGAAGACTTCAGATAATAATTTACATTATTTGCCTACTGTTATTAATTTTATACTAAATCGTAAACTACAGTTATGTCATTAAAATAAATTTAAATTATTGAAACGATGCACGATAATAGCCGAATAAAACGGCCTGTGTTACCTATCATTAACTTCACAGAAGCAAAAAACACACTGAATATTATTTCTATTATTAATATCGCATCGTAAGTGCTTATGGACCCTAATTTCGTTCACCGTTTCGTGAATTTCGCTCAGTTTGTTGTGGCGATTGACATCACATGGAAAATTTTCAACTTTCCTCTCCTTCCAGGGTCATGAAATGTACGTTAATGAAAAGAAAATAATTAGAGAACGAAACCACACCAAACGTTACTAGTTACCACAGCGTTGTGAGAATTTCCAAAATGTAAAGTCTGTGTGTCTCACAACAGGAAATAGACTTTGGGGACCAGGAACAAATATGTCCTTGGTCCCAAAACTATATTTTCATACTTAAAATGAAGATAATTTGGAAAATATTGATTAATTTTGTAAATAAATTAATATAGTTTGTTACTTAATAGCATCAATTTTGTTACCATACTAATTTTGTTGATAGGCTAATGTTCCCAATATTAAATTTTTGGAAATCAATTATTGACTATGCATAAAAACTAGCCGTGCTTTGTTAATGGGTCTCTTTAAGGGACTGCGTTCAAGAAGAGAACTTGAACGCTGTCAATTCTCTCTTTTCTGAGTGGCAATGCGATTTCAGTTCATGAAACAAATCGACTTTTAATCATTATACTCTAAAGATGGTGCGCTTAAGCCTCCAAGCGGTCTCTACGAGATATCTCGTTCATCAAAATCTGACCAATTTTGCCTGCAATGGCAATGCGATTGCAGTTCATGAAACAAATTGACTTTTAATCATCATACTCTAAAGATGGTGCGCTTAAGCCTCCAAGCGGTCTCTACGAGATATCTCGTTCATCAAAATCTGACCAATTTTGCCTGCAATGGCAATGCGATTGCAGTTCATGAAACAAATTGACTTTTAATGATCATACTCTAAAGATGGTGCGCTTAAGCCTCCAAGCGGTCTCTACGAGATATCTCGTTCATCAAAATCTGACCAATTTTGCCTGCAATGGCAATGCGATTGCAGTTCATGAAACAAATTGACTTTTAATCATCATACTCTAAAGATGGTGCGCTTAAGCCTCCAAGCGGTCTCTACGAGATATCTCGTTCATCAAAATCTGACCAATTTTGCCTGCAATGGCAATGCGATTGCAGTTCCTGAAACAAATTGACTTTTAATGATCATACTCTAAAGATTGTGCGCTTAAGCCTCCAAGCGGTCTCTACGAGATATCTCGTTCATCAAAATCTGACCAATTTTGATAATGACGGGATATCTCATCACCAAGATATTGCCGATATTTTTATAATGACGAGATAGAGATCTGTCCATTTTTCTTCCAATGACGATATATCTCATCCATCAAGATCTGGTCAGTTTTGCTAATGACGGGATACGTTGTCTAGACTACCACCAGGAGGGTTTAAAAGCACATCCACTTCCCACGCATAATTCTGGAAAATTTTTCCACGACAAAAACAAATTTGAGCTGATAATTATAACATTGAACAATTTTTCAGAGAAAAACCACTTTCTGTTAAATATTTCTGAAACATCATCCCTTTAGGCATAGGCTCTCTGATCCAACGCCCATATAGCTATGGCAGCGAAAAGTGTTCAACAAAGTTCCTCCCGCCTGACACAACCACTTGGACAGTCTGCATATCTTAAGCACTCACAAACTGGGTTGAACTTGAAACCTTCAGGATGTTTTCCTTCGATAGCTGACACTTGTAACCAGCTCCTCTTCGGTGTTAGACAACCAGTGATTAAAGAGGGGAATCTCTATTTCATTATGACACAAACCCAAAAAGAAATTAAAGCGAAGCTGCCCGCTGAGTGACATATGAGGTCAAACACTGCCCACTGTTCCAATACCTCCGTTTTCATCGCTTTTGAAATTGCTATTGGGATCATTGTTAGGTATGCATACTTGAAATAGATAACATAAAGCTGAATGAACGATAATTTGGAGCTTATCTTTTATATAAAGAAATGCCTATTTGTCTGTCTATGCAATACGTTATTCAATTCCAAATTACACACCATCTGTGTTTTTTCAATCTGCAACTGCTTGATTATAGTTCATTTCTACACCATTTTTATTACCGTTGTTTGTTTTTTGTTTCTCCACTTCTCATTGACATGAATATTTTTATGACTTAGTGTTCATTATAAGGTAATATCCTTCTTGTAATTCGAGCGATTTTTTAAAAAAAGAATCTTGGAGTACTTCTGTGCGAATTTGACAGGTAACCTGTATGATAAGGTGTTACATGTTACACTCTGATAGAAAAGCGTCACACTACAAGAAACACACTGAGGTCGAAGTAGCCCGGTTGGAAAAGTAGAGGATTAGCAACCAGTGGGTTGCGAGTTCGAAACTAGATCTAACAAAAGACCGTCGTGTACGTGGGGTGGTGCACGTTAAATCTGTCGTGGCCTGAAATGTCGTCACTTTGGGGTGGGATGGAAGTTTCTGAGAGTGGGATGCCAGCTCCAGTGTTGACCTCGTCATCTGACCTTGGTTCAAAAGGGGTGGTGGTCTTTCCCTTCGGGATTGATCCCGGACGGTCACCAATAGTCCTTTGTGTTGCTCCATTGCGGCATTAATTGAATTATCCACCTACCTAAACTTCCTTTGAAGTTTATCGACCAAAGACTGTCGTGTGCAAAGGGGTTTGGTGCAAGTTAAATCCGTCGTGGCCTCAAATGTCCTCACGTTGGCGTGGTGTGGAAGTTTGGAGAGTGGGATCTTGACTCGTCGCGCTACATTAATTGAAAATGATAAGTTGCATTGTTTACGCATTTAGTCGCCAACGTCGAGGAATGCAAAGCATTCAAATTAAGCCAAGGTTAGGCAAGCAATTGCAAATACACAAGCTCGTATAAAACATACATTTTTGTCAAAACAAAATTAAAGTTTAAAGTTGCAATTCACAAGAGAAAACTAGAAAATTATAAAATCAATACACAAAAAAAATGTTTCCCCCAATTTTATTACATCAATGCATAGCAAACTAGCAAAAAAATACGGAATATAAGTAAATATTGACTGCTAATTTGCTAGAGAGCGGTGAAATTTTGTCTATGAATGAAGTTAAGCAAGGTTGTCAGACAATCTATGAATATATAAATAGCCCGTTGTCGTGTTCCAGTGCGACGTTAATTCAAATATTACCAATTACCTCTATGAATAAGACGCCAAGAATGTTTTTTCTCTTCGTAATTGATCCCGGACCGTCCACAGTAGCCCAATCGGTTGGAAGATCAGCGGATTAGCAACCGTAGAAGTTGCGATTTTGAAACTAGATCCAGCCAAAGACTTCCGTGCACGTGGGGCGTGGTGGACGTTCAATCTGTCGTGGCCTCGAATGTCATCACGTTAGTGTGGTGCGGAAATTAGGAGAGTGGGGTACCAACTGACGTGTTGACATCGGTCATCTGACCGTGGTTTAAAAATACGTGGTGAGGTCCTCGAATATGTCCCACAGGGATTGATCCCGGACCGTTGCCAATAGCCCGTATTGTTGCAGTGCGACGTTAATTAATTACCATTACTTCGGATCTTTCCCTTCGAGATTAATCCCAGATACTCGCTTATAACCCGTTGTGTTAAATCAGTGCGACGTAAATTCAACCACCTACTGTTAAATGCGAAAAACAAGAAATCAGTTCAGAATTCTGTTTATTATACAATAGATATTAATGATACAATGCAATAGATCACAAATTCGAAACAAAATAAACCGCTTACTTTCAAGTGCTTTACGCTGGTGAACATATTTTAAGAGAATTCGGCAAACTTCCGAACAATTTCCCATACGATTATAAGAAACCATCACTTAACTAAATAATGTAATATCCATGAACGCTAAAAGCAATCCTCCTCATCTTATTAAACCTCCCCCGCATTTTCAAAAACATTAAATCAGGAGAGATTAACGAGGGACATAACCATCCAATATTGGCCACAAGCGCCATCGGCTGGTGAGACTATTAACCATTTCCCTTGCAGCCAACTTAAACATGAAGTCGTTATTCACGCACACTCATAACGTACTAAGGCTACACCGATATTACGAGTCTAGCCATATGCTGGAAAATCTTATCGGGAAGAGTCTTTGTTATCATCTTCAAGGATCCTTGCTAGCCGATACATAAGCCGGATCGTGTCCATGAAAAATGGCGTATCACGTTTCTAATCTCGGTTTAATTAGATCAGGGAATTATCTGAAGAAGCTACGTTTATTAATTAAGATGAAAAATTTACGCCCAAGGGTACATGCGCATATAATTGCTTTGCCTATGCCTATGAATAATGTCCTACGTTAATCCGATGAAATTAATCGATTTTTGATGGAGTTCCTTGATTATTTCCCATCCCTTACCATGTCGTAGATTGGTAATTGAACCCATCAAATTCTTTGTTTTACTGGGGTCGAATTTCTCAAATGGTGCTTGTTATTGTTTTGAGATTGAAGTAAGCACAGAAAAGTTATGGTTAGTTATTTTTGTAGGATGATCGTAATTGCGAAAAGAAATATTGTGGATATTTATTCATAAAAAACATTATCTCCCTAGGACATTTTAATGAAAAAGTTCTAATTATAAATCTTAGTCTTATGAGAATGAATATTTTTTTTGCTTAAGAGATTGATAAGAATACCTGAATAAAGCTATATTGAGTAGCTTCTGATAAGGTTTATTTTAATGAACATTTATAATATAATGGCACTTAAAGTGAGACAGTACTTTTAAGGGTATAAAAATATACTTAAAAGTGGCACATATAATTTATGCATTGAAGAGCATTGTGAAACCGCATCAAAATGGGACAACTCACAGCAGTAAAAAGCTATTAATGTGTTATGTACTGAAAATGCATACTCTAAATGTGTATTACTCTCATTTCTATGATATTAACACATTTCCCCACGATTTAGAGTTTTTGTGATATCATGAAACTGCACTTTATTTGATTGCTTTTTCATTTTTATCGAAACAGGATTTAGTAATGTGTCTAAATATTTTAGAAATTAATATTTTTCTACTACGTAAATTTGTATAAATTCGGTATATTATAGCACTTATTCGAAACATTAATTAAAACCTCAAGAATATGATTTCTCGTATCGTATACCTTAATTTGCAATATAATAACAAATATAGAATATTAAATATAAATAAACTTGTAACCCATTATGAACGGTTTCCTAACCCCTAATGTTGGACTCTAATGAACCCGTTAATTGACAAATGTCAAAGGCCTTTCAGATTGTAAAAATCAGTTTGTCGTCTGTCTCATTAAAGGTGTAAACAGTTTGACGGAGCAACTTCCTTGTTCACTGACTTATAAGAAGCGCATATCATTTACATAACAGAGATGAGTTAATATGGTATGCCTCTTTGTTCTTGTTAACATTTTTCACATTTCTATCAAATGGAAAACATACTTTATTTAATTTACCACCTTTAAATATAAAGATGCAATCATGTCTTAAGTATTATACGGTTTACAAGTGAAATACACTAATTCAAAAAACACAGTTCTGAGGAAAAACCAAAAGGGAAGAAATTCTACTTCCTATGCTTTACTCGCTAGGCGTGTTTCTCAAGAAGAAATCTAACCTTCGTGCAAAGATTATAACCAATGAACACACTTCACCAGTCTAAAAATCACCATATTGTGGTGTAGAAAATAAAAGAACTTAAACAGTTAAAAATCTGACTTAATGTTTTACTTGTTAGCCTACAAGTTACCTTGTTAGTCTACAGTATGCTAAAAGTCCATACTTGGCTTCAAGACAGTGCTTGAAATGGTAAAAAACTTATTTTAATTCTGTTCTGCTGCTTTCAAATTTGTTCAGTTATTATAGACAGATAGGAGAAATTTGTTTTGATCAAATTAGTCAAATTTGGCTCAAGAAAGGGACTCCATATCCTGAGAAGAATTTAGTGGGAACTTTTAGAATGCATTGTGAAGGGCTACAATGGCTCAGGTCCCAGACGTTTTTATCTTCAGGGTTTAAGTATCCCTCTTCAGCCATATTTAATTCTTGAATTTGAATAACATGTAAAAGGCCATGCTTATTTCATGCTTGATATGTCCATATATCTTTTTATTTTTGTGGTACAATTACCCTTTCTTAACACGTATTTGATTCAAAAATAGATTTACGGAGCATGTGAAAGGAACGTAAGTATTTGATGCTTAATGTTTTCCCAGTCCTTTTTATCCTCGTGGTATATTACCCTTTTTAACACGTATTTAATGCTAGAATTTGAGGAAGCCTGTGAAAGGACCGTAAATATTTAATGATTAATGTTTTCCTGTCTTTTTTATCTTCGTGGTAGACTACTCTCAACACGCATTTGGTTGTAGAATTTGAGGAAGCCTGTAAAAGGACCACAAGACCGTGATGTTTAATGGGGGAAATGCCTTGGATGGGTGTCCATTGGGTTACCCACTCTACAATTCATGTTCACTACCCACTAGTTATAAATGTCCTTTGACCCTAGACAATTTACCTCCCCCTCTCACATTCAGCTTCAAAAGGGTAATTCACTGATGGCTAGTTGGAACTGACCCTATTTACTTCATGGTCTTGTCAGTTTTTCAGGTCTTCTGAAGTTCCATAAGTACATGGAAATTAACTTGAAGAGCCTTTATACGGAAAAAGGTCTTTCGACTTTGAGCCTCTGCCCTTTAAAAGTTCTCTTCACGACACTGCTTTGTGATGTCTCATTTTTATGATTTTCCCATGTTCCCAGATTATTTCAAAAAAGGTTTTTGTGATATAATCATGAAACTTGGTCACCTTTTGGAGCACGAGAGCTAATTTAAGGACCCCGATCTTCTTTTGACAGAAAGATCGTGGCTCTTTTACTATCTTTCGTGGTCAAACGAGTGACTAAAAGCAAGTACCTGGATACAAGATAGACCACAGAAAACATAGCCGCGTGCTCTTGAATACGCTGTTGTTGAATACGCGAGCTTGTTGAATATGCGGGTGGAATTTGTAAATACGAATGAGGCAATCAAAAGTTTAAGTATATGAAATCCCAAAATGAAAAATTAATGAAAATCTAAAGCTAAATATAGAAAAAAGTTTGAGGTAATAGCAAGAGCAAACTGTTTTATAGTCTGGCTCCGGCGAGAAGGCAGTTGTCACGTGGTTTTGAACGAGTCTATCAGTCTCATTTGGCGTCTTTAGTGCTGATTCTGGTACCGAGTTTATGATTCGATTCCAAAGTTGGCGAGGGATAAATCATCTATGGCGATTTCTTCGGCTTCTGTTTACGGCAGTCCTTGTCAGAGACAACCTTTCACACCTATTCAGAAATCAAATGACCCAGGGTCGGTTTCCTTCTCAAGGTACAAATACAGCGCAAAACGGTTAGTTTTGCAAATATTTATTTTTACTATTTTATTTCAATGCGTTTGTTTTGTTGCAAAATTTAGTTCTTATTCAAAAAAACATTAGCCTGTTTTCGAATTGTTCAGTGTACCAATAATTTATAGGATCGAAGTTATCTTGCCTAACTTCTTACCTAATTGGAAAACTGACAAGCCTGTTTCAGCCATGCGCAGAATTTACTTTATTAAAGTAAGCCCTCTTGTATGTGCACATTAAATATGTAGATTGATAAGAGAGAGAGAGAGGAGGTAAGTTAATGCCTCCCTAAATGGACAAACTGTCAATAAGGATTAGACACTGAGACATGTGTACTGTCTGTCTACCAAGAGAATAGCTCCGACCACAAAGTCTATGTATCTGTTGCCATAGAAACGGACTTAATCCCACTTTCCATTGGGATGCTTTGAGAAATGCATTCAAGTTTGTCCCATTGGCGTAATTATGACAAATTGGAAAGATATATGTTATGGCTTTTATTTATTACAAAAAAAGGTTACGCTTGTAAGCTACGTCTTTATACCGCCAACTTTCACCAGAAACAAAATCAAATTATATTATCAGTCATCTCTACCCAAAATAAGCAAACTCTGTTTCTATGCCGACTGCCTGCTTGGTGTTGGGAGCAGTTTACGTGGTACAAGGTTTTTAGCAAACATAAGCACTAGAACATACCAATTATCGAACAGTTTCTTAATAAAAAAGATCCTTATAACCGATTCACGAATACATTTTGAAACCTATTAGGGAAATAATCAAATGTACTAATTGTAGTTATACTCAAATGAATGTTAAGTCCAGTTCTTTTATTTGTACGTTATTTTTAAAGTGTTTCTGCATACAATCAGTTCCTTGGCCCAATTTTCCCCCTCTTACAGACTTGAATTTATAAACTAAACTATCAAAAGAATATGGCGACCATTATAGAACTTCCATCGAATTTGATCGATTGCCTTCCTGCCTTTTGACCCATGTGAACAGGGACAAGTCTAACTGCATTTATTTTCAATCTTTATTCTTATCTTTATGAATACTTTTATGTAATGTTTTAAAACAAGGTTGTGTCTGCTTAGATGGATCAGTTTGTTTGATGCTGTAATTTAACCTTTTAGCATACTTCAAAACAAGTTGGTCAGTACGGTGGACCGAAAAAAATCGAAACATTTCTGATTGAATCAATATAGTGCGGGGAATTGGCACAATTAAAGACAATGCTAGATTTTTTTTCATAACGGCAATGTTTTCCGTTCTCTCATTGCGAAGAAAGTTGCCTCTAATATAGGTATACCTAAATATAATGTAAAAACTTTTAAATCGTAATTATGCTTTAATGAATGCTAAGTTCAATTCTATAAGAATCACTGTTCAGTTAAGGCGATTGAAATAACACGAATTTCACAAATATTGCCAATTTTTTCGTATTTGTTCTGCACCTCCACTCACTTTAAAATGTAGTGTAATATGAGATTGGGGCCTTAAAAAACATTCATTTTTGCAATTGTAATATAATGAAGAAATCAGTCACAGAGTGAAGAGGGGTAAATGGGTAGATAGTTGTATTTACTTCCCACTAGAGCGACAGAATTGGGATATTGGCAACAGTGCGGAATCAATCCAGATGGGAACGATATGAGGACAACACCTCATTAGTTTGAACCATTGTCAGATGACGAGGTCGACACCTGAGCTGGCATCCCAATCTTCAGACATCCTCATAACGTTAACGCGAGCATTTGTGGTCATGGTATATTTAACGTGCACCAGTCCCCGCTTGTGCGATGGTCTTTGGATGAATCATCGAATTTGGATGAATCGTCGGCCCACACAGAGTGAAAGAAATAAAAAGTGCTTTCGATTGAAATGAATTTCCTGTTCCCAAAGACAGCATGAGATTGGAAGTATGCGATGTGTACATAAATAAGATCCCCGTAATAGTTAAAAAAGAGCATCAGACTTCAGTACAGGCACTCCTCACTAACGACCAAGTTCCATTCCTACGACAAGGTCGTTAAGCGAGAGCTAAATTGGTTTTATTTACTATGGTAGGTAAGTATTTTAATTAACGTCGCCCTGGAGCAATGCAATGGACTTTTGGAGACTTATCAATTCTGGATAAAAGAAATAATGGAAACGGTGACGATTTCTTCTAGTTGTTTTAGAGGACCAACGCAGAAGAGTATCAGACTCCAGAACAGGTACTCCTTACTTAATGACCGAGTTCCATTCTTGATTTCTTCTAGTTGTTTCAGGGGACCAACGCAGAAGAGTATCAGACTCCAGAACAGGCACTCCTCACTTAATGACCGAGGGCCGTTCCTACGACTAGGACGTTAAGCGAGGAGTAATCACTTTTATTTATTCTGGATAAAGGAAATAGAAGAAACGTTGTCGATTTCCTCTAGTTGTTGCAGGGAAGAGTTACAGAATTTTGGCGCCTCTGATTAATCATACCAGGAAGTGAAAATGACAAGTGCAAGGTAAGCAAGACACACCTGCAATCCTTTTGCAAGTGTGAGGATGACTAAAGAAACATGTAATGAGAACATTCCGGCATTTGATTTGTCGAGTTCAACCTCAACTGCATTTGCCGGTGTCGGCAGTCCAACCGGGATATCTGCCGGACCGGCCGTGCAAAATCTTCCAACGTGTAAAATCCTCCATTTGATTACATTGCATCCAGGGCCAGCGTTGGCAGTGGTTTCGCCGGTGTGAAAATGGCCGAAGGAAGGACTGAGGCTGAAAAAGAGGATTCTCAGCTCTGGAGAGCTGGTCCCAAGTCCAAGCGATCGTAAAACATATAAGTCATTAAGAGAGGAATATCTGTAAAAAGCAATTTCTGCTACTTTGCATTATAACAGCCTCATTTAATATTAAAATTTTCACATTGTTGTGTCCTGATGGTTGTTTGAAATTCCCTTGTTTCTTCAAGATTGCACATGCAAATCCAGCTTCCCCGAAGGCAAGCCACACATTGGTTCATCAGTCCTGCGACACTAAATTGGCTAAACTACGCATACGTGCCGACATATTTTCTATGCAGATGCGGAATACGCATACTGCTCAAGTGTGCGGGCCGGGCAAAGTCCTCCAGGAACGCAAAACTCTTCACAGTTCACTGTGAGTGCGATGTGACTGCAGCTCACATGTCCCAGGGAAACACAGAAATTGCTGCTTTCTCGCTAATTAGTGTTTGAAGGATCTATGGTGGCATTAGTTCGTTTGCTGCATTACGCAAATACCGGCTCTTTCTTACCAATCGACCAGGAGTAAATATTGTTCTGCGAAGATGCGCAACGCATAAAATGGGAGTTTGTCTACGTTCAATCTCTTTACGACAGCAACTATCTGTTATTGCTTGTTGTGTTTAAGTTTCTGGCAATCTTCTGATGTAATGCCGTTTGTTACTGATTACATAAATTGGATTTATTAACTTTGGAATCTACGTTGATGTGACTTCCCTCCTCAACGAACTGTGCGTGTCTAGGAGGCTGGCTTTCTTGGAGTACTGTCACAGTACGAGGTATCCTGATATTCTTATCTTGTAGTACTGTTCAGTGCTCGATACTGCTGCTGTTATTTGCATCGCGATGAATTACTATCCTTCTGAGAACTTCCGTGACCTGGGGCATCAAGTCATAGATCATACGAATAGCTGGCATAGCAAAAATATAATCAATTACAGACATGGGAATCTAAAGAAGACTAGTAAGAGGTTTTATTTTTAAAACTAGCTATTTAACATGTGGCCTGCGAGAAAACTAGCTCGACATACTCACAGACAGAACGATTTAAACAGGACAGGCCTGCTTTCGAATAATGCTTAATGAAACAAACGAATATAATAATCAAATGGTTTCAATCTAGATTATACGTTCACACGTTATATTAATTAGACATCACGTAGTGCTATTCTCAAAATATGTCATTAGTGTAGCGGCATTTTTTTTGCTGTAAAGAATACTGATCACCTTGCATCAGTTTGTAAATAGTGTCATCGATGTTCGAGAAAATTGCCGTGTACTAAGATTGATAGATATGTGGCCTGTATTTTTGTGGTTTACAACAGAACTGATGGAATTATTAATTGAAATTAATGGTGCTTTTTATTATTCTAATTTGCGCCACAAGTTGCATCAATCGAATGGAAACGCTGACAGAATATCTAATAATTCCAGCATCTTTATTTTCAAATGGCTTGCTGCTTGACAGATTTTTTAATTGCTTTATTGCAATCGCTCAGACGATGTCATCAAAAATGTCGGTATGTTGGATGCAATTTGATTTTGTTTTCTAACTCATCTGAATTTAGGCCATTATATTTTTTCCTTTTTGTTATATTCGTTTAAGGAGACTGCAGTGGTGAATTTTTATGTCAATTAATTTTTTTGTTAAAAAATTCATACACGGTTTAGAAATGGTCATGAGTTTGATAATTTACATATATGCTCCTCTATTTCAAACTTTATGCTTGAGATCGTCGTCTTGATACAAGTAAATGTCGCTTTGAATTCCGATATTTCTTCCACTTTATTTATTTTCAGAATGTCAATATTCATATGATGATCCATATTTATGTTCATAAAATTTAATTCTGCCCATGCTTAACATATACACTATTGAATATGATATTCACATACCCGAGCCATTGCAGAAATTTCATTATTAATCAAAGTTATTTAAGTTCTTATGTCCTAAGCTACAACTCTCACAACACAACTAATTAAACTACTAAATATCAGGAATTCTACGGGAAAAAAGCGTTTGTTCAGTTTTCTATTTAAGATAAAATATATGGTTTTCTTTTTCTTTTCATTTCTCGTAAATACAAATTGTTATAAAACTGTGAGTATCAGAATTAAAAATTGCAATTAATGACCTTGGTTTAGTGTAAAACTCTTTTAGGATCTTCCTAGTTGTTCCGAGTTTGTAGTTTGGAGTTGTTAAACCAATTTCACTCAGTTCGGTTTTCACTTTATGTATCTGCTTTAGATAATACAGCAGACTCGAAAAGCAGAAACCTTTGGTTTTATTTTAAAATGGTGCAAAGAGGAATAATATGTTTAAATGGGACGAAACTTTTCAATTTTCAACATAAAGGAAACAGATATAAAAATAAGGACAGATATGAGATAAATTAGGAGAAATTCTGTTCTTCAAAATGATAAAACGTGAAAAACATGCTGAATACAGCATAGCATTTTGCATTATCTTTTATAACTGAAACTGTCATTGAATCCTGTAATCAGTAATATTTCAGTGCATGTATTAAAATGAATTCAGCCTACCACTTTATCGCATATATTTCTTGTTTCTCCAGAGAACAGGAAATATATGCACTAAAGATTAACAGACTGAATAATTTGTCGGAAACGAAAAATAACGTTTGACTAATTACTGAGTACACTACATAATTCCATCGGGAATATGAATCCAAATAAATTACTCTCGTCGGGATTATTTATCATTTGACGAAATTTAACATCATAAATGTCAGCTTTTTTCGTTAAATATTCAGCAATGTATACATTTAATAATGGAGCAGCAAGAGGCGAAATTTAGCGTTTCCTTGTTTGATCCATAAATTGTACGAAATCTAAATATTTATTTCCAACAGAATACTGAAACTAAGTAGATAAACATAAGAGTTGAGGGAAACTATTCGAAATTATAAATCACGTGTGAGTGATTGAATTAATTAAAACCGAATCGGGATTAAAAGATTTTTATATTAAACGAACGCAAGCTTTAATTTGGCCCTGCTCATTTAAAGTCGAATTAATTCCTTTCAAGCATTTGCATTTCCGACGTACTGTCTTCATTGAAATCACATAAATTCTGCAGAAAAATATGAATCTTTGGTAATTGAATATTTCCCAATACATTTGAGCCACATTAGACATACGGGGACATGAGATTGTAAATTTGTTTTTAATTATACAAAAGTGCCTTGTGGTTTGAAATAAGGCATCTATATCTAAGGATTGTAGTGCATTTCTACATTTTTCTTGTAGGAAATTAAATGGGAAAATGTAAATAGGAAGATATTAAATTATAAGCGTTGCTAATATATTGTTTTCAAATAATAACTGAAAAGGATGAAATGGTTGTGATTGTATATATTGAACGGTTAACATTTGTTTTCATATTTTAATACTTCAACTGCTCACTAATCAGAAAATAACTCACGAATATCTCTGAACTGTATCATATATTATCGAGAAAAGTGTTACAACTCAAACGAGTAACTTTATTGGAAAACCAAAAGGGACACAATTAAATTTTACTGGAAAGCCAAAAGAGACATTGTTTAAAAGAGTAAATTTTACTAGATCCACAAATGACAGTTTAAAGGAGTAAATTTTAACAATGAGCACAAAGTGATAGCTCAGAAAAGTAAATTTTACTGTAGAGACGAAAGTAATATCTCAAACGAGTAGATTTTACTGGAGTTTCAAAAGTGATCCCGCTCAAAAGAGTAAATTTTGTGGAGAATCAAAAGTGCACAGTTCAAAAAAGCAAATTTTACTGGAGAGCCATAAGTAACATAGTTGAAAAGAGTAAATTTCAGTGGAGAGCCAAAAGTGACACAGTTCAAAAGCGTAATTTTTACTACAAAGTTATAAGTGACATAGCTCAAAGTAAATTTTTCAGGAGAGCCAAAAGTGGCACAGTTGAAAGGAGCACATTTTACTGAAAAGCCAAGAACAACACAACTCAAAAGCATACATTTTACTGGAAAGTCGAAAGCGACACGAGTAAATTTTACTGGATAGCCAAAAGTGACAGTTCAAAAGAGTAAATTTTACTAGAGCCAAAAGTGACACCGAAAATCTTCAAGCATATTTTACTTCTCAATTTGAAGTTTATGGAATTTATCATGTCTTTAGTAAAAAATGTGTACTATAAAATTAGTACCTGAGTTAATTTCTGAGGTTTGTTCGTGTTTTATAGACTAGTTTAACTGAGAAATAAAATCCTATTTAGTTGTGGCTCTTTTCCCAAGAAAGTGCGATAGATTTTTATTGATCCTTACACAATATTAAGTGACGTGTGATTATTATTATGCATAGTCTGTGACTGTGTCTTTTTAGGACAGGAGGACTACCGCTATGCGGCTGTCAATTATTAGGAATTGGTTCACCTTCACTTCAAATTAGCCTTTAATTTTAGAAGTAATTGATTCGAGAGCTGATAAAGGGTAAATCTCGATGAATTAAAATACCTTTCAATATTACTGATTTCACCACCTCGACGATTTATTTGCGAACTTATAATCTATGCAGAATTTGAAAGACTGAAACATTAATATGATATTATGATAAGACCATTCTGAAGAGATTCACTCAACTATTTACCCTTAGTTTTACGATATCTATATATTAATACGTGAAGAAAAAAGTTTGTACCCCCTTTTTAAGCACATTGCACGCATGGAGGAGTATGAGATTTGGCAAAATTAAAGTTCATATGGAGAAGGAGTGCAGAAAGATAAAATTAATGTATAATATGCGTTACAAATATATTAAATTAAACAAAATAAAACATTCGTTGTTTACGTTCATATACTGTAATCTATATATTAATACGTGAAGAAAAACTTTGTACCCCTTTTTAAGCACATTGCGCGTGCTGAGGAGAATGAGATTTGACATAATTTGCCACCACATAAATTAGTATTGTTTTAACTGGAACCGCACGCAATAAGAGAATTTTGATTCCCCGTATAAATTTAACATATTCCGGAACTATTTTAGCATTTAACTTTCAAAGAACTCAATTTCTAATTATACCTGCATTTGCGATGACAATAAATAAGTCTCAAGGACAAACATTCGAAAAAATTGGAATTTTATTGAGGCAGCCAGTTTTTACACATGATCAATTGTATGTCTCAGCAAGTAGAGTTCGATCATTCAATGGTTTGAGATTTTATATTTCAGAATATAACGGTCAAGGGCATTTAGCAAACGATGAAAGAGTTTTTACAAAAAACATCGTCTACACAGAAGTTTTGAATCATTAAATTCATTGTCGAACTATTTCAAGTTCAATGGACAACATTTATTTTTTTAACCACCCGTTTTTTTTGTTTCAATAAAATATATATAAAAAAATACGAAGCACGTATTCCTTATTTCATTTTTTGGATTTATTTTTATTTAGATTTTATATAATTTGAAAAAGATAGGCAAATTAACTGTGTAGCCTTGGCGAAACCTGTGGCCAATATAGCAATAAAAAAACCCCAAGAAAATGTCAAACAACGCGTTATTGTTTTTTAGATATGGCTTAACCAAGCTATACCGCATTTTTCCTATGACGTATTTGTACATACTCGCAGCTTACGTAGTAGAACAAAATTAAAAAAAATTATATGCAATGAATATAGAGGTATACTCTTTGACAAAAGAACCTTATTAACGTTTAAACTTAAAAATTAAATGAATTATGATCGAATATCGACCACTAGTACGTATAAATTCATAAATTTCTGAACGACATGACGGACAGCTTCTCGCCATTCGCAGATTCGAACTTGGAGTGACTCCTCACTTTCCTCTAATCCATAGGTAAGATAAGAGATAAGAAGATGTGGTAGAAACAGAAGATATTGCTATAAAATACCCGTAAAAACAGCATTGATTTTCTTGTTAGATTATAGTAAGATGACAGTGAAAAATAAAGCAAATATATCTAAGTCAATTATGAAAAGTGAATGAATGCCTTAAAGTTCAGAGGGGCCTTCATGGTTCAGTGGGTATCCCCTCTGCAATAGAATCTACGGGTTGTAGGCGGTGCAGGTTTGATTCCTCCGTGGGTGTATTTCTCTCTTGTGTTAGTAAAACTTTCCTTGTTTGTGTATGTGCATTATGTGATACTGTCTGTCTTGTATCTGGAGCAGCATGGCCTTTGTGCCTTAAAACCCAACCAAACCAACCTTAAAGTTCAGAAAACGGAGACGTTACAAATTATTAAGCACTTGTATTTATTCTTTAGTATGAATACTGATGTATAATAAAGTTCCAAGTAATTTATTTCTCATGGAGTACAATACATCTGAACATAATAATTAATGTAATGACTGGTTAATGTGTGTGCTATAAATGATGTGTTTACATGAAAAGTGGTTGTTACTTTGCAGGACTAGGCATCTACTTTTTTCGATTGAAATGTTTTAATGTCAGTTTTGTAATCCAATGAAAGAACAATGCATTAAAACTACAATCATTTATCTTTCTCAACACCACCTTGGTAATTTAATCTCAACATATCACCATCACTGATTGCAGTTACACTTTGGCTGCTCCCATGCCTTAATCCGGTGCAATAATATGTAAGACCAACCACCCGTGTTGCCATTTGATGGACGACGTCCTTAAGCAAGCAAAAAGCAAACGCATAAAAATTGCAAATTAAAACGAAGTAATGAATGCTCATAAAAGAACAATAACAACGGCTTTTTTACCTGAAGCAATTGGGTCAAAATCAACAAAAGTGGCGGCAGACAATCAGCGGTTTTTAACGCATTTTTTTTATAGGCCAAGATCCTTATATGCAGAACCGTTCCTTTCCTCTCATGATAAATCGCTTCGTACTCACATTTGTGGGTGGTGGCATGAAACTGGATAGAGACAACTGAATTTTTATATCAATTTAGAGATTGATGGAAGGCATTGGCTGCTAGTTTCAATGCCGGTCAACCACTTGCCCCGGCTCTTACCAGAAGCCAAGGTATTCCCCTTGCACGTGCTGAGAATGGCTCTCCGCCAGGAAACCCGAAAACCTCTATTACAAAAGAGCCTTCATGCTTTTCGAGAGAAGCTGTTTGAGGTTCTTGCTGATCTCATAGCGAAATGGTCGAGATATTCTGTAATTTTGATGGATCACTTCAGACAATGGCATTCGTTTTAAGACTTTCGTTCCATTGTTGCAAAAAAGTATTAAACGAGGAACTTTTGGGGGTTGTACAAAAATGAGTCGGTCCTGGTATGCCGCCTCATTTTCTGTTCTAACCATGCTTAAAAGAGGCAATCTTGTATCAAGTGGTGGTGTTCATTTGACAGTTTAATGACTGTTTGATGGATTCGCTGGGAAAATAGGGAAATTTCGCCTTCATATTCGTATCATTTTTGTCAAGTGTTACAAGTTTTGCAACATATAATCAAAGGATTTGAATGAGCATGCAAATTCACAGGTACACTGTGCCTGAGATAACCATCTAGAATAATGCACGATTAAGAAAATGTAGGTCTTTATTTGAATAAAACTTGTACAACATATTAAACTTTAAATATTATTATACATTTTCCTTAGAGCCCTTATTATACAGTTTACTTATCTGATGACAGCAAATGTCAAATAACAGACACTACCTAGTTTTTTGGTCTGTAAAAACAAGTAATCAGTTCTTACTACTGACATATGTACGCAAACATCTGATTTAGGACATGAAAAAGTGTTGGTTGTAGCACAAAATTATTGGATCCCTTTATGATAGTCTTTTGCATTAATTTACGTGTCCTCATTTATTCACTTCATGTTAACAGCTTCACAGACTGATAAACGCTTCCACATTACGTTCGTTGGCCAATAAGAATTTGGGAATAACTGATATTTTACTTCCTATATTCGAGTTTGGTATAAGAGGCTGTCAATGATTTAAATAAAATAAGTAAAACTATCCAGTTGAAATTACCAGAGTAGCCAGGAAAATATTTTGGATAACCAGGTATACATTTTGTAGATATATGAATTCTGTGTGGAATCTACATGACAGTAGTACGTTAATAGAATAAAATAGAATGACTACTGTAATATAATTAAAATGATTCAAAAGTGAAATTTATAACCTACATAGTCTATTAAAATAAACGAGCATCACTTCATAACATATTAAATCGATTTTGTCAAGAACTTGAATTTTAAACAGACAACATAAATGTTCTTTTAATGTAGTTTGTCGCTTAGATTTAACATTGAAAATCCTTGAAGTGATAAGACTTATGGCATGCGTCAATTATAAGAGGCAAGTATTCAAGGTTTTAAATTCCAAAATTAGTTCACGCTACAATGCGGAAGCATAGGGACAATTAATGAAATATGTCACGTTCTGTCCAAATAGATTGGGAGTAATTTATAGCTTTGTTTATTGACAGTTATGAGCTGTAATTTTCAATGTGGAACCCATCCAGTTTTACTTTGAATCCGAAAAAAGATGTCAAGCTTCTTACAAAACAAAAATTTTGACATGAAGGTCAGTGATTAGCAGCAGTGTAATGTTTGTTTACAAACATGCTACCTTGATTACTTAGGTACCTTATCTTTGAGCATCTATACTGAACAGTTTCGTATCTATTGATGACTGTGAAGCATATTTCAATTCTCTTAACCCTCCTGGTGGTTGTCTCAACATAGTATCTCATCGTCAGCAAAACTGACCAGATCTTGATGGAAGAGGTATATCGCCATTAGAAAAAACTGACCAGATCTTGATCTCTTCATCATTAAAAATCAGCTATATCTTGATGACGAGATATTTCGTCATTAGCAAAATTGTTTAGATTTTGTTGGGCGATATATCTTAGAAAAATTGGTCAAATCTTGATGAACCAGATATCTCTTCGAAATCACTTGGAAGATTAAATACGTTAGTTTCGAATTTAGTTAATAACGCATTGACAGTTAATCACTTATGACTGACGTCATTTTGTTTTTATTATGTTATGGTAAAACTTTATAAATTTTTTGATCATCAATGATTTTTAAATTATGCAACGTTTTTCCATAATTTTGAGTCAAAATGTTATTACTAAAATGCCTAACTTCAACCGGATTCGTTGTTGTTATGCTTATGAGAAAGAACAAATCATGCACCCAGCCAAACTTGTTAGAAAAATATAAATTAGAAGAAAAAATTTAAATTTATACTCAAAAAGACAACAAGCACACATCGATAGCCCATAGTGTATTATTAATAACCCATTCTATAATCAGTCAACTATTTATAATTAATTCAAGTATATTTAATTTTTCATTTGATATTTACTAAAGAAATAAACTTGATCAAAAATTGGAAACCAGATTTTGTAGATTTTCAGTCGTTTAATTCTGTCTTTTTAAGAAGGTTCACAAATTGTGCAGTCATGTTTTCACAGATATGCACCTGAAAGTCTTCCTTAATTGCATCCCATTTACATTTGAAGGAAGTAAATATGAAGAAATTTTATAATTTTAAAGGTTTATGAAGGTACTTGCAGAATTGCTTGGGTAAATTGGTTAAATAATGGATTGAAAAATTGATAGGAATAATTACTTTTCCCTTTCATAGAAAATGCAAATATTTAAATGAACTCAAAATATTTTTTAACACCATTTCGATACTTTTTATAACAATTTCTATAATTTGTCATCATCCATCATCCCGAAAAACATTGAAATAATTTTCTTCGCTAAAAACTGCATTATTTGCTTAGAGGTGATGACCAATGATATGCTTATGAGAACCATAAAAGTGAAGCGTTTTCTGAGCGCACAAGTGGGGCTGCTGCATGTTAAATCTGTAGTGAACTCAAATGTCTTCACGTTGGTGTGATGTGGAAGTTTGAGAAGTGGGGTGCTATCTCATGCGTTGACCTCATCATCTGACCGTGGTTCAAAATTAGGAGGTGTTGTCCTCGGACTTTCCCTTTGGGATTGATCCCGGACCGTCGCCAATGGCCCGTTGTGTTGCTCCAGTGTGACGTTAATTGAAATATCCCCTTTAATATTTTGTTTTTAATTTTTTTCATCACTGAACATATTTGTGTGGCTTATCACTATGTCGCCTCGAGCGCTTCAATTATAGCATGCTTTCTCGGGTCAAGAGATGGCTAATCAATGAAGATTAATTTTAAAGTACAGAAAATTTATTCAATATTTTACGAAATTGCTCTAATCTTACATTTATGAGATGCAATTTTAATGTTTGTGAAATCCTTTGAAATTGATGGCCGAAGAAAAGGTATGTTTTCCACCAAGTTTCGATTATACATTTCATGAGTAATTCTTACAATCTTATTTTAAAAATCAATTCTTGATTATCAACTCTCAATATCTAGATTTTTTTAATTATTGGATGTAGGCTTTAAATATTCAAGTGACAAGTATATATGAGAGTATAAAAGTGTTATAAAAATTCTCGGGGGGGGGGCGCGAGAGAGAGAGAGAGAGATTAAAAATAAAGATAATGGTATGAGTAAAATTAAAAGTACATTTCATTTAAACTGAGCAAAAAAAAATTTCAGAATTTTATCAACACTCATCTCAAATAAGCCAGTATGACAACTTCTGTGACAAGTTATAAATATTTGCATATTTTATCTTATTAGGAATTTTCTGAATTTTTTAATGAAAATTCAATGACATTTAATGAAAAGTTTTCACATATTAAAAAAAGGTACACACTTTCTAGTCATGTTGAATGTACATAACTATAACGAAAGTTAATGCAACATAATGAACACATTTGAAATAATGAGTAAATAAAAACTCACCATCAGAAAAATTTCAGATTTGAGTTTCAATAATATTTTTAAAAAGCTCAAATAGTTACGTTAAGTAAATAAACCGTCTAGTAAGCTTACAAGAAATGGATGTTGGTTCTTGCATTCATGTATTATTTTTGGCAATAGAACAAGAAAGTACGATTAATGCTTAATACTAATTATGATATGTATGATATTAATGCTTAATAATAATTTTTGTTAAGCATTAGTATCATTAACAAATTCCAAGAATCTTTTAATACCAACATTTTCGGTGGACCCCCAATCGATACCCTGTTTTTATCTCCTTTTTGTTGCCACATAGCAAAAGAATACCAATAAAGAAAAATATTTAATTCTGAAACTAAGAAAATTGAAACAAAAAAAAAACATTTGAAAAACATGGGAGATTTTACTTCCGCTACCAAATACATATAGTATTTATCTTAAAATATAGTTTACGTTTCGGCTTTTAATGTAATTGCCGATGACTAATTCACTATCACATATCAATTCGGAATTTATTATTTGGAATTTTTATTGGCGAAGTGCCGAAATCGTATTCGAAAAATAAAGCTGACGTCACATTCGGAATACGTAGATCAAATGCGTTCCATTGCAGAGAAACTGCGCCATCTACCTTTAGCTTGACAGAAAATGCCCCTGTTATAGAATTTGTACTTTTATATTGATAATTACGGTCTGATGAAATATAAATTAGAATTTTTACTTTTTAATAAATATCATTTGGCAAAATACACTGCTGGCCACCCAAATTGCAACACCAAGAAAGACAAGAGATATCACAACAAAATTTATTTTGTAGATAACATGTTGACCAAGTATCAAATGATTAAATTTATAGACTTCTGTGAAGTGTGGTTCCTGCCAAAATCAGTAGCCAGAGTAGCCGCCATTGTTGGAGATCACCACTGCCACATGCCTCGGCATTGATTCAAAGAGACTTTGGATGTGTTCTTGGGGTACAGCAGACCAAGCAGCTTCCACACGTTGCCAAAGTTGATCTGGTGTGGCAGCTGGGGATGTATTCTGGGTCAATCGTTGAGCAACCATGGACCACATGTTTTCTATCGGCGAAAGATCCGGAGAGCGAGCTGGCCAGGGAAGCAATTCAATCTGGCGATTGACGAAGAACCCTTGGACAATGCGTGCCACGTGTGGTCGCGCATTATCCTGTTGAAATATGGCTGTGGGCAAGCCCTGAAGGTAAGGAAGGACAACTGGCTCCAACACCTCGGAGATGTAGCGCTGGCTGTTTAAAGTACTGGCAATGCGTACTAGAGGAGTGCGAGAGTGATATCCAATACCGCCCCATACCATAATACCCGGTGCAGGACCAGTGTGGCGGTGCATAACGCAGCTGTTCAGCACCCTCTCTCCACGGTGTCTCCAGACTCGAATCCGACCATCGTGGTGTTGCAGACAGAAGCGTGACTCGTCAATAAAGACAATTTCATTCCATTCTGCCGTCCACATCCTTCTTTCATCGCACCATTGGCGGCGGAAACGTCTGTGGTTCTGCGTCAAGGGTAGACGAAGCAATGGACGTCTTGCGGACAGACCACTCTGCTGTAAACGGCGTCGAATGGTACGCGCAGACACTGGATGATGCGGTACAGACTGAATGTGCTGTGCTATGGTTCGTGATGTGGCTGAGCGATCCGTCACTGCCATACGCACAATATGCCTGTCATCACGTGAAGTGGTGCACTGAGGTGGATGCGATCGAACACGTCGGTCCGTCGTACCCTCCTGCATCCAACGATCACATATCCGCATTACAGTTGTTTGGTTTCGTCCAACACGACTACCGATTTCCCTGAAAGATAATCCACAATATCGGTAGGCCACTATCCTTCCTCTGTCGAACTCGGATACTTGATCAAAAGATGATCGCTGTTTTCTACGAGGCATAATTGATCGTTTTTTTGAAAAAATCACAAGAAAAACACAATTGCCGTACTTGAAATCGTCGAAATCTCCAAGCCTTAAATAGCGCTTTGAAGTGGCGCCACAGGCGCGCGTGATGTGCGTCTGCGCTGAAATTCTAATCATTTGCATATCTCACCTCCGCTAATGCATGTTGTAAATTTCATATTATTTGCATGCTTCCTTCAGGGTGTTGCATTTACGGTGGCCAGCAGTGTATATATTCCTGGGGTATTTCCCTCTACATCCAAAAATACAAAGAACAGAATTTTTCATAAGCCCAAAATTCTGTATTCAGTCTACAAGAAAATGCATTAAGTGCAACTCCTTAATGCATTCTTTATATATAATTCCACAAAGTATCAAGTTCATATTGGACAATACATCACCTGTCAAAAAGACAAGTTTCTTTTTTGGATTTGGCGTTTTTCCCTTGTAAACCCACGATGTGTGCAAGTACAAGTTCAGACGAAAGGAAAAAAGAGGAGAAATATGTTGCCAGTCCCCTACACAATGGAATACCATTTCCAGCCGTCTTCGCTAATGAGGTTTCAAATGCCAGTAGTACATACTTTTTTGAAACCCTTATCTTCTTGCTGTTAAAAGGTTCATGAATCCCGATAAGTAGCCAGCTTTTAGGAGCATTTATCGCATTGCGGCATCTCGGTATTTCTTGTTTCTGTTTGTTGCTTTTCTCATTAAGAAGTCTGAATGTTAAGATCGCCGGAAGTGGCTGGTGTCTTTTTATGCTGCTTTTTTCTCGTGTTAAATAATAATAGAAACGAAAAGTTTGGGACTGTTTGCTCGGGTTCAAGAGCAGGATATCGCATCGAAGTTAGATATTGTTTTATAAATGAGCAGCACAATTTTCTGCTTCAGTTGTTTCGGACTGCTCTCGTTTAGATCATGCATTGATAGAGCTATTTTAATACGCACGGGGAATAGAAATGGAAATGTTCTGATTGTTCCTTAAGCGTTCTGGGGTTATTTATTATGTGATGCATTATTCATTGGAGCATCGACTCATGTGTGAATGCATAATTTGAATTTGGTTTTAATTATGCAGTGTAATATACAGGAATGCAGAGAGGAAGTGCTGTGTAACTATTTTTGTTAAATTTTAACACAAAAAACTAAGTTTAATTATTTTGTGTGGGATTAACCTTACCACGAGTTTGAGTGAGTTATTTTGATTTAAACTGAGATCTCCAAATGTAGCATGATCGACAGTAAATATCAGTCCTGTGCCAGCGTTCATTGTAAGCTTTGTTACGTATTCATTGAACTTCACATTCTGATATATGGTTTACTTCATCTCTCTGTCGTTAGTCTGTTATAGGAGAATGGTGTAGTTTGAAAATGAGTTGGTTGGGTTTTATGCAGAAAAGGCCATGTTTGACCAAACTGTGCAGAACAACGTCAAGCAAATGGACATACAAGCACACAAATTAAGTTTTACTGACACAGAAGAGAGAGAAATATACGATACAGTTTTGGCTTGCTTTCCCAATGTATTGTCCTTTTGACTACAGGAGTCTGATTCAATATGAAAATAGGTCATGCTACTGTTTTGGTTTGGCTTGGTTTGTCACTGTACTGTCAGGTTTTGCTTCAAGAGTCTGATGCAGTATGAAAATGGTCATGCTACTGGTCTGGTTTGTCACTCTATGGTCTTTTTTGCTACATGAGTCTGATGTAGTAAAAGTGGATTATGTTTCTGAATTAGAACTGACGCTATATCATCACGGTAAATCAGGAATGTTATAAATTTAGACATGCACGCAGAAATCTGGTACGGATCAGATGCTATTACTAATTAAAAGTGTCGTATGGGATATACCAAAGAAACGCAATTCAAATATCTAGGTGTTTCAAAATATTCTCCAAATATTTTAAGGCAAGGTAGAGAACAACGAATTAAGCCGCACTAGATCAGGGATGTGACAGAATGGGTCTTGCAAGGATACTTTAAGAACTATGGAATAGCCGTGATGGACCCGTCGCTTTGCCATCACGGCCACTCAATTCATCATATATTTTCTTCCTCAATGATATCATGTACAAGATCCCCTTGACAACGTTCAACTCACCGTAATATTTGCTGTTGCTGCTACAAGTATCCGAGAAAGTCCAGGGAGTGCCTTTTTTCTTCGATTTAAGAGTTTTTATGATATGGAAGTTTTAATTTGCATTTGTTTCTTCACAGTATTATTGTAATTTATACTTAGTTTTCCTTTTTTATTATTTTTAGCTTTTCTTGTAGCTTTATTCTATTATATTGTACTACATTTTATACTCTAATATAACTATATTCCCTTCGTTTGGAATCGATACATTATTTCCTTTGTTTATATCAGTATCCACAGCCGCCAAGATTGTACACTGGTCATAGCGTTTGTCTGTCACCCCATAAGTCTCAGAATCGAATCCTTGTTTGTAAGAGCACGGATGTTAACTGTACCCTTTTAGGAGATGCGGCGGTTTACCCACTGGGTGTTTCTTCCACTTTCAAAAATAACCACCAGTTTACCCCTAAAAGTGCCTAAGAGTTAAATGGTTGGACATTAAAAATGTCGGTATTCACTGTATAATTTGTAATTGTATTGGTAGGCTTTGTGGTATATGCTGTGAAACACAAAGCTATTCATGGGTCAACTCAATAAAAAATTAAATCAAAGCTTTTTTTACTTGGATTTTTTAAGGCTGAATCAGTTTAAGGCCATTTATCAAAGTGATAATTAGATTGATAACTGTTTACTTCAAGGAAAACTATTTACTTACGCCAATTTGTGTGAGTTTAGACTTCTGGTTCACTTTCAGACTCTGGTTAGAATGCAAGACTTAACGCTTTGACTAATTGAGGATTGCAAGAATTAAAATGCACGAGATCAGTTTATCTTTTAAATTGCACCTCATTTCTTAACAGCTTCAAAAACAGTTGTAGGAACCATTAACCAAACTAGAGTTAATGGTAGGGAATACAACTCAGGTTTGAAGGGAATACTGGAATACTGAGAGCTGTTTGTAGGGAAAACCGACTTCCGTAACTAGAACTTGATATTTTTTCTGTCACTCTTGATGATTAATGACGGGTAATAGAGGAGAGAAATGATACAAAGGTCATGAGTGGCGTTTAATTTAAAAGGGTTTGAAAATAACATTAACATATCAATAGGAGTCTTGAGCTTCCAAAGCATCTTAAAAGGATAAAATTGAAAATTTTATTAAATAAGTTGTGAGTTTGCTTTTAATTTGATACACTGTGTTGGGAATAATATTTTAAGAAACGGTAAATGATATTTTGTTACAAAATTAAAATACACAAGAACTTAAACCTTTTCAAATTAATAGTTTATCGGCTATTTAAAGTAATTTGAGATTCATAAATAAGATTAAAAAATTTTTTTAACAAATAAAAATCTGTACCCAAATGTGTAGTGAACCTATTTGAGGACATTAACACATCGTAGATACACAGATGAAACCCTAGGGAAACAGGTCGTAAAAATTTAAAAGCTTAGAAATATGACTAAAGTAGGTAAAAAATTGGACCATTGACCATTGAATAATAAATGACAATCTTTTTCACCTACTTTAATCTTTATTAGTCTTATTTTCAAGTTAAGTTTCATTAAAGTTTCGTCTATGTATCTACTTATTGCTAATTCAGATTTTGCATGATCATTTTGTTCACCTGTTTCAATTTTCACTGGCAGATACGCTCATATAGCATCTGCGCTATAAACTTTCTTCATTACTTACTATATTCATTGCCGAAGTAACTTCATCTAAGTATCATTATTCCATTTCATATCTTATTTTAATCCATTTATGAATATATCATTTATATTTACCATATTATTATACGGTAAATAAAATAATATACATTCATCAATCCATATTATTATTTTTTGATAAATGGATTTCATACTTCTAAATGAAATAAAATTATCCAAAAAGCAATGGTAGCAATTTCGTTTATATACTTATACTGGTATTAATTATAATTTCAAATAAAATACATAGCAAAGAGCATACCTCAGTCATATTTCCACAATCAGATTATGAACGTCAAATGCAATTTCCTCCCATCCTCTTGTTTGAAAGCTATTCGGTATTTTTGAGGCTAAACCTATTTCTCCTCGTATTTTCTCTCCTGTGTTGATTTCTATTTTCCAGATTTATCATTGCTTTCTGGACTGCTGAAGAATTTCATTAGAGTGGCGAGCTCTTCCGTGCAGTTTTAGCAATAATATGCAGTTCCATAACTCAAACCAAACACATTCAAATTAAACAGCAAAATTAGCGAATGAATCCAGTAATGGTAGATTTTAAATTGTCTATATCCGTTATTGCTATTCGACAATGAACAAATAATGTCTATTTCTTTGCCTCGTACGTTAGTGAAATATACATTTAGATTAGTCTATATCCGTGTGCTTAAGTTTTTACTAAGCTTCACTAAGATTTCATCTTTATATCTACTTATTGCTATTTCAGATTTTCTTGACAATTTTTTCACCTTCTTTAATATTATCAGTCATATTTTGAGGTTTTTAACTTTTTATTACTCCATTGGTCAGAGTATCAGGATATATAACTTAATGGGGACTGCTGGAATAGATAAATATAGTACTTTAAAGTTTCGAGAAAAAAACGTTATTATGATGTACCCAAATGGATAATTCTAGTCCGTTTGAGTACATTATAATAACGTTTTTTTCTCTCAAAAATTATATTTCTAGTCCGTTAGTGGGGTTTTATGGCGCTAGGACCAAATTTGGCCAAGTTGCGCCAAAAACGTAATGGACTTACACATACAATAAAAGGTTTTACTGACACGGAAGAGACAAATAAACTTAGAGAGGATTCAAACCTTCTTCGCCTACACCTCGGAGGGGATATTCGTGAAATGAGGAGGTTAAAATGATTCCATGTATTATGTAGGTAGGTATATAGTTGAATGAACCTCACACTGGAGTAACACAACGCGCTATTGGCGACTGTCCGGGATCAACCCTGAAGGATAGATCCGAGGACAACACTTCATGATTTTGAGCCACGGTCAGATTACGAGGTCAGCAACTGAGCTGGCACTGTCCAAACTTCCACACCAACGTGAGGACATTTGGGGCCACGACAGATTTAACAAGTACCAGCTCCCATCTATACGACGGTCTTTGATTGAATCGAGTTTCGAACTCCTATGTATTATGTATTTGAGATTTAAGAACAAAATTTAAGAGATTACAGCCCCTATCCAGTTCAGGGTCACCTTGGCTCAGTGGGTTTGCTCGCTGCTCTAGAAACCTGCAAGTTGTAGGTGGAACAGGATCGATTTCTACAGGATTCAATTCCTCCTTGTATGCATTTTTCTCTTTTTTGATGATTAAACTTTCTTTTGTGTGTATGTCCGTTTACTTGATATAGTTTGGCACAGCTTGGCCATCGGAACCCAACCAACACCTTTCGGAATTCATTAAGAATACAAAAAGGAAACCTTTTTAAGACCTGGGCCTATTTTGCTCATACATTTAATTTATGTGTTGTGTGACGGATTCTCACAAACTGAAAGAAATACTACCAACTCTTACAATCTAGAGGGTATAAAGGGTTATGACTAACTCTGATATGGGGTTTAACTTTAAAAACATGATAAAAAATATTTTAGCGAAACACAAAATTAAGTAATTGTGAAAAGTCCTTTTCCCGTGCATTTTTAATCTTTATAAATAAATATTTGGGTAAATAGGGCATTACAACTGCTATGTATCTCACTTTCAGGATGTGAATTATAATGGAATTCAAGACGTTAATGGTTATTTTTCATTTTTAGCTATTACATATCTTACTGTCAGAATGGTACTTATTTTTATCGCAATTATCTCTAAGTCATACAGAACTGTGCTGTTTAGCTATTTTGAAAACTAAGAACGTCTCTCATTATTCAAATTTTCTGATGTTTTTCCCTTTTCAAACATTGACCTGAGATATCAGCGTTTAGTGATAGATATCACAAGGCCTGGGTTAGAATCGCGGTTCAGGCGTGGGTGCTCACAGTAATTTGGCATTTAATTTTATATGGAAGGGCCCCAATCTGATTAGTTCTTGAAAGAATAGGACGGTAGAATAAAACTAATAGGATTTTATTCAAATCAACCTGTAGGGGATTGTTAACAAAGCGTCCGGCTGTCAGTAAATTGCTTTTGAGAAAATGCATTACACTGATAGCTAAAGAGATGTAAGCATTTTAGTTCATTTCGAGTTTAGGTAAACACACCTCATATTACGATCATAAGCGAAGCCATTGGCTTGGAGCAAAAAAGGCAGCTAATTAAGCGTATTGATGATGTCACTGAATGCTCGTGGCCCACGGGATTTGATGGAAAGGATTTGAAAGCAGATTTACCTTCGATTTCTTGAAGGGTGGATAGAAGCAATGACCCGCTAATTTTGAATGTAATGCCATCCTGTGATAATTATTTGAAATAAATTTGAATTGTGATGAATGATGCTGAATATCAGAGTCCTTTCATCTTTGTTTCAAATTCCAATATATCATATGCATCTCGGCACGGAAAATTTTTTAATATTAAAAATAAAAGCTTTAATACTTAAAAATCGGTCACAAAATTATGTCCGTGTCCACCATTAATGTGTATACTACTATCATTAGACTTACTGTCTGTCTACCACAAAAACTGCACCAGTCTTCCCCTGTCTGTTGCTGTAGAAACGGATCTTCCCATGTTTTCCATAGGGGCTGTTGGAAGAGATGTTTTGATTTGTCACATTGGGACACTTGATGACAAATTGAAAATATATGTGTCAAGATCTTTTACCGCCGAGATGGTCTGTTCTAGTAAACTACCTTTTACTGCCGCCAAAATTCACAGGAAAAAAATAAAATTAAGTCATCCCGAGAGTAACCCCTACTCAAAATGTACGAACCCTGTTTCTATAGCAACCGCCATCATACAGACTTGATGTCGGATGCAGCTGTCATGGAAGACGGACAGTAGTTCTACTTCAAAATGTGGTACATACAAAGAAGTTTTTTAAACTATAAATAAAATGTCGGATTCACTGCCTGAATAAAAGCATTTTTTTCTTAAAAACAGTAAAATAACATGCTGGAGGGAAGAAAGCAAAAGAAAAGGACATTATAGATTACTCATCAAAATTAAATTCCTCGAAAGAACTGTACTATTCCTAAAAATCGCCAAGCCTGTTCTCTGTATTTCAACTCCGCCGAGCTCATTGTCTGTACCTAATGAGTGTTTTCAAATCTCATTACCGAAATGTCTCGACGAGCTTCATCCATCGCGATTCATTGCCATCCACCAAGGGTGTAAACCCTTCACCAACTAATAAGTAATCAAAATCGTCCCCTCTCCAGTTCCAAAAATGGTTTACGCCTGAGTTAAATGCAACGCACGCACCGACCCTAAAGCTCTGCATTAGGACCTGATGGTTTTTGTTTCTGTTAGGGTCGTGAACAATAAGGCTTAATTGGGAATCTGTTATTTATCACTGCGGTTTATTCCCTTTGCATAATGAAAGCGAATGCGTGTAAATCAGATTCTTTACGACGGTTCTCCGAACAAGAGTCTTGAGCAGTGTTGTTCGGTTGTCAGATTAAGTGCACGATGAATGCCCACTGAAAGGGAGATTAGTTAGTTGTAAGGTAATCGGGGGATTGGAGTGTCATTGGGTTTCTGCAGCTTTGTAATTAGTTTGGAGGATTCAATGTTCTTTTGTATGCATGATGATAGAAGTATAATTGAAATATTTAATTTTTTTGTTCATAACCTGTTTTGAACAAGAAAAACCTTTTGTTTCGATATATAAAGTTTATTTCGGAAACATTAACATTTTATGTCTAAGATAAATGGATAAATTCAAATGCAAATTACAGATTCGCCACCAATGGTTGTAACCCTCTACCTACTAATAAGTATCCAAAATCGTTCTCCTTCCAATTTAAAAAATGGTCTATGACTGAAGCATAATTTTAAAAGTAGCTCCTAATTCATTAGTGAAATTCATAGTAAATTTTAATTTGAATATTAAATTTGATAAAGTTAAATGGGATTTGTTTAAAAACAATCGGACCAATTGTTGTAAACCTATTACCAATTAATAATCAATCAATAGTCCTCCTTCCAATTTCAAAGATGCAAGTGCTAGATAATGTGTTACATTATTAAATACTCATTTCATACTCTTTATAGCTGTAATCCTTTTTTAATAACATGAAATAGAAATTTCAATTAAATAAAATAAAAAAAACGTGACTCCATAAGTTTCATGTGATTTACCCGTATACCATTCATGCTATATATTATAGTAACTTTCAACTGTGTAATCATAGCGATATTGTTTGTCATAAACAAATATTTTGTTTTGTTAAATTTCTTTAGCTTATTTATTAAATTTCTTATACGTCAAAGTATTGAATGAACATAGGAGGTAACCTATACATATGCAACTTTTTAAAATGCAGGCTAAATTCTGCTCTTTAAACTTTACCGAAAAAATTTAAAAATCAACTAGGATAAATAATATTCATAGTGTAAGGAATAACTTAAATTTGTATAGCTAATCGCATAATGATATAGTAACTACAATTACTCAGTTTATTTCTAAAGTGTTAAAAAGTAGGGAGAGTTATAAAATTATACACGGCTTAAAATAATTAGGTTAATTTTATCTCAAAAGAAGGTTATACGAGGTTATTTTACTTTCATATTTAGTCTGATTCTTTGAAAACTTTACTGAATAAATGATTTTACATAATTAATTGATTGTTGTTGACGTGCTTGAGAGATATTGTGATTGTCAAGCGATAAAAAACAACTAAAGAAACATTTGTAAAACTCCAAAAGTTCAAAAAAGTTTAAATAATCCTAAACTAGCAAATGAGGAAGTAATAACAAAATAAATTGACAAGAAGTAAGGCGACCTATTCTACATTTAATTTAAACAACCAGAACAAGAATGTCATCCATGATTTATTCAAGTTCAAGATTCATACAATGAACTTCGAATATCATCCGATTTTGAGTGGGAGAAACTCAATCGTGACTGATTGAACACACTAGTTTAATTACTTCGAGGATATACCAATTTAACATGATTAAAAACAAGCATCAGTTCTTTGTGTCAGGAATATGCATTACAAAACTTGTTACTTATTCATTTCAGAATTATATCCTGCTTCAGTATCAAAAAGGGTAGTGCTAATGGATAGGATCTGACATTTCAACATTACGTCCCAATCAGTTACATTGTTGCATTTTATCAGCGGTGGAACCAAAATCTGTCTCCTACGCGGACACTATAAGGACATTTTTCGGATTTTATTTTCCTCCCTACTGGTCTCCCTTTGATATTTGAAGCCTGAGGATTGATGGAAAGAGTAGAAAGCTCTACTGATGCAGTCCATCAATTCTGTTTGACAGCGACTTGAAAGTATTTAGCTGTATCACCTGAGATAACGACATTTGCATATTGAACTACTTTAAGGTTAGATTCGCACACGGATGCACCCTTTGATGTAGTAGCTGCAGATTTCATGCTGGATTCTACCTCTAATAGGAAGCGGAATGAGATTTCAAGGTCACCAATAATTCTCCACGCGAGGTATTTTATTACCTGACAAAGAATTTTACATCGACTAATCTTACCGAAGACAAACTTTTTCACCATTTAATGTTGTTTCTTTTGGGTGTGGGATTTCTTCTTTGTCATATTTGTTACAGACTGCCAAGTCTGTAGATGCCGAATACCTTTTTGTGTGGTGATGGTTCAGATGGATTTCCTTGGTGTTTTTATTCGTGTCCATTCCGGAACGTCAACCTCAAGTTGCTGGAAGGGATTTTCTCTTGCGACAGCATGTTACACTGTTTAGGTTTTGTTTCTTGTTGTTTTCGACACATAGCTTCGCTGGACGCTACACAGGCCGAATCCTTCAATCTGGAGAGGTATCTGTGATGTGTGATATCTGCAACCGCTTATTAACATGGTTGGATGGGTCCGACAGTTTATTTATGACTGTAATTGTAGGATTCCGTGGGGAAAATTCTGATGCTTTATCGATGTTTGCGAAGCGAATCAGGATTTTAAAAATTGTTCTGGTTCTTGGAACTTGGGATATTTACTTTTTTCGATCGATCTCGTTGTTGAATTCAGTCTCGTGTCAAACCCAGGTTGGTTTAAATGCTTTATGTTTCCTTTTTTTCGATGGGGAAAATATTTACTTAAACAACGTATTAGAGTAGAAACTTGATGTAATTATTGGGGACCAACTGAATTCATCCAAATTACTTCACATTGATATCGACATATAATTAATAAAAAAATAGATTACTTCATCCAGAAAACAAACATATACACATACGTATATGTAGTTATGTACTCGTTACAAGATATGGATGTTTATAAGTAAATACAAAATTTATTTATCACTAAACAATTTTTTTGGGGGGGGGGGGGGTATCAGGAGGAGGGGATGAATATTTTTATGTAGGGGGCACCCAAACTAAGAATTTGGGTGGATAGATTCCGGCCCTCAAGAACTCTCCCCTATGCGTAATATTGAATGTTAAATTCTACAAATTATCTTATACTTTGCTCAACAATTTATTGTCCAGGGTAGTTTGTATGGTGAAAGTTATCTTTGATCTCTTAAAATTAGTAGTATTATTAAAAATATTGGTTCAGCACGTAGACAATATGTTCAGGAATTGAAGGAAAACTCTTTCGATATTTTAAAATTTCATTATTTCCTACTGAAAATGTTTTTGAAAAAGGAAATACATCAAGAATATTATTTTGCAAAATTATTATCCACAACTGTATCTTTCCATAAATGAAGCGAATTTATTTTTCTTTAAAAGAGCATGAATTTTAGGATCATGTAGCGATTTATTAAAAATACCTGGTTTTTTTTATAAATATTCACCTGATACATTTGCTTCAGGAGGATTTTTATGTCATTAAGGAAGTTAGTTTTATACTTATCATTGAGAAGTATGGTTTTTCTCTTTAAACTTATGAGTTCCTTTTCAAAGCACATTAGTACTAGAAAGCCAAGCAGAGAAGTATCATACAAGTGCTCTATGTTTTACACCTACATCACACAATTTTGCAGAGCCATCCTTATACAGGGCTATTTTTAATAAAATTAATTAAGAACTGCAAAAACTTTAGCTCGTTATATTTTTATATCAGTAACAATCTTTGATACAAGCATGTAATGTGCATTAATATAGGCTGATAAATTGAAATTCTCCGGAACAGTTTCTAATAACCAATAACATTTGGCTGACCACCTCAAAACAACGCATGTCTATTTCATTTTTCAAATTAAATATCCTCGTGAAAGGAACGATGGTTGATTTTCTCAATTTCTCGCGGGTTTGTTTTCACACGACATCGTTTGAACTCGCTCTAGCCAAGTTTGTTTCTTGGTTGTTTTTAGGTTTTCCGGCACAAGGGCTATATTTGACCGAGATGCACCAAACACAAACAACTTCAAGTAAAAAAAAGTGATTGGGAATAAAGTAGTTAAATGAAAGCAGAAAAAAATCGCTTGGGCCTCCCATAAGCGCGACCCCCGCGCTTACTTAAGACAGTAAGACCCATGAGAAAAGAAAAGATCACTAGAGTGCCTCGGGGCCGTGAAGCCCGTACACACCTAAAGGATATGTGCCCCTGAGTAAACGGGTTTTGTACAAAACAAGTGTTAAATAGATCTAAAAGAATTATGTTCACATGTAGAAACTCCATTAGCATTCTAGGAAAGTCAATTCGGGCGAAACATTAAAACTTTGCACAATTTCTGATAGCCCCATTTCGGGCTGTAAACCAAGAATTTATCTCGGATGACCCAGCAGGACAATAACGCGTCTGTGCATATTTCGACCCGGTATCCTGCGAGATATGTAGCCTTTTGTGTGCAATATGCAAATTGGGATTCCTGCGAAATGAAGAAATGGGCATACCGCATTTTCGGTAGTATTGATGAAGATTTTCAAGACTCAGGAACACAATGAAAGGGATCACCTAAAGGCTTAAAGAGCACGTGGGTCAAGCTTTTAACCGGATTTCATGCCTCTTACCAGCATACTAGCTGCCTTTTAAATTCCTGTTTATGTATCCTGATGATCGAAAAGGTCCAAATCTGGTACTCAGTCCCTATTGAAAAGACCCCAGAATTATGAAACACTTCCTGTTATAAAATACACGCAGATACTAACTATCTAAGAAACCTTCAGAGTTGAGTATATCTATATTAAATGATCAAATTTACCTCATCATTAAAAATAGTCGTCGATCTAATGATTTAGCAAGTATATAGCCAAGATAGCTTACGAAAAATCAAGTCTTTATTGTATGTAGGAACCAATATTGGGTAACAAATGTAACGTGCATTCTTACGACTTAAGCTCTAGTTTGGTTCAATGTTAAGACACAGGCGACATGCAAGGATGGTTCAGAATACTATTAGATGCTGATGCCCTTTGTAGGTTCCTACCAGTCTCCTTCAACAATATCATTGACTATGATCCGAAAACTCATTTTGGGAGCGCCCAGACACCTTCACAAACA
This sequence comes from Meta bourneti, assembly GCA_933210815.1. Lineage (NCBI taxonomy): Eukaryota > Metazoa > Arthropoda > Arachnida > Araneae > Tetragnathidae > Meta > Meta bourneti. The sequence continues at coordinate 75,604,929 of OW119927.1, read as the reverse complement.
AAAACACCTTCACAAACAAAAACACCTTCTCAATAGTGACTGACGAGAGCACAAACACCTGAAAAGTAGGATTATTCATGCCATCTAAAGAAATCTAGGTAGCAATGGGATGAATCGAATCCTGTAGACTTTATAGAAATCAAGGAAGGCCATTAGCGTTTCAAGGCCTTTGAAGAAATGACAGATTCCAAGAACTCACATAACACAGAGATGAGACGGGATGAAAACTGTATTCCCTGATCTTCCGTTTTCTGCCTTATGACATCTATGATCTTCCACAAATAGCGGTTACCTTTGAAAATTCCCTTCCATACTTTCCTTGCAACATCAAAATATGAAAAGAAGAAATCTCTGTAAATGCCGTGGAAAATTTCTTCCGCAAATAGCGGGTGTGTCTTTGAAAATTCTCTTCCATACTTTCCTTGCTACATAAACGTAGAATGAAATCTCTGCAAATGCCGTGGAGAATTTAGCCATGTTGGGTACTTAAGATCTACTCTCGTTTCATGACACGTATGCCCCAAATTGACTCCAAATTAGACTATTAACCTTTCATACGTTAAGCATGTTCCGCAGATGGATGCGAAAAGTGGGTGGGACTCGATATACAGTCACCTCTTTACGGTGAATGCAGGGTTGTTTCGAAAAACAGAGAAACAAGACAGAACTGCCCAGCAAGCACATTACATAGTTCGCATATAGAAGAGAACCGGATAGAAACTTGCATAGATGGGTTATTAGTCCTACTAGGTTGTCGAAAGGTCATTTACTGAAATTGGTTTAAGTTTGGTTTGACTTTTGACCATGAATTGGACTCCCCAAAATGTTCTATAAGTTCCGATATAATATCACTTTAAGTGAGTCTGGAGCTATTATCTCCGGTCTCATAAAGGGTTGCTAGTTCGAAACTCTTTCCAACCAAGACCGCGGTGTACCTGTGGGCTGATGCACGTTAAATCTGTTGAGGCCTCAAATGTAATCACGTTTGCGTAGTGTGGAAATTTGAAGAGTAGGGTGCCAGCTCAGGTGTTGACCTCGTCATCTGTTTCAAAATGACGAGGTGTTGTCCTCTGATCTTCCCCTTTGGAATTGATCCTGGAACATCGCCAATTGCCCGTTGTATTGCTCCAGTGAAACGTTAATTCAACTATCTACTTACCAACTGATTTCATGGTGTCTACTATACAATCTAAAAGCAGCGCTGGCCATCAAATATAACTAGAAAAAACAGTAACAATCGACTGGAAGATATATAATTGTGTCAAAAGTTCTCTCCGGTACAGAAAACTTAGATGTTTCACCCTCACTTTTCCAACCAACCAAACAAGGTATCTTCCGGGTCCACAAGATGGATCCTGTACAGATGGCAACTGGCGAGAGACACTCTTCAAGTATACAAGATCATTAGGTACTTTAAAATTTTAAAACAGAGACGACCTGAACTCGTGTATCTCCAGGGAATCGCACTACTTCAGTCTAATTTCATTCTTGATGTTACTCAAACTCCCTGTGAGTGTAACTTGTGGCTAAGGAACCGCCTCGGCAAAGAAGACATCTTGGTGAAACCGTCCCCAATCTAGAAGTTTCTACGGTATGAAAATCATTATTTTATGTCCCTTGAACACTGCTTGTGTGAAAAACCCATTGGCTGAAGTTAGATCAGACGGCTTCGTGCGGAAAAGATAGAAATCGGGAGCTTTAAACTCTGGTTCCTTCATGTTATGGAAGCGTACAATGCACTGTAAATTTAGATATTAGTTTTTTGAATCAGTTGAAATTATGCATGTACATATACTATGTACAGAAGATTGTCATTATATCGAATAAAGATGCCGTATGCAAATCTGATTAGAGCTCCACACTGATCATACAAACACAAAGTTCTTGAAACTTTCTTGCAACATGTAGTATTGGTGTGGAGGTAGCATCGTGGTTATAGACAGATATGGTTAGGGGTCAAATATGCGATGGGAAATTCAAAAAAGTGGTTCTCACCAACTGGTCTACGGCATTGGGCGTTGAGATGTCGCTGATGACGATGCACGCTGAGATGAGGACGATGCTATGGGGTCAGGAATCACTTTTTAAGGTTTCACTTGGTTTGTTTAGGAGCTCGTTCTTTTTCCGTCATCCACTCTCACTGTTGTTTAAATCTCTAGTGCTTTCCAGAGAAACTCCCAGTTTTGTCCCCTGTCGGTTGCCTACCCCAATAAAATCCAGCTTCATACCCAGTGTTTTGAAAAATGCCAGCAAGTCCACTCATCCCATATTCAATCACTGTGGCTGCTTGACCCCTCCCAATTCACTATGCTGTAAATCGTTTTATTTCGTATTGTTTGTTTTTCAATTTATCACACTATGGTGACACTTCACAATGATATTTACTTTCTAAAAGCAAGATATATTTTCTGAGATGGTCGATCTACACCTTTTTATTGTTAGAAATTGTTCCGGTGAATTTTGATTTTTCGACCCATTCTAGTGAATGTGCATCGACTTAAATTTTGTTTCCACGGAAAAAGTTTAAAAAATATTATCTGATAATATCTGTGCCATCCTCAAAATAACGCTGTGCTTCACTGGAACCCACCCCACAGTTTAGAAAACGCTGGCTTATGTTATCTCTTATATTCCAAATGCAGCATGCGATTTCGAATCGGTTCAGAACACGAAGAGATGAAAAATCCTGATATTTTCACATAAGCAGCATCTAATTCATTTCTTGGATTCAAACAAGGTTTTCTAGAATCCCTCAAAAGAAACGTATACACTATTTATTTTTGTTAAGTTCCAGATGTTTTCCAGAGGTTTCTCAAATCTCTTCAGGGCACCAAAGGATGGAAGTCAGATGTTACTGTGTGAGTTACCGTGCACTACATTTGCTTGACACTAAGCGCTGGTTAATTTTCCATTGTTTGCCATAAAGGGAGGCTCTGATTGGCAATGTGATAAGGAGTGGCCCATTGGTATACAATACTCGACTCGACCTCTGTGTCAGAGAGAAAAAAGTCCTTGGAGATTTAGATAATGTTGCTCTAATACTTTCGGTTTCATCCAGTGCCTTCCCTTGTTGATAATAATAAAACCGTTTTATTTAAAGATCCTGACACTCAATTGATTCGGAACAAGTTGTAGAAAAGAATTGTAGTGTATCTGTCTATACTATTTTTTGAAATTTTTTAGCCTCACTCATATAATTCCACCTTGCAACCTGCAGTCCTCCCTGCATAATTTCTAACCAATTTTTACCATCGTGAGCAATAGAATCCAAAGGTTTCTATTCTAAGGAAAGAAACAATAGAATATTTTCAGAGTCTAACCGCAAGGTAAAGTCCAATAGAATCTTTCCTAAGGATTCGCTTTCGAGGAAGAGTAATATAATCTTTCCAAGGTATTATTTTCCAAGGAAAGAAACAATTGAACATTTTCAAAGAATTCTATCGCAAGGAAAAGACTAATAGAATCTTTTTAACGGATTCTCTTTTAAGGAATGAAGCTATAGAATCTTTTCAAAGGATTCGGTTTCCAGGAAAGCAGCAATAGAATCTTTCCAAGGGATTCTTTTCTAAGGAAAGAAACGATATAATAACTTCAAATACTTCTATACCAAGAAAAGGACCAATATAATCTTTCCATTGGACTGTCCTTTAACGAAAGGAGCTATAGAATATTTACAATGGATTCACTTTCAAGGAAAGGGGATAATAGATATCAATTTAAGAAACAAATTTTAATCTTTTTAGTATTCTTACATTCAAAGTAACAACTAACTGCCTCCCTACTTATCATGAATTTTGGTCTGATATGGATTGTATGGTACCTGAAAAAGTTTTCATTGGTATTTTACAACATTTACATGATTTACTATATTCCGTATTGGAATATATACCAAAACAATAGTTACTTTCGAAAAGGCATCCAGTTTTCCATGTATGTTTTAAGCAGCATTTCTGAAAAAGTTTCCATTTAGTAAATAGTACGTTTTTTCTCTGAAATAATGAATGCCAAATTCCACGTGTCTGGTAATTTTACTTGGTACAGATCGGAGACAAATACCATTGCATTTAGCAGCTAAGAAAGACACATATGCACTATAGAACAGGCGAATGTATTACGTTATTCTATAAGGGCCAAGAACTTTCAATATCAAAATGTAGTTCGCTCAATAAGGTTAGAGACCTCTGCTTTAAATCCTCATCTCGGTATCTTCTGTTGCAAGTAAAAACTGATTGCTTTGCTATTTCAAACGAATTTTCGAACGGAATAAATTGCGCAGTAAATTTTTGTATGTTAACAAAACAATTGCGCGTTACTGCTTTCACCACAATAGCAATTGCTGTAATTTCAGAAATGTGTTTACACTTGTACGCCAAGGAAAAACTATAACTTAAATCTTGTATTGAGAATATCCGTCGTTAACTTATTGATAACGATAATATAAGCAATTTTCGAACTCTAAGAAAAACTATTTTCCTTGTTAAAATTTAACCAAGGTAAGCCAATAGAAGATAAGTAAAAGAATTGCATTTTGAAATCATGAGATAGAAATAAAATCTCAAAACTTGCTTTCGTAGATAATGATCTCATCCTCTGTGAAATCTACAAATAGTGTTTCTGAGACTAAACCCACTGTTAACATTCCAGTGTTCTGTCACTCAACTTACTGTGAACTCTATAGATCATTTTCCTGAAACTTAACCTTCTTTAAGCTTTCCAAATAGTGTTCCTAAGACAACCCATTTTGAACTCTATAAATAGTAGAGACTCAATACACTATATGCAAAAAGTGTTTCTGAGATTCAACCAACTGTGAATTTTACAAATGGTACTCCTGATACTGAATACTTTATCTCCATGACTAGTCTTACTGAAATTCAACCCACTGTGAACTTTCTAAATGGCGCTGCAGACTCAACCCACTGTTAACATTCCAAATAGTATTCTTGTTACTCATCCTACTGTGTACTCTATAGATCGTTTTCCTGAAACTCAACGCTTTGTAAACTTTCCAAGTACTGACAACTCATTTTGAACTTTATAAATAGTATTTCTGACTCAAAACGAGATCTGTAAATAGTGTTTCTGAGATTCAACCCACTGTGAAGTTTACAAATGGTACTCCTGAGATTGAATATTCTGTCTCCTTGAACAGTATTACTGAGATTCAACCCCTAGTGTGAACCTTCTAACTACTGTTCCTGAGACTCAACTTATCGTGAACTTTCGAAACAGTGTGTTCTTGTTACTTAACCTACGGTAAGTTCCACAGATAAAACTCAACCTGCTGTGAACTTTCCAAATCTTTCCGAATAGTGTACCTGAAAAATTTGTTTTGATAATTATAGATATTGCTCCTGAGATTCAGTACTCTGTGAACTTCACTAATATTATTCCTGAGATTCAACCAGTACTGTGAGCTCTCCAAATACCTTTTTTGAAAAACACAACTTACCGTTAACTTTCCAAATAATGCCGTCACAACTTACCGTGAACTTTCGAAATAGTATACCGGGAACAAACCACCTGACTAATTGAATATCTGAGTCCTTCAATTATTTCTTTTAAAAATCTGAAATTTTAAAAACATTCCTTTAATCGGAAAGCTTTTCACCCTGCCTCCTTCAGCACTATCGTTGACGCTGAACCAGATTTTAAAAGCACCCAAGAAACACCTTACTCACAATAGTGAGTGACGAGAGCATTGTCATCAGAAAAGTAGGGTTGAACATGCCATCCAGAGAAATCTCGGTAGCAATTGGTTTGAATCGAATCCTGTAGGCTATAGAGAAATCATGTGCGATCATTAGGCTTTCGAGGCTTTTGAAGAAACACTAAATAACTCACATAACACTATGAGCCTATTGACTGGATGAAAGTTGTTTTCACTGATTCTCTAACCTTTTGCCTTATGGGATCTATGATATTCAGCAAATAGTGGGTACCTTTGAAAAAGCTCTTTCACAATTTCCTTCCCACACTAAAATGCATAAAAAATATATAAGGATTCTGCAAAATGCCGGTTCTGAATTTAGCCGGTTGATTGTATAGTGGTCCTGAGATTCAACTTACCATGAACTTTCCAAATGGTGTTCCAGAGACTAAAATCCTTGAAGTCAGACTCGAGTTCTTCAATTCTTTATTTATCTGTGATCATTCACAAAGAGATATACACCCAATTTTAACCCTCTGATTCGACGAGATACCTCGTCCATCAAGATCTGACCGATTTTGCTAATGACAAGTTATTGCCGATTTTTTATGATGTTGACATCAAGATCTGGTCAGTTTTCTTCTAATGACGAGATATGTCGTCCATCAAGATCGGGTCAGTTTTGCTAATGACAAGATACCTGGTCAATACAACCACCAGGAGTATTAAGATATTTGAACTGAAAAGCAATTTAAAAAATATTCCTACTGTCTGAAATTGTTTGTACCGTTTGAGAAAGATGAACTAAGATGGCGGGCTGCAAAAATAAAATGGTGGGCTATATACTTTCCTCAGGTCTCTTGTTGGACAGTCCTGTTTCTAGATGAATGGGACTAAGGTGGGTGTTTGCATGATTCATCTTAACATGTCCTATTTAGGCACACATTTAAAGCAAATGATGACAATGGAATGCTTCCTTGTATTAGTTATCGCAATACAATTGAAATGAAATAAATGGGGCACGTTTCTGGATGTTTTTTCTGTACCTACGCATTGATGAAAGTAAAAGGTGCGCTATGTGTTTAACCAATTCAATAGAAAATTAAACTTAAGCGTTTGAATGGAGACGCTGAATGAAATTTGCATCATTGAAATATTGCGCCAGTTATTCTAACCTCGAAACATTAACGAAATTTTAAGATTTCTTTTTTAGAGTATCCTAATATTCTGAGTATTTTATATTTTTTACTTGTTCCTGGGTGTGTTTTCAACTGCTCTCAGTAATACAACAGATCAAATGCATTCAATAAAAACTTTAATAGAACGAGCTGATTTTCAAGTTTTACTAATTGATAAATTTAAACACTTAAAAGAAATTTTACTTAGAGGAAAAGGAAAAACCAAAATATCTGACAAAAGATAGTTTGTGCGTTATGAGGAAAAGCGTAAATTCAAAGCTAAACAATTTGAGACCAGGACGACCAGTGTATATCTGATAATATTAAGTAGACTTCCACTAGACTAACAAAACCATTAAGTACTGATCGAACATGGCAGCAAGAAGGCAGCTAGCGCTAATATAACAAATTATGACATTTACATTTCTCATATAAGACGAACTTTGTACAGCAATTCATGTTGACTTCTAACAAAAGAATGGAGTACATAGGCATGACAACATAAAAGCAGCTACCATTAATTTAAAAACTGACAATGAAATTTACTTTCTTCATGTATGACAAACTTCGCACACCAAATCATATTTCATGTTCCTAATTTAAATGGGATTGATTCTCTATAATAAATATGAGTACTCTGTCTTTAAAAAGTCAATAGATAGATAAAATAAGATTGATGAACGTTATTTTTCAAAACTAAGGTACATAACATTAACCAAAGCATAATACAATTTCATATAATGGTTTTAGGATTGAAACTCGGGCTATGAAAACACAGAGAAAAACGTTTTAACCTCATTGCTGTCAAACGATGTTAGAAATTATTTCGGAATGAAAACTACTAATTTTCTTCAAAAATGCAATGTCTCTTACTGATGAAACAAACTAAGTAATACGTCAACATCGTATTTCGATTACATAAATAGTACAATTTTTAAACGCAGAATTCGTACTGAAACACGTTTTGAGGAAGATGATACAATGCGACTACAGTTTCAAAGACCTAACTGTTTGGTCATAATGTACAAACGTTACTGGAAACTAATTAATAATTTTTTAAATAATGGGGCTAGGTTAGATATGGTACTTCAATTTAACAGGAGTAACACAACGGGTTATTGGCGACAGTCCGAGATCAATCCCTAATGGAACGATTCGAGAACACCTCGTAATTTTGAACCAAGGCCAGATGACGAGATCAGCACCTCTAAGATGGTCCCTACTCTACAAACTTTCACACCACGCTTATGTGATCATTTGTGATCAGGGAAGCATTTTATACGAACGTTTAATAATAGGCCCATTACATTTTTATATAACAAAAATTAAAACAATTTTATAACTCTACTGTGACTAATTGATAAACATAAACTGTTCATTTAGATTACTGTCGAGAGAGTTCGATTTCAACTTACAAAATAATTCCCTCTTGAATAAGGCTCACCATGAGTAACAGGCTGTGTGCCTCATATTCAAAGCTTTCCGTCAAGGTAGTTAAAATATCCGGCGTTTTTAGTGTTAATCCTATGAGGTGTTCACACATATATATCCGGTCTTCATCCTGTAGTTATCCTTGTACAACGTCTAACCAGTTTTAACCCCTTTTGATCAATATAATCCTTTAAGATTTGTCAACCAATAAATGTGGTTATTTAGCCATTATGCGTGCTGTGGGGTAAAAGCAATTCTACACTACTTAGAAATCCCGTTACCACTCAGAGGGTTAAAAGCAATTCTACACTACTCAGAAATTCCGTTACTACTCAGAGGGTTAAAAGCAATTCTACACTACTCAGAAATTCCGTTACTACTCAGAGGGTTAAAAGTAGTGTCCTAGAAAAAGTACAGTACACGGGCTATTGGCGATGGTCCGGAATCAATCCCGAAAGAAAATACCTAAGAGCACCTCGTAATTTCGAACGACGGTCAGATGACGAGGTCAAAACCTGAGGTGTCAACCCATTCATCAAATATCCACACCATACCAGTATGAGGACATTTGAGGCCAAGACAGATTTAAAGCGCACCAGCCCCACTTACACGATGGTCTTTGGTTGGATCAGTTTCGAGCTCACAACTCTCCAGTTGCTAATCAACTACTCCTCCAACCGGACCTTTTACTTCGGAAGAGAAAAAAGTCCGCGTCTTACGCTTAATTTCAAGTACATATTACTGAAAAGAATTTCAGCAGCTTCATTTGTGCCCAGCCCCAAAACACCAAAATTATATATCACCCCCTCAGTGCAACAAGAACGAAATTCAATTCCCTCCAATCTCGCAAAATCTTAAAGAATCCCAAGTTGCGATTCCCCCACACAAGGAAACTGAATCCGATTTCAAACCTAAGTAAAATATCCTCAAGATTCTGGCCTACTTTCAGGTTCAAACAGGGTTAAATGACTTTTAGGAAAGGTTACTCAGTGGTACTGCGTAACGCCACTCGTTCGAAGGCCGCTTCAGTATTTATAGGGGGAAGGGCGGGTGTTTAAAAAGAAATGTGTAATTGCTGAAATGCCGAAGTGTAGTGTTCATGACCGTAATGGCGAATGGTTCAAGGAGTTTGAATGGTATATTGTATAACTAAGTGGGGGTTCGATCACAGCGGTTTAATTTAGTTGCTGCGAATTCCTTTTGACAGTAATTGCCGACTGTGAAGAAGCAAATTGTTTCATTTTTTGTAGCTTAACAAATAACTTGAGAGATTCTGCAAAAAAAGATTTAAGTGATTGATTTTACATAGAGCTTTATTGAATTAGGTAAAAGTGCTATTGTTTGGAATTTTATCGTTGTTTGAATACAATGATAGTAGGAATTTTATAATGTCAGAAATAAGCAGTCTTGTGATTGGAAACGAAAAAAATTAAGCATATGTGTTTTGATCATTTTTTAATTGAGGAAAAGGACACATTTTTTTTCTACACTAAGCCTTTAATGAGAATAAAATACTTAAGTGGTTTTAACGTTTGTATTTAAAAGGTTTTTGAGATTGATACATAAGGGAAAAAATGTTTTTATAAATGTTTTAAATATTTGTATTTCATGGAGCAGTCGTGTCTCACTGGATTTTCCCACTACGCTTGCAGCCTGCGAGTTGAAGGCGACGCAGGCTCTATTCCTGTAACATATCCTGGGAGTATTTTGGTTTTCCGTATCAGTAAAACTTTCGTTGTACGTGCATGTCCATTATTTGACCTTGTCTGTCAGGGTCACTGAGGCTCAGTTGTTGAGTCGCAGATTATCAACCGGAGGCTTGCGAGTTCGAAACTCGATCCAACCCAAAGACCGTCGTGTGCGTGAGGGCTAGAGAACGTTAAATCTGACGTGGTTTTTAATGTTCTCATTTTGGAGTGATATGGAAGTTGGAGGTTGGAGTGCCAGTTCAGGTGTTGACCTTGTCATCTGACCGTGTTTAAAAGTTTCGAGGTGTTGTGTGTGTGTGTGTGTCTTCGTATCCTTCCTGTTCGGAATTGATCTCGGACCTTCACCAATAGCACGCTATGTTGCCTCGTGGGACGTAAGTTCAAGTACCTACTAACTACCTATCTGTTTTGTGTTTGGCGCAGCTTGACCAGTTATGGTCCCTGCGCAATAAAAACCCAACCAAACATTCTGCATTTCATAGAAAAATGAAATGTACATTTATTTTCAACTGAATAAAGTACTTGGCAATGCATGGGTTAAAGGAATAGTTACGTAAATAAGACTGACTAGAGAATTTGTTTAATTTCGCATTTTCATTTTTATTTCACTTTTTTGTTCTTATAAACAATAATTTTTTTTATTATTCTTATGTTTTAACTTATAAAATGTGTAAGTGTTGTTACTCATCACAGTTGGATTTTCACCAGAATTACTTTTCTTTTGAAGCAAGATATGCTCTAAGGTGACCTCTATTTTAGTATATAAAATATAGGTTAGCCAATACGTGCTGCATTATTAAATTTTATATTCTTTGTGATACCCAGTTTAGAAGAAATGTCTAATGTTTTTAGGACAAGTAACATCTCAAAAATGTAAATCTTACAAGAAGGCCTATATGAATGTTTACTTCCGAACTTGAAATTTCTAGAATTTCATAAAATTTTACCATATTTTCTTATATTATGTCCTTTTTTAGAGTGTAACAGAATTCATTGTGATTAAGAATAAACGCCCATTTTGAATTGAGTTGGATTTTTTAGGATGTAATCTCTCTCTCTCTGTCAACTTATTTATCTCCTTAAAGATGTATGTCTCTTGAATACATAAACAATACAAATAACTTTGTCATATGTGTGAGAGAATTTTGTCAAAGCTTGTCGTTAAAGTCTAAAAATATCTTTAATAGCGTTTAAATTCCATATTAAATTGTATTTGATGAAAGACTGTATGAAAGATTTAAAAAGGCAGAGAGCTGGTTTCTTCTGATAATTTTATGTTTCTCTAAAGTATGAAGGCTTATTCTTTTGACAGCGTTTGCATGAAGTAGAAAAAACAAAGAAAGCTTTGAAAGAAGTCGAAACCAATTTCTGTGTTGATAAATATTTTGATTACTCTGACATAGAACAAATTATTCATGATCTTATGAAGAATTGATTTAACTGTAGTTATGTATAAAAGGTCTGATTTTTTCATCAGTTTTGAAACAGGCTAAAACAAGCTAAATATAGGAACCTAAAATCAAAACCATCTGTACTAAACGCCAAATTTCAAAACCTCACTAACTTGAGGCAATTAAACTCGATGGACTTCCCTTAGGTTGATGAACTTAGCAAAGTTAGTAATTTCCCCTTTAATTTACCACGCGTAATTTGAATTTCTGCATTTTTATCTACACTGCTGGCCACCCAAATTGCAACACCAAGAAAGACAAGAGATATCGCAACAAAATTTATTTTGTAGATAACATGTTGACCAAGTATCAAATGATTAAATTTATAGACTTCTGTGAAGTGTGGTTCCTGCCAAAATCAGTAGCCAGAGTAGCCGCCATTGTTGGAGATCACCGCTGCCACACGCCTCGGCATTGATTCAAAGAGACTTTGGATGTGTTCTTGGGGTACAGCAGACCAAGCAGCTTCCACACGTTGCCAAAGTTGATCTGGTGTGGCAGCTGGGGATGTATTCTGGGTCAATCGTTGAGCAACCATGGACCACATGTTTTCTATCGGCGAAAGATCCGGAGAGCGAGCTGGCCAGGGAAGCAATTCAATCTGGCGATTGACGAAGAACCCTTGAACAATGCGTGCCACGTGTGGTTGCGCATTATCCTGTTGAAATATGGATGTGGGCAAGCCCTGAAGGTAAGGAAGGACAACTGGCTCCAACACCTCGGAGATGTAGCGCTGGCTGTTTAAAGTACCGGCAATGCGTACTAGAGGAGTGCGAGAGTGATATCCAATACCGCCCCATACCATAATACCCGGTGCAGGACCAGTGTGGCGGTGCATAACGCAGCTGTTCAGCATCCTCTCTCCACGGTGTCTCCAGACTCGAATCCGACCATCGTGGTGTTGCAGACAGAAGCGTGACTCGTCAGTAAAGACAATTTCATTCCATTTTGCCGTCAACATCCTTCTTTCATCGCACCATTGGCGGCGGAAACGTCTGTGGTTCTGCGTCAAGGGTAGACGAAGCAATGGACGTCTTGCGGACAGACCACTCTGCTGTAAACGGCGTCGAATGGTACGCGCAGACACTGGATGATGCGGTACAGACTGAATGTGCTGTGCTATGGTTCGTGATGTGGCTGAGCGATCCGTCACTGCCATACGCACAATATGCCTGTCATCACGTGAAGTGGTGCACTGAGGTGGATGCGATCGAACACGTCGGTCCGTCGTACCCTCCTGCATCCAACGATCACATATCCGCATTACAGTTGTTTGGTTTCGTCCAACACGACTACCGATTTCCCTGAAAGATAATCCACAATCTCGGTAGGCCACTATCCTTCCTCTGTCGAACTCGAATACTTGATCAAAAGATGATCGCTGTTTTCTACGAGGCATAATTGATCGTTTTTTTAAAAAAAACCACAAGAAAAACACAATTGCCGTACTTGAAATCGTCGAAATCTCCAAGCCTTAAATAGCGCTTTGAAGTGGCGCCACAGGCGCGCGTGATGTGCGTCTGCGCTGAAATTCTAATCATTTGCATATCTCGCCTCCGCTAATGCATGTTGTAAATTTCATATTATTTGCATGCTTCCTTCAGGGTGTTGCATTTACGGTGGCCAGCAGTGTAATATTGTAACCTGATGTTATACCTAACTTTATTAAATAAAGTGTTTCTTTTGTTAATTTTTAGATTTTATTATTCCCTTTCAACAATAGATCATAAAATGTTTTGATGTTTCGATGATGGAACAAAGCACTGAAAGGTTAAGAACTACCGCAACAAAACCATTAACAATTTTACCTAATAAAGGCTGGTAATTTTACCATTACTTTACAAAAGCCAATTTGAATTTCTGCATTTTTACCTAATGCTATAACCTAATATACCTAACATTATTGAATAAACTCCTTCCCTTTATTAATTTATAGATTTTTATACCCTTTCAGCAAGAGATCATCAAATGTTTCTATGAGGAACATGGCACTAAAAAGTTAAGAACTACTGTAACAAAACCATTAATAATTTTACCTAATAAAGGCTAGTAATTTTACCATTACTTTACGAAAGCCAATTTGAATTTCCATCAAATGTTTCGATGGGGGAACATGGCCCTAAAAGGTCAAGAACTATGGTAACAAAACCATTAATAATTTTACCTTATAAAGGCTGGTAATTTTACCATTTATTTACAAAGGCTAATTTAAATTTCTGCATTTTCACCGAATATTATACCCAACATTATTAAATAAATTATTTCCTCTTAATTTTTAGATTTTAACATACCCTTTCAAAAAATATCATAAAATGTTTTGATATTTCGATGGGGAACATAGAATAAAAAGGTTAAGATCCACTACTTTAGATCTGTATTATTTTCTTACATATTTTTTCATATCTATAGAAGCAGGCCTGCCAAAATATTTATAAACGCCAACTCTACAAATCCGACCAAACGGAACCACCACACAACTTCGGAAAGCGGTCGCTTCACAGAAGCTCTTTGATTGTAATTATTGGTCAGCGCCCGCAGAAATTGAGGTTTATAATCACACCTTTATAAATCAAGCAACGCTACATTATCTTTCTTTATCCTACCGCTAAAAAGCTCCCAACACCTCATTCATAATTGGCACGATACTGGAAGAGAATGGGAGAAAAAAATGCCTGTATCGTGAAGTATTAAGCAGGGAATCGTGTCCGTAACTATACATTTTAACTTAAGAATCGTAGCAAAATATTGATTTATAAAGGATAGAATATTCAGGGTCATGGCGTTACACTGAGCTCATTGTTTCTAGGGATTGTTGGGCTCAAAAGTACCAATTTGTCTTGATTCATTACTCTAAACAGCGATTATGATGTCTTAAACAGTGTAAATTATAGTTTTTTAGCTTTCTGGGGCTCATTGGATTTGGGCTTTTTTTAGGTGAGAAGTGTTTTTTAATAGTAGTACAAAAATAATTACGCATGTGAGGCCATTGTTTCGGTCTTTTTCAAATTAACACGACTAAATTGATAAATATCTTAAGCACTTCATTATGGCTGAAAGAAAGCATGAGTGGGGGAGTTTTGTTTTTGGTTTTGTTTGCTGTTCCTTTCTTTTTTATGGGTAATTTAAATTTCTGCTTTTGATGTGCCTAAGACATTATGGAAAATATACGAATAATTATGTTATTATAAATGATTAAATTTCAAAAACACATGAATACATATTTTATCTAATTCAGTCATTGTCCACGAGTTATACAATGCAGACTGCTCCTTGATAAGAGAGCTGTTGTTTTATCCATTTCGGTCAGAGAAAATCCACATGTTATGCAATGAGGACAACTCTTTGATAAGCTAGCTGGTGTGTTGATGCATCTATGGTCCCGCCTCATTGTGACGCACCTAGAGACTATCTCAGCAAACTGGGAACAAAGATCACAAAAGCCGTTAAATCCTTTGTCTCTTCACACTTCGAAACTTTGGATAAAAGAATTGTTCAAACACAGCCTAAAAGAAAAACTTGTCAGTGTTGCTAAGGATACATCTTGGGAATGCCTTCTTTTCTCCAGTGACATCGTCCCAAATTCTCCATGGAAGTCTTCAGTTGTTGAGTTTCGTTTCCTGACTGGGCATGACTGTCTGTACACACTTATTTCATTGTAACAGACAACATACCTCGTCATTCAGAGAAAACCGATCAGAACTTGAAGGACAAGATGCATCGGCATTAAAAGAAAACTAACTAGATCTTGATCTCGTGATCATAAAAAAATTGACAGCATCTTGTAATTAATAAAATTGGTCAGAACTTGATGAACAAGATATCTCATCGGAACCACTTGAAGAGTTAAATAACCATCAAAGTACGATGCAATAGAAGACCATCCAATGATTTCCAATCTAGCTGTTTCAAAGCTGCCGATGGTTGAGGTTTAAGACCGGAGATAATCTATACCTACGTTTTGAAAATATCAATTCAATCTGATTATATGTCGACCCAACCCTATGTGTATCATCTTTCTTATCCCAGTGTAAAAAAAATTACACTAAGTCATTGAGTCTGTGCAAACGCAATGAGTTGTGACGCCAATTTGAGGACATTTGAGACCACGACAGATCTAACGTACATCGGCCTCCACGTACACGACGGTCTTGAGTCCAAAAGAAATTTGGGGCAATAGCAGATGGGTGGTCCTTAAAAATGTCTTCATGTACGGCTCCAATGCAATTCAGGATATATGAGGGACAGGTTGGTAATAAGCTTTATACAGATGGGAAAGGATTTCTGGCCATCAAAGAATATGTACCATTCAATGATGTAACACAAATACCAATGAATTAGCCAAGTGGTGCTGAACAAAACAAGAAAACTTACCAATGAAACAATTGAAAAATAAATCCGATCACGAACGAAAGAGTTTTAGTGGTTTAACTGTTCATGGAACAAAAACATGATTTTCCTTAAATAGCCATCACAGTGCGATGCAATAATAGTCAATCCAATGACGTCCCAATCTAACGGTTTCACTGTTGTCCATGGTTGAAGTTCAAGACCGGGGTTAAGTTATATCTGCTTTTTAAAATCATACACACACTCAATTATCATTTCAGCACTCGGATGATTGAGGTCATGGATTGTCGTGACAAATGCTCGTGCAGTAGTTGAACCAACAGTAAAATTGCACGTTTCACTTTTAGGGATTTCAAGGAAGAAATCCAACTCTTCCGTTTGGCTGAGATTTCAGGAGGGTTCGATCACGACGCTGCCGTTTGGTTAAAAAATGCAAATTAACACTTTCGCAGAATTCCAGTTCCATCAACTACCGTTTTAATGTTCTTTCTTTGTTAGTGCGAATCGTTTACCAGAAATAACGCTGTTGACCTCATAGCCGTTATGAGTCAGATTCGAAAAACAATTCCTGTTAAAAAGATGGGGCGGTTTTCATGTACGAGTTACTGTGCTGTAATGCATATGACATTGGGAATTGAAAAAAGTTTAGATAAGTTGCGAGATTAGAATAAGGTAAATTATAATCAATGTGTTAACATGAGAGAAAATGACATTTCTGACAAACTGGCCAAGAAGGATTCTTCATATTCTCTTTGGGTTCCTGATTCTCTTACTTACATGAGTTCTCCCCAAAATTCCAAATACTGCAATGCGCCGAATTCTTCTCAATCAAAGCGGGTGCCCGAGAAAAATCCCAGATCTATCCTTGTTTTACAAAAGGGAAAAGAAAGACTCAAATTTAGATTGCGAAGCGAGCACCTTAAAATCATGAAATCCCTGAAAGGTCAAAAATCGTTTAGTTTGCCCTAAGTGTTAAGGTGTAGGTAGGTAATTGAATTAACGTTGCACTGGAGAACACAACGCGCTATTGGTGACAGTTCGGAATGAATCCTGAAGGGAAAGATTCGAGTACAACGCATCGTAATTTAGAACCACGGTGAGATGACGAGTTCAAAAACTGAGTAGGCACTCCACTCTCCAAACTTCCACATCACGTCAACATGAGGACAATTGAGGCCATGATAGATGTACACCAGCTGTACACTTTATAGTACCAGCTGTACACTTTATGTACGCATGATAGATGTACACTTTAATGTACACCAGCCTCCACGTACACGATGGTCTTTGGTTGGATCAAGTTTCGAACTCGTAACCCTCCGGTTGCTAATCTGCTACTCTTCCAACTGGGTTACTGTAGCCCCAATATGAAATGGGAAAACACGTCTAATATATTGGTTTATGTGTACACATAAACAACTTTTGTGACATACAACAAACCGTTTTGTAAACCTTTTAAACCATTACAAAACAGTCATCATTTGTCCTAATAATTTTTTTACGCAACTCTTCATTGTGTTTTTATTTTGTATCTATGCCTATAAAACCGCATGCTTTATTTCCTGTCTTAACTGTAATTTCTTACATATACATAAGCACTGATTTTAATCAGTCTAATTTACTTTACTACCATTGTTCAAAAGAATATGTTTGTATGTGCTATCTGTATCTTTCTGTTTTCTGTTCACCAGTGATACAGTAATTGTACTCTATCTGTAGTGTCACTGAAAAAATAAATAAAAACATATTTTTGTTTATTTTAAAATTATTTCAATATGAGGTGTATAGTATAATGATTAAAATGCCTTGATATGTTACCGGCCCATTGTGGTTTCGAAGCTTACGAATTGTAAAACTTTTATTAAATTGCTTTTAAATTATCTATAAAAATAACAAGCTTGAATTTTATACCTTCTCTTCGAATTAACGTTACTTTAAATACATTACTATATTACCATTACCATATGTATCATTACTATATGTATCATTACTATATGTATCATTACTATATGTATCATTACTATATGTATCATTACTATATGTATCTTTACTATATGTATATCATTACTATAGTATAAAATATAGTTCTATACGTACAAGCCTAATTTAGTCAATATTTTTGGTTGGTAGTTCAATTAATGTAGCATTGGAGCAACCCAACGGGCTACACTGATACCAAAACTCAGTTTTCCATTGGGAAGGTGTTCTAAGTAAGAATGCGCAGTATAACTTTCTAAGAATGTTTCAGAACTTAACAAAGTTCACCCCTGGGTGAAAGGTGCAGGTTCAACTTGGTCACTGAGACACTTTCTCCCTCTTCAGGTGTAATTACCAACAATTACTTCCCTTTGACCCTCCTTCCTGTTCTATTCTCTGCACTGTTGAAAATGCACTGGAATGACTTATTACTTGGGTTATTTCATGACAACCACTTAGTAAGTAAATTAGCTTCTCCAACCACCATGTACGAACATGACTGAAATTTTCATACTGATGGTTTCAATCCGTATGATTACGTTTCAAGTATGGAATCTGTATTTTTCACATATAAAAGGGGCTATCTCTGTACCTGAGCTTTTTTATTTTCATTGATAAACCTAAATACTTTTTTATATCTGTTCGTTTTTTTAATATTTAAAAAACATTTTCTGTTTTCAGGTTTTGCTACACTTACATGTTCTGACTAGGCTAAAGAACTGAATAATGTTTTGTATATATTTCAATCAAGATTTGAGTTTGTTATTTGTATTTTCATAAATTATATGATCGAAATTATTCCTATTGAAGTGAAAAACTGGTTTTAGTTTTAAGGATTCCATATTTTGAGCCATTTCATATTTTGGACGATATTTAGGTACATTTTTTTCTGAGCACTTATGGAAGAATACGATTTTGTGGAAGTATTTTGAACAATAAAAAAGTCTCACAAGCAATGTGTTTTAGCTCAATTTAGAATGCAAGAATGGTTCAATTCGTATTAACATTTTAGAACTTAGAGGGACTCTTTGTTAAATTTATAAAGATATTGTCTTCCGGATATCCTCTCTTGATCAAATTTCGAATGAAAATTCCCGATCGAAAGATTTATCTGTTTGCAATTTTAAAATGACCAAATTTTCGTCTTTTAGTTCAGCACTTTGTTTATTAGAATTCTCTAATTTATTGATCATTAAGAATGTCCTTAAATTGGTCATTAACAGGTCATTAGGAAGGGACGTAGGCATCGAAGTTCCCAAGATTTGCAATGTTTACACTGCGTGGTTAAGTTTACTACTATTTAATATTCGATTCCTTCACGGAATTGCTGTGCATTAATTAAAAATAACCTTTAAAATGTTTACGCAATATGCAAATTTTGTTCAGTGGTAAGATTTCGTGACCTATATCAAAAAATTAAATTTTAAATGCTTTGGTTTGACTGGAATGATATTTCAGGTGACATCGTTTTTACTTTTCGATAACTATTCATACATATTCAGTAGTTTATATGTTTTAAAACTCATTAATTTAAAAAAAGCGTGGTTTTCTGTGTGTTTCAAAATGAGCAATATATCGAGATGGCAAAAACAATTGAAATAGTTGAAAATTTGGGTATGGGTGCATCAGGTAGTCAATATCTCCTGTCAGAATTAGCAGGATACTCAAATTTCGGAGACTAAAATATTTTTTAACTCGTGAATGTGTCTTTCAAATGGGAACAGTACTGTGGGGACTGACTTCGTTACAAAAAGCGTTGTAATTATTTCGTCTTATAATTTCAGAACTAGAAGAAACATCCAGAAGATAGATATAGCGTCATGTGGACAAAGGATGCCCGTACCTGATATGACTATCGGACAGAGGGCGTAGGCACATTTAGCGTGGATTCGGACCTGAGTAACTTTGATTTGCGTTGAGTGAGGACTGTGTAAGTGGTGTCATTCGAAAGATACCAACACTCTACAATCCTTTAATCAATAAAATTATCCTTCACTATTAATATCAAACTGCACTTTAGTCATTCAAAATGTGAATTAATTGTCAAATACAACAGTGGACTCCCTCTTAACCGGCCACCTTTTAACCGGCCTCCGCTTTAACCAGCCGCCACTGACCAATTATGTACTGTAAATACAGTAGCCTACAGAAACATGTGTTTAGTTTTTTCCAACAAAGGAAGTTCTTCCAGGTTAAGTTTTCTTAATTATATATATCATATTACAATAAAGTAGGCTATATACTTAGTTTTATAATAATAAAAACGATTTCGGGAGTGTATTTTAGTGCTATTAAGGGAACGACGGTTTAACCAGCCAAATCGTTATCCGGTCTGGGCCCCGGTCTCGAAGTGGCCGGTTAAGAGGGAAGTCCACTGTATTCACAAACATACTTCCCATGCCTTCCTCCTTCATTCCACAATCCAACATCAAACACGAGTATTCATGCCAAAACTACGGTTCATGTCCACTACACAAGGTACCATTTTTTTGCTTCACGACTACCGACCATGGCCTCTCGGCAATCAGCCGACAGTCTAATAGAGGTTTGAGGAGATAAAATATGTTTTAGAAACACTATCTACAGTATTTGTAATTGTATTGTCAGGAATTTTTTATGTGGTCTCCAGTCATTTCGTCCAATTCATGAAGGGGACACATAGCTGATCTCGCTACTTCAATACGATTTAATTGTCTTAGAAGGTAATCACGTACGGTAAGAAGTCGAAAGCAAGCGACTCCAACAGTTCTGGGCAAGGAACCTGGAATGCAAGTTTTGTTTCTCAACATAGAGTTCCAGTTCTTTCCTGTAGATATCTCTGTAGATTGAAAATTTATTAGTTCTTATAGACGGGGGCCGGTTGGAAGATAACGAGCTAGAAAACGGAGGGTTGAGAGTTGAGAAACTCGATCCAACCAAAGACCGTCGTGTAGGTGAGGACTAGTGCATGTTAAAACTATCGTGGCCACAAATGTCCTCACGTTGGCATGGTGTGGAAGTTTGTATAGTGAGGTGCCAGCTCAGGTGTGACCTCGTCATGAACGTAGTTCAAAATTACGAGGTGTTGTCCTCGGATTAGGGATTGATCCAGGACCATTGCCATTACCCCGTTGTGTTTCTCCAGTGCGACATTAATTCAACTACCTATCTCATAGACGAGTTTCAAAGTGATATCCTAATTAAGTTCATTGTTTGGATTGATTATTTGTAGGCAAAAGGTTTTAATGTTACAGAAAATGGGAGCCTCAGACGCACCGAAACGTCCATTTGAAAATATGCGATCTTCTAAAAAGGAATCTAATTACAGATCTGATTAGAAAAAAAGAATTTAGTATGAGTTGAGTGGAATGCAATAATGCAGTTACAACTGGTTCAAATTTGGACAAGGTTATTCTTCAGTGAAAGCAAAAGACTGGTCAAACTTAGACAAAGTAAGTCAAGAACTGTCAAACATAAAGTGATTGAAAACTCTTCAATCTGAGTATGTAAGCACTGAAAGGATAGATCAAAATATAAGCAATTACCATTACTCTAGCCTTTAAAATAAATGGTGGTAGACTTTTTTTACACTTGGATTAAAAGCTGCCGATAAAAATGCATTGTAAGTATATCGGTTGTGCCCAAAATTTGACACTAATCCATTGCTCTTGCTAGATTTACTAAGAGATTGCATGGCCTATTTTCAAAAGCATACTCCAGAAAACTGTCGAATCTAAATGGATTCTTGGTAGACGAAATACAGTGACGTTTTTTCTGAACTTAAAATAATTTATTAAAAAGAAAAAGAATGAAACGTTTAAGCAAAAAACAATGCATTCCATTTATTAAAAGATGTGAATTCAATAGCTTGCTTTAAAATTTATAAGTTCCAAATCGTAGTTTATAATTTTAAAGTTCATATTAAGTTGAAATAGTTTTCGTCAATTGTCAGTGGCACCAACATATTGGGGGCCCATATAAGAACGAAAGTGCATATTTTTGGAACAACTAATTTTGTTTATATATTGGTCCTTGGTAGGGTAACCAATAAAATGCGATGAGCCAAAGGTAATCGGGTAATAAGATCTGGTAACTGTCCACTGATATAATAGCCATACATTCTACTGTCAGATGAAATTAACTTTATTATTCTACGACCCGTATTACCAATTTGTGCAATTTTCAACCCACGTATTTGGGGGCCGGCGACCCATTATAAAAATATTAATGGGACCTAAGGGTTTGAACAATTTTGGGTTAGAATGAAAATTATTGAAGGTATTGGAGTTTTCTGAAAAGACTAGAATAGCTACCCTTTTATACTGACAAGGAGTACAGATACATTTTTATCATCGTATTTGTGTTGGCGTGGTATGGAAGTTTGGAGAATGGGGTGCCAGCTGAAGTGTGACCTAATCATCTGGCCCTGGTTAAAAATTATGAGGTGTTGTCCTCGGATCTTTTACTTCGGAATTGATCCCGGACCGTCGCCAACATCCCTCATGTGTTACTCCAGCTTGATATTAATCCAACCACCTACATACCATCAGCATATTTGTAGAAAAAATGTATATTCTTTTGAAATTTAACATTCTTAAAACGGAAAGTAAGAAAATACAAACATGTCTACTACTAGAATACCAAGATCAGATCAGTTTACGTAAATTAAATAGATCTTTTGACGAAACTATATTATTATCTTTAACAATGTTCAGTGCTAAATAGCAGGTCTTCAAATCAAGATATATTAATGTTTAAACTAGTTCGAATCTAGTATATGCTGAATTCTCTCAAGTTAATATCTTGAAGTTTTCTGAATTCTTTGAAACGAAACTACTCGAAAGATGGCCAGATTCCTCGAAGTCCTCCAGGAAGACATATCTCCTCCTCAATTAATGGTGGGTATGATGCGATTGTACCTTCCATTGTGCCCCGAGTTAATATTGAGACTGCCACGTTTTCGCCAATGAATATTTGAAGCGTTATGCATCCATACGCTGGCATTGGAAAAAAGGCTGTTTTAATCAATTTGTGCCAAACTATCTGACAGAGAGGGACAACTTGAGACTTTGTAAGAATTTTTTATTACTATTTCTCTGAGAAATTTAAAGGTTATTTGAAGCAGAAGTGCTTAAACTATGTATCACTAGTTTTGAAAGAAATTTACCTACACAAAATATTTAGAAGAATCCTTAATTGAAAAACGTCTACTCTGGTCCTTGAAAAATTTTCCACTCTCCCCTGCTACGAAAATCTTAAAGATGTTTACATACTTTAGGTTTTATTAAATATTCTTTTGTAAGTGCAAATTCTCTGTTTTCTCATACAATCTTAGTTTATCACAAATAATTTAGATTTTTCTATGAAGTCTGAGTGATTATAACCCACACTTGCTATAACACACTAACACCAAGTGGTTTCAAAAAGATATGATATCTCGTATATCAATTGATATGTCTCGACCCATATTGCTAATGACGAGAAATCTCGTCATGAATATTTCCGAATTTTGTATTCATGACGAGATCAATATAAGACAAGTTTTCTTCTAGTGACGGGAAATCTAGTCCATCAAAATCTGGCCAGTTGTCTTCTAGTGACGAGATATCTCGTGCATCAAGATCTGATCAGTTTTCCTAATGACGAGATTCCTCGTTGATACAACCACCATGGGGGTTAATAAGTTAAATATTTAAAGCCAATAAGCATTGAAAAGTTTCAAATGATTATGCGCTTTTTAAAATTAGGTATATAATGAATGATTTAAAGAATTCTCAATGGAGTTTTTAAAGTACAATAGATACATTTTTAAATATTTAAAGCTGTGATTAAGAATTAACTTTGTTCTTTTTCATCATTTGAAAGAGTAAATAACAAAATTGCTTTTAAAAGCACTTTAAACCATCTCACGAATGACTAACCGCTGCACTTCAATTTTGACTTCTCATGAAACTCCCTTGGACAAAAAGCATATTCAAGATTGCTTAGGACGTAACGAATCGTTTAAGAAATCCCATACAATTCGAGCTCAATCAAAAAAAGCTTTTTATTTATGCACGGGACAGTTTCGTTTCCCATTGTCTTCACGAATTCTTTGCATTTTCCACGGAACTCGAATGTGATCATTAAAAGGCAATCTGATGGAAACCGAAACCGAAATGTTGCGGCACTCGATTGCTCACCGTGATAAGAAGAAAAGAGAGATGCGATATTCCTGCCGATAAGGAAATTTACACAATACCCGTGAGAGATCCACGTACTGGACACACCTTTCCGACTTGGTGAGTACCCATCAGACACAAACCGATGGCGTATAATATGGAGAAGGAAATATTTTTTTGGCCTTGTTCTCCAACTGGACACTTGTAAACAGGTCTTCCGGCCTTGAAGGCCCCGCAGTTCTGTGCGAGCCTCTATTCTCGATGCTGTCTTCTGCGGATTTCTGTTTGGGAGTGGTCACCAAGGGAACCTTGGAACAGATGCCGAGGGAAGTGTTAAGGTCAAAGCGGTGTTTTCTTTCGGGATTTTTTATGGTGATGCTTCGGAAAAATAGATGGAGTGTACCCGCTTGGATGGTATGAAAGGGAGGAGTAAAAAAAATAGGATATCACTTCCTCCTGATGAAATTGATAGCAGCGTTTATCATTAGAGCTGTGGATCTCATTAGAATTTGATCAAGGGCTTTTGGGCATAACCCTCGCCATATCAGGCTCGTTTAAATATTGTCTTTTTACTTAACAGAATAACGCTTTTGGAAGTTTTTGCTTCTCTACAACATTTATGCTGTAAATCAATTTTGTACCCTTTCGTGTCTTGTTGAATGAATTCAATGCCGTTTTGAGCATCTATGCATTTATTATTTGCAAATTATTTTAAAAATTTAATTTAAATTACCCATTTATGGGCAAAAGCAGAGAATTCAGAGATTATACATCAAATCATCCTCTTCAGGTGCTGCATTTCATTTTGACAGTGTTTTCTTTTTATGTCTAACTCGGATCGCAAATCTATAGTTCAAGTCTGTTCTTATACATTACACCCAAAATGGCGGAAGCTTTTCTAATAACCAATATTTGAATATAAAACCAGTTTCCCCAAATTTTTTTAAAGTGCAAATGTTTATCCATATAAAAAAGCCCTGACAAACTCTAAGATGTGTTGACCCTCCAAGTGGTTTTGACGAGATATCTCTGTCGTTCATCAAGATCTGACCAATTTTGCTACTAATGAGATACCTCGTCATCAAGATATTGCTGATTTTTTTATGATGACGAGATCATGATCTCTCTGCACCTATCTAAAGATGACATCTTAGGTAAATGTAACGATTTCCTTGCTTTCAGACATTGTTTGCTATGAATCGTTGCACTGCAGATATCTTCTACTGCTTTAAAGACAGATGTCTATTGATTTGGAGTTTTGAGCTGGGAACCTTAGGGTGCATAGAGCTTAACGACGTATAGCGGTATCCGCTTAGCTGTAGAGATTTTTCAGTCTGAAGATACAATCATTGTTAAATGTAAATCGCTAATTTCCAAGGTCTACTGTGATATCTTGATTTCATTTCATGGAATCAGTTATAAGCGATTTAGTAGCTTAATGACTACCAGGAAAAATAAAGTTAAACGATTGTGATTTACCATATTCTGTGAAAACTAATCTTAACCACTTATGTGTGTCACCGATTGTTGTATTTCGTATGTATCCAATACAACCCTTTGTTGTCGATTACGATTCAGAGTTGACAGTTTTTGAGAAATACATGTCGTTATCAATGTCCGTGCTCATGCGTAGAAATTTCTGAAAACGTGTAGAAATTTCTGTTACTAAAATTCTTGTCTTTTAAGATCGAATAACAAATTCTCTCCAAATATGTTTTGTAACATATTTCACAGGTGGATAACTTAACTGAATAGTCTTCTGACATCACGCTTCGAGATTTCTTTGCCGATTTTGAAGTATAATTAAAATGTTATTATCAATGAAGTGATATTATTTAAGAAAATAATTATTTTTGAAGTAATTTGAAATTATTCCTACACAAAAAAATAAATGCACTCCAATTAAAATCAATAATATCAATTATTTTATTTTTCATTTAAATACAATGATTGAAGGCAAAGAGAATGCGTTACAATTTTAAGACAAAGTGATACTGACTAGACATGAGATGATATATTATTACTATAAAAGAACAATATTATAAAATAAAACATAAGACAAATATGGTATGCAATTTGATAGTTTGATTTCGCAAACAAGAAATAATGACTTTATATCACCGAAATAGACAATACCCAAATTATATTTACAGACAATTTCAATTTTTATACAAATCTTCAACTAACAACACTCGAACAACTTGAGTATTTTGATGTGCTGATTCTTTTAATGTTTCAACATGAGTTAACACCAAAAAATCCTCATACATCTATAAAAAATACTGAAACTTCCTCATTCTTATAAAAATAGATATTTAGATTTGATTACAAATAACGATTGTACAATTTTTGATTTTTTTTCTGTATCAGTGATTTTCTAAACGAACAATACACAACAGGTGTCCATTTCCTTAATGGAACACTTTTGATTAAGTAGAAGGCAAATGTCTTAAAAATCCATAAATAATTGTATAAAAATAGATGGCACAAAAATTTGTACAGATCATAAGTCGATTCCTAAACATTAAGTAGCTTAAAATTATGTCCATAATACATTTAAGCTCGATGCCTGTTGTTTTATATTTATCTTACAAATTATTGACTATTCATAAACTTGAAATAAGATATGTTTTTTCAATACGTTATGGCTCCAATAGCAATAAATCAGTAGGAGTAAAGATGAGTGAAACGTAAAAATATTAAGTTTAGAAAGATTTCAAATTTATTATTAGTCAAGTTTAGATATCACTTATCATTGGAACAGTGCGTTATTGTTCAGAAAATAGGAAGACCAATTCATCCCAAAGTAATTTTACTGTTTGGGCTGTTGGGGCTTGCTAAGAGCTTTTTGAAATCAATCCATAACGAGAGAATCCATAGCTAAACAAAAATCATGACTACATTATTTCATTTTAAAGTACAGAAAATCCTAGAGTAAGCGTTCATTTAACCCTCCAAGTGGTTTCGACGAGATTCTTCGTCCATCACAATCTCACCAATTGTGCTCATGACGAGATATCTAGTCTATCAAGATCTGATCAATATTTTTTAATGACGAGATATCTCGTTGAGACAACCACCAGGAGGTTTAAAAGCATATCACAGTAATTCCGTAGGATTTAAATTACCAAAATATTTGTATGTAAAATAATTCACAAATTTTTCAAACTTAATTGAATTGTTAGAAGGAGGTTATAAACGATGCATTTCCAATTATTTTTTGTAAGGCACTCAATGTACGTTTTTACTTTGCAAGGATAACAATAGTAATATACAATTTTACATAAGTTTGTGCATAAACGAGCTATACTATAGGAAAGTGCAAAGAGCTGCTAAGCCAGGGCAAACCCTGGCGCTAATATAAAATCCTTAAAAAATTGGAAAATTTGTTGATACATAAAAATTTCCCCTAGAAAAATATTTAAAATTTGTATAAATAGTCGATGCGACCGAGTAGTATAAAAAGGAGCCGTAGGAGATTTTCACAATGACTCTAGAAAGTGGAAATGTGCACTTATCTGTAAAATATCTACATCATGAATAAATATCAACATTTAGTAAAATAGAATTCATATACTTATTCCATAATTACAACCACTTTATCCAATATTAATTTCATCCGATTCACTCAAAATGAATGTTTTATTAACAAATTTTAAATTGTCTCTTGATTTTGATTGCCTATAAAACAAATATAGAAAGCGATGCTTCAAAATTCAGTCAATTATGATTCACAAATGTCTTTAATTTCCATTTCGAAAGTCTTAAGGCACATAACATAAATATTGCATGTCTCTGGGTATTGTTCTCATCCTCTCCTAGTCAAGATATCAGTTCTAAATTTGACAATCAAGAGTTGATGGAATGCATCAAAATCACATCATACAAGAATCATTTTGATTTTCGATGAATTAAAGGGATTCTTGTATTAACCTGAGCATATTTTAAGTAAACATACAACGACGAATACACTTTTAGTTGAGCAAGTCGGCAAACACCAAATACGACCACATATGCATTAACTCTCTATATACTATTTTTTCTATTCAAGATGTCTTGCTTCGTAGATTGTGAGCTCAATACCTAAGCTGCCTCAGTCTATAACAGTCTTTAAAATGAATCTAAGTTCAACCACGCACTGAAGCAGCATGCGACAAAACATACGACATGCTTACTCCGTTTCTGCACAGAAAACATTTCGGTACGTATGCGTATTTCAGTCAATTTAGTGTCGCACGGCTGATGTTGGTCCAATGCGTGACTTGCCTAAGAGTTTTATGATATCCTATTCAGAGTTGTTGCCTCAGTTTCTTTGCGAAAGGACCGACATGTTGCCTTCCAAAAACCTGAGAGCATTCAAGGATGGTGGCAGCAAACCACCAGCCTCTCTGTATCTAAGCATGACCTCGTCCAGCATGCCCAACAGCATTGGAGGAGGTGGCGGTGACGAATTGCTTCCTGGCAATTCCGGTGTCGGTGTCACTTCCATCTTGATGGTGGCAGGGAGTTCTGTGGATGAATCTTTGCCAGGAGACTGGATGTCCTCGTGCTCGCTGTCGTGCGTAGGACTAGGGTACTTCTTTGTGAGAGCTATTCCGTTGCTGCTCTGGTAGCATGGCTGGCAGTAACCGTGGGTCAGTTTTTTGGCCGATGTTGGGAAGACTTTGGCACACTGTGTGCACTTTTCTTGGTGTTCACCTAGTAAAATAAAAGACATGTCATAAGTTTTGGTTGTATTACAATTAAGATTTGAAAAATTGCCAACATTCTCAATTTCAGTAAATTTCCAAAGTAGATTCTCAATACCGGTCAATGGCCGACAAATATTCTCAATACCGAAAAATTGGTGAGGAAGATTCTCAATTCCAGTAAATGGTCAACGAGGATTCACAATACCGGTAGATGGCCGACAAAGATACTCAATACAGGTAAATTGCCGACATAAATATACCAATAAACTGACACAAATATTCAAAATACCAATAAACTGACACAAATATTCAAAATACCAATAAACTGACACAAATATTCTCAATTCCCGAAAACGGCCGACGAAGATTTTATCAATATTTCACTACTGATTTTTAAATCCTAATAAAAATATGTCGCACGAATGAAGTGTAGTTATTAGAAACTCTAATGACTAGCTCCATTTAGAAAAATTTTAGGCCACAACTCAAAGACAAGACATAATATGGTCTAATGATACGGAATATAAATTTTACTAAACCCGGCTCAACCATGGGATAATTACATGATATAATGATTCCAGATGCCAAGCTTTTAATATAACGCCATTAACCCTCCAAGTGGATTCGACGAGATATCAAGATATCGCCGATTTTTTACGAGGACGAGATCCAGATCTGGCCAGTTTTCTTCTAATGACAAGATATATCGTCCATCAAGATCTGATCAGTTTTTGCTAATGACGAGATATTTTGTCGAGACAACCACCAGGAGGGTTAACCTTCAGAAAACCTTTAGAGATAATTTCTCTTCTCTTATAACTTCGAATTGTAACATTTACGAAAACCTTTCATAGCTGAACGAGTACTCCTCATTTCATGTAACAAGACTTCAGCTTGTGATAAAAAACCATTCTGTTATAAGACAATGAAGCCCAAGCGTCAATGCATCTTTTATAAATTTAAAACGCTACACTGGATCTAAACTCCAAGTTACTATTATAATAGTTAAAACAATATATTTAACTTTAATGCAGTTAAAGTTAATGGTAATCAAAGCTTTTTGCTGTTTGCAGAGAACTCAAAGTGGGTAAACACAAGACGTTACATATGACCAAAGTTCATTTAGGCACTAAGACCCTATTCAAAGTAAGACCCGTAATGGCTTTACTTTGAATTAGTTACACGTATCAAACTCTAAATGTGATCATTAGGCCACCCGGAAGTAACTATCATTATTGTGTTCTAAGCTCTGGGAATATTTACATTGAATCAGTCTTACTGGAATAGTTTTCCGTTGACTGCTCTCTGCTCCTAATTTCTGTTAAAAATAAACGTGTTTAGCTCATATAGTTAATTGGTTTTCGAATACATTTTCAGTTTCTAATGAAATTAGTTTAATATATTTTAAGGGTATTTTGATTAAATGTTTTTATAACGATCTCGTTTAAAAATGTTTTCCATTGTGGTATGTAGCCTTAACGAATTTTTTAATTTAAAAGAGTTGAATAAAAGGCACATTTAATGTGCAAGTTCAGTCATTTAACAAAATAATGCTGTTATAATGATAATGAGCAAAACAAATTAATATAAATATGTTAAGTTCACCTTCACCTTCGTACAAGTATATTCGTTAGAATAACTTGTACTGAAAAAATTTTAAGAACCCTGAAAAAGATCCTTTATTTTTCATCAAATACATTAATTATTGGACTAGTGTAATGATCTTCATGTTAAGCAAAATGCTCTTTACATCACAATGTTGTATAACTGGCCCAAAGAAGTTTTTGAAGGTTTTGGACGAGTAATCTAATATGAATCACACCAATGCTCGAATATAATCATACACTTTTGTATATATATATATATATATATATATATATATATATATATATATATATATATATATATGCTATTAAGTTTCTAACAAAAATATTTCCATTAAGTGCACGTGATAAGACTTGTTATTTTAAACCATTGCATATTTTCCACATCCAAACTTGATATTGAGCTGGAGCATGAGGATGTAAATAATTGTACTCAAAATTTTTCAGTTGATTGGAATGATATAAATCACACCAATGGACAAAGGTAAATATTTTTATAAATGATATACTACATGGCCTAATTTGCAAAACATGTTTACACTAAAAACATTTCATCTTAAATTATGCCATACTTTTAACCAACAAAACTAGTTTGCTGATTTTAAATATGCGGTTTGAGTCGCTAGGTCTTGTTTTGAATAGGTTCTACTTGATTGGAGTGCCAGTTCTACTAAGACAGTGAAAATGACATTGAAAAAAGTGAAACACCGAAAGAAATATTTGTAAAAAAAATGAAATCCTCTGTTCAAATCCCCGTCTCCAATTACTCTCATTAAAAACACCTTAAATCACATGATCGATCTTTATTTTATGCTCCCAATATCCCTCAGATTATGCACATAACCAGAAACCCAATGGCACCTCATCTCCGAAGCGGAGGAAAAAATTAAAAAAAGAGAAAGAAAAAAGGCTCTCTCACAAATCCTTAATGTTCCGGGCTGTTTTAACAAAATGTGGATCAAGGTTGGTTATGGCTATCTGTGCCAGTTTGAGATGGATTTTATTTTAATTTTTTTCTTACATCCTCACACAGGGACTAAGGAGCGCCTACAAGATGCCTGTTTGATGATGTGACATTGACTCGTCAGGGAACACGCCTTTTGCAAACGAGAAAAAAATGCGATGAGAATATGAATTGGGAGAGAGCCGTCACCGCTGCTACTGGATGGGATGCGGACCGGTGTATTGTAATTGTAGAGCAATAAAATACCACCGACGTTTTAATTGCAGGTTGAGAACGTGCGATTTCAGGTTCGTTTTAGAGCAGAAATGTGATTTGGGAGTTTGAATTGGTTTATTAGATGAAAAACGATTGATAACTTTGAATGCACAAATAGGTTATATTGGTGAAAGAAATCAAAATAGACGAAAGGGCTGCGGGTAAATACCACTGGCGTTTCAATTGCAGGTTGGTATGGGGCGATTTCGAGTTCATTTTAGAGCCGAAATGTGATTTTGGGATTGGAATTGAGTTCATTAAATGAAAATTGTTGTTAATTTTGAATACTCTAATCGGTTACGAGAAAGGGATGCAGGGTAAATACTACATTCGTTTAATTGCAGGTTGAGAACGTGCGATTTCAGGTTCGTTTTAGAGCAGAAATGTGATTTGGGAGTTTGAATTGGTTTATTAGATGAAAACGATTGATAACTTTGAATGCACTAATAGATTATATTGGTGAAAGAAATCAAAATAGACGAAAGGGCTGCTGGTAAATACCACTGACATTTCAATTGCAGGTTGGTATGGGGCGATTTCGAGTTCATTTTAGAGTCGAAATGTGATTTTGGGATTGGAATTGAGTTCATTAGATGAAAATTGTTGTTAATTTTGAATACTCTAATCGGCTACGAGAAAGGGATGCAGGGTAAATACTACATTCGTTTAATTGCAGGTTGGGAACGTGCGATTTCGGGTTCGTTTTAGAGCAGATTTGTGATTCGTAGTTTGAATTGATTTATTAAATGAAAGGATTGATAAGTTTGAATAGTCTAATAGGTTATATTGACGGAAGAAATCAAAATAGTCGAAAGAGATGCGAGTAAATACAAGGCATTTTAACTAAAGGTTAGGAAAGTAATATTATCTATCTATTTTTGAACATAAATGCGGTTTGGGTATTTGAATTGATGTTATTAGATGAGAATGAGACAATTTCAAATTTACAAATTGGTTAAATTGGGGCAAGAAATCAAAATAGACGAAACATTGGGCAGTATACAAACATGTGTATTATTGCAGATTGGATTCTAATTCAATAGTATAAGAAAATGCAAATTTTGTAGGCTATCGAAGTAAAGAATACTACCCTAAAAGGCAATATATGAGTAATTTATATAATATCAAGTCTAAAATCGTATGTTTGTATTCCGCGAAGCATTTTTCTCAGGAGAAAGATAGAACTCCGCAATATATTCAACGAGCAATGAATGTATCTTTGCTCATGGTTTAAGCTACTTTTTAACTAACAGATTACGCCCTTTTTTCACTTCTGTTATAAACGCCTTGAATTATTTTTAATTTAAAACATTAGAGTCAAAATTAAAAACACTGTTAAGACGTGTTGCAGCGATAAATAATTTATTATACTTGCACATTTACGTCCTCGCCGGTTCACATATATCAAATATCTTCTGTCTGTAAACCACCAACTGAAGCTTAAAAGTGTTTAGTTACGAATTAATCAGCAACGAAATTATGTAAAAGCACACTTATTAATTCAGCTACCAGGCAATTATGCAATAAATTTTATAAACTGTTTTCCTTGTAATGTGAATGCCATCTATAGGAATAAGAATTATAATTATTCTCCTATTACCATCTCAAATGTGACCTATTAACTGGTTAAAATTTATACTGTCATATTACTACTGATTGATATAGTTTTATACTATTACTACTTGATATAGTTTTCCAAACCTGTCTAATCTCAATTAGTATGACAGATTGATTTTATTTAAAACACGAAACGAACTATTTGTACCAATTTTGTATGTATTCAATTAAAATTAATGCTATGACATGTACAGAAATTTTTCTGAGGAAATGTTTATCTTGATTGTAGTTTAGAGACCGGAGTTTATAACCAGCCCTGTACAAAAATATTACACTAGTAAATAATTTTAAACCTTTTTTCATAACATGGGTGAAATAAGGTTACTCTGATTAATTCTGCGGTGCTAAATTCAACTATGATTAAAAATCTCCATTACGTATACTTTTTTGTCTATTAAAAAATGCTTTCTAAATTTGTAGATAATATGTAATATTTATACGTCTAGGAAGTGGAAGTAAATGTCTTATTTTGTTAAATTCCAAGGCTGAACAAAATTCAGGTTAGAATCGTGGATTGGAAACCGAAAAGTACTAAATTCGAAACTTGATCCAACCAAAGACCGTCGTGTACGTGGGGGCAGGTTCAAATTAAATCTGTCGTGGCCTCAAATGTCCACACGTTGGCGTGATGTGGAAGTTTGGAGAGTAGAGTGCTAACTCAAGTGTTGACCTCGTCATCTGACCATAGTTCAAAATTACGAGGTGTTGTCCTCGGACTCTTCGGGATTGATCCCGAACCGTCGCCAATAGCCCGTTGTGTTGCTTCAGTGCGACGTATATTCCCCTACCTACCAACAGAGTGCAGGAGATTTTATATGTACAGTGTACCGGGATCTAATGTCTAAACGGTTCCAGAAAATCTGAAACTTTTTTGTGCTGTACTGTCAATGTTTTCTTATTTTAAAAATTTATAAAAATTTGCTTTGCTTATTTAAGGGCATACAACAATTGTATGAAGGAAATGAGAGAAAAATTCTCATACAATGTGCAAGAGCTAAACGTTTGCTTGAATATAGACATATTCTGCCCAAAAAATATTTTATGTGAAAATAAGAATTATTTTTAAGATAATTCATTGAGTATTCAAACAAAAATTGGGTTTCGTTTTGTGTAAGATCATTTGGTTTTTAAGACGCAATAACAATACCTGGTCAAGATGCGTCAAGCAACGTTTTTCCTTCTAGTAAATGGACATTTTACAAGGTAAATGGAAAAAAGTTTATTCAAGGAAAGTTTTTACCAATAGCCCGTTACATTGCTTACAAAAAGTATAATTACAAGATAATTAACACAAGAAAGATAAGAGAAATACAAGAGAATTAATTACAGAAATCGACCCAGCGCCACCAACAGCTTGCAGATTACTAACGTAGTGAGCAAATCCATGAGACACTTGATGTAAAAGAAAACATGATCCTATGACCACCACTTTTGTAGATAATAATTCGTATTTGTAATTGAATGGTTTCGGCATAATAGTGATAAGCCAAAGAATGAAAATCACGAAATACAAAAAACCACAAAGTATTCAAGAGGATCATAAAAAGTATGTAATACTTTGAAAGTACATGGCTTCTTGAATATAGCCAAACCATTATAATTTTGGAATTGTTTAAAACTTGAAAATTACTAGCATGAAAAGTTTAAAAACTGGCTAATCATTATGTTTTCCTAAATTAATTTGGTCGTTGTTCGAAATTACGAGGCGTTGACGGATCTTTCCTTTCGGGATTGATTCCAGACCGTCGTCAATAGCTCGTTCTGTTGCTTCAGTGCGAAGCGAAAACAACAATCTACTCACTAATATTACTTTATTGTATAGCAGCTTTACCACTTTCACATGGAGTCTTAATACAGTTGTACAGAAAATAAGTCTTATTTGACCACCTCCTGACAGTAGCAAAAAAAGTAAGTGGCAGTTCATTGTAACAAGTATATGCACAGTAGATTAATATCGCGATAGCCAAAATGCCAAGGCTGAAACCTTTTCCAATAACGAACGTGCAACTTTGAAAATAGCTTCATGTTTTATTCAACAGAATTCATTTCTATAATTGATCCGATTGCTTGTTCTCTTTCAAGATCATCGCAAGATATGCGCAATGCGTTTCTTTTCAACACCCCATCTTTGGGTTTCGAAAGTTCCATCTTGGAAAACATCGGGACGTTAGCAAGCTCCTAAGTCTCGAGGCACCAATTATATCTAATTATTTCCGAGCAGTATTTTTTATTGAGGAATTGTTTCTCGCAATCGCAACTGTGCGTAGACGAAACTGTTTTAGACATGTAAAAAACACTGAATGTTACGTGGATTGCCTTTTCGATTCTCGAATGAAAACGTGCGATTCAAGGAAGAAGTGA
This sequence comes from Meta bourneti, assembly GCA_933210815.1. Classification (NCBI taxonomy): domain Eukaryota; kingdom Metazoa; phylum Arthropoda; class Arachnida; order Araneae; family Tetragnathidae; genus Meta; species Meta bourneti. Next base: position 75,569,554 of record OW119927.1, on the reverse strand, counting down.
CGAAAACTGAACTGATGAAAAGAAAAAGTAGCATTGGAAAAAAAAATGAGTGATTTTCAATCGATGGGTAAATGGGTCAATGTTCAGAAAAGCAATAAAAATGATTGGAACGCTTTTATCTTTTCGATAAGAGGCACCTCTGGATCGTAAGACATAATGGATTGCTCGGATAATGAATTTTGATATTAACGGTTGTTTAAGTTTCAGTGGTATCTTAAATTGTTTCTATTGTGTCTTAAACAGTAATTAGTGTCTTATAGATTGGGTAGGACTTACTAAGAGTTTTAAATGAACGCCATTTACTCTTGAGCTCATTTGGTCAGAAGGTAGCTAGGTAATTTATTAACGTCCCTTGGTGCAACACAACGGGCAATTGGCGACCATTTGGTCAGGAATACGAGAAAACTGAGCTTTACTCCGTGGTTTGGTTCACCGGTTTCTTGATTGTTTTGACAGCTTAGAAATTCTGTGATTGATTGTCAGTGATCAGTATTTTTGAACAGAAAATACGACAAAATTTTATATAACTATAGTCCGGTTGAAGAGATGGTAGTCGAGTCACGTTTTAAACAAGTCTACTATTAAATTAACTGGTTTACATAAACTTGAACACATATTACCATAGACTGATGAAAATGTAAGCAAATCACCTCGCTCATTTGTGTCATTAGCACGGATTACAGCCATTCATGTTTTTCGTATGGTAGTCTTACAAGTTTTCACGCCTTTCTAAAAATCGACTGACCTAAGGTAGACTGCCTTCTTGTCGGCGTGACGTATCTTTAATTAACGTCACACTGGAACAACACATGCCTTCTTGTCGGAGACGCATTATTATAGTTATTTTAAAATCAGTTCGAAAAGACTTTTATTGCAGTGTGTGTGTGAAACCTTAAAGATACTTTTTTGTTGTTTATTGGTTATTATTTCCTGACAAATCAAAAGCATATTTCTCCTTTCTCTTGGAATACATTCTTATTTCATAAAACACAGCCCCTCGAGCGTGTTTTGATTTCCATGAGAAACGTCACTTTAAACAATATCAACCGTGTTCTCTGAAGCTAATCCATTGACATTGCATACTTTTAATACAACTTACAATATTATTTTTACGCATCAAACTTAACATTCAATTGTCCTAGAGCAACAAATATGCTTCGAAAAACACTGCCATTTAAAATATAGTAAAAAATAAAAGACTAATTGCCTCCATTGTGTAACTGAACGAAATGCACTAAATTTAAGAAGTGCAAGTATGCGACCTGAAACACTGAGATGGCTCGGAAAATGAGCAACGTTTCACCTTAAGACAAAAACAACAATAACGCAGTCAGTTGAGGTAAGAGGATAGAAAACCCTCCTCTTTGCGGCAAAATAAACATTCTATTACTCCAACAACGTAGATGTCTACCATCAGCAATTGGAAACCGGTTATTATGTAAATACGGTTAGAGGTCGAGGTGTTATATGGATTTTTCTTCTCAAGTCGTGAAAGGCTAATGAGTGAGAAGGGGGTGCCTAGGAACAGCTGGTACGGTTACGCTGAGGCTGGAATGATTTTCAACAAGTGGCAAGAGCATTCAAATTCGCCATCGTAATGACTCCGGTACCGATCGGATTTGTTTTTATTTGTTCTTTGATTCAAACTGGCAATTAGAGTTTGACATTTAAATGAGCATGGTTCCCTTCAGTACCAGTGAACGAAGGTGAAGTTCAAGTTCTGTTTGTGTTGTATTAGGGAACATGTGATAACTGTTTGCTTGAAGAGGTTAATGGTTGCATAACAAGCCAGTTATGGTGTGAAACGATGAACAGGTGGAAAATTTTGTTTTGTCATTTTTTATGCTGTTCTGAATTGGGTTGGGTTTGGCGGTCGACGGTCATTTTTAGAAACGCGGGAGCTATCAAGGGTACCTTCGACTTTAAATTAGGCACTTCTAAGAGAAATATCAACATGAATGTAAGTAAATGCAAGAAGTGGTTTAGCGCAGCACATGTAATGTGCGGAGATATTGAGTAAAAAAAGGGTGCCTAGGAACAACTAGTAAGGTTACGCTGAGTCTGGAATGCTTTCCAACAAGTGGCAGAGGCTTTTAAATTCGTCCTCGTTATTATTTTGATACCGATTGAATTTGTTTTGATTTGTTCTTTGATTCTAACCAACAATTAGGGTTTGCCATTTTAATTAGCATGGTTCCCTTTAGTACAAATGAACGAAGGTGAAGTTCAAGTTCTGTTTGTGTTGTATTAGAGAATAGAGAATGATTGTTTACTCTTAGAGGTTAGTGGTTTCGTACAAAGTCAGTTATGGTATGTGAAATATTTTATGATTTTTTCAGCAGTTCTAAGTTTGGTTGGGTTTGTCGGTCGGCTGTCATTTTTAGAAACACGGGAGCTATCAACGGTACCTAGGACTTAAATTAAAAAATTCTAAGAGAAATATCGACGTGAATGTACGTAAATGCAAAATGTGATTTAGTGTAGCACATGTAATGGGCACAGGTGATGAGTAAAAGGTGGTGCAACGAACAGCTGGAACGGTTACACTGAGGTTAGAATCATTTTCAACAAGTGGCTGAAGCATTCAAATTCGCCATCATAATTACTCTGATACCGATCGTATTTGTTTTGATTTGTTCTTTGATTCTAACGAGCAATTAGGGTTTGACATTTCAATCAGCATGGTTCCCTTTAGTACAAATGAACGAAGGTGAAGTTCAAGTTCTGTTTGTGTTGTAGTAGGGATATGTGATAACTGTTTGCCTGAAGTGGGTTAACCGTTTCATAAAAAGCCAGTTATGGTATGAAGCGATGAACAGGTGGAATATTATTTTTAGCAGTCTAAGTTGGTTCTGTCGTTTGACGATCACTTTTAGCAACCGGAGGTTATCAAGGCTACGACTTTAAATTAAACAGTTCTAAGAGAAATATCGATGTGAATGTAACGTACTAAGTAAATTCAAGATGTGGTTTAATGCAATATATGTAATATGTACTTTTGAGCTTTCAAATTTGCTGTCATAACGACTCTGTTGCAGATCGGGTTTCTTTTTATTTGCCTTTTATTTTAACGGGAAAATTAATTTTTGTCATTTAATCATCATTCCCATTGATACCAATGAACCAAAGTGGAGTTCAATCTATGTTTGCGTTGTATCAGAGAGCATATAATAACTGTTTATCTAAAGTTATTGACTGTTTCATAAAAGCCAATTATGTGAACAGGTGGATTAATTTTTATTTTTCAAAAACCTTTTATCTTGGTTTTGCTTATCATCTTAAGGACATTTTTTGCTGCATGGAGGCTTTCAAAGCTACCAATGACTGACACTCCAGCACTCTTTAAAGAAATATAAAATGGAATATGATGTACTATGCAGAAATATAGATACCACTTAGTGCACATGAATTCTGTGCTACCTAAGCAGTACACGGCCGCTGTACATACCACATTATATCCACAATATAGTGAAGTACAGGTATTAAGAGAGGGGTTAATTCTTACATTTAATCTTGACTTAATCATCATATATTTTCTTCCTATTCAGTTGCCTTGTCTTCGGTTAAAATGCGTAGCTCAGTTACAGCAAAAGCTCGAATTTGAATAATTAATTAGACTGCTTGTAACTATCTATATTTTGCTATAACTATTTACACACAGAGGACATATTCTTTTAAAAAATTCATTGCCTGTATACCTATTTGGGCAAAAGAAACGACAGATATAAATGCCAGTTTACAATTTACTGAGGAACATCTCAGGAATTTTAGAATTGATTAGAAGTAAATTGATTTTACGTGAGATAGGTTTCTATAAGAAATAAAGTAGCATACAAAATGGAGCAGTGGAAAAGAAAATGTGATTGAAGTTGTCAAAATAGGTGAAGGAATGATGTTATTCTCCAATTATACATTTTCATTTCTTTAATTTGAATCCATAAATAATCTCTTGCTCTTAAATCGAAAAACGGATATACTAATTACCTAATTAAAACATGTTTCTAAAACAAAACGGGTACATCCCAGATTTATTTTACTCTGTATGTACGATAACGCGTGGTCGTGATTTACGGTCAGAAATAGCTCACCGAATTCAAATAAATACTCTAAACGTGATAACCATGAACATGTAATTGATGAATATTTAGTATACAATTATTTCACTTTATATACGAACGACAACGTCAGATTATTTTTAAAAGTTATGCTATGGTGAATGGTTTTAAAGATAACTATTCGCGCGTTCCACTTATGATCTATTTTCCTAAAGCGTCAGAAAGTAAATTTTATTGCGAATAATTTATCAGATTGCTTATGGCGAATAATTAATAAATGCCAAGTTCTGCTTTCCCCAGGAAAGTCCTTCATCAAAATCAAAGTTAATTAAACTTTATATCAAATATTATCTTTAAACTAGATTTATAAGAGGTTGCAACATCTCTGTTGCAACAATTCCTACTGTTCCATGAGGCGTAGCTTCTAGTCTCAGAAATGTCAAAACATATTTTAATTAAAAGCACTTTTTGAGTTGAATAGTCTTTTAATTCATTGTGCAAAAAGAATAAATCTCTTCGAGAAGTAATAGAATCCATGCATGCACATTCACAGCGAATCAAATAATGAATATGATTTCGAATAATGTATTAGATCGTTCGCGGCGAAACTACTAATAAACTATTATCTTACCTTAGGCACGTATCGCTTAACAAATGCCTTTTAATGAAATTTTTTCGTACTCTCATAGTAAAAAGAACTGGGCACTATGATAATCATAATTTCTCTGATTCCAATAAATCGTGTCAGCTTTTTTATCTCGAAATTCCTCTCGACTGTTGACTACACATGCTAATTAAATTCTCGAATTAAAAGCATTCGAACTTGCCACTCAAAAGAGTAAAATAAAAACAATCGCAATCTATTTTCTGGACTTGAAAAATGAAAAACGTTTCTCATCCTCTATGTAATGAGATCAAGAAAGGCAACCGATAACATTATAATAAAATAAATCGAAGCGAAAAAGAAGAGAACTGAAGCAATCAACGATTCCGACCACACCTACCATCTACCATGGGATAGAGACTCGTCGATCACACCAACCCAATCTCGACCGTGAAAAAGTTCTGGTGACGGGGAACCACACATCACAGCACATAACCCACGGACAATCTAATCCTCTTTCCTAATTAATTCCCTTAACACTATCAAGTGGACGTATGTTGTATATATTTATCTAAAAGAAGGGTCATCGCCAACAAGGTATGCGAAGATGGCAACGATATTAATAGGTAAGGGTTGCACGAGCATTCCATCAAGTTGGACGATTGATTGGCTCAAGTTTGGAATCCCCTCCGATTGGTGATCTCATTCCAGTTTCATTTCCATTACCAATCGGAGGGAGAGAATAAATTTACAACCCTTGTCAGAAGTTCAATCGTACTTTTCTTTACCCTCGGGGGGTCCTTGCTTACTTTAATTCATTATTCAACCTGTTCTTTGTTCGATTTGCGAGTTTATTCTATGCTCAAGTTGGTACGCCCAGTTGGTATCTCCAGAGCTGCCCATGAGATTCGGTTGAAGAATAGATGTGTGGATTTAGAATGGGTTAAGAAATGAATAATTAGATATTTTGGACGGAGGTTGGACAAAGTCATTAGATGCATTGGAATCAGCAGTCTCAGCAGTTTGCGACAATCATTGTGGTGATACATATTCTGGGTTCGATGAATTGCTACTACGTCAGCAGCTGTCACGCTGCCATTGGTTTTTGACTGTCATCTCTGATTGTTATAACTTATCTTTAATAAGTTGACTTCACTGATTGTTTTAGTTACCTTTCTTAAATCGAGGGTTCCCAACGTTAATTTATTATAGTCTGTCCAATTGGCGAGTTTATTCTATGTTCAGGTTGATAAGCCCAATTGGTATCTCCAAAGCTACCTATGAAATTTGGCTAAAGAATAGATGTGCGGATTTGGAATGGGTTGCGGAATGTATTATTAGATTTGTTAGACGGAGGATTTGCAAGGTAGTCAGATGGATTGAAATAAATTTGATTGTTATCTAAGGTGTAGTCTCAGAAAAAAATTTTCTTGGTGAATTGTCACCATGTCCTCAGCTATCGCTCTGCCATAGATCGTTGATTGTTGTCACTATTCTTGTGATTTATCTGATAATGTAGTCTCATTAAAAGGATTTTCTTTTACTCCTAAGTTACTTACCAATAACGTTTCGAGAGTATTCAATCATTTACGTACGCATGCATAAATCAGAATATGTTTACTGAAATACACTGCTGGCCACCCAAATTGCAACACCAAGAAAGACAAGAGATATCACAACAAAATTTATTTTGTAGATAACATGTTGACCAAGTATCAAATGATTAAATTTATAGACTTCTGTGAAGTGTGGTTCCTGCCAAAATCAGTAGCCAGAGTAGCCGCCATTGTTGGAGATCACCGCTGCCACACGCCTCGGCATTGATTCAAAGAGACTTTGGATGTGTTCTTGGGGTACAGCAGACCAAGCAGCTTCCACACGTTGCCAAAGTTGATCTGGTGTGGCAGCTGGGGATGTATTCTGGGTCAATCGTTGAGCAACCATGGACCACATGTTTTCTATCGCCGAAAGATCCGGAGAGCGAGCTGGCCAGGGAAGCAATTCAATCTGGCGATTGACGAAGAACCCTTGGACAATGCGTGCCACGTGTGGTCGCGCATTATCCTGTTGAAATATGGCTGTGGGCAAGCCCTGAAGGTAAGGAAGGACAACTGGCTCCAACACCTCGGAGATGTAGCGCTGGCTGTTTAAAGTACCGGCAATGCGTACTAGAGGAGTGCGAGAGTGATATCCAATACCGCCCCATACCATAATACCCGGTGCAGGACCAGTGTGGCGGTGCATAACGCAGCTGTTCAGCATCCTCTCTCCACACGGTGTCTGCAGACTCGAATCCGACCATCGTGGTGTTGCAGACAGAAGCGTGACTCGTCAGTAAAGACAATTTCATTCCATTCTGCCGTCCACATCCTTCTTTCATGGCACCATTGGCGGCGGAAACGTCTGTGGTTCTGCGTCAAGGGTAGACGAAGCAATGGACGTCTTGCGGACAGACCACTCTGCTGTAAACGGCGTCGAATGGTACGCCAGACACTGGATGATGCGGTACAGACTGAATGTGCTGTGCTATGGTTCGTGATGTGGCTGAGCGATCCGTCACTGCCATACGCACATTATGCCTGTCATCACGTGAAGTGGTGCACTGAGGTGGATGCGATCGAACACGTCGGTCCGTCGTACCCTCCTGCATCCAACGATCACATATCCGCATTACAGTTGTTTGGTTTCGTCCAACACGACTACCGATTTCCCTGAAAGATAATCCACAATCTCGGTAGGCCACTATCCTTCCTCTGTCGAACTCGGATACTTGATCAAAAGATGATCGCTGTTTTCTACGAGGCATAATTGATCGTTTTTTTTGAGAAAAACCCAAGAAAAACACAATTGCCGTACTTGAAATCGTCGAAATCTCCAAGCCTTAAATAGCGCTTTGAAGTGGCGCCACAGGCGCGCGTGATGTGCGTCTGCGCTGAAATTCTAATCATTTGCATATCTCACCTCCGCTAATGCATGTTGTAAATTTCATATTATTTGCATGCTTCCTTCAGGGTGTTGCATTTACGGTGGCCAGCAGTGTACATATTTTGCTACTTTTGTTTATGAGTATTTAAAACTGTGACACAGAAATGTTTTCCGTCGTGCCCTGGGTATAAATTTTCGTATTAACGAAATGTATTAACGAAAATCCCTATTGTATTTACAGAAAAGGTCTGACAATACACAAATAACGGAATTTTATATCTATTTTTATAACTAAATGGTTATTTTATTATTTTTTATTTAAAAAGTTAATTAAGTACACAATCATGAAGTCACTTCCTTACTATTAAAAATAAAATGCAAACGATTTCATTCAATTCATTTTAAGTAAAATCCTAATAACCTTTTAATTACTTCATAAATAAAACTTTATAAAATAGTATTTTAAGAAAGAACTCAACTTTATGTGAGCAAAAAAAATTGACGAAATTGAAGTAGGAAGTTCAATTAATTTGCTTGGTTATAAGCAATTTTTGATCTAGGAACTTCTTTTGAACCACTTATCTGACCTACCTACATTTGTTAATTTAAATTTGACATTCATCAATAACAGTGTATACCAGCCAGTCCCTTTCAAACTAAAAAAAGGCCAAAATATACTTAAGAGATATTTAGTTTTCATTTATTCCACTTTTAGAGGTCGTGACTTTGGAATGCTTGATTGTAATTATGAACAAGATTGCAAATCCGTTAGGGGTGGACCAACACTACAACCACCTGATGGTTTCTAAGAAATGGTCCGAAGATATTCTTAATTACCAAAAACATTTTTAGCGTTTAGAACGCTAGGGTTGTAGAAACATCAATTTAAATTCCTCTTCGAGATCGGGTGATTGGTTTCGTTGATCTTGTTGCTTAATTATCACGTTTAAAATAATCGAATTTAGTACTTTGAGAAGTTTCGTTGTAGGTCTTGACTGAATAGAATATGAGGCAATATACATCTTTTCTTCATTTCGGTTTAACATACAGAGCAAGGCACGAAAGTTTCGCTTCAATTACAACGAAAAGTTCAGGAGTTTTTGTTGCCATCCTTATAAGATAACAAGAAATGTTTTGCACACTCAATTTTAATTCCATTTCTTGATATAAATGCTCAGTATACCTACATTTATCTTTTTGCTGAAAAGAAACTCTACTTTATTTCTTTCATTGGCTATAAATCTTGAGTTACTTTTCTCTGCAGTTTTAGGTACAAAGTGTGAGGCAAGGTTTATAAAAATACTTTGCCCCAGATTTGTGTCTAATTCATACAGGGTTAAAATAGTTTTAATGTCATTTTAAAACTATTTTAACCTTTAATCACTATAATTTTGTGATATTTATAACTGATTAATTAATAAAGTAAATAAATGTGTATATTATCCAAAATAAAGTTACTTAATTTAGGAATAAGAACTAAAACACTTATTTTGGGAGAAAGGGAGTATTAAAGACATGAAAATTGTGATTTGTAAAACAGAACATCTTACCTTCATGTGTCTTTAGATGTGCTCTAAGGTTACATGCTAAAGCAAATCTTTTGTGGCAGTGTTTACAGGAATGGGGCTTATCTCCTATAAAAATGATACATATGAAATTAATTTTACATTAAAGTGACGTACAAAACATGTAACAAGCATATCAGTTTCATTAAAATGTATTTAAGCTGTTATAAAAATAATTACATGATCAAAAAAAGTGCCCCCAAACGAAATACATAAATTGTAATAAAAAGTACAATTTGAGAGGAATTATCTGTGTAAATAAACAAACGACCACAAGACGAGGATTTTACTTCCGGTTACCTAATAAAGAATACGTACAGGAAACACGTTCTAACACAAAAACACTAGCGCCTTCTACATTTAGCTCTCATACTAATATTTCTGTCATATTAACAAAAATTAACACTCCTGGTGATTTTCTCCAAGGTGTCTAGTCACTACCAAAACTGACACGACGGGATATCTCGTCATTAGAAGAAAATTGACCAGATCTTGATCTCGTCATCAAAAAGTCGATATCTTGGATGACAAGATATTCATTACCAGAATTGGTCAGATCTTGATGAACGACAAATCTTATAGAAAACACTTAGAGGGTCAATGAAAATGGTTTCGTTATTGGTAATAATTAAATTATATTTAGATGTCTTAAACCTCGAAATTTCTTGTTGAGTTTATCAGGCTTTTGGGTCACTGTATCCGGACTAACCAAACAAACCATTAACCAACCTTGCTTCCTATTTATAAGATGGTAACAAATACACGCAGCTAGGTATTCTAGGTTTACCACATTTTGATACTTAAGAACGTTTTAATGAACGGATCCAATAAATATCATTATTTCTCTGAAAAAGTATCCGTGTTAAATGTCTCAAAACACTTCGGGACACAATCACGAAAATATTAATCAAATAACAAATATATAATCTTAAAAGTAATTACATGTGTGGTTCATAACACAAAAGAAATGGTGTCAAAATAATAGCTATAACCAATCGGAATTGTAGAAAAAACATATCGAAAGAATTAAGCAGTGCTCTATTTTTTTTCAACATTGCGACAGGTTTCACAGTAATATTTTGATGGACGGCATTTCCAGCATTGAATTTAACGCTAAAGGTTATTTTTTTGCGATTAACGAATATATCCACTACCGTGTTAGCTCCATGATACTTCTTCGTTGCGCCATCTTTTGATGGGGAAAAATTGCCATACCCCATTTCGATAGACCCTTCGGCGTCGATTGTAACCCAACTTCAATGCGCCAGTTGTTTTCTTTAAAGCGAGTGTTTTCTGATATCACAGTCGACATCTGACGCCTTTTCGTTATAAATAAAATAACAATTTACTGCGTCGGTAAAATATGGCTCCACGCCCCATTTTTGATTCTTTCGTAACGTCTCAGGAAGAAGCAGGAAGAGAGAAGTTTCCACTATTGCCGACAAGCAATGCCAGATATACCCGTAGGGAAGGAGAGCATAGAAAAGACCCCGCCATATTCAGCACAGATACAGCTTTCTGGTGAATTATTTACGGCCTTTCATATTTGGTGAAAAGCCCTCCTTCATAAATAGAAGGAAGCAATTTCGGGCTGTTTCAGGTCTCAAAACTGCTTTTCAAGTGCTACGGATAGGTCGATATAAAACGTTTGACGGATAAATTCGATACAGTTTCTGAAATCACTTTCCGGTACTAAGTAGACCACCCTGCCGGTTATAAATATTTATTTGCAAAAAAAGCGTAACGGCCTCGTTGTTCAGTATTTCGTGCATAAAATTAGCAATGTTCGAAAGGAGTGAAATAAAAAATAATCCGATATAAATGCATTAGGTAACAAAACTATAAGGTAGTTTATCTATATTCTATCATCTTTATATTGTGTTGCTCCAATGCGACGTTAATTAAAAATACCTACCTACCATCTATCATCTTTATAAATATATTAAAACCTAGTTTACTTTCTGCTTGTTAGTAATTAGCAATAATTTAAATGATGTAGTTAATGTCATGCATTGTTATTTAAACTGCCACTGCTGAACAGAACCTTTGAGACTGATTTTTGAAACAATAGACAATGCTAGAAAAACTGCCATTTGCCCTTTGAATGAAGCGTCAGAGTGGCTATGCCCATTGCGATTGTAACCTACTAGTTGTAGGCGGTGCGGGTTCGATTCCTGTGACTTACTCTGGGTGTTTTTCTCTCTTCTGCATCAGTAAGACTTTCGTTCTGTGTTTATGTCCTTTACTTGACATTGTGTGTTGTGCTGTCATTTTTTTGTTCGTCGTGGGCAAAAAGAAATATAGGTTGTTGATTTCTTATAAACTAGTATAGTGTTTTTGTATATACATGTATGTAACTTTGGCGTTTTATCTTCGTTCAGAAGACACTCACAACTTGTAAGATACTTAAACTTTTTTTAAATGATGTCATCTCAATAGTAATTTAATTTTTTAGTACTAAAGGGGAACAACTCGAATTTCTTTTAGATTTGTTTTTGGGCTTTTGAGATCAAATAAAATAACTTAGACTCACAATTTCTAAGCACCTGAGTAGCTTCTCCATAACTATTTTCGCTCTGAAATCGAGTCTTGGTTTGTGGAAAGTGTCACACAAAAAAGCAGAATTGGCTGAAACTTCGAGTTATACTGGTTCCAACTGGATGGTATGTTGATTAGTTTTATGGCGCAAGGGCCATATTTTACCAAGCAGTGCCCGACATGACAACGCGCAGCAATGAACGTGAAGGGGGACATTCCACTCACAGGGAACATTTTAATGACACACTAGAGAGAAATACACCCATGGAGGGATCGAAACCCCTTCGAACTGGACGATTCAATTATTAAAATAAAAAATATTTCAGTTGTTGAAACAGATTCATTTTTATTACACTAAAATGCACGTACAATATGCACACATATATGTTATCCCGCAGTGGATATTTATTCTCGTTTCAAAGATAATATATCTAGAGTCATCGCAACACTGATTTTAAAATTCCGGTGGAGTACAACCACAAGGAAAAACTGGAGCTTATTCTCCGCCCGTCCAGTCCTTCCGCGATTATTTATGTCATTCCCTCACTAAATTAGCAGTGCTCAAAACCAGCCTAATCCCGTGATATAAACTCTCCCTCACTACACAGATCACTATCACCGACAATAAAAAAAAGATCATGTTGTTCAGGCAACCAACAACAGCCATCGATAGTGATCAACATACCACTTCACGCAAATCCTTTTAAGAATTCTGTTCCACCGTTAAAAAAATGTAATAGACCGAGGGATTCCACCACCAGAACAAGGCACCACAGTTTATCACCGTTGCCCATTGTGTCTGTTCCCCGCAGGAATGTGTATAGTGTACCCACCACCAGGATGCAAAAGATATCCCCGACACTCGCACAATGGTTCTTGGGGAAGCTCTTTATTGGGAAACGGTATTACTTGTTGCGAGTTGTGCTTATGTTCTGGTGCAGGGGGTATATCACACTTGACACGATCGTCACATAGATCTTGCAGGGTGTGAAAGGCATTCCACTTGTCCAGTGACCGTTTTACAGGTCGCATGCCGCCGGAGAGTATATATATTTTAAAGCATTTTCTGGGAATACTTCCTTCCCCTCTTGGGGTATTATCACTGACGCATGGTAAAAAATACCGAGATATCATTTCTTCAGAAAAAGAGAATGCTTTTGAGAAATGTGTGATTGAGAGGTTATTTATGTTTTCTACTACATTTTATGTGTTGCATGTGTCGGGTATGGGATTTGATACGTGAATAAAAAACAACCGCTTGCTGATTTTTTTTTGGATGATTGAAAGTGGTCTCTTAAAATGAATGATTCCCAGCTATGAAAAGCATTTGCCATACCATTCTTAGGAATCATCCATTTTTGATATTTAAAAATACTTCATATTTCGGTAAACTAAAATAATCATAGTTTAATAGTATTAATAAAGTTAAGATAATTTTAAACAATATCCAATGCAAATATTTATGGTATCCATATGTGTGTCAAGTAATAATACTTTGTTGAAAATTTGCTATCAACGAAGCTCGACATTTTTGTCGGGAGTTAAAAATACGATTGAATATATCTCGAAAGGGAACAGTATATCATGAGTTGATTAAAATTACTAGCAAATGAAAAATGTATGCTTTCTAAGCAGATAATTTAATCGAAGAGGAAAGTTATTTTAAATTTCTGGTTGAAAAACTTTTTCTTAATTAGAAACTGTACATTAATCTTATGACCATATGGTTTTTAATCCTATCTTTAACCGAAAAGCATATAAAACGCATTCCAGCTTCGTGAAAAATTTCACTTCACTTTTTGGGATCAGTTTTGGAATGTCTTGTAACACTTGATAAAATACAGACTACATAATTTTCTATGAAAGTATCCGTCTTAGTAGGTTAGAGAAAATTACTTTTAGTTATAAAAATTGTATATAAACATTGAAATTGAGATTCTTGCCAATTTCAATATCTCTGTAGTTTCTTATAAACATAAAAATGAGAGTACCAAATAATTTACCTTTAATATCTCTATACATACATTATATTATAAAGCTTATTTTCAAGTATCAGAATAGGATAAAAGTTTTGGTGTATTTACGAATTCCCCTCCCTATCTCGAATTTCTCTCGGATGATGTCTAAGACTGTGCCCTACAGAACATTCTTCTGTTTTAAGCATCTCGTTGTGATAAAAATAGCGCCGAAGAAGCATAAAACACAAGCTCCATCGAAACTGGTGCTTGATTCTTACCCCATGCTGTGCTTAAATTACTACGACTATTATGGGTTTGTGAACCTTCCCCAAAACCTGTTTAATTAATTCAGCCGGCTCTCGAGTTTCCAATTTTATGAATGGGAGTAAGAAAGATTAGTTTCATTCACATACGCTTAAGGGTAGTGGATAGAGTAATTTTTCAATTCAAAGGGACGGGGGAAAGAATTCTGATGCCTTGAGCTGAAATTAGTTCGAGAAGACTCTCTCTGGAATTAGTATAGCATCTGAGATTAATAATGAGAATTTAAAATGTGGGGAGGTGGTTTTTATCGTTGTCATTAAAACTTTTAGGGCAGAACATGAAAGTTCGAGGAAATGCTTCGTCAAACTGTTGAAAGAAGGGCTTTGCCACAAATTGCTGTTTCTAATTACTGAATTTATTCAGTCCTTTTATACTGTATGGGATTGATGCATACGTTCAGAGCCGGATTGGGACTACTAAGATGTATTGGTGCAAAAAATTTTAACGGCATATATCCTTAAAAGTCATGGGGGTTAAAGTGGGAGTCACGATATTTTGAGTCCCTGTTGCATTGATAACTGTTTTCCAACATTTCGATGCAACAAAGTAGGATTCTCTTTCTCATTTTTACGATTATTTTATATTGTGTTAGTTTTTGTATTGCTTTCGCAGTTTTCCGAAAGTTTTTATTTTTGTTTACACCGATTACTTCATATTATGTTACTATTTTGCATTGTTTTCCGTTTTCCCTGGTTTCCGCAATTTTTTTATTTGGAGTTTTAAGGGATAACTTGTGTTCTTTTATTAAGCTAAGCTTCACGCAAGTACAACCCCCCCCCTCAAAATGCGTTCTTTTTAAAGTGACTCCCGCATTACTCCCCTTAATAAAGCAAGTAAATTCAATTCAATTCCTTAGTTCTCTATCCGTTTGTTGCTACTAAAAACTTTTCTGGTAATAAATTTCTTATTTCCCTGTTGTTCTCTGCGACTTTTGCGCTGCTCATTTAGAAGTTCGTTAAGTTTTACAGTTAATTAAGTTGTGCAGGTTTTGTCTGCAGGTAGTGATTTCTAATAAGCAAATGTTAAAAAAAATGCGTGTGACATCTATTTAAATTGTATTATCTAAAGGGTTGCTTTTGAACTATCGTAGCTATGATTTAGCTATTTACTAAAATGAAGCAACACGAAAAGTATAGTTTATACCAAATAGTATATATATGAGGATTTTTAGGATTCTTTGCTGCACTAAACCTGCATTTACTTCCACTTGAATGCTTTCTGAACACTTGTTTTTGAAATGGGCTTATACTTAACTAACGTGCAAATCCAGTAAAGTATCCAAACAAGTGTAGATTACAATCTGTCTGCCAAACTACTAATCAACCTAAATCCAGGTTGTATTTTAAAATCTAAAATACCTTTTTTCAAAGGCAAGATAGCACTGTTCCCATTTTTGCTGTTTTCCGTTCACACGCAACACATCACTTCCAATTCCCCAGTCTAATGTGTTGTATAATTTAAATCTCACGAAGTGTAGATACTTGTAAATTAAAATTCAGTCAACATACATTCGAGTAGTATTTTTAATCCAGTATACCTTTTCAAAGGAAAGAAAACTCTATTCCTATTTTCGTGACTTACTGCTCACCGGGAGCACATCACTTCTAATTCCCAAGTCTAAAGTGTCATATAATGTATAATTCATAAAATATGTAAACTCTTTCAACATACACTCGGGTAGTATTTTAAAATCCAGTATATGCTTTTCAAAGGCAAACTGGAAGTTTCCCATTTCCTCTTACCACTCACCGGCATCCAACCTCTTCCGATTCCCTGTCTTGCTTTAACGAAAAGGTGAGCTGACGAGAAAACAAACTGCAAGTTACCAAAGAGAAAATAAAAACAAAACCGATTCCAAAGGCCAGGGGGAGGAAGGCAGAACTCTAAAAAAACACCGCTGGGGGTAGGCTTCATTAACAGAGGCGGTAGCCCGTTCTTAATCAACCGGGAGCGGCAGCAACTGTCACGATGTTTCGTGATAAATCACGCATCACGCAGGGTGAATTGGGAGCAACCCCCAAGACACCCCCCTCCTGGGCTTCTAACTTCTCATTACGCACGCTGAATCGTGCTGGGAACCGTATGAGTCTTGGAATTTTTCTCTTCTTTTTTGGTGTCCCCACCTTCACCTATTCTTCCTTTCCGAGAGCCTTGACTTAACCTACTGGTTTGTGAACAATCCGTCTGCATGTCTTTGTGCTGTGGTTCCTACTGTACACCGTTTATGCGTTTGCAAATTGTACTGCAATGGGATAGATCAGAGGGTTGTAACCTTTTGACCTCTTATTTGCGTCCTAAAGCAATTCAACAACGGGGTCCCGGAACAGTTGGGTTCTGAATTGTTTTCACTTGTGGGGAAGAGTTCATCCACGAATTTATTTGTAAATTTTATGGCACTCTATTGATTTTTAAAATTAGAATGCTCTCCTGAGTTTACGACTTCTCGTTACGTACGTTGAAAAGTGCCGAGAACTGTACGAATCTTGGACTTTTTCCCATCTTTTTAGGTGTCCCCTTCGCCTATTCTTTCTTTGCGAAAAATCTGTCCATGTCTTTATTGAGTGGTTCTTTCTGTGCATAGTTTATGCGTTTGCAAATTGTACTGCAATGGGATAGATCAGAGGGTTGTAACCTTTTGACCTCTTATTTACGTCCTAAAGCAGTTCAACAACGGGGTCCCGGAACAGTTGGGTTCTGAATTGTTTTCATTTGTGGGGAAGAGTGTTCATCCACGAATTTATTTGTAAACTTTATGGCGCTCTATTGATTTTTTAAAATTAGAATGCTCTCCTGGGATTATAACTTCTCGTTACGTACGTTGAAAAGTGCCGAGAACTGTATGAATCTTGGACTTTTTCCCATCTTTTTAGGTGTCCCCTTCGCCTATTCTTCCTTTGCGAAAAATCTGTCTATGTCTTTATGGTGTGGTTCTTTCTGTACATAGTTTCTGCGTCTGCAAATTGTACTGTCATGCCATAGATAGGAGAGTTTGGAACTTTTGACCTCTTATTAGTGTCCTAAACCAGTTCAACAATGTGCTCCCGGAACAGTTGGTTTCTGAAGGTGTTTTCACTTGTGGGAAAGAGGGTTCATTGAGGAGTTTATTTATGCATTTTATGGCACACTATCAGTTTTATAAAATTAGAATGCAGTGGTAACAATGAAAACCCTTCCTGAACTTCTCATAACCCTCCAAGTGGTTTCGACGAGATATTTCGTCCACCAAGATCTGACCAATTTCGCTAATGACGAGGTATCTTGTCATAAAGAACGCCGATTGAATTCCAAATGATGAAGGTATTGCCATTCTTTGGTGATGATGAAATCAAGATCTGACCAGTTTTTCCAATTACGAGATATCTAGTCCATCAACATCTAGTCAGCTTTGTTAATGATGAGATACATCATCGAGGCAACCACCAGGAGGGTTAAGCAAGTTGAACAGTGCTGAGAACCATGTCTTGAATTTTCTGTTCTTTTTGGTGTCCCCCTTCACGTATTCTTCTACTCTGAGAGCCTTGGCTTAACTTACTGGTTTGCGTAGAATCCGTCTTCATGTGTTTATGCTGTGGTTCTTACGTTGTACAGTTTCTGAGTTTGCAAGTAGTACTGCTTTGTGACAGATCAGAAGTTTCTAAACTTTTGACCCTATATTTGTGATGTAAAGCAATTCACCAACTCGTTCCCGCATTTACTTAAGTGACAATTTCCCCTAAAAAATTTATCACCTCACAGTCCTAACTCTAAAGACAATGCAGTGAAAAAAACGTATCCAACATTAACTCCAATTTTCGAAACGAATTCCACAGCTGATGAACACAGTTAGAGCAATCTGGAGCGAATTCATTAGAATGACAAAAGGCCAGATTGTGACACTGTTCCAAACAAGCGTCCATAGCTAACATAGTTCTGCCAAGCGTTCACTAGGTAAATTAGGAACGCAGCTATTGCAAAAATGTCATTTACGAAACAAAAAATATTAATAACAATATCATCACCTTGAAAAGTAAGACGATGTGACCACCCTCTCCATTGTGTTGCGCACTCATTCATGAAGACAAGACACCCAGAAAGGGTGGCACGCTTCCTCGGAGTGTCTCGCGGTGATAGATGAGAAATGTGAGTCGTCTAACAAGAATTGTGAGGCAAGACTTGACTAAACGGCGGATACGTCGCCTTTTTACTCATCGACCTTTTGGAAGCCGGCGTTTTTTTTTTTTTGATATTTGCCGTACTGCTTTCACTATTTTGTTTTGCATGCTGAAGACGTCGTGTCCCACCGATGGTTCACATTTAGGCACCACACGTTGGTCCAACATAAGTCCTACGTGACTATATTGGCTGAAATGCGCATGCGTGCAGACTTTTTTCTGTACAAAAACGGAGTAAGCATGCTCATGTTACATGTTTTGTCGCATGCTGCTCTTGTGTATGGCCAGGCTTATCTCATTCAATGATACCATTTGTTCCAGAGGTTATACCATCGGTGGTTATACCATCGGTGGCTTATCGAAAATATAATTCTTGCGTAGGTACTTTTCATATCAATGCCTTAAAGTAACATCTATGGAAAATTAAATATAAAAATGAAAATATTTTTGTAACTTTGTAATCCCTAATTTGGAGTGAATGTTCAGTTTACAGCAAAATACAAATCACAGATCTAGAATTTTGTCACATTTAAAATTTTTGGTGCCTATTTTGTTAAATGGATTTAATTTAGTTTTAAAATTAAACGTCTATCTGGAAATCTGATTGTAGCTGCCAATATCAAATCGCCCCCAGCTGTTACACCACCATAATTCGAAAATCGAATTTTGAGTTTTATGCATGGGAAGACAAAATACATGCTTCAGCGTGCAAAAACACAATTATCCTCTACTGTAGCTTATCGACTGGAGCCTCAACTGTTCTTAACTACTTCCACCCTATCCTCAACTGTTCACTCAACCACCCTATCCTAGAACCTCTACTTCCCTCTACTTGGATCTACATTTGTGGCAGTTTTGTAATAAACAGAAGCATGTATTTACAATCTTTCTACATATAAAACAAGAAATTCATTTCTTTCAGTCATTGTGGCATTTCAGCCGAGGTGCGAATTGTAAAGAAATTTTTCTTCACACATTGACATTACGGCAACACTGAAAAGCCAACAGAATTCAAATAAAAAGTTCTGGATTGCATAAATTTTAAATGTGTATTCCCGAAGGACACATGAAGCATCAAACATATATAATATTGAGACAAATAAGATCGTTAAGATATCTATGATGTGATACTTTTAAGGACGGCAAGAAGAAGTAAAATCCAAAAACAAAATACTTAATCTGATAGTTAATGATGATATTCTATCAAGAACGCAGTCCCAACTGATGAAATGTATAACAATTAGCAAAACAATTTTCAGAAAAAAAAATAGTAATAAATTGCACATTTTTCTCTCTATGATACGTAGTTTGAAGAAAATTTTATTTAAAACAAAGCGTTAATTTCTCAACACATAACTAACTTCATAAATTACATTTGTCTGCTTCTATAATGAAGGCGTCTGCTTGTCTTTAGCATTAAGCAAAAAGAGAATAATCTCATTAAGTTAAGAGCCATTTATTTCTTGGATGAGCTTACGCTAGAATGCAGTAGACAATCCAGCGAAACAGAAAGGGAATAAATAACCCAACTCCAGGAAGATTTCCATCTAACCAAACCCGAACAAAATAATCGGTCGACACGATCTAGAACCTATCGAAATAATCACTCGACCTGAGCTGCGAAGTTATAATCGAGGTTTCTCTTCCACGGAAAATCATCTTGCCGACTTTTAAAAAACAGGTTAGTTCAATGGAATAGGAACCCGTCAAGGAAAAAAATATTTATTCACTTTTAATAACATTTAAAATCCAAACATCTCACCGGCGGCTAGAATCTAAGTATCCTTGTCAAGTATCCCTTTTAATGCTCAGCTTTGAAGTGTATATCTAATTATTTGTGTTTCTGCACCTTTTTTCTTCAAGCCATAAACAAAGCAACGCGAGAATACAAAAATAAGAGTGAAGGAAAAAATGCTTTAAAAATAATGAGGTTTTTTAAGTGAAGGCTGACCGACCCAACCCGGTTTGGCGATATTGTAACTGACCACGTGTTTTGCATAATGATGCGGCATTGTGGGCAGTGCGCGTAGACTGGATGCCGAACGTATAACATTGCACGGTCAGCTGGCTATTAATCAAGGAGAACAATTGTTTTCGAGCACGGCGGGGTATTGCAGTGGACTGAAAACAGATGCTATATTTATAAGCATTTAATTTCTCGAAGAGATATATTTTTCCAATGCCAGCTTAGGATGGTATGATCCTTCAAGCATTAGTTGGTGGGAATAGGGCAGTCTGCATTACCCTGGGGCACCATGTAACGGTGCTGCCGCATCGCACCCACTGTGAACTGTATGTGGGGCTTTCCTCGAGGACTTTAGTGTAACTGGCTCGTTTAATTGTCGTATTGAAGAAACCAGGAAACATGAAGATAAATATAGAAAATGATAAAGGATGGTTTCAAGTTCCACCTGGGGAAACAAATAATTCATTCTATATCAATTTTCATATACTTCTGCGAGTGTTTATTTGTTGCTGTTTTGCATGCGGGTATTCTCTTTTTTTAATGATTATGACTCTTAACACTTCTGGTAGTTTGTCTTCGTGTCGAAAATTGTCAACAGTCTACTCGCCCCCTGTCTTTTACGCGCTCTAGACATTTGAGTAAATGTGCATTTACTGCTTTGCCTTTTCTCTTTTTCTGAATGGCTGCACGACTGAAAAGCTAGATAACTACTCGAATTAACGTCACACTGGAGAAAAGGGCTATTGTCAACAGCCCGGCATCAACCCTGGAGGGAAAGATCCGAAGAAAACAACTCGTAATTTTGAACCACGGTCAGATGTCGATTTCAACACCTGTGTGAGATAGCACCCACTCACCAAACTTCCACACCATGCCAACGTGAGGACATTTGAGGCCACGGCAAATTTAATGTGCACCCCAATCTCCATGTATATAAGGATCGAGTTTCGAACTCACAATCCTCCAGTTGCTAATCCGCTACTCTTCCAACAGGGCTACCACGGCCCCGATTAAAAAGGAATGCAAGACAATATTGACTTTCATGTATTGTATTTATCGGTCTAGGGGGTCAGGATGATGGCTTATGGATTGAAAGGTTCAAACACGGGTTAAGACATTGATGCTTGTCCGTCCTGAATGAAGGAATGGTTTTTCTATAAACGGATTGTGGCTAGAATGCATGGTAAGAATATGAGGAGCAACGTAAACTCACTCTCTGGTTCACGAATCCTATCTCATAGTAATCCATGTTCAATTAATTGGGAGGGCATTAGAAAAAGCATTTTATTTTTAAAATTTAGTGAATAAAATCATTCACTTCAAATGTATAGTATAGAAAAATATTTATGAGGACAAAAGTGTGCTTTAAATTCAAAAACCACCTCTGCTGCCTCTTTCGCTATGCCACTGTATCTTAACATGATACAAATTATCAATTAACAAGTTTATCTTGCATGGCACTTAAGAACCAAATGCAAAAATGGTCCCGAAAATCTGTACTATTATGGGAGTGATTTGAATATCTTTTCCATACCGAGAACTTAGATCTCTTGTCTATAAATCTTTTATTTTAGAGTAACACAAATCAATATGAAAATTAATATTCCTCATCTTCCCATAGCCTCAAATCAGTCTGAACTGAAAGTTCCAGGAATGTGAACGCTCTGTTACATCCACGAGACAATGCATTACATCAGCTGTACTTTTCACATCGCGCATTTGAATACTTCCATCGCTCCACACACAAAAAGAGCATTAACATATCCCACCTCACTGACATCTCACTTAATATTCAGGACTCCTCATCCCACCAGAAGTATAAAAGCAGTCCGCATAGGTGTATAAAAATGCACCCGTAAAAACGTCACCAACCGAAAAAGGGAGTATCACGACAGTTACACAAATCGTCACAAACGCAGCTGCCAAGACGACCGGAATAAAGCATAAGAAAAGAAAATCTAAAACAAAGTAAGCAGAATATTACCTAATGCCACCTGGGCGTTCTCTCCAAACCGCCCAAAAATGCACCCATAGCTCTGACGGGGGATTTTGCCCCTACGCCCTGAGGAATGCAACCAGGGCGTCGGAGAGAGGTGCCCCCGCATTTTGGGCCGTACCGGTGCGGCCCATCCGTTAGATGGAGGTCACGATGTTCTGAACCCTGACCTTTTATGTTTTTTTGTATGACTGGCGGAAAGAGTGATGGTACATATCTGACCCCAGTGACATTTGCTTTGATATGCGTAAATTGTCTACTAGAAAGAGAATTGAGACATTTCTCTTTTTAGTAGACATAGATACAGTTTTTGGCATAACCTTCTTTTCCAATATACGAACATATAGAGAACATCTAATACTAGTGATTTGATTCTGCCCAAACGTGCGCTGAGAATTACGGACGGATTGCCAGCGTGAATTCAGACTGCTATGCTATTCTATATTTGATCCATTTAATCTGACCCATCCACCTACATACAGGGAACATATATACATTATTTGCAACAACCTTATTTTCCAATATACGGACATGCAGGGAAAATTGATACATTATTTGTAGCAACCTTCTTGTCCAATATGCGGACATGCAAGGAACATTGATACATTATTTACCATAACCTTCGTTTCCAACACATGGACGTGCTTCATCATCTGACTGGTTCAAAATTCAAAATTACGTGGTGTTGTCCTAGGATCTTTTTCCCTTTGGGTTTGATCCCGGACCAATAGCCCGTTGTGTTGCTCCAGTGTGAAAATAATTAAAGTACCACCTACACGGTCATGCGGGGAACATTGATATATTATTTGCCGAAACCTTCTTTTCCAATATGCGGATATACAGGGAAGATTTATACATCCTCTGCCGTGACCTTCTTTTCCAATATACGGACATGCAGGGAACATTTATAAATCATTTGCCCCAACCTTCTTTTCCAACGTGTGGACATGCAGGGAACATTTATGCATTATTTAACAACCTTCTTTTCCAATATGCGAACATTACAAGGAATATTTATAAATTGTCGGCCTCAACCTTTTCTTCCAATATGCGGACATGCAAAGAACATTTATACATCATTTGCCACAACATTATATATATATATAATATTTGGAATATGAAATCAATATTTAAAAATTATCATAAAATGAAATAAAAGAGTCAAACGTGAAAGGTTTATAAGGCATGAAAAGGCTTTATTACGAGAAATCATTGTTCAAAGGTATTTCAGACACTGAAACGAACACTCAACCAACACTTAGCTTGTCAAACCTAAACCCCTTTCAAAGCATATCGAATCAAATGCTAAACGATTGTTGTGAAAGATTCCAAATGCATGCTAATGTGGTCGGAAACCCATTAATCTTAAAAATGCCCGACGTTTGGGAGTACGATTGAGAAGTTTCATCAAGGAGAGTGTCAAGTACGGAGAGATTTAAAAAAGATTAAAAAATAGGCCACGAGATTAACACAGGAAATGGAAGGAGAAAGTAAAAAAATGAATAAAAAATTTAACTGCTGTTATCATTTCGGTTCCTTGAATATGAATCTCATGCATATAAATTATTTTTTTAATTATGCAAAAATGTATCCCCTGTAACTGATTGAATTAGTTTTTTCCTTGATAGACAACTGAATTTAAAACTAGATCAGATTATTTTTGTTCATAGAAGTAGGCATAGGATTAGATTCGCGGTACTGTATTTAAAAAAATAGCTGTATTTTGTCAAATTGTCCGATTTAAGACTGGCTCAATGAGTTTGCACATTGCGCTAGCAACCAGCGAGTTGTAGGCAGAGCAGAGAAGAGATTCCATTAATTTACCCTGCGTGTATTTCTCTTTTGTGCCTCAGTAAAACTTTTCTTGCGTGTGTATGGTCCATTATTTGATGTTGTCTGTCTTGTGTTTGGCACAGCTTGGCCAAATATGGTCTTGTGTTTGGCACAGCTTGGCCAAATATGGTCTTGTGCTTGGCACAGCTTGGCCAAATACGCCGTAACACCCAACCCATCCAACCAATCAAACCTAGACGTGTTAAACATTCATGACAAAGCAATGTAACCTGTTAAACCTTTACAAATAAGCTGTCATGCTGGTAAAGACAGTCTTCAAAAGTGGACTTGACGATGGTTAACTGTTGCCGATGATTATCAATGACGATGATAAACTACTGCCAATGCGGCCTGTTAAACTCTTACAAATAGACTGTCATGATGGCAAATACAGTCTTCGCATTGTGCTTTTTCGAGTTGATGGTAAAGCCAATGACGCAGCCAGAGGAATCTCTGGGAACCTTAGCCCTTTTGAAAGTATTGATTTCTTTGCATCTCCTTATATACAAATATATTATCTATTTTCTCTTATAAAAGGTATCTGAATTAACTAAAGGGGTCACAGTAGCCCAGTTGGAAGAGCAACGGATTAGCAAGAGGGTTCCGAGATCGAAACTAGGTCCAACCAAAGACCGTCGCGTACGAGGTTGGTGCGCATTAAATCTGTCGTAGACTCAAATATCGTCATGTTGGCGCGGTGTGGAACTTTGGAAAGTGGGGTGCCAGCTCAGGTGCTGCTATCATCATCCAACAGTGGTTCAAAATTATAAGGCATTGTCCTTGGATCCTTCTCTTCGGGATGGATTCCGGACCTCGTCAATAGCCCGTTGTGTTGCTCTAGTGCGACGTTAGTTAACTACCCCCCGAGTTAACTGAAAACATCTAATTTACTTTTTAGATACATTTCTCTTATACTTTATATGATACCGCACTTGATATAAAAACTAAATTATGCATTTTGACGTATAAAAAAAATCGAAAATATGTAATAAAAATTAAAACATGCAGTATACGAGTCAAAACTACATAGAGTTTAAAGACATTAAATGTACTGAGATTTATATCTATGAAAGAGAAGAGTACGCGAAAGCGTTAATATATTAAACCAATTAAAATGGAGTTTCTCACAAAGGAATTCAACACTGAAAATGATTTGGGAGAAGAAAGAGAAACACACACACACACACACACACACACACACACACACACACACACACACACACACACACACACACACACACACACACACACACACACACACACACACACACACACACACACACACACACACACACACACACACACACACACACACACACACACACACACACACACACACACACACACACACACACACACACACACACACACACACACACACACACACACACACACACACACACACACACACACACACACACACACACACACACACACACACACACACACACACACACACACACACACACACACACACACACACACACACACACACACACACACACACACACACACACACACACACACACACACACACACACACACACACACACACACACACACACACACACACACACACACACACACACACACACACACACACACACACACACACACACACACACACACACACACACACACACACACACACACACACACACACACACACACACACACACACACACACACACACACACACACACACACACACACACACACACACACACACACACACACACACACACACACACACACACACACACACACACACACACACACACACACACACACACACACACACACACACACACACACACACACACACACACACACACACACACACACACACACACACACACACACACACACACACACACACACACACACACACACACACACACACACACACACACACACACACACACACACACACACACACACACACACACACAAATATTACAAATATCAAAAGAAAAAAATCAATAATTTTCCCTGTAAATTTCCCAATGAGACTCATTCAGTCAAGCTAAATGATACTGGAAGTGTTTTTGTGGCAGAAATTGCTTCCTGTACGAATTCAGGCAGTGATATAACTAGGCTTGTTTTTCGACGATTTCAGCAAATCGCCAATAAAAATTTCAAACAAATTCTGAATAGATATATGATATTACTTGATCAACACCAATTAGATTAAACATTACGAAGATAAACTACATTTTAAGGTAACTCCAACATGTGTATCATGCGAAAGCATCTGAACAACGGAAGTAAAATCTTTTCAGACCATCTGATTTGTTTGATTTAACACTGAAAAGTCATCTCATACATAAGCGCGAACAGTTAAAGATGAGCCCCACGGGTTGAGTTCAATCAACAATTTTCCCTTCTTTTGTTAGAAAAGGGAAAAATCGCTACCGGAATAATCACGTATCACAGATAAAACTCATCCCGAGTAATCTCTTTGTCAGAATATTTATTAGAGGATATTGAAGCAGCCTAATTTATAGACCAAAGGGACCGTCGAGACAGGGATGAACTCAATATTTATTTCCCTCTTTGTTAGAGATGCAATAATATACATTTCCAGGTAAACCCCATGAGGGATCATTTGGTTTACAGGAAGTAAAATCTCCATCTTACGTTTGGCTTGTTTACTCCATAAATTCCTCCCATAGTTCCAAGGTTAACCCCCCTCCCCAGGTTCTGCTCGACCCATTACCAAAGCTGACCAGATACTGATGGAGTAGATAACTCCTCATTAGAAGAAAACTGACCAGATTTCGAGCTCATAAAAAATCGGCACTATATTGTCATTAGGTCAAAACTGGTCAGATCTTGATTATCGTGATTTATTAGAGGGTTAAGCAAATTTAGCTCATATTTTTGAAACGGAAGACCATATATGTAAAACTCAAGTGTAAATTGACAAATTTCCGTACAATTAAAAGGGGCTACGGTAGCGGTGTAGGAAGAGTAATGGATCAGCAACCAGAGGGTTGCGAGTTCGAAACTGTCCAACCAAAGACCGTCATGTACACTGGGGCTGGCCCACGTTAAATATGTCGGGGCTTCAGATGTCCTTCCGTTGGCGTGGTGTGGAAATTTGGAGAGTGGGGTGCTAGCTCAGATGTTGACTTAGTCATCTGACCGTGGTTCAAAATTACGTGGTGCTGCCCACAGATCTTTCCTTTCGGATTGATTCCGGACCGTTACAATAGCCCGTTTTGTTGCTCCAGTGCAACGTTGATTAACTACCTAACTACCTAGCCTTGATGAAATATCTCGTCATTAGCAAAACTCGTCCGATCTTGATTGACGAGAGATCTTGGAGTGTCACGCGATTTGAGTTCATATTTTTGAAAAGGAAGACCCCATTTACGAAAAACTCAAATATAAATGGACAAATTTCCGTACAATTAAAAAGCAGAAAAATAAGCTATTAAAATAAAATACAAATAAAAAATACTTCGACACAAACAATGCTCTAATATTCCAGGCCATTCCTTCGATGATATATTCCCTATCACCTCGGATATTAACGAAATCTAATGAGTTTTACAGGTGGTGCAACTTGTTGATACAAAACATCATCCCAAACTAATGCGCTGCAGCGCGAGGTTCATTTCCTATTAAGACGACGCACACCTTATTAACGTACGGAACACCTAAAGCGATATCCCACAAAAAAATAAATAAGAACCCAAAACAGCCTTGCCTTAATCTTGGGTCTATGAAAGAGGAGAAATATATTACCAACCTTAATAAGTTAAAGAATAAGAAACACATCGTCCAGGAATACAGCGCAATTTATAAAACAAGCCGCGAGTTGGGTCTATGGAAAAAAGCCCCCGGCTATCCGCACCCGTTATAAAAACAGATTACGGCATCTGTTCAGGACGTAAGAAAAACACGGCCGCTCAATTACGTCGTTGACCATCCTTCGGATAAATACGAGATGATGTGGAATTAATTATCCTTGCCGTACGGGGGAGGCCGAGGCGACCTTGTTCCGCGTTCCCTCTGAACATATGGTCAACGGAATCCGCCTACAACTATTAGCAGACACCTGTTGAATGAAGGTGCATTACGCCGTGAAAATGGGAAGAATTCCCCTCCTTGTCCCCGAGATTGAGAGGGGGTCGGGTACATATTGACGTCGCGGAACGAGTGGATGGAATAGTTAGAGCTAGAGATGGGTAGGTTGGTATTTTTAATTAACGTCTTACTGCAGCAACACAACGGGTTATTGGCGACGGTCCGGGATCAAACACGAAAAGAAAGATCCGAGAACAACACCACGTAATTTTGAACCACGGTCAGATGACGAAGCTAGAGATGGGAGCACTCGAATATTAAAATACTCGTATAATCGATTTTAAAAACTATTCGTGTACTCGATTCTTAAAAGCATTCGTTGTACTCGATTTTTTTTCTCGTTCAAACACGGCTGCATTCAGATACAAAGTATTCATCCAAAGCATGCGTTTATTATCTGATAATAATTATACAGCTTTTAAGAACATGCCTGCAAAATTTCACAGCTGTAGTTCCATTATTTAATAAGTATGTTTCTTCATAGAAATCAGGAGTTAAACCGACTTTCATTTAAACTACAGTCCTTTTTTCAGCCTTTTGATTTTCATGACTATCATATATTTAAAATGCTTAGGCTTTTTTGTAATTAATATAGAGATGTGAAACTTTTGTGGTTCTCTTTATGATGTATTTGTTTACTTTGTGAATGGGGAATGAGGATTTAGAAAAATATTGAATTAAAAAAAATTGATAAATTAGTTATGACTGTTTTTTACTGCTTTTCGTAGCAGTAGCATAACTGCTATATTTTTATAGCAGTTATGATATAAAAATATCTGTCGAAATAAGTAACAGTACTAAATGCATACAATTGAGGGAAATACTTCAAGGAAAATATGGAAGGCGAATATTTGAAGAAACAAAATAACACTGACACACGTATAAGTTTCCTTAATATATGCTCAGGTTTAATTTTTTCACCAAATTTTTGACACGTAATCCTATATTTTGTTGTCCTAGAAATATGGATCCCTATCACTTCCACAAAACGCGTTTGTATTTTATATTACCTTTAATTCAGAGATAGAATTAAAATTACGAGTAGTAGAAAAGTAAGTGCACTCGCAAGTTCAAGGTTTTGTCAAGTGAAACTCTTAATTAAGTTTAAGATAAGTGTAATATGTTTATTAAGTACATCAGAAGTATTTTCACATCTATCACAGAAACGAAATACTTCTTGATTCTAGCTCAGAATTAGAGAATCTAGTCTACGGAATATATAATGAATCTGTCTTGAAGAATACATGCGTTCAAGTTTTCAAATCCTTCAAAGAAGAGTCTTCATAACTTTATTTTCGTGTTCAAAATTGCATAAGTTTCTCGATTAAAATGATATGAAAACTATCCCTTTCACTACACGACTCAAAACATTCCATTTACACATAAACTGCCTCAGATGAACCATTTAAAAAAGCCGAGGCCTCATTAATTCTACCTTCTCCTTTGTTACAATTAAGAAATCCGTACTATCAGGAAAGTCCCACTCGTGTGGATATCACAGCCATATAAACGGCTAGTCACGTCCACACCGAGTCACACCTTTTGTCATCCTTCCTGATTCCGTGCCACTGTCACCTGGTCACCACCAGGTCTACCGGATGCTGTGCCACTATGTCTTCCCATCTCGGAAAAAAGGTCCTTGCAGAAATTCAGATGGCCGGCGGCAACTCGAATAAAACACAATAATCACATTTCATTCTTTGTTCTCTATTTCTGAGTTTTGGGTACGGAACACCAGCTGCTCTGCGGTTTTTGAGATGACAAAACGGATAAAAAAAATGAAAGTTTTCCCGCCTTCTATCTTCCTTAAAATAAAAAAAAGGGCGAAAGGATGGCAAGCAGATGAATTGTGTTGTTTGTCAATGAGCACATGTCTGATTGGGTCCAAGATGGCGTCGGGTTTGACGATCCGGAACGGAGAGCTGTAAATAATAGTGTTCCTGTGACGTTTCGTTTTCTTGTGGCAACTTAAAAAAGGCAACTATAATTTATTCTTGTGCTCCTATTGGCTAAAATTGCTGTACTAATAAAAATAACTGTTATTGGTGTAATGTAACCTGATCCCCATTCTCTGCTTGCGATGTAGATGAATAAAAATCTAGGTGAAACTGTCTTACCTGTATGTAAAAAGAGATGATTTCGTAAGTTCGTCTGCTTGCTGAAACCTCTGTTGCATATGTGGCATTTGTATGGCCAGGAACCATTGTGAACGTACATGTGACTCTTTAGATCTCCTGGAGTAGGGAAAGATTTGGAGCATAGGTTACATTTATGTGGCTTTTCCTGTAAAGAGAAAAAAAGTTTTTTATTAGCATTCATATTGTATATTTTTGCAGATAGAAATGCCGAGATTTCAAAGTTACTTTGTCCATATTGACTTTTACAGTACATATATTGCTAATCAGAACCGATATTAGTTTCATGAATCCCAGACAGCGAATTAGATGGAAGTGGTACTCTAAATTGTCAATATATTCGACGAATATGTCTGATGAAGGATTACCCTATTTCTTCCCAATTTGATTTGAGAAACTTTGTAAACTGACGAACGCTGATTTTCCTTTTATTCTACAGAATTAGATACATATAAACCGAATCTGATTATTCATCACTCATATTATATGAAAGTCCCATTTAATGGTTTTTCTCTTTAAGTTCAATCTGTATACTATTTATACCAGCTATCTAAGCAGTCAGTTGTTAAAGATTTCGGAATTGCTAGGGTTCAACATTTGATTGTGACGTTGCTTTTGATAGGAGGCACAAAATAATTCGTTGACATTTTCACTCAATATATTTCTAATCTTTTTTTGAAATTATTATAGAGCCAAAATGTCTTATTCAGGAATTCTAAATTTTGAAAGTCAACCTTGAATTATTTTGGATGCAAACATTCTAATTTGGTAAGAATGCATCATGAATCACTCTTTAGATCGCCCAAATCCTTTAAAACACTACCTAATGCTCCCAAATCATTGCAATCTGTCTAAAATTCAAATCACGTAAAAATAAGGATGGTGGCCAGTCGTCTTGGTGGAAGATCGCAAGAATTTGGAAAGGTTGCGACCCAAAAATCTCCGAATTTTGCTTTGGTTAACATGTGAATTATTTTGGATGAAAATATTCCAACTTGGTGAGGAACCTTATAAATAAATCATGCATTGGCTAGCTCACATCCTGAAAAACACAACCAAGAACCTCCCAAATTATTGCTATCTGTCTGAAATTTAAATGGGGATGACGGTAAGAGGCTTGATGGAAGATCTACAGAATTCAAAGGCTTCGATCCAAGAATCGAAGCTAATCTAAAATGCAAAGATTAACCTATGAATAAAAATTAGCGTATCATACTCATCATCCATTACCTTATGAATAAAGCAGCTTCCTACTATTTATATTCCACCAACAAAACGAGCAACATTTTAAAAAAAGTATCAACCATTCCCCTCTTTCGATCGTGGGCAGTTCAATCTCAATCCAAGCCCATGGTCACAACAGGCATCTTCCTCTTATCTTCCGGTTCGATCTTGATGAAACAGCGCGCACTTTGTACACGGAGGATGAATATATATTACTCCGCACCCATTGCTCTAGGCAGAGTCTCGCTGCCACGGTATTGTACAAAATGCTCACGTGTAAGGTAGTTCTATTTCACAGGTACCACACCTCGAATTAAGGAGCTATAATACCCTCGTATTTGGATTACGGAGCCTACCTTTCCCCCGAGCCGACACCGTCTCGGTAATGTTCCAAAATGGGAGGGTTTGCTGAACCTCGAACACACACCCAGGTATTCTCCCATTTTTCTTTCGCCTTCGTACCAGATTATTAAGATTTGCCTGTGTGTCTGTCGACGATATGTTTAAGGTCTCATTGAAAAAAAGCATTTATGTTTTGTTTTGCTTTTATAATGTTATCCTGTCTCTTGTAGAAGGAAGATGTTTACGACATATTAGGGTAAAGCCGCTTATGTTAACAGACAAAACTCGTTTATCGCTTTAAAATGCCTCGTAAATAGGTCTTTAGCTGGTAATGAAAACATGAATGATGGTTTTATTTCTGGTATATAATAATGAAGAAAGGGATATGTGTGCTAAAATGGAAAATCTGGTTGCGGAACCTGATTTTTAGAAATAACAAAACCGCAAAACCAAAGCAAGACACCGTTCATTCGCATTAAATAATCTGCGTAGTTATTTTTTATTAACCTGCATATGACTGTTTAAAGTACATATTATTTATTTTTTCAACTCGCAGGTTGCTAGCAAGTCCACGACGGTAGTATGATTGCTTTTGTATTTTATGGCGCAAGGGCCATACTGGGCCAAGCTGCTCCAAAAGAAAGACAAATAACGTCAAGTAAAAGGAAAGTGAAAAGAAAGGAAAAGGGGGGAAGAGGCGAAGATCGTTTGCGCATCATGGGGTCTCGACCTCCATGTATACGAGTAATGAAGTAAGCCCCATGGGAAAAGAGTAGATCACTAGGGTACTTCGGTTCACGAAGCTCGTACATACCTACAGAAGATGTGCCCCTAAGGGACTGAGCCATGACGGCCCCTAAGATCCATACGAAGTGTGATTCTATAATCACGTTAAGGGTACATTATTACACGCCCCCAATTCACATATTTCTTACAACAGTTTTATAAAATTTGGCTGTTTCCAACTGCCACTGTGATCAAATAAATATTAAAAACATATATAATCTATGTGCCAATGTTTAGTAAAGCACACTTTCCCATTTAAAAGTTTTGAATGGTAAGTTCTCTGATATATATTCTCAAGTTGTTTTGCATACATAATACATTTAGTTTAATATCACCTGCCTCACTCTAGCCTATGTTTCTCAACGATACAATTCTAAAGTAACGATTCGTTTCATCGCATGCAAGATCACAAGCTATCAATGTTCTCAAAATATTTGGTAGAGTTGAGAGGATCTGTGATGCAAAACCATTATCACCCCAAACATACGCGTGTGAATGTGAAAAATTCCTGTTATAAAACTTATTCAATTCAAAAAAGTTATCGTAAAACTTATTCAATTCAAAAAAGTTATCGTAAAACTTATTTCAATTCAAAAAGCAATACATCGAAGCTTTTATTGATAAAAAAATTGTTGCGAAACATCTAATTCGGTTGCCGTGGAAAAAATCTGTAGCACTTCCCAAACAGCTTTTATCTTCACCGAACTTTAGTTTTTGTTCATATTGGAAGCATCCCATTTGAATAAACAGTTTTACAGGTATTGGAAATTCGATTTTACAGACAAGTCAACCGATTTATCATCCTGGGGGAAATATTTCATTCCAAGCAATCGAAGGGAAAGTGATGAAAAAGCGATGAAATGCTCCGACAGAAAACGACAATAGCAACTCGGAGCATTTATCGGTTATTACACATGCGTTGTTTTTCATCTAATTGTTTTTTAATCATCAAGGGACGGCGGAGCAGCAAACAAAAGGCCTTTCTTATTTATATTCAGTCTGTGCAACAGTGGCAGACAAATATATCATGCACTGCAGTGCAAAATCGAAGGTAATCGGTCTGAAGAAAACAACTGAAGAACTATTGTGACTGAAAAAAAACCGTAATGATCATACTTCGTTGGTTTCTAAGACCTAAGTCCAAGAGCACATATGTAACAAAGCACGACATAAACCGTTGCACTTACAAAGAAGAGGGGTTATAAACGGTGGCGACGTTTTTATCACTATCCGATCTCGGGCATTGCTCACGAAGTCATCTTATGTCTTTTTGTTACGTCAAATTAGACTTCCTCTGAGGAACGGATTTAAGTTTAAGACATTTTTGTGTCTGTTTTAAGATTAGAAACAGATGGAAAGGCGATGAGGATGGAGCATGTGGTGTTCATTCTTTTCTGAGTGTGCTCTGAATAACAATGAATGAAGGTAAGTTAGTATATGGTGAATCCATCTCATGTTATACCGATTCAAGAGCTTGTACTTTTTATAGAAACGTTGTAGGAAGTTAGATAATAATATTATTATTATAGAAATAACTTTAAAGTGAAAATTGTGAAGATTTTTATAGGGTATATGAGTATGAGATCTTTCTTTTTTGATGAAAATAGTGCTTTACCCTCCAAGAGGGTTCGACGAGATCAAGTCCATCAAGATCTGACTAATTTTGCTAATGACGAGATACGTCTTTATAAAGATATAGTCGATATTTCCACGATGAAAAGATCAAGATCTGGTCAGTTTTCTTCTAATGATGAGATATCTCGTCTATCAAGATCTGCTAATGACGAGATACCTCGTCAAGGCAGCCAAAGGAGGTTTAATGATAATTTTGATTACTGGATAAAACACATTATAATGTTTGTTGGCCTCATAAATCATTTAACTAAAATATTTTTAATGAATACATTTTCAATCAAAATCTCTTTCATTAGCTCAAATTTTCTTTAAAACTTTATGTATGAAAGGAACCCCTTTTAATATATAAAAATGCTTTTGTCAGTTCACGCGAATCAACGAAATTGAGAAACATTTTTTATGAATACATTAAAACTTTAACTTGCCTGTAAAAAGTGGTGCCCGTTATTTTTTACGAACTTCCTAAGCAATGTCTTTTTAACGGTATCAAGTCCTAAGCACTTAATTCCTACGTTATTCCTAGTACCCTTATAAGTATGTTAAAGAATCAGAAAGACATAAAAGATTTGAAATGAATTACATACATATTCTAACTTAAACTTTATGCGGATAAGTTTCTCTTGTTTCCTTTGTAAACTAGGTATTGCTTTGATTAGGGGCGTTTGTTTATTGAATTCGAACTGGTTAAGATTTTATTTAAGATTTTTCCGGAGTGAAACAAGAGGAAACAATATTATCTTTCAATCAGTTTTGTTTTGCAAAATTTTATCGAAAATGAAATTAACTATCATGAATAGGGATCGCGATTATGTCGGGGGAGGTAGAACTGAAATGAAGAAGACGGAGAACACCACCGCTCACCCTGCAACTTACTTCAGTATCATCCAGATCCAGATGATATCGCGTAATCCTCGATAGCTCATTAAACCGTAGACGAAGGAGCTGTATGGTAGGGCGCAGAAATTAATGAGCATCAACGGCGGCGGTATGTCTTGGCCTTAAGAAATGTTCGTGATATTGCACCTGTGCAGTCTTCGGAGGCAGCAAAAACGCAAAAAAACCAAACGAAGAAGAAACATGTCCGCCATCATTAAATCCGAAAAAGATCTGTAACACACGCTCTCTTTGGAAGGTAGATCACGCCGGCACTGGTGGCCATGTTGTTGGGAAGGAATCGTGAACGACTACTTTGTAGTTTTTGACAAGCTAATTATTACTACTACTGTTTTATTTTTTCCGGCAATGGCAGTGGGAATCGATGGAGGATAAAAAAGAAGGTAGCGGAGGGTTATTCTGATTAATCTTGAGTCGATGATGACATTTGTTTTCTTCCGCTGGCAACGAAATTGACAAATCGTGACAGGAAAGGAAGAAATCACTGTGTGAAATCGCAAGATGGCTACCGAATTTCTAACACGATGGAATTTTGTCCTTTTTTAACCTGTTCCCTTCCAAAGGCCAAATTGCTGGCGAGCAATTTTCCCGTAAGTATAATAATTTTATGAGTTATCGTCCTCAGGTGAATCACTTCAACTGATAAAGAGGGAGTGAACGCCTTTACGCGCTTTTCGGTTGTTGGATGTCTGTCTACTTAGCGGGGTTCGGAGTAAAATGGGGAGATATGCGGAAATACAAGTTCTGTTTCGGTCAGAACGCTCATTTTTCAGTTCATGGACAATGGGAAGTGGGCATTTTCTCAATGATTGATTTTGTTTAATGCCAGATAATGGCATATTAACATCACTTATGAAACATTGTTTGCAATTCGATATGCAGAAATGGTGATTACTAACTATCAAATTTATAGTGATTACTACTTAAACAATCAAAAACTAAAATTTTTGATAAATTACGTATGTTCGACATATCTAAAGTATGTGGAATGTGGTCAGGGAAGTTCGGAATAGACAAGAAATTCAATTTTCAGTTTACTTGTAATTTAATTTCGTTATTTTATTTTATTACACCAACTCTTTTAATATAAAAATGTAGTATAAAAACTAAAAAAACGTGTTTTGTGTAAAAATAATATTGTAATATACTTCACTAAATTTAACTCGCACTTATGCAACATCTATATGCTGGTTTTCGTCATCTGACAGTGGTTCAAAATTACGAGGTGTTGTCCTCGGGGATTGATCCCGGACAGTCACCTATGGCCCGTTGTGTTGTTCCCAGTGCAGCGCAAATTCAAGTACCTTCCTACCATATGTAGGTACAAATATATAGTGGATTTTTATTTTTCAACGTCAATGAGAGAGAGATAAATAGTATTAAAATCATCTAATTTAAGTAAAGTTCGTTGAAACTATAACTTCAATCCCCGAAACCTTATCGCGACCCCTCTAATATCGGCGGATCACACTTACGCAGAAGTTACTGCTCTGCAGTCATTGAAACACGTATGATTGGCATCCAAGTATTTTATACACATCTGCTTCGCTGTACTGGTAATACCACATATCAACCCGAAAGTCACGCAGCTGAGAAAACAACTTCAAGCACTAAACATCTTGAGTTATTCTATAGAGTAGTCCAAAAATATTATGCTTTTACTGCGATATCGATAAAGGAATCCTGTCTGTAGTGCTTGTCCAACATCTCGTCACATCGGTGACACCTGACTTTGGTAGCTTCTTCACTTTTGTGACCTAGGCACGCTCAACATCAACGAAAGCAACGTGAGTCGAAGAATTTTGAGCATGTATAAAAGATCTATCCTCCATTATCAAAATATTATCCTGTGCGTGGTGTTTCCCTACGAAATTTCTCTTTGTGTGATCTCTTTATTCTTGTTTTATTCTTGCGTCTAGAAACAATAGTCTGTTACGGGCGGCGAACAGAAGGAACTTCTCTCTTTTGGGTGGTGCTATGCATGATTACTATGTTTTGTTTCTATGTTGATGCAGGTGCAGGATGGACTCTCTTTTATGTAGAAGACATTTTTGTGTCGGCGGTAAACTCCATACAGCCTAATTAGTGAGGTGTTCGTGTGCAAGTGAGCGTTCGTCAACGTTGGAATATGAACACTGTTAACTGATGTTCTTTTCTTGCGGTATGTTGGTTGCGTAACCGGAAAAGGACGGGGTTGATTTGCATTCTTGTGTGTGTCTCGTTGGTTTGTTGTGTTAAATGAAGATTTTCATGTAAAATTTCTATCTGCAATCCTTTCCCTTATAAACCTGGTGTGGTAATCCGAAAATATTTTCAGGAAATTTCAAGGGTACATATTTGACATGTATTTCAATGTGGTAAAAGAAACAAAATGTTTAATGTGGTTAAAGAAACTAAATGTTTATTGTAGTTAAAGAAACTAAAAGATTAAAATTAAAATTGATGTAACAAAAATAATGTTTTGTAGCAAGCGTGGTGGTTAGTTTTTCGTAAAAGCTTGATGCAAGCCTGAAAATATTTTTAACAAATTTTACGAATACATGTTTGTCATAAATTTACATATTTAAAGAGTGATTTTTCTATTTAAGAAAAAATTCATATCGATACAGCAAAACTTGTATTTTTAAACAAGACGTGGAGAGAAAAATTAGTTTCATAAATCTGGAATAAATATCTTTTTCGCGAATATATGTTTGGTTAGGTTTTATGGCTCAAGGGACATATTTAGCCAAGCTAAGCTAAACTAAAAATATAGAACGTCAAGTGATGGATATTTTCAAATAAGTAAAGTTTTGCTGAAACAAAAGAGAGAAATAAACACAGGTTAAGTTACAGAAATCTAACCTGTGCCGCCTACAACTCTCAGGTTGTTAGCGCAGTGGGTAAACCCACTGAGCCACTGCCACAAATTTATAAAAATATTTCACTCATTCACCACTACAAATTTTCAATTTTGTCTCAATTTCAAAAATGCTTCATTGGATTTCGTGTAAACTGTATAATTTTAATTCCTGATAAAGACATTAGACCAACTTCTGTTAGAGGTCTAAAATAATTCGGCGAAATTTTAATTGAGACAAGAATATGGGGTATAAATACAACGCAATAGGAATTGATAAAAACTACGTATTCTCATAATGTATTCCTATTTAAAAAGTTTCCGATATTATAGTTCAGCTTTATTTAGTTTCAAGGTTTGACGCAAATTAAAAAAAATTACAAATAAACTAATGTGAAATAAATTGCGTTACATTATTGATAGTTTTGAGAAATTTGTAACATAAATTATTCCAACGATCTTCATTGGAACGACCGAGGACGAAGTACTAGTTAATATTTCTCCACAAGTTCAGCAAGAGCTGCACAATAGTATCCACTCGATCACATGGAGGACAATTGACCAATCTGATTAATGATTAATGTAAAGAATGATCTGAAGGAAGGCAGGTGATGCTAAGGAACACTGGGGAACACTTAAAAAAGGAACAGAGAACACCACACCATGCCAGGTCGTTAAACCTTTTTTATTATTATTTCCTTTTATCCTTCTAATCTTCGATATGCACGTGGCTTTATTTTGCGCAGTTCTCGAATAGCATCAACGGATTTTTTCGAACGTTTGCTGTCTTGTAGAACAGTGCACAACCACCTGCATCGGATATTTGTCCCTGAGGCAAGGAAGATTGTGGAAAGAAGGGCAGCTGAACGCTTTTTTCACGTTGTGGCTCGAGCGGAAATTACAGTACGTAGGTGCCTTTCAACATTTTAACTACCAGTTTCCAGCAGCAAGGAGAGGATACGTGTACCACAGCCATAAAAAAAACCAGAAGGATCTAGAGGGGATGGAGGAGGAAGGAATCGTTTCAGAGGGGGGGGCTTGGAAACAACACCAGTAGTCGATGGACGAACAGATTCACCTGCCGTGGCTGGTCATTTGGAACTTTCATCGATCCAGGTAGAGAAGCTGGCTGCAAACAAACCTTAAATTGCTTTGGCAGGCAGATGGTGCATATTGTTAAGCTTTTTTTTATCTGATTCCTCCCTCTACATGCTAAGGCGGAAACAGCCCAATTTAAGGCTGGATATGAGTTTTGCAACAATTTCCATCGTCCCTTTTCTACCTCGCACTATCTTAAAGGTCCTTTTAAGTTTTTGTCTTAAGTAAATCGGTTATCGTATAAGTGTAAATTCGAACTTGAAATCAAATTTCATTGGAACACATGAAGCTAGAGTCAATTCTAATCAAGAGAATACACGATTTCGCAATACTATAATTGATCTAATTCTTAATACAAATGTGATTAAATTTTCTCCACACAAGGCTAGAAATTCGTGGCTCAGAGATCCAGAAATGCAATGGCTTGTCTCAGAAATGATTTCAGGGTTATTTAGGGTTCAAAACCTGGGAAGTACGCCATTGTTACAAGATGGTTCGCTGGTAGGTTTGGGTTTTATATATGGCGTAAGATCCAGAAGCGGACAAGCTGCGCCAAACACAAGAAACCATTATTAAATGAATCGTCAAAGTATGGAAAAACTAAAAGTCTAAAATAGATTCAAAAATATAATCCCAAAGGTCATCTTTGAAACTATGGAAACAAGTTTTGAGGAAATTTTAATAATTATGCAAAACATAAAATTCTTGCAATTAGAGTCTTGGCTCTCATAAAATGTTTTCAGTTTTATCGAAATACACAATCCTTTACTTTGTAAAAGGGCTATAAACGCTTTTATTTCATGTTTAAACATACAATTTGCTTTTCTAAACAAATAGCACAATCCTAGTGATTACGATCTTCATGAAACGCCATCACGATTTCGAA
The DNA here is from genome assembly GCA_933210815.1 of Meta bourneti. Taxonomy (NCBI): domain Eukaryota; kingdom Metazoa; phylum Arthropoda; class Arachnida; order Araneae; family Tetragnathidae; genus Meta; species Meta bourneti. Next base: position 75,529,705 of record OW119927.1, on the reverse strand, counting down.
AATTAAATCCCCCTGAAGATTACATTTTTCGAATCACTCAAGACACACAAGCAGACCGCTTTCCCATATCTCCCCGACAACAAAATAATAACCATCATCTCTCCGCAAGCTCCTAAACGCTTTATGTCGGTGAATCTCGCCCACACTTAAGCATACTTCCCAAACTAACGCCGCTACTTCTTCGTCAAATGGACTTTAATGTTGGTTTTGGAGATAATTTATTTGATACACACAGGCACATGATGACCAGGGCTCGGTTGTATTTTAAGCATGCGCCCAACCTCTTTTCGCAAATTGGTGCTGGTGGACCCGTTAGAATTACAATGTACGCAAATGAAAGTGATGCGCACTTCTCTTGCGGCCATCATTTTGCAACGATGGAGGTTCGACGGAATGTTTTCTGCTAGTTAATAATTTCCCCCCAGCGGTTGCTGCAGCGTAATAAAATCGGATGTTTTATTGGCAAGTGGAAGTATCAAATGTGGTTCTGTAATCGTAACATTTAAATTGTTACTTACGGTGAAGTTAAAGTTCAACCAAATATCCGGAAGCGGTGTTTCTCGGTTACGATATTCAGTGAATTGTCACTTTCGTTAGAGGTTCCGCTAGTAAATAATGATTTTAATAGATTGTTGCAGTTATTTTATGTAGAGCGCTGATAGGTGTCGACGCGTTCCCAAATGGAATCGATTGAATGAGATCCATTATGCTGGTATTTACAGTGACTTTGATGATGTTCTGGTAACATTGGGCTGATATTATGTACAATTTTTCATCTCATAAAATGGATCCAATTGAATATTTATAACCATTCACATACTTGTTAAAAATCATCCCGGTAATTTAATTTGATAATTTCATATTATATACGATAGCGTTTGTGATTTTCCTTGTTCATTTGTGAATATTTAGAATTAAGACATCATTTCCAAATAATAATGGAATTGTATTTCCAAATAATAAAGGAGTTGCATTTCCTAATAGAAAAGGGTGTTTAATTTCATTCTAAGCTGCCTATAGTGTTACTTAGCCGCCTTTTGCCAACTTCTTTCACAAAAGAAATTATATCTTTCGAAATGCAGCTGTAGGTTTCTCAATTCTCTTTTCAGTTATAGTTTTGAAGTATAACTTAAACACTTGGTAACATGTGGAATTACTTCTAGTAACGCATTTATTTTCAGAATATTTCAGATTTTCAAAGTACGGCATTATCAGGAATGGAAAAAGGATGATTTCTTTTGTCTTTTCCAAGTCATTTTTTGCAACAAGAGAATCAATAAGATCGGAGCCTACAGCTTTTATTGGATACTACATTATTACCATATACATGTCCAGATTGAGATTGAATCCGGGATATTAAGAGTCATACTAACCCTAAGACATCGAATAGATTTCCGAGATATGGTATCAAGTACAAGACGGCTTAATATCAATAGTATCTAAAATTTTTAAGAAAATAACAATGTATCTAAAATCTGCACTTTCTTTCTCATTGTAAAAAACTTTGTTCATTTCTAATACATTTCCGAAAGTTTTGAGACTATGAGATGCCCGAAATACTAAAAGCACAAAAGGTCGATTGAGTAGCAGACATCGTTGTGGCAGACTATGTGTCGGGATAGCTTGATAGCAACTTCTTGTCACGTAGAAATCCACTATTTTCAGCCTCTTTGGGGGCCTCTACTTTTTTATTTTCGAGGGTTACGCAAACATTTCCGGCTTTGGACACCTTGCGCTTAGTAAGTGTACTGATAGCTTAGCATCATAGTTTTTGGCAGCGGAAGGAAGTTTAAATTTGGAGGCGAAGCGACGGAGGCAATCATTTGTTGCCATTTAAAAAAGCAATCGAGATCGGTGGGAAAATCGCCTGGATGGTCATTATTTCAGAGATCGAAGACATAAGAGTCACGTTCATTTATCGGTGAAAGTGTCTCATTTTCATTTCACTGATGCTCTTTTGATCCTTACATATGTTAATCCATTGTTGTGAGACGCAAACTCTGGTGATACCTTAGGACATATTCATTTGTCGCTTGACTGGTGTTTTCGTGTAACTGATTAAATGCTTGATGCATGCCTTCTTTTACAAGACACATGTAAATTATATTTTTGATTCTAATGCCCGGACAATGACCTCTATGGGCTTCAGCACTCTAAGAGACGAACTGACGACTATTTGTGATGGAGCACCCAGTGGACAAGCTACCGTTACTTGTAACAGGAATTGACAAGGACAATCGCGCCCACATCCATGCTCTTATAAACTGAGATTCTAACTCGAGATTTACCGAGTAGACAAACGCTATCAGCACTATATACAAAGCATCAATCATTCGTCCATTTAAAGTATCAATAATTGCTCTTGCTGTTTAAATTTACTTACTTATAGTGTATGCTTTCATATGCTTTTTAATGTATGCCTTTTCATAGATGTTGACAAGCATAATTATTTAACTGTACTTCATTTTAATTTAAAAGGTCGATCAAAAAACGATTCCGGTTTGAAAATTGCTCTTTTCTTCGCTTAGATATAAAATTGTTACGTAAATTATAAAATGCTTGCTATTTATAAGCTAAAATAAAAATTTGTGAATTTTTAGTTAAACTTTTCTTCTATGTCTCACTGGAATATTGAGTCTCAAATTTTGAAGGTTACTTATTTTTACTCGCTCTAAAGCATTCATCAGTTTAAACCGTTGCGTAATAAATTAATCATCAAAATTACCACAGAGTAACATACTTAAACAAACTAATGAATGCTTTATCACAAGCAAAAAGTGAGTAACCATGAAAATATATGACTCAATATTCGTATTAAACTTAAGAAGGCAATGATGCATAAGGTTTAGGAGAAATCGCCCGTAAAATAACGGAAAAAGGAATAAAAGAAGTGCAATTACCAAATGGGAAATATATATATGATACAAATATCATCTCTAAATCAATTTCATAAAGAACTATCTCCTTTTTACCTTACATGTGAATCATCGAGACACAAAAATATTGTTAGAAACTAACGGCAGTTAATGTTTGGAAACGGCAAATCAAAGGCTACCTATAAATCCTTCGTATAAATGACAGCTAATGCCAAGTGACGAGTAACTTAGAAGGTATCTCACGTAGGAGGCTTGTGTTATCAAACAAGTGAGGTTACTGTTCTCGGATTATAATCTCCTACTTGAATCATTTCGCCCACAAGTTAAGCGATAAGTATCAATGTGTTACAGCCTGTTCAGATTTTTAGACTTTGTTATGCACAGGTTAATTCTCATTTCATAAATTTGCTTGTATTTGAGTAACAGCATTTATATACGTCTTATGTGGTCAACAAATGAATGAAGTGCAATGACAGCACAATTGAACTGCATTTAGCAAATCTGCGTTTGAAGAACAATGTATAACATATCCATATACACATTAATGTTGTTTTTAATGCATGCAAATCAGGGTTTGGCGGAAAATTATCGTGTAATATGATAAATGATAAATTTTATAAACAGTCATCTTTAGCATCGGTTATCTTTTGTTACTCTTACGAATAAAGTGTTAGAGAGCTTGCTAGGAAATCGAATTTACGTTGCACTGGAGAAACACAATGAGCTATTGGCAACGATCCGGTATCAATACCGAAGGAAAAATCCGAGGACAACACTTGGAATTTTGAACCATGGTCAGATGACGTCAACATTTGAGCTCGCACTCCACTCTCCAAACTTCAACACCACGCCAACGTGAGGACATTTGCGGCCACGACAGATTTAATGCGCTCCAGACCCCACGAACACTACGGTCTTCGGTTGAATCGAGTTTCGAACTAGCAACCCTCCGGTCGCTAATCGTTAACCTACCAATCTGGCTACCTTGGCCCCTAAAGTTATAGATAGGGCTTTAAGACGTAACTAGTTTTAATGTGCTTCTTATGTATATTATTTCAATTATTTGACCCAGACGCCTAACATTCCCTGTGAGAGCATTTCATCCAAAAAAAAGCTTGGGTATTTTCAGATGAACTAGATTTTATTTAACGCAACGTTTCATAATCACACAAAGAACTTTACCTCGGCTGCGTAAAAAAAATGATTCAACCACCTAAAGAAACATATAATAGTGATTGTAAAGTGTCACAAACGCACGCGTCTTAGCACAATGCAAATTCTATACACGAGATAATTTGCAATTGATTTAATATTCCTTTAGTGTGTATACACTCAAATTATTATTTTAGAAACCTCAAGGGCACAGGGATCGTCGAACCATCTTGATATCGGTTTTCCATCTCATTGAAAGAGAATAAAAACAAGCATTCAAAACAGGAACAATGAAAACGAATCCATCGGCTAAATTGTCCTTGGAAAACTGATTGAGGTTATAGCAATAAGTCTCACTGTTTTATTAACTCTTGTTTTTAAGTCTGCTTCTAAGAACCAGTGTGTATCTCGATCATTTTAATTAATTTTTTTCAACCAAAAGGTTCGAAAATTCCCTCCAAAGCGGTATTTACAGGTAGTTAATTAACATCGCACTGGAGCAACACAACGGGCTATTAGCGGCGGTCCGGGATCACTCCCGTAAAGAAAGATCAAAGGACAGCGCCTCGCAATTTTGAACCGCAGTCAGATGGCGAGGTCAACACCTGAGCTGGCACCCCACTTTCCAAACTTCCACACCACGCCAATGTAAGGACATTTGAGGCCACTGCACATTTATCCTGCAGCAGCCCCTGCGTACAGAACAGTCTTTGATTGGACCGAGTTTCGAACTCGAAACCTTCTGGTTACTAATCCGTTATTCTTCGAACCGAGCAACGCGGCCTTACAGAAGGAAAAAGGTAGTCAATTAATGTCGCACTGGAGCAACACAGCGGGATATTGGCAATACGGAAAGATCCGATTACAACATCTCTTAGTTTTGAACCACGTTCAGATGAAGAGGTTAAGACCTGAGCTGTAACCCCACTCTCCGAACTTCCACACCATGCCAAAGTGAGAACATTTGAGGCCACGGCAGATTTAACGTTCAACAGGTCCCGTGCACACGACAGTCTCTTGTTGGAGCGAGTTTCGAACTCGCAATAAACTGATCCGTTGCTCCTCCAACTGGGCTACAGCGGCCCCCCGGCACTTTGAGGCGAAGGTGTAGTCACCAAACCCTTTTTTCTTTTCGTGCGCCTGCACCCGAAGACACTCTCTCGAATCATTAAGTGCCGGAAATAAGAGGTGGTTCCTACGGGAGGAAGAGTAAAAAACCCAAAAAGAAAGGGGAAAGGGGCAGAATCAAAATCAGGCACTAATTGCGAGTTAATGAGGTCAAGAGGTAGGTCATGAGGTACGGAAAACGCAACTTGTCGGAGGTTGCGACACAGGCTTGGGAAGATGGGGTGAAGGAGGAAAACAGCAACGTTTTCTCGCCACGAAAATAGCACAGGAATCGAACCCTTTTCGTTCCGGTCTGGGTCTACAGTTCTGTGAAATTCGCTTGGATATTTAACCTCGGCCTTCTTAGAACGGAAATTTAGTTCGGGCGTTTGGTTCGTGGGAAGAGGGTGCGAACAGGTTGATAGAAATAGAAGGGTGCAGTGGTGTAGTTACCCAAGGTTTATTTCAAATATTTTGTTTCAGAGTGGACCTAAATTTGAAAAAATGCAATTTTTATGTAAAGTTTCAGATCCCATCACATTTTGGACAGGTCTTCCAAATTAATTTTTGGTTACTAGACTGAATTTTAAAAGGTAGGTAGTTGAATTAGCGTCGCATTGGAACAACACAACGGATATTGGCGACAGTCCGGGTTCAATCTCGAAGGGAAAGATCCTAGGATAATACCTCGTAATTTTTAACCACAACCAGATGATGTAGTCCACACCTGAGCTGGCACGACATTCGCCAAACTTTCACACCAAGCCAACGTGAGGATGTTTGAAGCCCCGGAAGATTAACGTGCACCATCCCCATGCATATGAAGGTCTTTGGTTGGAATTTAGGAGTTTCGAATTTACAACACTCCGGTTTCTAATCCTCGACTCTACCCATTGGGATTCCGCGGCCCGAACTAAGATCAGACAAATTCGCGTAATGAACTCTTCTAAAATAGCGATTTTCAATATTTCATTTCAGTGCACATATAAACTAATTTCTAAAACTCGGCGGCACATCAAAATATATATTATTTTTATCACCTATCTGACAAATAATATATATAATTTTGATTGATTTCCTCCAAAACATGCTTTGTACCATACCCTTTTTGCTCCAAAGAAGTCTATTAAAAATCTGCTGAAAGTAATTTGAAATTATTTATGCAACGCACTAGTCGAAAAATCGAAACAAAACCGTTGAAATAATATAATTCTCACACAATTTGTACCGCAAGTCACACCAGTGCCATCCTTGGACCCTCTGGTGTGGAAATAAACATGTACGAATTTCGCTCTAGCTATTAAATTCACATAACATTCTAGAAAAAATAATTCCTTCATCGATCAAAACTACATTGTCTAAATAGCTGGACTCGTGTCAAAATAGGACAATGATCTTCCCACTTATCGAAGCAGATCCTGATGGTTCCAAAGTTTTACTTTCGGCACGTATCAGTCTTTAGTGGTTGTATAACGTATCTACGATGTTACAATATTTTACTCGAGTTGAATATCAAGTATCTGGCTGACAGGATTACACATTGCATCGCAAATAAAGCTAACAAAGAGGGAAATAAATATTGAGTTCATCCCTGCCTCGACGGTCACTTTCGTCTATAAATTAGGCTGCTTCAATATCCTCTAACAAATATTCTGACAAAGAATAAGAGATTACTTTGGATGAGTTCTCTCTGTGATCCATGATTATGCCGGTAGTGGAGATTTTTCTCATTTGTAACGAAAGAAGAAGAGAAAATGAATGGACTCAACCGTGCTCATCTTTATCTGTTCGCGCTTATGTATGAGATGGATTTTTAGAGTATGTAAAAACTAACAAATCAGACAGTCTGCAAAGATTTTACACCTGCTATCCAAATGCTTCCGCATGATATGTATCGGGGTTAAGGTAAAATTAAGTTTATCGTCGTTTTGGCTACGTTTGGTATTTAATCTAATTGGTGTATCAACTATCATATCGTCGCTTGGAGCAAAAACTCATTAACTGAAATTTTTTAGAGACACTAAATGCTCAATTTTATGATGATGAGAAAATTACGAGGTGTTGTCCTGGATCAATCCTTTCAGGATTGATCTCGGACCGTCCCTAATATCTCGTTGTGTTGCTTCAGTGCAACTGAAATTCAACTACCATGACGATGAGAAATACATCGTCCCCCCCATTTTGAAATTCATTAAAAGTATATTGCAGTCTATCATAATTTTTTATGGAGACACTTAATGCTCAATTTCATGATGATGAGAAAATTACGAGGTGTTGTCCTCGGATCAGTCCCTTCGGGATTGATCCCTGACCTGCTTATAATTTTTATTTTTTGACCTAAAAACTAGTAGTTCCTCTCTATGTTATGGTAAAAGTTACTAACAATTTTATGGTAAAATGTTTTTTGTCAGTTGATGAGTCCCCCCCCCTGCTTTAAGCCGACGGTGCACTAATTCGGAATTTATTCTTTGAAATTTTTTATAGGCAAAGTGTTGACATTATATTCAAAAAACAAACCAACTTCGTTACGTTCAGAACACGTACAGGAAACACGTATCCAACAGAAACACTATACCGCCACCTATATCTAGCTTGACAGAAATACCTCTCGTAGTTTTAGTGACTCGAATAAGTATTCAAAGTGAGGCAAAAGAGCCTAAGAAATTCGTAACTACGAAATTTGTAATATTGATCAACGCAACATATTTATGACACCAGGAATGCCATATAAAACTTCATAATTTGCTTCTGACATTCTTGGAAAAAAGTGGAAAATTAGCAATTTTATTTATTATAATCATCAAGATTATTTTTTATTTTGCAGACTGAAAAGGAAATTAAAGGTTAGAAGGAAAAGGAACTAACTCTTTAGTATGCAGTTTAGCAACAGTTTAATAAAACAGTGTTATTTTTGGTTTAAAACTATTTCAGAGCAAAAGGCAGTAATCTGGTGTAACAATAATTTCGTTTTTTTACTCTGGAAATTAATCAATTTAATTTATGATACATTGCTACATTGCTTTCAAAAGATGCAAATGTTCGATTAATTTTAATGAATTTCGCAACTTAACATGTTTAATGCACGTCCAATAGGATGAATAATTTTTTTCCCGTTTCACATGAGAAAGTATTCCGAATTCCAACTCTTAAGTCATTGCGCCTGCTGAAAGAGTTCAAATATGTCTATTAGGATTGATCATATCTGATTAAGCTATTAATCTTCACTGTTACTGTCTATTACACACTAGTTAGGTTTTAATAAACATTAATTTGCATTTACCCTGTGGTTCAATGTGTCCTCAAAGTGCCCTCAGCATTGCGATTTTGATTAATGACTTTGTTACTTGAATATCGATTCAAAACTAAATTCTGTCAGTTGTTCTTTTATCTTCATACTATTACCCTGACAAGTGCTGCATAAATGATAACTTAATAACTCCCGTCTTCAACCTTACACGTCTGTCAAATTAATTAATTCAACCTATTAAGCATAAGATTCAAGCGAAGATATACCGCAGAATGCCTGATCAAGAACTCGACCCTTTCATTGTCCATCCAGGTTCATTCTCCGGTAATGGCACCAGAAAAATCCAATCAGACAAGTCGAGTCAATAATAAACAAACCTTTTATTGCTTATCCTACACGAGAGACAACTCTGATTGATAACCCTTTTGAACATCAGTCAGGGAGTGACTTATGTTCCGGGCTGATACCTCAAGTGTAGCAACTGAAAGTCGATTAGCATACGCGCTTTGCAAGTAGCCAGGTCAAACTGATGCTGGAGGCATGGGGGTTACTGCGGACACATTTATCAATAGTTCACCTTACATTCTCTTCCTTCCTATCTGATGGGAAGATCGGATACCAATCAGCTTGGTTGAAAGATAGTTGGAAGATGAATAGAAAGAGAGAGCTGAGTGTCTGAGAATCATGCTGAGATTCTTACGAACCGTTCCTTCTTTGAATTCTTACGGCATTGCTTATTGTGTAATTGCTATTGGTCTTTTTAGCAGAGGCCGACGGAGTTTTCTATTCAAAGGAAATATACTTGCTTTTTAATCTAAGATATGGATATTGAACCAACTTACCTTAGCATTTTTGTCGAACTATTACTTTTTGTAGTTTCTATCAGTACCCTAGCCCCTTATTAAATATTTAATCTTTTAACACATTTTACAGATCTTATGATAAATACGTCCGCAATCTATTTAACCCTCTGTGTGTCATGAGATTTTCTGATAATGTAGTGTTGTGCTTACCCCACAACACACATATTAACTTAATACCTACGTCTGATGGAATTCTAGGAAAGATTCTATTGGTTAAGATGAAAAATGATCATAAGTCACACAGGGAAAACTCCAGGTTGCAGAATGGATGCATGCGAACCCCGCAGATGGTTAAGCATTCACCAAAGCAAACACTTTTCAACTAATTTAAGATCTTTTCACAGTGTTTACTAAACTAATTGCAGTACATATTATGCTGTTGGTTGCCCAGTAATTAAATAGTGATGATTTAGAAGACCTACTATGTCGGGTCTGTATAAATATTTCTAGGGTCTCAAACCATGTATGAAGTATGAAGTCCGATTGTTTGGTTACAAAAATCAAGCGAAATAAAAAAGTACTGAAGATTCAATTTAACTTTTCGAGCAACAGCTGCTAGAAACTAATATTGTCTTTAATTTAATAAATACTAGTTTCAAATTTCTGACCATCCTTAGGCGTTAACCATGTCACTAGGATGAGAATAAATTAATTTGTGTTCTTAATGAAGCATTGCTTCTAAAGATTTAGTTGATTAGTTTTATGGTGCAAAGGCCACATTTGTCCACTCTGCGCCAAACGCAAGACAACTTCAAACAATGGACACACACGTGTATCCGGACGTTTTACTGCCTCAGAAGAGAGAAATATACCCAGTAAGGAATTGAACCTGGGCCCCATGTAACTCACAGGTTGCAAGAGCAGTGAGAAAAGTCGCTGAGCCATGGCACCCCTACCCCTATAGGGAATCGAATCATGACCATACCAACATTTTATCTCTTAATAGTCTCTCTAGGGTGAAGACATATTTTTTATATGTTAAGAGAGAGATAAGAGGTTTTTCAGGTAGGTAGGTGGTTAATTTACGTCACATTGAAGTAACACAACGGGCTATTGGTGACGGTTCGGTTTCAATCACGAAGGAAAAGATCCAAGGATAACGCCTCGTAATTTTGAACCACGGTCAGATGATGGAGATTTTTCAGGATTAGGAAGCAAAATTTTCCCTACGAAAAAAACTTTTCACCCCCTTTAGATTTTATCAATACCTTTACAGTCATTGAACATTTACGGTTTAATTTGTTTATTTAACGCACTATTCTAATCCGACACATCGTTTTAAAACAAAAGACAAAATCAGGGCTGAAAACAAGAAGAGTTGCCATGCTGATTTTCCTGGTTTGGTTTTCCTGTTATAGTTGAACCTACGGCTGTTGAGTGATGGTTATATTTAAGCTGTGGCTCAGTGCTTTAATTAGAGCTGCTTTTCTTTAGTAATGCTTGAATCTACGGTTGTTGACCAGCGATTATTATTGTATTTAAGCTGCGGCTTATTGTTTTAATTAGAGTTGTTCGCATGAAATCTTAAATCTTTTATTTGTAATCACGTGCTCAGAAGAATTGAGTACCGTTGGAATGAATGAGATAGACAATGCCACTAATCAGAATTTCTTATTATATGTGTAGTTATACCCATGTGCAGGTAATCATGATCTCTGTCGATATTCTTGATTGTTATGGCATGAGGTTTGATTGATGGAACTAATTCATCTCTTTTCACAGTCATGGGTAATCGATTGGTATGAAGGTAGTTATTTTGACGAATGTTTAATTAAAGATAAAGCTTTTCATTTAATAGGCTTTCGTTTCATAACACGTTTTATTTTTATACAACGAATAAATCAAAGTGCAACTCATCTTTCAATTAATCTTCTCTGGACTGGTATTTGTATTCTAATCCCTTGGAGTAAAGAAAAAGGCATGAACACCACTGTTCGCTGAATCAGTTTAACATAATATTTGGTTATAGTAATGGCCATGTTTGTTTGTAGCTGCCGCGTTTTTGACAATTGTAAAATAAACGTATATTTCTTTGATTAATTTATAATTCCGGTTAATTCACAAATACGATATAAGGGTGATTCACACATATATTTCGTCCATAATCAGAGATTGCTTATGGATAACAATACTTGTGCTCAAACGTTGTCTAACTCTTTGGCAAACCACACACTTGTCCAACATCAGTCCTTGTGACTCTAAATTGACTGAATGTTGGCGAAAAGTTTTCCGTACAGAAATTTAATACCCATGTGTGTGCGCAAATTGTGTGTTGTCGCATGCTGATCCACTGTGTGGCCGGGCTAAAAGTACACAAATAAGGACCAAAACAGTAGATCCAAAAAGTTATAAGTACATTGTCCAATTTTATACTTTAGATGGCGATATATTCAAGAGTAAATCACCTTTCTAATAAACCTAATCCTATACTATATCCTATGCATTTGTTTTCAATTTCCTTTAAAATAATTGTCACTTTGAGACGAGCAGATATATCTAAAAAAAGACACTTGAAAAGATGCCATTTCTCGCAATAGGTGGAAGACTCGACACTTAAAATGTGAGATCTCTCAAGCATTGAACATAACATCTCCAGGATTTGGAGGTTTCATGACACAACAGAGATTATACCATACACCAATGCATCGAATTAGGATAGTACTTTATTTCTTTACTTCAACTTTTACTTAGCTATTACGAATAATAAATAAGCATAGTAACTAATTCTACGTGACGCCTCGTGAATAAATGACAGAAACAGTCGAATAAAATAAAATTAAATTAACTTACTTTACTGTGTGTCATTCTGTGGTAGTAGAGGTTGGAGCTAGCTGTGAATCTTTTCCCACAGACATGACACTGATGGGGCTTTTCACCGGAATGTATCCTTCTGTGGGTGTTGAGAGAGCTTGAAGTGCTGAACCCCTTCCCACACACATCGCAAACGTGAGGTTTCTCACCTGGAAAGATTCATATTATTAACACGAATGCCATGCACAAAACCTCTCCCTTTTCATTCAGCTTTAATATCTTAGTATTATTATTTTGGCTTTTAATTTTCTCTCTCAGATTCCGTTTCAAATATCTCATTTCAATATTACTGTCTCAGCGATAATTTCATTTCTCAAATATCATCAATAGATATGGCTTTTAATTTTCTCTCTCAGATTCCGTTTCAAATATCTCATTTCAATATTACTGTCTCAGCGATAATTTCATTTCTCAAATATCATCAATAGATATGAAATCCATGCCACAAATACTTTCCAAGGTTCTATTCGGTATCAGCCACAGACATATCGTAAAAATAGCTTTCTGATCATGCCTATTCTGTGAGGAGCTCAAATATTCAAGAATATTATAACAACGTTTTGATGTGAATATGGCTTTAAAATCGGAGCAGTACTGGGTCATGCATGAAAAGTCTAGTGTTACAAAAAAGCCTTACTTTTCGTCTCATGATTTCAGAACTAGAAAAAAGTTCCAGAAAAATAAATATAGCCAAATTATGTAGACGAAATGTTTCAGTACCTGACATGACCTTTGGACTAAGTGCACAAGCACACTGAATGCGGGGAGAGGTTCCACAATATTTCGAAATTCTTCGGTGCTGGTCGATCTTTGGGTCAGTGTAACTTTGAATTGAGGGCTATGGTAAGTGGCGTTATTTGAAAGTTACCGAACTACGTACGCTACAATTAATATTGGACAACAACAATTAATTTCAAACTGTCCTTTAATCATTAAAACTGTACAATAATTGTTCAATATTCACACAACAAACAATCGTTCAAACTTCCTACGTTTGCTTCGCTCATTCATAATCCAACATCAGACCCGAGTATTCAAAACCACGGTTTTTGTGTCCTCGACACAACCTACCATTTTTTTTCTTGATATTCGTAAGTTTTATGTTCATTGTATGATAGAATTTTTGAGGAAGGTATTTTAATGTATTAGAAAGTCATTTGCAGAGCAAGACAACATCCTTGGTGGTTAGCATGAAAGACTCAAGGGACCCTCGATACATACTATGGAAATCTTTCCTAAATGCTCCGTTTTCGGTCCTGTGATTTATAGCTACACACACGTCCCCCGTTTTTAATGAAATTAGCATAGTCTTGTTAATCAGGACGCTTTCTCCACTTGACATACATTATTATAATTTATTTGACAACCGAAAGGCTTCCTGATAAAGAGTATAGGTTGACGGGGAACGCTAATGACGTTATTTAAATAATCGCAACGCTGTGTGATTTGTTACGATAAAATCTGTTTAACGAATTCTAGATGCATGGATCTAAGTAAAGAAAGTTACTTATCATTTTATCTGTTTCTATTTCTCTGAGCTGCAATTTAACTTCGTTTTATCAAATGGCAGACACTGTATAGGAAAAGATTATTTTCAGCATGCGATGAATAATTGTAGAAAAGATTCGAAAGAATTTTCTATAAAATAAAAGTATGCAGCATAATACTTCCCCATATGTTCAATATTAGACATGTTTTGCATGCGAGTATTTAATTTTACACCACTAGGCTTTAAAATATAAGCTGGGATTTTTTTCCCGAAATGTGGTAGACAACCGACGAACTTCTTAAAAGATATCAGCTACCCACCAAGCGGGTATGTTGGTGAAGAGGATTTATACAACTAATGATTTATTAAAATTTCAACTTTTTAATTAATTAATTTTTAATTTCAAATTTTATTACTTTTTAATTTTTTGGACGAGATATCTCTTCGAGGATTTAATGTACACGGGCGCTTTTATTATATAAATATGCAATTACCTGTGTGCGTTCTCATGTGCCTTCTTAGCAGAGATGGTCTATCGAAAGCTTTCCCACATACTTCACAGGGAAGGAGTGTTCGTTCTCTACCTTTTTTCACGACAGTGGGTCTGATTTCACAGGTTAATGACTAAAAATAAAATTTTAAATGTTACATATATTACAGCAATATTCATTGAATAAAAATATTTTAATAAGAGAATAAGCAGTGTCATAGATTTTGCACAAATGTACCATCGATCTTTGAGGAATAAAATTTCGCTTAGTATCACACACACACACACACACACACACACACAAATATTTTACCCCAACCAAGTTAGAAAAAATCAATACGAATTCCATACCTTTGAGAAGGGAGATAAACAAGCATGACGTCACTTGGCGTGTTTTTCGAATACGATTTCAGCGTTTCGCCAATAGAAATTCCAAAGAATTAATTTCGAATTGATATATGATAATTAATTGGTCATCGCCAGTTAGGTTAAACGTCAAACGAGTCCAAAACAGTGATAAACTGCATTTTAAGGTAACCCCCATGTTTATCATGCAAGAACATTTGGATTATAGGAAATAAAATCTCCGCCTTCGTCTGGTTTGTTTGTTCACACTGAAAATCAGCTCTCATAGAAGTTTTATGACAGAATTCACATGAAAATTAGACTTTACTTTTTGAAGATACGAAACGTATATCTGTTTAGCATGGGATACTGACTGTTGCTTCAGAACAATAGACTTTTTCATGTCTAAAACAAACTTAATCAGCTTTATTCAAATTTCATAAATGTCTACTTTGTGAAGTCGATATCTATTTCAAAATATAAAACAGCATAATTCCCGAGGGAACATAAAGATGGGTCAATTTATAATTAGTGTGCTTAAAAAGCTTTTCGTAATAAATATTAATATTCAATTCATCCTTTTAAAGATTTATAAAATTTACCGCACTAGAGATGTGAGAGTGCTTAACAAAAATGGGAATATTTCAGTCTTCAGGCACCGAATAATGTAAATTGAAACTCACCTCGTCGCTTGGTGACAGACCATCACTGGAGACAGATCTCCTTTCCTCGGGTTCTGATGGAGGTGTCATGAGAGTCCTGGTGGGTTGCGGCACGTCTAGAGTCATCACCGGAACTCGAGAGGACAGCAGTGATCTGGACAAATCAAGTGGAGTATCTGAAAACAGAAATTTAACTCATGAATCATTGAGTATTTTTCTAAAGAACTCTGTAAATGAAGATGTGTTCAAAAGATACATGATTTTGGGTCATCATTTATGTTTTTCCAAGGGATAAATTCTACATTTTTTATTGGTGTAAAAATTCTACTTAAAAATAAAATATGATCGAATTTTCCTGTCTAGTCTAACTCTAAAAGTGGTTCTCTATCTCATCCATCAAGCTCTCACCCACTTCGTTAATGACGAGATTCGTCCATTAAGATCTGACCAACTTTGCTGATGACGAGATATTACCGATATTTTGATGTTGACGAGATCAAGATCTGACCAATTTCTAATGACGATATATCTCGTCCATCAAGATCTTGTAAGTTTTGCTAATGAGGAGAAACCTAGTCGAGGCAGTTCAACCTAGTTTAGGGCAACCACTACGAGGGTAAGCCCTAAAAGTGCTTTCGACGAGATATCTTGTTCATCAAGACCCAACCAGTTTTGGTAATGACGAGATATCTCGTCGCCAAGAATATCGATTGAATTCCGAATGATGAAGATATTGCCGTTTTTTGATGATTTCGACATCAATATCTGATCAGTTTTTTCTAATGACAAGATATCTCGCTCATCAAGATCTGGTCAGTTTTACTAATGAATAGCTTCCTCATCGAGACAACCACCAGGGGAGTTAAAAATTGTCGTTATTGGTTTCTGTAAGTAAAAATGAGAATATTGTATTTAGGGAGTTTAATAAATTTCAACTTATTTTCTAATAGAAGAAAATTATTTAAACATAGAATTTTAAAGAATAGAAACATTGCTAAGTAGAGAAACATTCAAATAAGTGTTCAAACACTTATTCACATTCCTCAGAATCCTAGAAATCAGGAACTAGGATCAGTGAACGAAATGAAAATTATCTTCAGTTTCAGGCATAGATGAAAGTATTTGACATAATATTCATAGAAAAAATTAGCGAAACGAAAAGAACGAAAGTATTTTACACAATTCAGGCATAGATCAAAGTATTTTATGTAATATTCATACATCATTAAAATAATTAAATTGATTTAATTCAGAAATTTTAATGGTATAATCTGGCTACACAAAGAAGCCGGAAGTAAAATCATCAAGAAAAACAACCCACATATCTAATTCGATTTATTAATGGTTGTCAAACTAATTTTTTTCAATCAGATCCACAAGTATTCACTTTTATTGAGTAGCTTATCACACCACTCAGTTTTGGTGAACACTTTTTTGCGATAATCGTGAACCAACATCAGCAATAATTGATAATAAATATTGATTTCGCTCCAAGGAAGAAATCTCGTGCCAAACAGCAGCAGAAACGTGTGACTTGAATACGACAGGTCCAGAATAAACCGTGGACTCGTCACCTTTATAATAGGTAACCGATTATTTGCATAGATAAGCAGACCCCGATGGCACTCTCAATAACAAATCTTAAAAAGAGGAACCGAACGACCTTGTTTTGTTATTTCTGTGGTGCTTTAATTTAGAAAGCAAGAACGGTTTGGGCATGTATGCCTCGAAGGTCCAGAAAGGGCAACTGGTGCGAGAGGGATTCGAATAGGATTCTTCGTGAAGAAAACACACAAGTGTCAGTTCCAATCATTCTTGACTGGTGTGATTGAATGACTGAATTGGGATGGGCGGATGAATGTGAATTGTGTCGCAACTTGAAGTCAAGAATCTAGATCAGCGAATGCGACAATTTCATGGATCCAAATTCAAATGAGGATTCAGAAGTCGAAGCTATGAAGAATGCAAATTCTGATGGGAATTGCTATGTTGCTGAAAATGGAGTATGTGTGTTAATTCTTTGTGAATCAACGATTAGTGATTTTGTAGCATAAAAGAAGATGTATTGTGTTGTGTTTGTTTTGACTGTTAAGTAATTGACTATCAAATAGGAAATGCGTATTTAGTTAATAAATAGGGATGTTTTTGATTAGTCTTATTTATCGTGATAAATATTCATTCATTTTAAACTTATGACGTGCCATACAAACAGGTATGATATCAGATTTTATTGGAGAGTTTTTAGATTGAATCACTCCAAATTAGTGTCTTATGTTCCGTAAGAGGAATCTCGAAATTCCGCAACATCGGAAACCAAACAAATGCGTGTGTACTTGAACTTCAGAAAAACATGTTGGCTTACGTCATTAATAAGATTAGACCAAACCATTTGGCTGGTTCAGGTTTCTAAGTTTTAGTATTAATTACATTCGGTTTTTTAGACATTTCACTGAAACCAGACTTGCCATTCATTTGTATATATGAAATGCAAGATGTTCACGTTACAGAAATTAAAACCACTCGACTTCCATATTGTTCCAAACATATACTTTATACCACAAAATTGTGGTGATTCGCTTAATTCAAAAATGTTTGCTAAATTATATTTATTCTCCAATTACAAAAGAATGCGTATTCTTAAATCGAAGAATTTTTAATGGGGATCTCGAATAGTGTTTACAATATTATACTCTGAGTTTATAGAAAGATAATTTTAAAAACATATAGTTTTTTTGCTGATTTGGAGATTGAATTCATTGGAAAAATCATAATTCAAACATTGCTTTGATTAGTACCAATCGATCGATTTCTTAAGATTTATATCATAGTCCTGAACCTGCTTCCTAATAAATACACCAAATAAACGTTTATTGATCATCATTGAAAAAATATATATCTTCGCGCACAGTAGCACAGATGGTATATAATTACACTTTCAGGTAGCTGCCTCTTAAAACGAATAAGGGTCAACAGATTTTTTCATTACGAAGCGCACTGAACGAGGCTTCAAACCTCATCCTTAAGGTAGTGCTGAAGTCCTCCCCCGCTCCATTAGCTATTCATTTATGCAAATAGACGGCAATTAGCGGCCTCTTATTATATACCATGCCGCGTGTCCTCGTGGGTGTGAACATCTCTCTCGTATCTCCGTGTGCTTGCCTCTCTCTCTTTCTTAACCACCACTTAAACTTTCAATTAGCTGAAGTAACACAGGGAACACTCGATCGATTAGCATTGTGATTCAAATGAAACGAGTCGTCTTCTTCCAGTTCTGAATTGCGATATTCCTGGAAGAGGTGAACAGAACCGAAGATAATATTCTGATTCCAGACACAAAAAATGTTTGTCTAGACCTTTTTGCCTCCTTTTCCAAGTAACATGGGGATGACACCTTTCAGAAGCAGACGTGGCATTTCTTCGGTCTGCTTCTTTAGGATCCGTGTTTCTGGTGCAAAGGGTGTATCAGGCAGAACCTTGGGATATGTAGTGTTTCGAGATTTCTGTAAAGGTAGTCGAGAGCAAAGTTCGTCAGCTTCCGTTAGGTAACACAATGGAGTAAGGACATTTCACCCAATTTTGGAGTAGAAATTCTCCATTCTGCCTACTAATTAGCCTGATTTGGTAGTCGAGATCGCACCCAAGTGAATGACGACATATTACAGCTGCATTATGTGATTTGATGTACCAATGGTATTTTATGGTTCAACGTCATCCTGCGCAGATTAAGAAAGTCGTAAATACTTTTGAGATGCATAAGAATAGCAATATTTTTAAAATACAAACTTCCCATTTACAATCGCAATCCCCAAGTTTAATTACTTCCTAGATTTCATCAGTTCATGGAAAGAAATTTAATTTATCAGAATATGTCGTCAGCTAAAAGTGAGACACTTTAAGTCAAAATTTCCAAGTTGAGATCCTTTAGTTTTTCTAGAGCAGAAAGTGGTGATCTATAGACTGGTGAAGTCCGCTAAGTTAATGTTTCTTCTCATGAAGGCTATAGTTCTTGAGAAATACACTAAGCGAATAGGAAGTAGAATTTCCCCCTTCGTTTTCTCAGAATGATGTTTGACTTAGTGCGTTCCTCTTTTGTAAGCCGACAAAATTTGGCTTCAGTAAAAAAGTTGTGCGGTTTTCTTCTAGTCTTAATTTCAGAGACGGATTTGAAATTAAAAATGGAATAGGGAATTAACGACAATTTTGCATTGATACTCGTATAGGGATCTTAACGATGAAGAAACTCAAAGAAATTTTAGAAAAAGTGCATATGTATGAGTGACACTATCTCCTCATAAAAAAATAGCGCAATATCAGAAAAAAATGCAACTCCCAACAAAATTATAGGCTTTGTAATGGTGACACTAATCTATAGGACTCCGAGCATTTCTAGAAGGTAGCAGTTTCTGTTTTAATATCACAGATACGATTTACAGTTATCCCGCAGTTTCCCATATTAAAGATTTATAAAACATTTACAATACAAGAGACAGGTGAGGATCCAGTATAAGAAATGGAGGATAATTTAGGGGACCCTACTTCTTCACTCTATACCTTTCACTCATTTTCCTGAATAGGAATTTACCCACAAAAATCCATCCCTTTATTACAAACGGTACTATTGTACTGAAAATGCCCTTCCTGTCACCTCAAGGATCTACCGGATTCGGAACGTTACATAACTAGCCAGACCCTTCTTACACGGTAAAAAGGAGGAACACCGCAAAAACAAAACTGACATTCAAAATATTTTCTTGATAGATGGTGGCATTAAAAAGCAAAAAAACAGCTGCCCAACCAAATACATTGTATAGTGCGGAGGGGGGGGGTCGCGAGACAGTACCAGGGGTAAATATTCTTTTTTGCACTCCCATGCATTTTGAGTCTGTCCATCACGCTCCGATCGTTTAAAAGATTTCATAATTAGGCACCTCGTTCCTGAGTTCGCAACGGTAAAGACCGCTTTTCTTCTTCACTTGGCAGTCCGCAGTCGCCGCTTTGACAGCTCGGATTGGGGCTGGGTATCTTGGTTTTTGTTTCGGTTGCTTTCTCATTCTTCACATCGCTTGAATGGACGAGATCGACATTACTCACACGGCGTGTCTGTAGTATTGAGGTGTTTATCGCTCTTCGTTTTCCGTTTCGGAGAATTTCGGACTTTGTATGTACCATCATACGATTGCCATGATGGCAAGTCCGTCTGCTTTAAATTGTACCCTTTAATATTTAATCCCATTACAACGTCAATGAATTAAAACTTAAAAATGTATGTAATATCGTAGAGTATTTTTAAAATGGTTTTATTATGTATCACTCTCAACAACCATTGAGTACTTTCAACCCTCCTGACTTGGTATCGTTGAAGAAAACTGATCAGATTCTGATGGACGAGATATCTCCTTATAGAAGAAAACTGACCAGATCTTGATCTTGTCATCATCGACAGTATCTTGATGACGAGATATTTCGTCATAAGCAAAATTAGTAAGATGATGGACGTGATATCTCGTCTAAACCACTTGGAGGGTTACGAAAAACTAACTTTTATTTATTTATTTTTCTTATTAAATAATGAAAATTAGATCAGTTTCATGATGACCTTCCTGTGAAAAATGTCCTAAAAAAGTCTTGAATCGCAATGAATGTCTTTCCATGCACCTCGAGACACTGCAATAAATTATCAGAACTAAACACACAGTTCCTCATGAGTTTACTTTTATTATGTAATATTGCAATCTAAATTTAACTTAACGTTATGTTTTTACCTTAGTAGAACGCAAAGTTTATATTTAGAGTTTGCAATACATCAATTTAAGATTAGCGAATATTTAAGTTTTGAAAATGTTTTACATTACCTTTATAAAAGGGAAGGTTTTCGAATGATATGGTTTGTTAAAAAAAGTAAAATAAATTAACCGTTTCAGAACTTTTTTTTCATTTATCATTAACGAAATTTGAAGATTATAACAGGAAATTATTGAATTTATAAGTAATTTTTCAAACCTTTTACTGCGTTTCTATTTATCAACAGAAAAAATGAATTCCCCAAAACGTTCCAGCTAACATATTAACTAATCACATACCAACAGGGGATTGTATAAGTATTGAAGTATACATCTTTCGGCTTAAAAGTAAACACAAAATAAAACTTTCCTGGTATAAGTATATCCATTATTTGACGTTGCCTGTCTTGTCTGTGCAGTTGCGTCAAAACTACAACTGTGTACAATCTATTGAACACTTCTGTGTGCAATATATTGAAGAAAGATGGTCGAGAACAACAATATTAAAAGAATCTTCTGAAACTTGGCCAATTCTTTTAACTCCTTTCCAATTCTTTTAAGACTATTGGCGACATTTCTAATTGGCATCGCTCGGGTATACTAAATACCAGCAACCCCGCAATGTAAAGCTCGAACGATAGGAGTGCATCTCCAAGAACTTCTGTACGCTATCTATCGAAAAAAGATGCTACGAGAATAACAATAATACTAATAAAAAATCTGTTCTGAAATGTTGGACCCCGAGGGAAAGGTGGGACCGATGAGCTAGCTGGTCGGTTGACTGACCCGAAGACAGTGGACGCATAATCAAGAATGTCTTCATTTTTATTCTTCATTTCTAAATATCGCATGATGATACACGTATAATATTCCCTTCACAGAACCCGGCGCCAACTGGAGCAGCGAAGTAATCATAGAGGAAGGCAACGTCTCACAAGCGTTTGATGTGAAAATTGAGGCGAGTCAGTGGATCCCCTTCAATTTGTAGAACTCTTTAAATGATATTTGACGTTTGGCTACTACGCGGAATCCATTTGGCACAGCTTGAAGACGGTTGGTGAACGAGGTTTGGAATGCCGGTTCTTGTCCTTCACGGATGTCTTGAGTTACATTGATACCATTGTTTTGAAATTGTCTTTTATTAAAACATTTCAATGAAAAGATCTTTATACAACTCTTTTATACTTTGTACTTACTATGCTTATTCTTGGGCCCAAACGTTTAAAGAACTCTTTAAAGGGTATTTCACGTTTAGCTACTACGCGGTAGTATACATTTGGCACAGCTTGATGACGATTGGTGAACGAGGTTTGGAACGCTGTTGGTGCATTCCAGTGGCTTTATCTTTCAAGAGTGTCTTGAGATACATTGGGGTTATTGTTTGGAAATTTCGTGAATACACTTCAATTTGTAGAAATGATATTTGATGTTTGGCTACTAAGCGGAATCCATGTGTCACAGCTTGAATATGATTGGTGCACGAGGTTTGGAATGCTGGTGGTGGATTCCAGTGGCCTTATCCTTAGAGAATGTCTTGAGTTACATTAGGGTTATTGTTTTCAAATTTCGTTTTATTAAATCATTTCAAATAAAAAAATCTTTATGCAACTCATCTTTGTACTTATTGTGCTTATCCATGGATTTATAAGTGTTGTGTTTCTCCATTGCGACGTAAATTGAACTACCTGTTGCATGTGCATAGTAATTTCCACATTTAACACTCACCTTCTAGAATGAGGCCCATCGCGTGCCTGTAGTGCGCAGCTGTGAGGGTTCTGCACGCCATCAGAGACATCTGGGATCTCAGAGAAGAATCATCCGCATCATTACCGCTTTCCAGGTAAACAACAAGCTCTGTGTTGGACGGAACGGTTCGTATGGTTTCGAAAACTGGTTCCCCTTTTACCAGGGAACCCAAAAGATTCACTTCATTGTTGAGTGATGGAGAGTACTTCAGGAATCGAATCCAGTTGCAGTGCCGCACCCTGCGGCAGTCAATTTTCTGGATTTCATCGTAGCAACCGAACCTATGCCGGACCTGGAAAGAGAAAGATAGAGATGTTAATTTTTCGTATACATAACTTGATGCGTAAATCAACGTAATGTTTTATTCCAACATATGTATTATTGGTAACTACTTTTATTTTTCAAAAAATATGGACTATAGAAATTTGCCTTTCCATTTGCTTATTCAATGATAATGTTAAATTCGTATATGAATACCAAATTTTTAAATTTAAGGTATTAAAATTAAGGGTTGATGTTATGCAGCTTAGTGATGACCCCAAGAGATTGTTCGTAATCTCCAAGTGGTTTCTACAAGGTATCTCGTCCATCAAGATCTCCATCAATTTTGTAAATACCGATATATCGTCATCAAGATCTGATCATTTATGCTAATGACGAGATACCTCGTCGAGACAACAACTAGGAGGGTTAAATACAATATATTTTGTATATTTTGTCAGTCTGGCACACAATTAAATACTGTAGAACTTATTCTTCCATAGGTTGCAACTTAAGTTATCTGGTCTTCCATATCGATATGTTTATGAAGGCCATTAAAAGTTGACAAAATGTTTTATTTATATCTATGAGAACTGAATAATCACACATATTATTCGGTTTTGAAACTCGGAAGTTTGTAATCGTAAAGAATTTAAAAGTAAAGAAACTCTTCATTCAAGGTTAAGTCATTGAAGTTCAAATTCTACATATTTTTCAAGTAATAACAATTCGCATAAAGGAAATATTTTCGGACGAATAAACCAGAAACTTTTATAAAATATGCTTGAAATTGATAACTAACCAATTTCATAATGAACTGAAACGTATAATTTTCACGTCCTGTAAACGAAATCAGGTTAGCTGCTACGACTGTACTTATGACACACCAAAGCAAACAAAAGATTTTCAGTTCTATATTACCAAGGAAACATCATATAAAATCATCCACCAAACCTACAAAAAGTAGAGCACTTTATGAGTGGGGGTAAAAAATCTGTCTTTAACACACACACAGAAAAAATATGAAGACAAGAATTGTATATCCTTTTGACACATTTTTTCCACAAGTTTTGGAACAAAGAAAAATGAAACGAAAAACATTAAGAAAAATGTTTTTGTGTCCACAACTTTCGCGCACCTTTCAGCGAAGGAAAAAATTATGCCAGTTAAGTACATAAACTCCAAGTTTCGACATCAACTCTTGCCATTTTGCTGACAATGTTCCTCGGCTCGTGGTGAAAGGATAAGTACACGGTGGAAGAAAGGTGGTAGGGTACATTTTGTGCCACTTCCTCAAACACTTACGGACTCACGACCTAGACAGTGGACCAATTTTTTTCATACTTCAACTCTTTTCTTAGCCTTCACTCTTTCTGTTTAAGGTCTGCGTCTTACTCGCTTTAATACGATGCTTTTACTTAATAAACGCGGTTTTCTTTCCCGAGGCAGAATGGATAGGAAAAGCGGAGAAGAAACAGATTCGTGTGCTTTATCACGATGCACGAAGTGGTTGAAACGGCATCACTTTCAGGAGGGAATGGGTTCAACTGAGCAGAATAAGGCTTCGGGCAGCGATTCGATTGAGATTTTATCTGCTGTGATTTTTCCACACCTGCAATTAGCAAAACCTACGTATTGCAACCGTCGTTTTTAAGTGCTTGCTGAAGTTTGATGGCGATGTAGAAACTTTTCTTTGTAAGATGAGTAAGGAAAATTACTCGTAGGACACCGATGCACTTATACGACTGTAGCATGGACTGTCTATTGAAATAGACGATACTTCATGTTTTTCTTTCTGATAGCTCGGTTTCAAGATCTGTCACGTGGTATTGGGTGAAAGCACGAATCGGAATGTAGGACTAAGTATTGACTGGTTAATGGGTTTATCGAGAGTGCTTAAATGCACTAGTTTTACCTTTGACAGTCAATCACACCAAGTCGATTCCCAAGTCCACGTGACAAACACTAATAAGATCTTACAATAGAGATTACGACCGCATGCTTCGTGTATTCTAAAAGAAGGTCGATGGGGCTTTTTTTGATAAAATAGTTTTGCTGTATGTAGCTCAATAATAAAACCAAAGAAAGCATGAAATATTAAAATGGCCATTTTGAATTTTATGTTAGATAACAGTTTGCTGTTTTTGTGACCAATCAATGTTTCATTATCGAATGATCACGATATCTAGCTTTTATTTGTTGTTTCAATCAAACCCATTGAAGTTGTTTCATGTAATCAATCGATTTAGAGATTAAAAAAGGCATTTTATAACATTATACACTATTTCACTTTTACTAGCGCTTTTTCCAATCATGTTGCATTTTTGATTAAAAATATAGAACTTTTTAATGCGAGAAAGTAATTGTTTCTATTGATGTAACAAAATTGTGAAAGTATTTTGACACTCACTACAAAAATAGAAAATGAAATGTTATTCAAACTATTTAAAATTTATTCTAACTCTCTTCCGTACTGTCTTTTACAGGTTCATTCTTAACTTCCACAGGAAGAACTATTATTTAGTCAATAACTGAAGACTTATCCCCAAAACACCCGTTTAATTCAATTGTAAAAAAGCATTACACAACACTATCTAAACAGGATAAAGTAGAACATTCATCTTCAAAGAAACTCCTACAAAAACTGCTAATGTAAAAAGACTGCCCACATTAAGCTAATGAAAAAACGCTTACAACTTTTTCAGCAATCATTACCTCTTCTAACAACGACAGTTAATTCGAAAGGAGTCACCGTTGCTCGGAGCCAAATAAATTCCTTCCGAAAACCCCATCCACACAATAATGAATAAAAACACCATTTCATTATGTATGCTTCAGATCTCCGTCGATAAAGCATCCAAAATAACTAAAACGCTGTCATCCGAAGAAAGAAACGCTTTCTTTCAACGGTAGAGATTCCTGGTTGAAAACAAAAGGACGAACCTCTCTGGGGGAAGGCCGGAACAAAGAACAAAAACTAAAGAGGGTGGAAAAGGCCAGTTTAATGCCAGTCATTAGGACCGAGGATCCCTTTTGTTCGAAGCTGGTACAGTTAAGAAGCGATCACTATCTCCTTTGGAGTAAGGTGGTGAAGATTACCTCTGAAGATATTGACTCTCCTTGGGGTCCATTGCATTACCTGAACCGGAAAAATGGTTCCACGCTGCTGAGCGTCGCGTGCATGCTCCAGGTACCGGGGTGACAGGGGTCGTATATCAATTTCTTTTCTGTGTTGCCAACACTGCGATGGTGGAAACAATTAAGGATTTGTTGGTAGTTAAATGTAAGGCAAGCCACGTATTGGTTCGATATGCGCATGCCTGCTCAGTTTCTGGGCAGAAAACACGCTGGTACGCATGCGTATTACAGTCTATTTAGCGTCATAGGGCTGATGCTGGACCAATGTGTGGCACGCTTAATCCTCCGAGGGGTCGACGAGATATCTCGTCCATCAAGATCTGACGACTTTTGCTAAAGACGAGATATCTCGTCGATCAAGATCTGATCTGCTTAGCTTCTCACGAAAGACCTCATTGAGACAATCACCAGAAGGATGAGGAGAGAATACAATTGCTGTCCTTGTGTATTTATGTTCATTTACTTGACGGAAGAAACATTGCTTTATTTATATTGACCATATCTGGCCTTTACGCCATAAAAAGCAATAACCAACCCTAAACAGGCACGTTGTTTCCTAAGTTAGCCATTAAAGAACTTAAAGTGGTAACTCAGTAGGTATCTTCCACTGAATGGATATGGTAGCTTTCTTTAGTGATGTGGGTGCATGACTAAAGGGTAATAACAATTTCTATTTAGTAGTGCATGCGAGTCTGAGTACGTTGACATTTAAATTTCCTGTTTTTATGTTGGAGGAATATGACTCATCTCTCTTTTTAGGTTGAGAATCAGAACTTTAAAACACAATCCACGGAAAAATATAATTTCCGATAAATTAGACAAGCATTACAGTGAGATGATTAAGTTACCGATCGGATACATTTTAGGTCTCTTCTTCAGATTGAGTAGCCTGAAAGATTTTACGAATTTCTACAGTGATATTGACCTTTTCAATGGGAACGAAATTCTAGATTTATAGCTACTAGGGTGTTACCACCTGATGGTTGTCTCAACGTGGTATCTCGTTATTAGAAGAAAACTGACCAGATCTTGTTGGATAAGATGTCTCGTCATAAAGGTATTGAATTAGCAAAACTGTTGAAATCTGGATGGACAAGATATCTTTTCGAAACCACTTTGAGGGTTACAGAAATATTAGCATGGTTCTTGTGTTTGTTTGAGAGAACAGCACTCAATACCTCTTGTATCACGAAGAAATTAAAGCGTCCCCGAGTTTCAACCTGGCGTATAGGAAATGAACAAGACAATAAAAACGAGAGGAAGATCTCAAAAAATCGGATAAGTCATCTATTCGGGTCACAATAAGTCCACTCCCTAATAAATACACTACATCGCCACGGGGCCTGCCATCGGAAGAATACAAAAAATCCCAAAATAAATAAACATAAAACAAGATTAAATGCAACACGAAGAGAATCCAAATGACAGATCGGACGCTCGACACGCACACGACATCTCGCCCCACCCTCCCTACTTCCTCTTCGACCCCCCATTGTAATCCCCCACCCTTTTTACCGCATCGATGGTCAGAAATTAAAATAATAGGAACCTACCTCTTTCCGTAAGTCAAGAGCAGACTGGCAAGAGCTGGTCGCGCCGCCATTATCGTATTAGGCGTTTTGTGTCTTTGTATCTTCCACCATCGTGTTCAGTTTGCCGTGACGTAATTTACGAGTTGAGGTGTTTTTGTTTTATGCGTTTCTTTTATCTCATTTTCGTGTGATGCGCCAGGGTTCCTCTTCTTAAAGGTATTTAACCGAGTGTTATCTCTAGCGTTGATCCTGCGTACCGGGACCACTTTAATTAGGCAGAGGGTCCTCGTGTGGCGGTAAGGTATGTCGTTTTTGACAACTGTGAAGTATTCTCGTATCCGTTGAAGTCGAGGTCATCTCTCTGAGGAAACAGAAGAAAAAGGGAAGGGAAACATTTTATGGCGTGATAACGTGTGGGCCAGCTCGGCCCTGTCGCTTATTATCGTTCTTGCGCACAGTTAAGTGTGCATGATGGCGGTATTACCTCAGGATTCTTTCAGACTGGACGTCGTCATGCTTGATTTAGGTTGGGGCACAAGTCTGCTGAGAGGGCAAGCAATGTGGTCTATACGGCCACCGAAGACCAGAACACACAGACGTTATTTGACCCTCCAAGTGGTTTTGAAGAGATTTCTCGTCCATCAAGATCTGACCAATTTTGTTACTCACTAGATATCTCGTCAACATGACGAGATTCGTATCAGGATCTGGTCAGTTTTTGCTAATGATGAGATATCTCGTCGAGATAACCACCAAGAGGATTAAGGGAAATTTATTATTCGTATAACTTAGAATTATGCTAGATTGAAATTGCGGCGCAAACCAATTGAGATACCCAACCAACGAGATTCATTTTACAATCAGTTCTAAAAGACACAAATATGAAACTTCAACCGATTGAAACCAAACGTTCAAGACTCATTAACAGAAAAGTACGATCTTTCCACTTCCCTTCCAATTTTGTGTGATGATACATGTAATCTGTGCTTTTGTGTCGAAAATTTGGGTAGAATCTCATTTTCGTGTACTGGGCAGTTCCTCCTTTAACCCTCCAAATGGTTTCGGACAGGTATCTCGCCCACGAGATCTGATCGATTTTGCAAATGATGACATATATCTCGTCATCAAGATAATGTTGATTTTTTAAATGAGGACGATATCAAGGTGTCAGCTTTCTTCTAATGACGAGATATCGCATTCATCAAGAACGGCCAGTTTTGCTAACGACGAAATATCTCATCGGGACAACCACCAAGGGGGTTAAAGACATTTAACAGAGTGTTGTCTGGGATTTAACCTATCTTTTGGGCCCCTTTAATTAGGTAGAGCGTCCTCGTGTGACAGTATGGTATGTCGTTTATGAGAACTGTGAAGTATTCGTTTCCTTCAAAGTCAAGGTCAGCCAGGAGGAAGCAGAGGAAATGAGAAGGGAGACATGTTACAGCATGATAATGTGTGTGCCTAGCTAGGCTCCGTCGCTTATTATCGTTCTTGGGTATAGTTGTGTATATAATGGAAGCATTTACCTTAGAAATTTTTTGGACTGCATAATTTCATGCTTGACTCAATTCGGGGGCAATATTGAATCAATGTGACCCATACGAGTATACTAATTTTATAATTTTTCCGTTGTTTTCTCTCCTACGTTAACCTCTTCAAACTGGACATTCAATTAACTCTCCTGATGGTTGTCTCGATGAGATATTTCGTCATCTGCAAAATTGGCCAGATCTTGTTGAACGAGGTATATCGCTATCAGAAGAAAACTGACCAGTTCTTGACCTCGTCATCAAAAAGAAATTGCCATTATCTTGATGACGAGATACCACATCGTTAGCAAAATTGGATAGATCTTGGTGAACGAGATAACTCGTCGAAACCACTCGTGAGATTCAAAGTTATAACTAATAAATATATTCAGTATTGATAGACATTTTGCGTGTAATGAATTCCGAAGGGCCTATTAGATAACAATTAAAATAAGATTGAGAATGATGAATTGTCTTCTCATTCGGAAACATACTATCAATTATTAATGACACCTAGTTAAATTGTCTGTTAAATTTGTTTAATCAAGACAATCGGTTTCTAACAAAAAACGTTTAAAAAAAATTGAAAAGAGATTTCTTGGCAAGGTATGTATTCTTTGGAAGGAAGGTAAGATTCCGATTCACAAATATAATTAAATCTATTTGTAGCCCTTAATTCTGAACCCCCATTCAACTGTTATACCAATACAAGTTAAGAGGGGCTTGTAGTTAAACGCTGTAAAGTTCTTAACAGCTTAAAACTTATTACGCGACAGTAAAATCCCATGAATATTCCGATTATGTATTACAGACCATCATTGAATATCCAATCAAAACACGGCATCTAATCAACAATATAACGTTGTGCCGTTATCGATTACAACTGACGCTAAACAACAAATCTACGGGAAGAGTTCGGTTCACACGATGCGGTGGCGTTAAGTTATGCGAAGGTAAACTGCGTTATTACACGTCGCATCTCTCCCGTTTTTCCCATGGCCCGTTGATCGGTTGTTCTTTTAACGTATTTACATTCCTTTTAACGTATAATTCTGAGGTAATTAGAGACATTCAACAAAGGGTTGAGGTTCCAACTGATTTTGTTTTTAAGGTATGAACGTACTTTTTTATTTATTTTTAGTCCCGCCAATTGTGTAGGAAGACAGGAAACTGTCGAACACGCTATTCATCTGCTTTCAGAATATCGCTAGTGATATCTAAAAGGAAACCAGTTTTATCCCGTGTGATATGCAATTCGCTTAATTTTTATTTGATTACCTCTCGTCTTGAAATGGAATTCCCTGCATTAATATGAACGTTCATTCTATTTCCGATTCACTATGGGTTTTTAGTCATTTAACCCTCCAAGTAAAGAGATATCTCGTCCAACGAGATCTGACGATTTTGCTAAGAACGAGATATCTCATCATCAGGATAATTTTATTTTTTTATGTCAAAGAGATCAAGATCTGGCCAGTTTTTTTTTTGATGACGAGGTATCTCGTTCATCAAGATCTGGTCAGACTTTTTCTGTCAAGATACCCGTCGAGACAGCCACCATTGTTACTTTTATATTCAAATATACTTACGCTGCAAGCTTTGAGCGATACTTTTGTGTACAAAGACGCTGCTTTAAATGAAAAATATTTGAAGTAGAGCTATTTGCGTAAAGAAGAAACTCAGGCATGACTACTTTATTTTTTAAAAGGTTTTCCAGCTAAGTTTGTCTAAAAATATGGATGATATCGATGTATTGAACTATTCCATGTAACGTCATTATAGCCTTAAGAAGCAACAGAAAATGCTGCAATCAAAGCTTGTTTTCAATATTGTATTTTGTTGTAGAATTTAGTATTAGCATCTCCATTGCAGATTTCTTAAGGGTGAGGTAAGAAAAACAGTTTTGTTTTCGAAACTTTATTTACACATGAGATGAAATGACGGTTCCTAATATGTCCTTAGTGGATGACAGATCTAGAATAGATTGCGTTGATCGTTTATACTTCTGTAGCCTTAATAATTAAATCGGCAATTTTGATTCATTAATCGTCTTATTAGGAACTGAGAGAATTTGTCACCTTAACCAAAACAGGCCGTAAGGAACCAATTTCCTTTTTTTATTAATCTATTTCTTTCGATGTTTTCAAGTCTTTCGGTTATCAAGTCGATCACCATGTATAAGGTCACGCGGAAAACTTTACTTCGGGAGTACCCTTCTCATAGTCTAAAATCTCAATTTGTATCCTTAATATAATTAATCAACAGGTACTTATCATATACTTTTCACACATACAATTACTCTATAATAACTTCTCAATATGAATAAACCTCCTTATCTTATATCTGAACACGACCTATTAACTGTATAAGATATTGAACCAGTGCAGAAATCAGATTATGCCTAACCGGTTACCTGTGTTTTTAATGAAGACAGCAAAATATTTGGCATTTGGGCCTACAGCCAAGCTAAGTAGGAAAACAGAAAACCACGTGTTTAGCGAAGTGGAAGAATAACTCTTCAGAGGAAAATTTGTAAATCTATTAGACGAAACTTTGAGTGAATGAAGCAAATAAATTAATTTTCATTCGGATAAAACTTTTCAAAAGTAATAGTACCGATTACTGTAAACACATTCTTTACCTTTTATCCCACACCCAGGGGATTTTTTGATGGTAAAGTCCCTAATTTCTAATTCAAAAATGCGAAAATCAATTCAGTAGAAATGACATCTTTATTGTGTACATTTGGTCTTGCATTTCACTGCATCCGAAATCGCTTAGTTATGCTCCTACATATTTGGATATTAGTACTTCGTCAGTCATGCCATTCAGTATTATCATCATTAATCAAACAATCGTAAATCAAAATATGTTTTTAAGAAAGAATAGTCTATAAGATATCCACTAATATATATATTCTATTCGGAAACCTCAGTAAAGATTCAGAAGGAATCTAAGGAAATTATAAAAGGATTTTAGACCACTGCACTGGCATACACTTTATAGTTCAATGACAGATTTGCGACATGAAACTGATCTTGAAATTCACACTGGTAAGATAAGGTAAGTATTTAATTAACGTCGCACTGGAACAACACTACGGGCTATTGGCGACGGTCCGGGATCAACCCCCGAAGGGAAAGATCCGAAGGACAACACCACGTAATTTTGAACCACGGTCAGATGACGAGGTCACACCTGAGCTGGCACCCAACTCTCCGCAATTCACAGTGGATGTAAAAGCAAAAACACAAGGTGGCCGTAATTATTCTATTCAGAAATCTCAGTAAAGATTCAGAAGGAATCTAAAGAAATCAAAAGGATTTTAGACTACTGCACTCATCTGATTGTTCAACGACAGATTTGCGACCGGAAACGATCTTGAAATACACACCGGATGAAAAAGCAATAACAGAAAGTGACCGTGAATATATTACAACGTCGCTTCTAACATGGTCTAACACACGCCGGCTGCAAATGGCCGATACGTGGTGAGATCAAATCTGGCTCATCACCGATTTCAAGATCAATGCAAACCGTCACGGCTGCTTGAACTATCCACCTAATAGTGTTGCTGGTCAATTGGGATATTATTGGTCGCGTGCCAGACATTGTATGGACCCTTGCACTACCATTGTCACGGACATGCTTGGACGACGGACAAAAAGCCCCCATTTCATACTTGGCAGAGCATGTTCTGCATTGTGGCGATTCTTTTGTGATCTGTAAATGGTCTCCCGAACATAGCATATTACATCTCACCAGTCATAAAGAATGATTGTGAAGTCTGCCCCGTCTTTAAAATTGATAACGCCAAGCGTTAATGAGTAAGACGTTCCATGCGTAATTAAGTAATAATGCACGGGACTTGGTATTCAGAATGAACGCGTCGTTTATTTTAGAGGATGACAAAGGCAAGCCATGCGAGGAGATTTGGAGAAGAAAGAGAAAGCGTGAACGTTGTGTCTGCCTTTATTATGGAGATCACCCGGTTTTTCTTTTTGTCAGCATCAGTATGCGCTGAACGTGGTTAAAAGTGTAACTTAAGGAGATAATTATTTCGTTTTTTCCGCTTTTTTTTGAGGTTTTGAATGTAATATAACCTGAAAAAAATAGTTCAAATCTGTGAATGATGCTTCTATGTACGTATTACTATCAATTAATCAATTAATTGACGTTTAATTCGTTTCTGTCGCTTTCCATGCTTGCTCGTAAAAGAAACATGGACTTTTGTTTATCCTTAACTTGTTATTTTTTAAATGGTTAAGAACAGGAGTAAAAAAAATCTGTCAAATTATCGCCTTTGATAACAATTATACTTCAATGGAAGTAAAGTGTTTCTATTAATTAAGTTGTTGTTTCTCAATTAGCTTAATAATCAGAAAATGCTTTGCGACGAGGATGACTGATTTGAATATAAAGTTCGATGTCATGAATAAATTGAGATAAACTATTGGGAATGAATTGATTTCAATGACACCTTCAGCAATGGCACTTTATTTGATAACTGATTAGTATTCTTTGAATGGTGGAGGTGAAATTAATTATAAAAATTGCAATGAGTATTTTCCGTTTCATTAGATTCCAGATAAAGTGCATTGAAATCAGTTTAATAAGCTTACGTATCAAGTCTTGAACCATTAGTGACCGTATGATAGAGAATGGCTGATCAACAAAATTAATCATGCTAAAAATAATAACATGAAATTAAAAAGGCTATACCAGAGAATTCAGGATAAAGGATTTCAAGAATGTTTAGAAATGTTGAAAATTGAGCGTTATAAACTGCTTTATTCAAAACGACTACTTAGAGTCAAAAGCATAATTCTTAGAAAACGAAGGGGAAGAAATTCTACTCAGTATGTTTCTCAAGGAAAAATCTGTTTCATAAAAAGAAAAAAATGACTTGGACTTCAGACTAAGCATCACCAGATTTCCGTCCAGAAAATCTAGAAGACTCCCATCTTGAAATTCTTAACTGAATGTGTGTCTCTCGTAAGTCAACAATATTCTAAAAATCCTTCAACGAATCAATAATTAAATAATTATTTGATTCTGATGAGTAACTTAAAAAGCTTGAAATAATTTTTTAAATGTACATATCGCCACCAGTGTTATCTGATAAATAGGAATAACATTTCCTGATTTGATAATTAAAGTGACTTATTTTCCTCCTCAGACCCAGCAGGATGCTGCTCCAATGAATACTGACACACCAAACATGAAAATACACGAAACTCCATTCATTGTAATGGAATAGGGGCTTGGCAATGTACCGATCTCACACCTGCCTTGGTATTGCAGTGACGGTAGAGCTTTAATAAATGAATCCCTGCCGGCTGTATGGTATTGCGACTCAAAAAAGAAAATTATTTTCTCGTGGCAGATGCTAGAAGTGTCTTTTGTTTCATCCACCCTGACCCTCATAACGACACTAGAGGTAGAAGACGTATGGATTCGTTCTGCTTTTCACCATTTGTCTGTTCCAGGGGTTACGAAGACGAATAAGTACATTTCATCTAGCAGGTGGTAGGGATAATATTTTCAGCGGTAAATACAGCTTTATGTGTTTCATGGGCGACGCTCTTATTAAATCAGACACTTTATTGTTGGCCTTGGAGGTTATTTCAAAGGCATGATATATAAGTTTTCTTCAAATAGATACTGTCAAAATGCTTTGTACACTTAAAAACAAGGAAATTTCGCATCCGAAATACAAAATTGATATTTTATTTATTTAAATTAGATATTCATCTATTTTTTCTAATTATTCTAAAGTTACAATATAAAAACCAAAATTACTGAATTCATTCGGACATTTTCCCGCTTTGTTTAAATCTGCTTGACTTTAGCTACAGAGCTGCATAATATACATGAAACTACATAGAAGGACTCGACAGTCTAGTAAATTTCTTTAGCAAACTTTTTATAAAAGACAATGAGAAACCTGGAAGATAAAAAACAGTGCTGAAAAAATGTGAGTGATCGCGAAAATATGTCAAAAAATACTGAATCACCTTGAACAAGTGAGCGGTATACAATTGAAACGGACGTTCAGAAGTTAATTGCAGTAACGTGATTATGGTGTGCTCTTTGTATCGTATGCTTTATTAGAAATAAACATTAACATTATAAACAATAAACGAAATGTTGCCTTATAGTTTTGATTAATTTCATTTTATTTGGAGGTACGAAATGCGCATATCGATGCTTTTATTTCTTATAAACTTATTAAAATAAGATTAAAAAATATGTATAATACTGCTAATCAACAAATATAAACAATTATGAAACTGTAGCGTAGATGTCATGTACAGATCTCTATTATGGTGAAAAAAGGTGGGTAGCGTAACACAAACACACCTAACAATAAAAATTTAAAACTTGCAACTTGTGATGTCCGATTTCACCAATTGATCTTCTCATGTAATGTAATGTAATTTCCCGCTGCCCTTGTCGCGGTTGTCTACACTACTACACGTTCATTAACTAAACGAGTTGAGTAGCAAAATAAAGATGACGGGTAAGTTGAGACGTTGACAAGCTATCGATGGTTTCATAATCAAATAGAAGCAATAGATATATATTGATAGCAGTTTGGTAATAAAACGGAAAGCAATACGCATAGTAGGCTCAACATTAAAACCCAGTTTCCTTATGCTTTTTTTGAAGCAATTAAATTGCTCTTTATATATGCGCTGAAGCAAGGTTGCGAAGCGTATCTTACCTTTCTTTCTTTTATTTGGATATTCGTTATACTGGGCTAGGCGCTTCTGTTAGTAGAACTTGGAATTTTATATTTGTTGTATAGGCTTGTGGAAAAATGAGATATTACTCCCTACTGCATGCACTAATGCTCTCACATGATACATATTGGGATTACCTTAGCTTTATAGTACACTGCTGGCCACCGTAAATGCAACACCCTGAAGGAAGCATGCAAATAATATGAAATTTACAACATGCATTAGCGGAGGTGAGATATGCAAATGATTAGAATTTCAGCGCAGACGCACATCACACGCGCCTGTGGCGCCACTTCAAAGCGCTATTTAAGGCTTGGAGATTTCGACGATTTCAAGTACGGCAATTGTGTTTTTCTTGTGGTTTTTTCAAAAAAACGATCAATTATGCCTCGTAGAAAACAGCGATCATCTTTTGATCAAGTATCCGAGTTCGACAGAGGAAGGATAGTGGCCTACCGAGATTGTGGATTATCTTTCAGGGAAATCGGTAGTCGTGTTGGACGAAACCAAACAACTGTAATGCGGATATGTGATCGTTGGATGCAGGAGGGTACGACGGACCGACGTGTTCGATCGCATCCACCTCAGTGCATCACTTCACGTGATGACAGGCATATTGTGCGTATGGCAGTGACGGATCGCTCAGCCACATCACGAACCATAGCACAGCACATTCAGTCTGTACCGCATCATCCAGTGTCTGCGCGTACCATTCGACGCCGTTTACAGCAGAGTGGTCTGTCCGCAAGACGTCCATTGCTTCGTCTACCCTTGACGCAGAACCACAGACGTTTCCGCCGCCAATGGTGCGATGAAAGAAGGATGTGGACGGCAGAATGGAATGAAATTGTCTTTACGCTTCTGTCTGCAACACCACGATGGTCGGATTCGAGTCTGGAGACACCGTGGAGAGAGGATGCTGAACAGCTGCGTTATGCACCGCCACACTGGTCCTGCACCGGGTATTATGGTATGGGGCGGTATTGGATATCACTCTCGCACTCCTCTAGTACGCATTGCCGGTACTTTAAACAGCCAGCGCTACATCTCCGAGGTGTGTGAGCCAGTTGTCCTTCCTTACCTTCAGGGCTTGCCCACAGCCATATTTCAACAGGATAATGCGCGACCACACGTGGCACGCATTGTCCAAGGATTCTTCGTCAATCGCCAGATTGAATTGCTTCCCTGGCCAGCTCGCTCTCCGGATCTTTCGCCGATAGAAAACATGTGGTCCATGGTTGCTCAACGATTGACCCAGAATACATCCCCAGCTGCCACACCAGATCAACTTTGGCAACGTGTGGAAGCTGCTTGGTCTGCTGTACCCCAAGAACACATCCAAAGTCTCTTTGAATCAATGCCGAGGCGTGTGGCAGCGGTGATCTCCAACAATGGCGGCTACTCTGGCTACTGATTTTGGCAGGAACCACACTTCACAGAAGTCTATAAATTTAATCATTTGATACTTGGTCAACATGTTATCTACAAAATAAATTTTGTTGTGATATCTCTTGTCTTTCTTGGTGTTGCCATTTGGGTGGCCAGCAGTGTATATCGCCTTTTTGGTGACTTTTGGCATTCAATCTAACTTGGGTTGACTAATCAACTATCATATATCGATTCGGAATTTATTCTTTGAAATTTTTATTGGCGACGTGCAGAAATCGTGTTCAAAAACAAGCCAAATAACGTCACGTCCGGTATACGTACAAGAAGCACGCTCAGCAACAGTACCATCATCTATATTAAGCTTGTCGAAAGCAGCACTCTCATGGTATGAAGAAAAAAAAAATCTTTTCTAAAATATGAGCTTTTGGCGTTGTGATCCCATCGTTATGCACTGTGTATCTCTGAGGTAACAGTGAATTTTTATCTTAATGAAACAAACTGATAGACTTAAAATAGAAACAAAATATACACATCATACACGTATTTCTTATATTTTAATAATTTAATCATTGTTTACTCATTAAAAGCTTAAATATCAGTATTGTGAGACCTAGTTGAGAAGGCCTTGGTGCATCTTTTAAATAAAATAAAACAAAAACAAAAAGAAAAACTGACTCGACCATTTATAAAGCATCGTAATACGCCAATAAAGATTATTTTGGAGAAAAATTACTCAACTTTAATAGAAATTGTAAAAACAACACTTGAATTCGGACGCATTGTTGAAGCTTCGATTGTATATCACTAGTGGTTGTCGAATAATTCTTGCTAAAACCTATGCTAAAAAAAGGTTGCCTTGAAAAATAAATTTTATAGGTGAGGACTTACAAAAATGCATTTTACACAAAACGAAAATGTAATAAGTGGAATACAACCTTCTTGAAATGGCTAAGCTTGGAGGAAGCTTACTAAGGTGTTATATGATTATTGTATTTTAAAAGTTCTCTAGATGAGTGGTGGGACCTCAGGCGTACAATCTTCTTGATATATTAAGGCTCGGCATATAAATATCTTAAAATATCTTGTGAATTAAGGTATATGATGTTCACAATGTAAAAGTACTCTAGGTGGGCGGTGGACCGTCAAACCTTTTTAATACGGTTAAAATTAGATGGTTAAGGCTTGGCATATAAATATCTTAGGCGCATTAATATATTAAGATTTTCTCATTTTAAAAGTGCTTTAGGTGGGCTTTGGGACGTTATACATCCAACCTTCTTGAAATGGTGAAAGCCTGGTACATAAATAGGTGTATTCAGGTATTAGATGATGCTTGGTATATAAATATTATGTGTCTTCAGTGGTGTACATATACTTTTTTGCAAGGAAGATAATGCCCCATGTCTCTCAGCACTTTTATAGGGCAAATATCATAAAATATCTAAATTATATTTATTTATCTAGCCTTAACCTTTTCAAGGTACTTAGAAGTCCATCATCCAACCGCCCTTGAAAGGGTTAAATAGTATCTGACAGATGCAGCTAGCTCTAAAGGGTTAAAAATCAGGGATAATATTCAGTAATAAGAAGCACAACAGACTATACCTCCCAAATTTCGGTGAACGAACACCAACTTATCCATGATCGAGAAACAACCACATTAATCCTTAAAAAATACATTGTGCGGAAACAATAACCTGCACGATTATACAGATAATCCTACACAACACGCTGATTAAAATCCCAGGTATCGTTTTACCCTTAATTAATAACCTTCGAGCCGAAGACATGATAAATTGCAGCCCTCTGGATAACAATGGTTGAGCAGCATATCGATAACCCATTCAGGTAGGTCATTGCAATATTTAACAAGTTTTAAGAAAGTAATATTCCTTATTGACTCTGATGATTGTGTTGAGAGTTGCGCGTCACACCCATCATAATTGTTATTTATCGGAGGCTAAAATTTTATTTATTATTCCGATCAGACATTAGGTTGGAGTTGGTGCCGTTTTCCTGCTTTGCAGGTATTTTATAGATCGTTATTTGCTATTCTGTGTAGTAGGAACAGGGCAATTAACGATAAGTCTCGCATTTAAGGCAAGTGAAAAATGGAAATTTAATGCCTCGATATTTCATTTAAAAGCGACATTTCAATTAGCGTTGTCAAAGCAAATCGCCATGTGTAGTTTGGACATGAATCAAATCCCTATTAGTCGGAATTTTAATTGAATCGTATACTTATACGTTTCCTAATATTTTGAATATTCAAGTATGGTGGTTTTGTTGAAGTAAACTAGCGCACATAAACCTGTTTGTAGACGGTGAGATTTTGAGGGAAGTTGACGATATGAAATGTATTATGCTTTTCCAACTTTCAGAATTCACTGATTTTTCAATTTAAAGTTTTTGTGAGCTTTTAATCCACGATTTATATAACATTAACTATAAATTAAGTTACTGAATATTTCTATCGCTCATCGCAACAGAGATTCATTTGGCCCTTCCAAAAAGATACTGTATGGTAGGATTTATGTATTTTCAAATCACATCTTCAGATGTAATCTTGATAATTTAATAATTTCATGTTATCTTTTCAATACATCAAACTTGTGCTGTATGAAATCTTTCTCCAGACATCCTATAAGTCCAGAATATTGAACTATTCATCAAGTTCCAGGTTCAATGGGAAGCCTCAGAATTGTAAGGGAGCAATCAATGGTTCTCACTCTTGTTGGCTTTTAAAAATACATTAATCTTTTAAATACGTCTACCGTTCATCACAACAAAGATCCATTTAGCTCTTCCGTAAGGGTCACTGAATGGTGAAATGAAAAAAATTTTCTAATCACATCTGATTCAAATTGCGGTCTTGATAGCTCCTAATTTCATATTACCTTTACGCTATCACAAATGTTTTCTTTGAGTAATACTTTCCTGATGTCCAGTTCATTTCTTTCCTCTGTATATTTCGCTCTTCTGGATCAGTAAAGCTTTCGTTGTATGTTTATTTACTTGCTGTTCTTTGGCGCAGCTAGGTCGAATATGACCCATGCGCCATAGAACCTAACCCAACCAAACTTCTTTCCAGAACAAAAGTCCAGTGTGTTAAACCGAGCATTTCTTTCGAGATTCAGTGGGAAGACTAATACTGATGATCACTGGGAACCAATGGTTTCCTGTCTAGTTTCCTCTTAAAAATACATAGCATAACGCAAATGAATCTTTTAAATAATTCTACCGTTCATCTCAACACAGATCAATTTAGCACTACTGAAAAGGTCAATGCGTGGTAAGATGAAAACATTTTTCAATCATATCTCGTCCAATTTGCTGTGTGTGTGTGTTGATATATTTCCCAATTTCATATTTTCTTTTCAACATCTACTTTGCTCTGTAAGTTATACTTCTTTCCAGATGTGAGGTTCAATTCCTCCCTCTGTGTATTTTTCTCTTCTATATTAGTAAAAAGCTTTCCTTGTGTGCGTATGTCCATTTACTTGCCGTTTTTTGGCGCAGCTTGGTCAAATATGACCCGTGCGCCATAGAACCTAACTTCTTTCCCAAATGAAAATCCAATATGTTAAACCAAGCATTTCGTTCTATATTCAATGGGAAGCTTAATTATGATGATTACTGGGCAACCAATGGTTTCCTGTCCAGTTGCCTCTTAAAAATACATAGCATAACGGCAAAGGAATCTTTTAAATACATCTACCGTTCATCACAACACAGATCCATTTAGCACTTCCGAAAAGGTCACTGCGTGGTATGGATTTATTTTCCAATCACGTCAGTCCGCTTCCTATGATATTATCATTACACTCCCAAACCGGGTATTTCAGAAAGAGAGAGAGAAGGAGTCGTATCCGAAAGAAAATAAGGTTAAGAGTGAAATATGAATTCGTTGACTTAGAATTAATTCTAAATCATGTTTCTCCTGCGAGTACAACGGGCACTTTGCTTTTGACTCGAAGCAGCTTTTAATTACTGCTTCTCCAGAAAAGTGCTTGAAGTCATAACGACTGAGAACGTATGTTTAACACGATGACAGCATATTTTAACCACAAACTGAGCTATAATGTTTCTTGTTGAGCTGTCAGGTGGAAATTTGAATTTTCTTGACTGCTTCCGGAGGTTAAGATGTTTGATGTGTTCGACATCGAGCAGTGTTGGTGCCACAGATATATTTTCTTCACCAAACTCATAGTAATTATAAGATACGAATACTTAAGCAGCCAATTTTGTAAATATAATACAATGGGAGTGAAACGTTTGCTGAAAGGTTTTAGTGCGAATCGTCTGAAATTCTGCTTTTAAAAGTTCTTTCATTTTGAATGGTATTCATGTGTGTTGTTTTTAGTTTATTTTACTTCATTGCAAATGCATATTAAAGGCTTTATTTATCGAACTAAATGTAGGTGACTAGTGTTTCTGCGGCGGAACGTATTTCTAACGTAACGTCATTTGGGCTTGTTTTTTTAATACGATTTCAACACTTCGCCAATGAAAGTGCAAAGATGGAATTCTGGATTCATGTATGATAGTTCATTGGTCAAGCTAATTATATTAAACACCAAACGGTGCCGAAATGGGGCGATGATCTACATTATTACGTAAGTGGCGATATGTATCATATTATAGAACTTGGGTAAAGCAAATAAAATCTTCGCTTTTGATTTGGTTTGTTTGCTTTCACTGAAAATACCTCTCATTGTAGAAAATAATTTTACTATTTTATTCTAGAGGAAAACCTTGAATTTTTTTATGCGTTTGTAACACCATCAGAAAGGGAACTCAAACTTTCAGCTCAAATCTTTAAAACCTCGGGTTTGATCCCGTGCTGTCGCCAATAGTCCGTTGTGTTGCTCTTAGTGCGACTTTAATTAAAATACTTACCTACATACTTTTAAAAACCCTTATGAGGTTTCATTAACTCGTTGATTTCACATAAATTGATTCATGATATCTAGTTCGTTGTTTCTAGGTACAGAGACGGTGATGGGGCTGATAATTTCGCGTGCTACATATATTTAAGTGCTGATTTTGAATGATTAGAGACTACAAATTTCTCTTATTTAACCACTTAAATCAGACTACTGATATAAATTAAGGAATAAAACATCGCTGATGCAACAAGTCGATGCATTTTTTAATTAAACTTTGGCATTTGAGAATGCTAAATATAATGTTTCTATTCATTTGATGGTAGTATACATTCAAAGTATACCATTTTTATAACCTGTAATGATTAAACTCAAATTATAAGCCGCAGTGATGGCAGGTGGATAAAAGTTCTTAAATTTCATTGTCGACAAAATCATGCAACTTAATACGCGAACACGTTTGCTGGGAACTGTCTAAGAAACTGCAAATGCTGTCGCAAAACCTTTACTTGATTATTTCCATCAAAATAAACAATGTGGTTTCTTTTCGTGAGAACAAATGGTCTGTCCTGTATCTGGGAAAAATATTTTCCAATGCCAGTTCGGGGTCTATTTTAAAAATTCTTCAACCACAAGGATTTCACACCATTTAAGGATATTGTATTGTGGGAAAAGAATGTCCTCGTTCGCATTTCGTGTTCAAAAATATCAAATATGAAATATTGAAGCTCACGAAAATGAATAAAGTGCTCAAAGATGGAATTACCCACGTACTTAAAATAAATATATACCTTAATCTTCAAAAATTCATTTAAATGGTTTTCACATTTTCTGTGGTCTAACTAGACCTCGTGTAGCAAAATATGACGGTAGAGCGATAATCCAAACAGCAATTTTTAAAAGGCGTTTTACTATTCCTTGTAGATCGAAATTGATTGGATTTTACGGTGCAATGTACAAAACAGGATAAGATGCGCCATTGGAGAAAATATAATTATTTGAGTAAATTTATGCGAAATATATATGTGGAATGCGGACTTAAGGATTGGTTTGAATATTTTTTCCTTGAGATGTTCAATGCAATGCTAGGTCGTGATTCAATGCAATGCTAGATGGACAAAGGCATTTGCTTTCATACGAAAACAGCCTTTGTCCACCTTTGAACCTAGCATTCTACAGCTCAACCAAGAAACCATTAATGCCCATACACATTCTATTGATTCTATAAAGTAAATTTAATATGTTCTATAGCTTAAAAACAACAGTTGAAGCACGAAATAACGACGTAAATATTTCCATTTCCCACTCAAATTGAAAACCATTCTAATTTATAGTTCATTTTCTGTGATTTTACAAGGCAGGTAAGATTAATGTCGAAATGGAGAAACACAAAGTGCTGTTGGAGACGGGGTCCATGATCGATCTCGAAGGGAAAGATTCGAGGACAACACCTCGTAGTTTTGAACCTTGGTCAGATGAAGAGTTAACACACACTCCACTCTCCAAACTTCCTTATCACGACAACGTGGAATTTACAATGAAAAGACGCTATATATAATTCCTGCAACGAACGCATGCTTAACTCGAACCAAATAATTTAGGTAATTGCGTTTAGGGAAAATAATTGACTTGTTATAAATGGTAAGTAGAAGTCTAATTTTGAATATCAAAACAGAAATGTAGTAATGGAACCGGTAGATTCCTTATCTTTAATTTAGATTAAAAACAAACGGTTGATCACGATGATTGATAG
This sequence comes from Meta bourneti, assembly GCA_933210815.1. Lineage (NCBI taxonomy): Eukaryota > Metazoa > Arthropoda > Arachnida > Araneae > Tetragnathidae > Meta > Meta bourneti. The sequence goes on along the minus strand of OW119927.1, from coordinate 75,485,903 downwards.
ACAATTCATCGAGCTATTATGTATTTGACATCTATTTAATCTTTCATGTATCCTGGAATATACTAGGCGCAGAAATGACGAATGGTTGAAATTTTAAATGATCGATATCAATCCACTGAATAATTGAATACGCAGATGAAGAATTGATGATATAATTGATGAAATACCAAAAGCAATACATATAAACCTTTCTCTGATGCAGGTAGAGAAAGCACATGTAAAATATCAAATAGAAACAGAAAATTGGCATATTTCCGATGGGTGTTGATGGTTCTTTGATAAACGATGTTTTCACAGATTGAATAAAATAAATCGTTGAGCTAACATTTAAAATTAATTCTTACTTATTTATATTGAATAAATAAATGGAACAATATATTTAAGGAACGCAGAAATAGAAATTTATGTGGGTTTGTGTAAATGATTCTATATATGTCTGTAGATGAATTTTACTAAATGTATTTATTGAAACTAGTGCTTATATACATAGATCTCAGTTATAAGATTAGTAAAATATTCTATTTTATTTGGTGACCTTTATATAATTTGTGCCTAGAAATAAAATAAGATAATTTATTCGTTCAATTATATATAATCACACTATGATGAATAGATTATTAAGCAATTAAAAAATAGATTCGCCCAAGTGCATTTTTTACGGATATATTCGGATTTTCACTGGGTTCCCTGAATTAGTATACGAAAAATTCAAAACCTTTTTCTTGAGAATGTCAGCTAAAACATTCGCTAAAAAACAGTTTGCACAAAGGTACATTTCGAATTCTGATAGATTTCAAATTCATTTAGAAAGGTCGCTTTATGCTTGACGTAGAAACGACACAAAGCTTACATCACATCAAATGTCTCATAGGTAGTTTCTTTTTCTATTGTGATAACTAATCCAATCTTTGGATGTTCGAGGAAATGCCTTTTGTCCCTTCAGAAATGGATTTGCATTTATACGACTAATGACGGGTTTAACAGTGTGAAAAACCACGATGAAGGACGCACATACAATTCAATTCCCAAACTCAAGTACAATCCATGGAATTACTTTCACAATGATACGGATACACACACACACACATGGGTGTAAAAAAGAATCTCACGATATCTAATACAGGGTTTAATGAGGAAATATCCATCTTCACAATGAGTGTCGTTTAATTTTCCTGTAGTAGTCTTCAATAAGAAATAATTTCATTATTCCTGGTTTTACGCGTGTAAATTAGAATCTGAAACCCCGTGTCCGGGTTATAAATTGATGAAGAAGGTTTTATAAGACAGGGAAGGCAGGTGGCCTATGATGTCGTGGATCCATTAGCATAGGAATAATTGCATGCGTGCAACTGGTTTTAACAGCCAGCTTTTAAGTATTTTTTATTACCACCTGCAAGACATACTTTTATTTGAGGGATCTGAACATATTTACATGCGAGTCGAGTATAAGCAACAGGTAAATTAATTTTTTGCTCTTGGACTTACTGTGGTATCGTCAGCACCATGTGTCGCATATGCAAACGTACATTTAAGGATTCATAACTTGTAAGGATTCGACACTAGGAAAAATGGTGTTACGGTGAAAGTTTAGGAATCGATTTAGATTGTTAGGAATTTTTTATTATCACCTGCATGACATACTTTTATTTGAGAGATCTGCACATATTGTATGCGAGTCTAGTATAAGCAACCGACAAATGAATATTTTGCTCCTGGACTTACTGTGATATCGTCGGAACCATGTGTTCGCATATGTAAACGTGCACTTAAGGATTCGTACATGCAAGGATTTGACACTAAGAAAAATGGTGTTGCAGTGAAAGTTTAGGAATCGATTTAGTTTGTTAAGAATTTTTTTATTACAATCTGCATGACATATTTTTTTATTTGAGAGAGCTGCACATGCGAGTTGAATATCGACAACAGAATGAAAAATAATTCTTTTTTGCTCCTGGATTTTTGTGATATTGTCGGCACCATGTGTTCGAATATGCAAACTTACATTTCAGGATTCGTGCACGCAAGGATTCGACACTAGGAAAAATAGTGTACGGTGAAAGTTTAGGAATTAGGTCGTTAGCATTTTTTATTAACATCTGCATGATATATTTTTATTTGATGGAGCTGAACATACTTACATGCGAATCGAGTATAATCAACAGACAAATGAATTTTTTGCTACCTGACTTGCTGTGATATCGTGGCACCATGTGTACCTTGCGTTCGTTCTTTCAAGAAAAGTACATATGAAGATTCGAAACTATAGGAAAAATAATGTTATGATAAAAGATTGTGAATAAATTTAGGATGCTTAGCGACGAATTACAAGAATTGGTTCCTTAGCATAGTACAATACATTGAATTAGAGTCGATGTCGAGTAATTAGTAAAATGCTAAATTCACAGATTCTTCAACCTAAAATAGAATATTGGTAGTTTTGGTGTGGTTTCGATGATACATGCGAATAGGAAGAAAATAATTTTCAAACGCTTGTAGCATGTATCGAAATCAAACAATAAGTTATTTCATTACGTAAAATGTCTCTTCTGATGATATTAATGACTTATCTTTGTCTTTAGTACCGATATTCATGAATGCAACGTGTTTTATTTCGCATTTCTTTGCAATTAAATTTTTCACACTGAAAATACTTGAGCATTAACACAGATGTTGTAATAATATTACGATGAGAAAAATTTAGTCACTATATTTGTTAACAAATAATAATTTAAAGAAGACAGCAAAGAAACACATTTGCTACGGAATGAGCATTTTGGTAATGCCTATACTCATGCAATTTTACAATTTTTAACTATTATGGTTTTCTAATAAAATAGTTTCATTCACTAGTAATCCCAAAACACGACAATACAATACGGAGAAGACGAATAAGAGTATTAGATATTGCATCACAAATTTGTACAAAATTACAAGATACGATTTTAAAATGAGTGGATCTGTTTAAAAATGTTTTTTTGAATTCTATAAGGATTATAAACAATTTTTAAAAATAGAAAACACGTTGCACAGTTGAATACTCGTCCAGTTTGCAGTTTACGAAAAAAAATAAACGCATCATTAATTTTCAAGAGAACTCTCAACCCCTTATCTTTACTTCTTAATGAGCACACTTACGGGAGAGTTTTTGAGATTTAAATAATGTTATGAACCGTAAGTTCTAATCTCAAACGAGCAAATAATCTGAATCCTAATGCCGTCTGTCAACTTGATGCCTGACGTTTCCAAAAGGTAGAGAAGTCTTAATAAAAACATTCGTACATCTATCATATCATAAAGAGATCAACTGCAGAGAAAGGAAGCATTATTAGCTAATAAATCTTTGAGATATAATGACACGCATTTATTTTTTGTAATGAAGCGTGTCAGTTCATTGGTAATTGATCATTTTTATCAGATTTTCATGAGATGTAGAATATGAAAAATAGGGGAATACGTTTGTGTAGTAGATATTTTCGTCGATATTTCTGATATGTTTAACAACTTCGTAACTATCGTTCATTAGTCGATGTCTTTAGTTGCGAATTTGACGTGTGTCCATAAAATGTTAATTCCTTCAGTATTCGTAATACTCTTCTATCGGAAGTTTATTCGTATTTAGGTATATTGGTATATGATTGTTGGTATTAATCTCTTCCATAAATGAGTTTGTCAGCACTTAGATTCATCTAACTATATAAGTATCAATTGCTGAAATACAAGTATATATTCAGCCAGTTTTTACCCTCCAAGTGGTTTCGAAGAGATATCTTGTCCATAAATATCTGACCAATTTTGCTAATGACGAGATATCTCGTCAGACAGATATTGTAAATTTCACTATGAGATACCTCGTCCATCAAGATCTGATAAGTTTTGTTAATGAGGAGATATTTTGTCATCTAGATATGGCCGATTTTTTATGATGACGAGATATCTCGCTGAGACCACCACCAAGAGGGTTAATATTCGACTGAACCATCGGGTAATCAGAAATTTGACGTAGGATGAGGCGGGGCAAGTGCAAGCCCATACCTTATTTCATATTAAACCAATTACCACTCTCTTAGCAGATGATATTGTTACCATCCAATTCCAGACCATTTACTAATATATTTGCACTTTTTCCACCATGAATATAATTTAAGATACCTTCTAATGATATTTGATAGGGTAATATGCCCACTTGGACTTATTTCCTTGAGTGCAATGTGATAGTATTGCGGAGTGAGGCAAGACCAAATCATTTCATTCGTGCTCTTATTCCGTCTGCGCTACTTCCCTGCCAAAATTCGAAGCGCTTTAGAGGTGAAATTTAACTATAGTACTTCTTCAAGCATTTCCAGCAGGTGGCAGACTCTACTTTAATCACAGACACGCTTTATATTCAGTGGACGCACTTACTCTGCAAACGCAGTTGCCCAACCTCAACCTATTAAGTTTTAATATATACTATAATCAGATTTATTAGAATAATACTTTTGTCCTTTAAAACTTGATTGTATTTTATGCTTTTTATACATTTTAGTCATTAGGTGAATATGGATTAACATCAATAGAAGAAATTGTTTTATTTTAAAATGGAGACTCATTACTTCTTGAAGTAATGAGTCTCCATTTAAAAAATTATAATTATTTGTAAGTATTACTTTCGTCTCTATTAATAACTATTCCAAAATAATAAATACACTACGTCTTCAATAAATGTAACTATCTTTCGAAATGCTCAAGCAAACTAGTTTAATGTATTCAAATTTTTCATTACAAGAGCTGTAGGTTTGTATACGGTAATCAAACAAAATAGTCTTTCTTTTTATTTGGTAATGAATGCCATCTATAATTACCGAAGAGAGTGGTCAATAGAAATCGCGTTTAACAAGTCCTTCAACGAGATTTTTAGATATTCCTAAAGAATTCCTCGAGTGATAATAATAGCAAAAAACCATATGGACGTCTTAGTTATTTAGCATTATTTTAATATCACACAATGTTTCAATAAAATGACTCAATTTGGAACTTTATTATTTAAACCTCCAGGTGGTTCTGACGAGATATCTCGTCAATAAAGACATGACCAATTTCGCTAATGACGAGATATCTCGTCCAGACAATCACCAGGAGGGTTAATGATATCTCTTGTGAAAATAGTTTTAAACTGCTATGTTTGTTAGCTTCTACGTAGTTTCACTGTGATATTTAAATTATATTTAATCTAGAATTTAAATGCCAAATTTAAAATGAAATCGATACACAATATATTCTGTTCCATCTTAGATGACTGTTCCATCTTAATAGACTGAATTACGCATGCGTACCGATGTTTTCTGTACAGAAACGGAGCACGCATGCGCAAGTCGGATGTTTTGTCGCATGTCTGATCAATGTGTGACTTGCTTTAGACCTATTTTTCATTGCTTGAAAGAACAATTGGTTCCATTTGTAATAAAATACGTTTTATTTCCAGATAACTGATATTCATATTCTTAAGATTTAAATTAAAATAGAAAATGGTAGCTTTCAAGAGTGTATCGATAATTTAATTGCTTTCTCGTAATTGATATGTGATCCTACTTCAGTAAGCATTGGACCTTGCGGCATTAAACTCCAACAACCAATCAATTAATCTTCTGTAAACATTACTACTTGTCAGGAAAATTAAATAAAATGATAGACATAAAATTTAAAGTGGAAATAGAGAACATGGTCCATACGGAAATACAATTCAAAATTTATCCATCGAACTTTTTTTTAATTTTAGAGTAGTACTTTTTTGTACTTTAGAGTAGTACGATTTAAGTAATCTAGATTTTAAAATTTTAAGCTCTTTACATTTTTAAAACGAGTAAATTTATTGTATAATCTCTGTACAGTATATTTCATTTAAGTGCCGAGAAAAAAAAGCCTAATTTGTATTTGTTGCATAATATTAATTGGATCAAACACCAATTCCACACACAAATCAAATCTAACTGTAGAAAATATACACACTTTTTCACCGGCTTCCAAACAATACAAATACAACGAGTTCTTTGAAATTCGTAGTTGCAAAAAATAAGCATAAGATGTGCTGTCACGTCTTACATTCACACTAAACGAATGTCAACTAGCAAACTAGTTCTAGAATTAAAATTAGAAAATGATTTAGAAGAAAGCACTGAAAGGAAACGCGTGTTAAAAAGCTAATTTATTTCAGAAATAACTGGATTGTCCTGATGTTTTAACTATCATTTCATCATATTTGTCATTTTAATGCTATCATTTCATGTTTCGAAGCATTTTATAAGCTAATAACTCATAAAAACATATTCAAATAGTTTTTACCCTAGTCGTGGTTACTCATTACAATAGATCTTATTAACCCTCGAAACTCAATCTGACTAAAACCCGTCGGGTACATGGGGGCTAGTGCACATTAAATCTGTCATGGTCTCATGTTTTCGCGTTGTCATGTGGGAATTCGGACAGCGGGCTGCCAGCTCGATTGTTGACCTCGTCAGATGACATGGTTCAAAATTACGAGGTGTCCTCGGATCTTTCCCTTCAGGATTGATCCCAGACAACCTCAAATAGCCCATTGTGCTGCTCCAGTGCGAAGTTAATTTAACTACCTACCCACCTATCTACATTATTAATCATCTTATAGCACAAAATTGTCATTATAATGACAAACTGAACAGGTTATAATTATGGCAAAACCAATTAAATTAATAAAATCAGACTAAACAGACAGAAAACGCGTGCACTCATTGAACAATATTGAACATACCGTGAGTAGATTTATGTAGGCTTAGTGTTATGCATTCAATCACTTCCATAAATTAGAGGGTTTGTTATGATTTATTTACATGTCACTGTCAAGGCTGCTTAATTAATAGGAATTTCGAGCTATAATAGTTATCAGCTGCTGAACAGGTTTAGTTATAAAAATCGAGAGTTAATCTCTAAGAAGGCTGAGACAAAGTACAAAAACCAACATTCACGTGATTTACGTTCGTAGGTGAGTTACTGAGAAATTCAGATACTGGACTTTGTTGATGAAATTTCGAAACTGACGGCTTTTTTGCTGTAGGAAGTTTGCGGGTGTGGTATGTTAGTGGACAATTGTAATGGGATGTGTGCAAACGGATTAAATTATTCTTCGTTTTTGTGTTTCCTTGCAGGAAATATTGCACGCGGCTTTTTAAAATGTAAACACGGCGTCTTGCGTAAAATGGCGTTTCGCAATTGTGTCTGGAATCGAAATGTGTTGTTGATTGACGAAGGTGTTGTTATGGTTTGACGCCGTTGTAGGATTTCGGTTAAAGTATCTTTTTTCAGGAATAAAGGAAAATAATATCAACACAGAAGTCGTGCTTAACCGTGCATGTTAATATAAATTTAAACTTTTATTTTAAGAGTCTGTGTTTTAGATTTCAATATTCCAAGAATTTGGCCAGAAAAATCTAATCTGCGCTGATGGCTTCTGAAGTGTCTGATATGAAAAAGAAGAAAAAATGTCTATAAGTCAGTGTACTCTATTTCAATTGAGAAGGGGCGGGGATTTCAGAACCCAAGCAACTGGTTGTTTTTGAAACATTCTGTGAACAAAGTTGGAGTGCTTTTCAAAGCATCAATTTTTTTCTCCTATTTCTCCAAGGAAAAAACAATTCAATCTTTCTAAAGGAGTCTATTCTATAGAAAAGAGCTATACGATCTTTCCAAGGAAGTTGCAATACAATCTTTCCAAAGGATTCTATTCTAAGGTAGTAGTAGTTGAATTAACGTTGTACTGGAGCAACACAACGGTCTATTGGCGACGGTCCGGGATCAATCCCGAAGGGAAAGAACCGAAGACAACGCCTCGTAAGTTTGAACCAGAGTCAAATGACGTCTATTCTAAGTAAATGAGCGATAGACAATTTCCAGAAGATTTTAATCTAAGGAAATGTCCAACAGAATATTTCCAAAAGATTCTATTCTAATGAAAGGACGATAGAATGACGGTCAAAAGAATTGATGGATTCTTTCACCAATAGATGTGATTGCTTAGTCAATAAGTGTATTGTAAAATAATAACAATGCTACATTTCTCAGAAATCCCGCGACTCTAAAAGGGTTGAATAAAACAGTGGCCCACCCAATCGGGTGAGATGGCGCAGGTTTGATTCCAGTCAGATGCATTATTCCCTGAATGTATTTCTCTCTTCTGTATCAATAAAAGCTTTCATTCGTGTGTTTGTCTATTACTTGAAATTGTATGTCTTCTGTCTGGTGCAGCATGACCAAATATGGCCTTTGCGCCATAAAACCTCAAAAAAGCCAACCCAATCGGGTGACCGTGGCTCCAGCCATCCTCAAAGTAATAGAGAAATTCAGAATCTACCGATTTGAAGACGTTATCAATTGGTGTTTAGTAAATTTGTTAAAACGATTCTACACCTATGTCTAATGAAAAATTGGATTCATAGGCAGTTTACTAGCTACACTCCATAAGTTGTATTAGTTTCAAAGTCTAAGGTATATTTTCGATTTGGTTGGTTTGGTTTCATGGCACAAGGGTCCTATTTGGCTAATATGTCAAGACAATACAAAACAGAAAACGCCAAGTAATGGACATACACAAAGAAAGTTCAATTGACGCAGAGAGAAATAGACAAGGTTAAGTTTCAGGAATCGAACCTACACCACCAAATCTCATCTTTTCGTTTTGTAGAAGGAAACAGCTTATCTTGAGGGTACAAACTATCCCTGGTTCCAAGGAAATTGGAGTAAAATTCCATTACTTTAAACGAATATCAAAAAATTCAAAATATTTTTTTGATATTCGTTTTGATAAATATTGAATAGAGGTGGGGCAAATGCGTCCACTGAATACAAAACGTGTCTGTGATTAAAGTAGGGACTTCCACCTGCTGGAAAATCTTGAAGTAGTTCTATAGATTAGTTCCACCACTAAAACGTTTCGAATTTTGGCATGAAAGTTGCACATAGTCACAGACACTAAAATTATTTCAATGGTAAGTTTAAATAAAAAAGAGTGTGAACACATATTAGGGTTGGGTAGTGTGGTAAAAATATGAAATTTTTCAAAATTTCTGTGACAAACTAGCAATATGAACTTTGAAGACTTAGATCGCACCTCACCCTATAAATTTCATATACAAAATTTTTATGCCGTCATCATTGCTTTAACCTTCCTGGTGTTGGTCTATACGAGATATTGCTTCATTAGCAAAACTGACCAGATCGTTATGGACGATAAATCTCGTCATCAGTAGAAAACTAACCAGGACGTGATCTCACCATCATAAAAATCAGCTCTATCTTAAAGAAAAGATATCTCGTCATTAGAAAATCTGGTTAGATCTTGATGAACGAGATATCTCGTTGAAACCACTTGGAGGTTTAAGCTGGTAGGGAATTATTGAATCAGACTGTTGATTGTAGGGAAAAGAGTTCGAATCCCTAATGACTGCATAAGTACCACGTAATGACCACCACTTTCTCGACTCCTATAAAATAAAATTCCCATGTGAGTGTCTGAATCCAAATAAAAAAATATATTTTCCGGAATACTGTTCATTTCTGAAATATATGGAGCCCCTCTATCAAGATAGTGTGTGAAATGGATGGTTATTTTATAACCTTATTCCATGGGGTATGTAATCAATGTAAGGATGCTTCAAATGTAAGGATACTTAAGAAGTGAAACCTTCAGTCTTATTCACTTTATGAGTTCCTATAGCCACTAAATTTGTAACCGTTTAGATTCGAATGAGAAGTTCTCTTAGTGCTTGTCTTGTGCTAGCCAGACGTCAAACTAGCATAAATAATTTGCGATGAAAACTTGTTTTTATTTAAAATACGTTTTTTTAATTACTTTGATTATATTATGTTATCCTATAAAACATTCATCACTCAATTTTGGCTCACAAATATCCAAATGCCTAAAAATGTGCGAATTTGATTCTATGAAAAGTCATCAGCGGAATCAGTTTTAACCATACTTTTTACATCTCATTCGTAACAAAGAAAAAATTCATACATTTTAAACGTGTTAAAAGCTTTCATGTTAACACAGTTTAGAAATTTATTTCATGCTCCTGAGATGTTCTAGTTTTGTAAAAGAAAATCTACTTTTTCTGAAAAGGAATTTTAGGTTGTAGGAGTGGACAGACTAACATTAGAATAACTTGTTGACAGGGAAACGCAGTATTGCTTTGAGATTGCGTCTGTCACATCAACTGGATAAAATAAAAGATCAGCTCGTTTTAGAGAGCTCTGAAGTCTTTCTGGTCATGGATTACTTCTCACGAAATCTGTCGGAGAAGGTCAAAGGAGCGATTTCTTAAAAATGTGGGTCCACCAAAGAATGTAGTTAATGGATCCGAAAACAGTAAAGCAGATCATTAATACTTTTATCTAAAATGTTACAAATGGCAGCTGTGATAATGGAAAACTAATAAGCCTTATCGGCTTTAAGTAAAATACAGAGCCTCAATGAATGGGGAAACTAATGTGCGGAATTTTAAATCATTGAGCTCAAATGGCCCTAAGCAAAACAGTAACTCATCCATACTGTTTGTGCTAAAGGTACACTTCGAAAATAAATTTATAATTTCATTAATATCTAATTAGCTTAACGAAACATCTTGCACATTAATTCCATTCAAACAAACACGATTCCATTGATTTAACTGTACATGAATTCCATTTATTTCTCAAAGAGTAACTGGAAAATTGTTTACTTAGTATTATATAATATGCGAGTCTATGTATGAAATTATATTTCAAATAAATTTGATAAAAGAATAATATCACTGAGACGTCCACACATTTCTCGCATATGTTACTATTTTTGTTATAAAAAGGTTAAATTAATAGCTATCAGAATGATAGCTATATTAATTTCACCATTTATAATTATTCCTTACTTACATAAATTTAACCTTAAATAACTTTTGTATACTTATTACATTAAAATCAGAAAGATTTGACCTCATAAAACGACTGGTATTCTAAAGAGGTGTTTTGCAAATTCAGTTCTGAACAAGTTTCGGATTCACTTTGTACTAAAATTATCGCTAAGATTCTTCAGAAAGTTAAATTAGTTTTCTCTGAAAGTTTTTCTTTATACTCGATAATTTTTATTCATCCGTCTTCTCTATCATTAACTATCAGATATCTATCCTACCATTTAAGTTTAGTCAGTGTATTTATCTCAGTATTGAACCATTAAGCAAAGATATCAATATGATAGAGACAAAAGCCATGCAACATCTACGTTTATATCATAATCGGTTAAGTTTGATCAGTTTTACTAGTAAATATAATCTTGTTTTGCAGTCATCGAATCCTGATTCCAATTATCAAAGCATTTGTTGGTTCGGTAATCATTCAAATAGGCGTTGGTAGTTATAGGCGTGTGTGCTTAAGGATATGCAAAAGGTTTTAAACGTGTACTGAATATCGAAAATTGTAATTGATGATGCTATTTGGATACAGAACAATGCTTTTGAAGGCAAGTGTTCATTAAAATTCATTTCTTTTACAACTTGCAACTTAGTGGAATTATAGGAAACATTAGGAAAACATTATGATTACTTAGTATTATTTTCGTATCATAATTGAGGAAAAATTTTTAAAATTAACTTTATATTTCCAAATGAATGTATCTACGAATGAAAGTAATGATTAAATCGTTACACTGTTTTGAAATAAGAAAACCATATCCATCTGAAATTAATTTTGAATAGTGACAAAATGTAATTTTCTTTAAAATTAATTTTTAAGTCAAATGTTAATAAAACGTGAAGCAAAGTTTTTGCTAATACGGATCAAGTATAAAATTAATTGATAACAAAAATTAAAATGCATTGCAATTATAAAGTAATAAATTGCAGATTTTTTTTAAAATGAGTATTTGTAAATTTCGATAAGTTCATACTGATTGAGGTAAATAGTATGAATTTCAAATTAAATTTCTTTGTGTATTTATGAATTTCGGTATTGAATTTCAAACACTGTTTAAAATTACATCACATTTGAGCAGTAAAAGGTACCTGCAATGTATTTAAACAAGAAGCACAAGATCCCATATGCTTTATACCTGTTTAGAACATTCAGCTATTTCAAAAGAAATAATACATGCTCTAATTTCGATTCAAAAGATATAATAGCAAAAATTAAAATAATACGTTTTCGATCACACCACAATACTTTATTTTGGGTTTGGGACCATTTTCACAAAATTCCAATTTTGTAAAGGGAAAATACATGAGTAGTAAAATAATGAAAAGTAACCTAGAATTCAATAAAGTTCCAGGAAAAAATGTAAACTTTAAACGCTGTTAAGGAAATCACTTCAGAATTCTTCGTTGAAAACCGAGTAAAATATTCATATCTGCTTTGCATATGAATCGACAAACATACAAATTATTCCAAATTTAGACTTAATTCAATAAAAATTGAATGTTGATTGGGGTTAAAGATGCTATTTAATTTTCTGTATTGAACAAATCGATTGTGAATTGAATACACCGACACAATAACTGAATGACATTTCCTGAACGTATGAGACGTCTTTAAACTTTTTAATATTCGAAATGTTAAAAATGAAATTTAGTGGCACTTGTTCAAAGTTTATTTTCCTTAAGTTGTTAACCTTTTGAAATTTTCAAATGTATATTAAATTATTAATATTTGTATAATTAAAAAATTGCTTGGCGTGATGGATTAGACACGGGATTTTGTAGAAAAGATCTAGATAAGGTTTGGAAAGATAGATGGCATTATACTAAAAGCATTTATCGTTCTTATACATTTTTGCATTGCTGTAAAAGAGACAGCCTTCTTTTGCACAAGTAGTCATTGAATTATATTGTGTGAAATTAACAGATAGATAATTGCACCAAATATGTAAATTTTCTAAAGAATATTAGACAAGTCAAGTAGATAGTTACCACATGCCACACTAAAATAATTTTACACCAAAGTAAAAACTTTAAAGTAAAAGACACGTTTATTAGTTTAAAGCGAATTTGAATATCCTCTTGGCACTGAAGAAATATTTTAAACAGATATAAACTATAGAGTTTCCTTTACCAATTCATTATAACAGTGAAAACATAATATGGATTGGTTGGTTTGGTTCTTATGGCGCGATATTTTAAAAGAATGAAGTTAAAACTATAAAGAAATACTTTAAATATATGTAAACTATAGAGAGTTTCCTCTTTACCAATTAATTATAGTTGTGAAACATAATGTTGATTGGTTGATTTGATTTTATGACGCATGGGCCTGTGAAACCAAGATCTATTTTAAAAGAGAAGTTAAAACTGTAAAGAAATACTTTAAACAGATATAAACTATAGAGAGTTTCCTTTTCCAATTCATTATAACTGTGAAACATAATATTGATTGGTTGATTTGGTTTTTAATGGCATAAAGGACTTTGAAACGTAGAGATTTATCTTAAAAAACATCAACTTAAAATGAGGTACTTACATCGTTATCTTCAAGGTTTGAATAAATTTCTAGCTTGTCCAGTCTGACAGTTCCTTGAAAAGGTAAAAATCTTGAACCCCTGGAGATTCGTTGATTGCTCCATACTGATGCTCCAGTGTAGGGCTTCTTAGATGTAGGAGATGTTGTCAACACAAGGCTAAATTCTTGAGGGATCAACACACAAGTCTCCATGATTGTCTCTGAACTCTTTTCAACTGATACACCCGTATTTCAGTCTCTTAATCTACACATTAGACTAATAACAAGTGATACTGTTAAAAGACGGCAGCACCATCCGTTTCCACTTGGTACTAATATCTCTAAGATTCTAATTTGATAATTTCAAAATAGACTGTACTGTGTGATGTCTACTTTAAACAGTTTGGACAATTGATGAGGTGGATCGGACGGATTTTCTTCACAAATTCTTAAAATGCATAAAGTGTGCTATTTCAGCAACAGGCGCTTTGGTTTTCAAGTTCCATTGTATTAATCACTTAAGCAAAAATATTTTCCACGAATTTCTTATGTTCCTCGTTGACATCGAGATTATTGTCTATGTTTGGCTTCTAAGTTTTGGCACAAAGTATAGATCATTTAACACATGCTTTGAAGAAATTTGGGACTAAATTTTGATTCATCAGAGCTCCTTATCCATCTTATACAGTGGTTGATAAAATGAAAGCATCAGGAATTGCAGCCGCATTGGGACTCAATATACTTGTCATAATCAGACACCCGTTTTCTTTGATTAAAATGTTCCATCAACTACTAATGACAATGTGGTGGGGCCTGAGATGTAAAAATTGTCCTCTTCACAGTTCTAGAAACATTCGGCAGTTATTCCGAATTGAAAGTTCCAGTGTCCTTTAAAGACAATTCACGAGGTTTGAACCGGTAAAAATTAAGAGATGACCATTAAAGTAAATGTGGATATATTTTTCCAACCGGTGGACAGAGGATGGAGAGGATCATAAAGAAAAAGTCAACTCAGGGACCAAAAAACTGAGGTATCCCCAATGATGAAACGCTTTCCAAAACGCAAACACCAGAGCACCTTCAGAACACGTGCTCACCATTCCTTCATTAAACTTCTTACTGAACAGTTCTCAGTCTCAGGGGCACATCCCAAAAACTGTTTCTCTCTTCATTCTTTCTATCCTTCCTACCTCTCAGCCCACCCCTCCCCTCTCTCGCACTATCTGCCTATCGCTCAAGCAGCCTGTAGCAACACCTTGTTCAACAGGTGCCGGCTATTCCTAGCCGCCAGGGGTCGCTAGTTTCCAGTGGTCTGTGTCTGAAGAGGCGTGGCGGGATTATCTCGTTGGTCCGTCTTTGTCTATGGATAGAGCGGCGGTTAGCCGGTCTTTTTCCTTTTGCTTTTCGGTTTCTTTCTGTTTCGTGTTTTTTTTCTCCGAATGAGGTGTGTGGTTTTGTGTGAGGCTATTTTGAGCCTGGAGTGGACAGAGTTGTCTATTTGCATACTGAGGATGGAGTTTTTAGTAGTTTATACTTGTTTGAAACATCACTCAGATGGAGAATAAAGCAGAAAAATGTTTCATTACCAGCATTAAATTAAATTAACATGGTATTTTTAAATATTTCATTTCGCAATTTTTTTTTATTTGATAGATGCGTGTGAGGTTATTGAGGAACTGGAGTGAACAGTTATGTCTATTTGCATACTGTGGATGGAGTTTTGGGAGTTTATAATTAAAAAAAAATTAATTTGAGGAGTTTATAAAAAGAATTATGATTAAAACGTTTGCTTTAAGATTTAATTTTGATGAACTTCATTAACCAAGTTAAGTTAATATGATTTTTTAAATATTTTATTTCACAGTATTTTTTCTTCGAATGAGATGTGCGGTTTAAGTGAGGCTATTTCGAGCCTGGAGTCGACAGCATTATTTGAAGTGTGGATGGAGTTTTTAGTAGTTTATACTTGTTTAAAACATCACTCGGATGAAGAATAAAGTATTAAAATATTTGATTAACGGCATTAAGTAAAATTAACAATATATTTTTGAATAATTAATTTCATTATATTTTTTCTGTGACAGGTATTCGGTTTTGCATGAGGCTATTTTGATCATGGAGTGTGGACAGAGTTATGATTATTTGCATACTGTGGATGGAGTTTTTAGTAGTTTTAATTTGTTTGAAATATTACTCGGGTGAAGAATAAAGATATAAAATGTTTACTGAGATTTAATTTTGATTAATATCATTAAAACTAAATTAAGTAATAATGATTTTAATGATTTAATATGTTTAAATATGATTTTTTTAAATATTTTATTTTCCTGTATTTTTTCTTTGAATGAGATGTGGGGGTTGTGTGAGGCTATTTTGAGCCTGTAGTGACAATGTTGTCAATTTGCATATTGGGGATGGAGTTTTTAGTTCATATTTGTTTGAAACATTACTCGGACGAAGAAAAAAGATATAAAATGTTTGCTTAATGTTTGATTAACTTCATTAACTAATTATAATGATTATAATCATATTAACTTAAGTTAATCTGATTTTTTAAATACTTTATTTCACAGTATTTTTTCTTTCAATGAAAGGCTATTTTGAGTCTGGCGTTATATCTATTTGCATACTGCTGAATCAATTTTTTATATAGTAGTTTGTAGTTGTTTAAAACCTCACTCGGATGAAGAATAAAAACATTAAAATGTTTCAATAACGGCATTAATTAAGCTAAATTAACGGGATATTTATAAATATTTAATTTCAAGATATTTTTTATTTGGTAGAGGTGCGGTTTTGTGTGAAGCTATTTTGAGTGGAGTGGTCAGAGTTGTGTCTATTTGCCTAATGCCGGATTGAGAGATTTTAGTAGTTTATATTCCTTTGAAACATTACTCGGGTGATGAATGAAACATTAAAATATTTGAAGTAAAATTGAAGTTCGGTTAATGGCTCTAAATAATAAAATTAATATGAATTCTTTAAAAATTTATTTTTGTAGTATTGTGTACTAAGAAATATTCCAACACAAGCATGAATTCCAAAAACTTTTTTTGAAGTGTCATTTTTTAAATACCTTTTGACGATTAATGAATATTTTCTTTTCATGCTTAAAACTAATTTTGTGCATTTGATATTCTGGAAATGTGGTAGGTAGCTAGTTGAATTTGTGTCCCACTAGAGCAACAAAACAGGCTATTGGCTGCGGTGGGGGATCAATACCAAAGGGAAAGATCCGAGGACAATATTTCGTAATTTTGAGCTACAGTCAGTTGACGAGGTCCAAACCTGAGCAGTGTTACCTCAGTCTCCAAACATTCACACGTCAACGTAAGGACATTTGAGGTCACGAAAATTGTAACGTGCACCAGCCCCACATACACGAATATCTTATTTTAGATCGAGTTTCGGACTCGCCATCTTCCTGTTGCTAATCCGCGAATCTACCAACTGGATTACTGCAACCCTGACATTTCAAGAAAATTTTGTGTTCAATATATTTATCATCATATGGAAATTAGTATTGTAACTTTGTGGTTAAACGGATCACACCATATGTATTTAAAATTTTATTATTGTACATATTTTATACATTATAAACTGCCCATAGATGTAAAAGATTTTAATAAAAATTATAACAAAAATAATTAATTTAAACTTTAAAAAATTAAAACAACTTTAAAAATATATCATTTATTCAATCCTCTTTGGTATTTTAGATAATTATTCACAACGATTTTATTAAGTACATTTTATTTTATGAAGCTTGGTCATCACAATTTTGACAATTAGATTTTTTAAAATTTATCCAAATTCCTAAAATTCTTACTCTATAGTCGCAGATTTTTTTCAAGATTTAAACTTGTGGAATTTGAATTCCAAGGAATTTAGATTACTTTGTCTTTGTTTGAGTGGTTTAGTGTGGCATAAGGCTGGATTTTTTGTAATATTTAATTCCGCTATTGAAGGAGAATGTGGTGTGCTACTAAAGAATTGCTTGATATATTATCAACTTCTTAAGGGGAACAAAGTACATTTAAACATTCAAATCAGAAGCAAAAACAGCTTAATTTCGATAAATTATATCTTCTAAAGTTTTATGTTAATCTAAAACTTTAAGCAGTGTTTATATACAATCTATACTTCACAATACAGAAAATATAGGCTAATATTTCAAAATTAAGTAACAATTTATTCGGATTATAAACTCAATCTACAAGACAAATATTTACAAGGACTTTCTGAGTCAACTCATGAATTTTCTGCCAAATTAATGACTGAAATAAGTAACAGTACTTCTATTTTAAATTAAGATAAAAAAATATGACTCAAGTAATACAAAAATATGAAATAATCAATTAATACTTCATTTAACTGATTTTTAGCAAACTTTTTCAATCATATTCAAATTTTTGAATTAAGTTCTTATATTTGTGCAAATTTTTTATTCATTTTGATGATTCGACTTCATTCTATAAATTCCATGGGTCTAAGTTTAATAGTTTAAGAGTTATAGTGTGCCCAGTGTTGAAAATTCGTCTTTTGAGAAAATGTGATTGGAAGTTAAGCTAAAAGGGTTAAAACTGAAGGAGTGGTCGGAAAAATCTTAATTGTGAACGAACTCATGCGTATATTTTATGTTTTTTTTACCAGATTTAGAGCATTTGAAACTTTATAAATTACTCAAACTGAAAAATCGATTTTCTTAAGTAAAACTTAAAAAAATCGATTTTTCAGTTTGAGTAATTTATAAAGTTTCAAATGCTCTAAATAGTATTGTATTGTAAAAGTATTGTGCCACCAAGATAAGTTCACACAGTCTACTATTTTTGATCCTTTTGTATTACTAATCCCGCACACTAGAAGTTGTCCCACATTTTAC
This sequence comes from Meta bourneti, assembly GCA_933210815.1. Taxonomy (NCBI): domain Eukaryota; kingdom Metazoa; phylum Arthropoda; class Arachnida; order Araneae; family Tetragnathidae; genus Meta; species Meta bourneti. The sequence goes on along the minus strand of OW119927.1, from coordinate 75,467,557 downwards.
AGAACGTTTCATGCAACATTTTCAAATGATTCTAGTTAACCCTCCTAGTTGAGGTATCTCGTCATTAGCAAAACTGACCAACACGAGATATCTCGTCAATAGAGAAAAATCGACCAGATCTTGATCTCATCATCAAAAAAGTGGCCATATCTCGATGACGAGGTATCTCGATGACGAGGTATCTCGTCATTAGCAAAATTGGTCAGATCATGATGGACGAAATGCGAAGTTTTTACCTCCGTTTCCCAAATGTTCTCTCATGATATACATCGGGATCACCTTACAATAGTCTTATAGCCGTTTTAGTTTTGACCAATCAACTATCACGTATCAATTCGGAATATCTTTATCGGATTTTTATCTGCGATGTGCAAAAATCGTATTCGAAAAAAGCCTAGTGACGTCACGTTCGGAATATGTACAAGAAACACGTTCCGCCACAGAAACACTAGTACCACCACCAACAAACTTGATAGAAAATGACTCTCATGACAACGCATGTTTGAATCGAATTTTCCTAAAAGATATTTCTTAAAATTATAGCTGTCAAAACTTATGCGGTTATATAAATCCGGAAATCTTATGGATTTGGCCAATTCATAAATATTAGTCACCGTGACTCAGTGGGTTTGCCCACTGTACTAGCAACCTGCGAATTGTAGGCAGGACAGGATCGATTCTTCCATGGGTATATTTCTCTCTTCTGTGTCAGAAAAGTTTTCCTTGTCTGTGTATGCCCAACCTGTGTATGGTTGCGAGCTCGGATCCAACGAAAGACCTAAGGAAAAACATTCATTTCTAGAAACATTTATGTGCAAAACAGAGTAGCTCTTCATACAAGTTTAAGGAAAGACAAATGAAAAATCTAGAAAGGAAAACTGAACGAAAACAATAACACCACTAGAAGCAGCAGCTGCAGACGTGTAATTAAGAAAGAAATTCTTATACCGTCCTCACATGCCCTTGAATCAAAAGTACTCCAGATTACTTCATTAAATTATAAAATTCAAGGGCACAACAAAGGATCTAGCTAATGTGGCGAGTATAATCTGATCTAAGATATATAGCCTAACACACAATTCACCGTCGATAAAAAAACCCAACAGAAACGCATTGTTTTCTGCTCCAGACCCATAGAAAAACAATAAAAAGCTACGTAACAATCTCTCCGAGTTATATAAAATTTAAAAAGCATCCGCTGAGAAGGCGCGTTCGCAAAACGCAGCGCAGGGAAAGGAAATAAAATCGACGGACAGGAGTTTAAAAAATAACTAATGGTGCCTTTATGAAGAAAGCAGATGTCCAGGGAATGGACGATCACGGCGTGGTGAAATGGATCGTTTTTATACAAGCGGATTGCGTGTATGGATTGCGAATATAAAAGTATTCCCAACCTGGCAACTTCCGCTGCTGCAGGCGATACAAGGGCAGGTTTCGAAAAAATCATTCCATGTCACCGGCTGATTTGTACGGGGGTTTTCTACACAGTGAAGACGATCCTGTTTTTATTGAATAACCCCGCTTGGCTTTTTCCGTTACTTTATCCACATGGATATCCATACTAGTGTTGTATTTGGAGAACTGTGCATTTCGGTGTAAGATATCAATCCGCTTCTAGTAAATCATACTGTTTCAGTTGATAGAAAGATTCTCGGTCTTTTACGTTTCCTCCCCAAATATGTATTAGTGGTTCGTTTGAGCCCATAAATTCTTATTATTTTCGTAGCATAGTTCAAAGTTTAATATTTTCTTTTGAAATTGTATGACGTAAGACATCCAACTATGGGTTTATGTTTCATTGTATGTATTAGATAGTTGGTTGCTTTGAGTTTTTTATGGTGCAAGAGCCATATTTGGCCATGCTGCGCCAGACATAAGTTATACAATGTCAAGTAATAGACACACAAAGTGTAAGTTTTACTGACACAGAAGAGAGAAATACACCAAGGGAGGAATCGCACCTGACAGAATAGAAGCTGCATCGCCTACAACTCGCAGGTTGCTAGAGCAGTGGACATACCCACTGAGCCACGACGACCCCTTCCGATGAATTCTTGGATGAATGAGTGGGTTTTATGGCGCAAGGACTATATTTGGTCAAATTGCGCTAAACACAAGACAGACAATGTCAAGTAATGGACACACACAAAGATAGTTTTTACTGAAGCAGAAGAGAGAAATACACCCAAAGTTACGTTATAGGAATCGAACCAAGGCAGTGCCATAGGGAGCTATGGTCTACTGTTTCTTTGGAATTGCATGACTCCTGACATAATAAGACGTACTACCTATTATTATTTCTATTTATATTGCTTGTATCTATCAAAGGTTTCCAAATTTTACATTGAGGCTTCCAATGGAACTGTGTCTTCAGTTCTTTTGGAATTGTATGTCTCCTGATATATAAGACATCCTATGTATTAATCTTTCAATGAAATCCTCATGGTCTCGACGAAGTATCTCGTCATTCATTACATTAAGTCAAAACTGACCAGATCTTGATGGATGAGATATCTTGTCATTGGAGGAAAACTGACTAGATATTCATGTCGTCGCCATCAAAATTGGCAACGTATCAATTTATCATTCTAGAGAGGAATAGGTTTGTTTCTGAGGTTTTCGCACTTATCGAAGCAGCAGGTTTGGTTGTTGGTTTTTATGGCTCATGGCCAAGATATGGTTTTCCGTCAAGTAAATGGTCATACACTAGCGAGGAAATTTTTACTAACCTCAGTTCAATCTCCAGTGGCATCAATTTCTTCTACAAATTAAAGATGTTTTGAAAAGAGTACCATTTTGTGCAACATCCTTCAAACCCATTAATTGCTATTTTTACACTTATTTTCTTAATTACTTCCTTTTTTCTAAATTTTTAACTTCACTGATGAAGAGACGTTTTCCCTTTGCCCTTAAATCCTTTTTTTTTAAAGATAGTGGAATCATTTCGTCTTAACTATCTCATGCGGAGCAATAGCACCTCCAACGCTGTGGACTGAAAAAACGTGATTTCATGATACAGAAAAGAGAAAATACACTCGGGATAATTTTACAGGAATTGAAACTGCTGCCCGTAGCTCTGCAGGTTGAGTTCTGCGTGGGCAAACCCACTAAGCCACAGCTGTTTACGAGAGATCCTATGAATGTTTACTGAGTAAGCAACTCTCCATGGTACAATGTGAAAACATTCTATTTTACACACTACGAAGAAAGTAAATTTTCCGCTAAGAAAAAATATCAATTCTCAAAGATAACTACGTCTAGTTACTGGACCGCTTTCTCCCAAACATTTTACGTATTTTCAGACTACTTCCAAGATATTAAACAAAATAATCTTTATAGACTAAACAAGATAAAGTCACGGGTATTGGATGATTCAAATGGATACGTGAAAGTCGACGGTTTTATGTTTCTAAGTCTAACTTTCAAAACAATTTCCGATATTTACTTTTGAATCAACAAATGTTTATCTTTTCTCAAACAAAAACGAAGTTTCCATGTGGTATACAAAAACACTTTAAACATGAACCAAATAGAAGGTACGAAAACCACAAGAAATGAGAAGAAAGTTGTGGATATCAAATGATCAAGATCGATGATAAAGTTCTTAGTTTCTTCCTGACAATAAAAGAATAGCAACGCCATTTTGTTTTAATTTTTAAATCTTCCACTTTAAAAACTTACGTTGTCGGTATTTTCGGATTATTTATTTTCTAACTTTACCACCTAGCTTAGGCCAAGAGTTTTTGCTGCTTCAGATAAACCAAGTCGTGCATGTTTCGTCAGCAGTCTTATTTATGTGGCAATCAGCTTTTTTTAGCTTTGTCGGCATCAAGTACGTGTGTTTTCTCTTGGTTTTGTTGTGGTGGTCATCATGGAAGAATAATAACCAATCTTATTAATAAACTTTTGATTTGAAAAAGGGTTTTCTTCATCTTATTAAATATGGGTCATCAAATGTTTTGGCGTCCATATGTGTTCAACCTCACTTGTCAAGATGCTCTCTTATATCCCGAAAGAAGTTTGAATTATTTATTGTCACAAAATGAAGAATGTACCAATTTTATTCGTTGTCTGCAAAATTTAGGCAACTATGGAAAATGATGGTAGACAGTGAATGTTTCGCGTAAACCAACATGGATTGCTGCAAAAAACAAACTTGCATTAATGCTCCTTATATCTAAACCTCATTAAGATCCTCCCTCCTTTTAACCCTCCTGGTGGTTGTCTCGATGAGGCATCTCGTCATCAGATCTCCTCGAAACCACTTGGAGGGTTAAGATCTCTTTGTCCTGTAAGCAATTCAAAAAAGCCCGCCTACTTCAATTCAATAAGATTACTAATATTTTCTCTAAAAATCCTCTGATTTGTAATTAATTTTTTTGCTAGCTTTGATTTTACATAATTTGCTAAGAAAATGGACGAAATAATTGTCGGTATAGTTATGAATTGATTACTGATTTCAATTTTTATTGATATAAAATGTATTAGAATAATTGAAAAACCTCAAGCATGATGAGCAATTTTTCATGGTTTTTCAAAAAATTTTGTTTTAAAATTAACTTTCAAAGTATAATGCAACAATCAGAAATTCGTTTGATTTATTTTTTATTTTTTTCATTACGAAACCTATACTAATGACAAAAGTCCACCGGACACCTGGAGTAGAAACAAAACATTTATATCGGGGTTTGACTATAAGTTTAAATTTTCAATTTGCTAATACTGCTAGTTATCCCTAAATATACAAGTCCTAGAAGACTGAACTGTGCTGGCGCCCTTTCATAAAATTATTGACTATTCATAATGGTTCAGTCATTTAGAACTTGTGCTCATGATGATACGTACACTACTGTTTGTGAAAATTGCAACACTATGAAAGAATCATCAGAAATGAATGAAATTTTTTCCACGTATTTCTTATAGTGGTTTAAATAAACGATCAAATTTACAGAACAATAAAGCAAAAATAATGCCGCAAATCAATATCTTGTGCAGCCGCCACGCGCAGCAATGAGAGCCTGTACACGTCGTGGCATCGAATCATACAGATTCTGAATGTCATGCTGAGGAATGGCATTCCAGATGGCCTCTATCTGATGCCAAAGTTCAGCCGTACTCTCTGCCCGACGAGCGGTACGAGCGAATCCCCGTCCGATGTAATTCCAGACATGGTTAATACGCGACATATCCGGGGAACGTGCAGGCCATGGAAGAAGCGGAACCTGTCGTGCACTGAAGAAGGCTTATACATTCCGAGCAACATGTGGATGGGCTTTGTCTTGCTGAAATACAGCTCCGGGAATGCGTTGCAGGAGGGGGTAGGGCCTCGGGCTCTACAACATCCCTGATGTAGCGCCCGCTGTTCAGGATCCCCCCCCCAATTTGGAGTAGGCGGGATCGCCCATGATATCCAATAGCACCCCAGATCATAACGCCAGGCGTTCGTCCAGTACGACGCTGAATAAGACACTCCGGGAGAAGGCTTTTACCTCTGTAGCGTATGACGAGTACGCGTCCATCGTTATAGTCCAGATTGTAGCGGGACTCATCTGAGAAGACGACTTGTTTCCAATCGCCACGCCATTGGCTGTGTTGGTGAGCCCATTGTAGCAGGAGGCGTCGGTGGTTCAGCGTTAAGGGAATCCTGTGCAGGGGAATCCTTGCACGTAGCCCATGGTGCAGCAGACGTCGACGAACCGTGGGGTCAGACAATGACATACCTGTAGACGTGCTCCAATGTTGTGCCAACGCACGAGAGGACGCTGTACGGTCCGTCACTGCCATTCGTATGAGGTGTCTCTCGTCCCGTGGTGACATCATATTGCATTTCCCACTGCCGGGATTTCGACTTGTCCGGTTCTCCATGGTCCATCTCTTCCACGCACGCATCACTATTGTGGCATTACGCCCCGTGCGAGTGGCGATTTCACGATACGAAAGTCCACCCTCACGGAGGCCGATCATGCGGCCCCGTTCGAACTCCGTTAGTTGCTGGTATGGCACTCTGCGTTTTTGGCGAGGCATATTGACATCTAATCAATCATTTACAGCAGTCAAATTAAGATACGCACATTTTAACGCACCTTTACAGTGCTTTTTATACACCGCTCACTCGGAAGTTTAGAGGGTGTTTCTCGGCCCACACATGCGTGATCGCTTTGTAATTCTATTCATTTGCATATCCTAACCTGTTTTGCATTTCCTGCAAGTTCCGTTTAATTTGCATGATTCGTTCATGTTGTTTCAATTTTCACAAACAGTAGTGTATTTAACATTCTAAATATGATATTTAAGGATAATAAAGTGATTGCTACTTCAGTGTTTTGATTTTGATACAAAACATTCGCGCATTTCTATGGGATATTCCTTTCTTAAATTTCAGTCTATACTCACTAGTAGTTAGTTCTGTTGTTCCCCATGTGGATGTGGACTCTGAAATTGAAAATTTAAATTTATAGTCAGACCCCAAAATAAATGCTGCTTTTGTTTTTACTCCAATTGCCCGGCGACTTTTGTCAGTACAGTGTATTTCTGTGGCTGATAACTATGTTGCACGAAGCCCTTCATTTGTACAAAAGCACTCAAACAATGGCACTTAGATTCTTGAATGGAAACGGTAGTATGGAAAGCTTAATGAAGAAAAATTAAAAATGGGTGTCGCACATTTTGTATTTATATTTCATTGAATTATTTGCAAAATATTAATTTAATTTGAAGTTTAAGTTACAAATTGAAGTGCAGAGTTACGAAGTGCCTAAAGCGGTGGTAAGAGTTATGCATCGAATATTAGAAGCTCCGCTGAAACTTCTAAAAAATGGTAACAAGGAAAATTTATTCCAATAGATTGAAAACGGGAATATTATGAATGTCAATTTTGTAGAGGAACTATAATTTTTCAGACGTACTTTACATTTTGTAAATAAAAAAGTTTGTTAAATTTTAAAATTTCTTTGAGGTACATTCCTACAATATTCAGAAATTGAGAATTTTTTATTTAGGAATTATAAATAAAGAGAAGCAATCAAAAAGATGCAGGAATTGTAAATATGAGATACTTTACAAGTGTACGATACACACATATACATATTATATATCTACTACTTATGAATTTGTATCACTTTTATTTTATATTTTAAACAGATTCTAGTTCTACCTATTATTAAATATATCAGAGATTTGTTGCATTATTTCTCAGTAAAATAAAGAAGTATGTTAATTTGTTCCATGAAATTACACAGAAAAATTTCAACAAACTCATTTAAAAATTTAAACATAATAAATTATAACGTTATTTGAAATAACATGGATCTTGATCAATTTTCAAGCCTCTATCAATATGGGAATAGTAAATTTCGTTTTATTCGTATAAAGACAATATCTTTTGTAAGGTAAAATTTTTTAAAAGAGTAATTTTTACGAACACCTATTCGTCAATAACCGGTTACGGATTTTAATTGCATCATTATGCTATAGTTGCAGATGCATTTGGTTATTTAAATCTTATTAAAATAATTCTCAAGAAGAATCTTTTCAATTAAGAAGCATTCAAATGTATTAATAGTTTTGCGATGGATGATGTTCCATTTTTGGAATACCGAATTCTTACTTTAAAAGTAACAACATTTCTATAGTATTAATGTTGAATGAAATCTAATGTGTCCAATAGCAACCCTAAAACACTTTTATTTAATCTTTAGAAAAAAAATTCATACATTTATTTTATACTTTTATATTTTCAATTAATATACATGTTTTAAATTGAACTTTCCCGTAGAAGTTAAATATGGCCATAAAACCATAAATCAACCAATCATTCATCCATTTCATCTTAATTCTTTGGTTTCATAGAAGTAAATCAATAACACCGTTGTTCACATTCTTTTAGCATTATGTTTTATTTAAAAAACAAAAAATAGTGTGTTGAAAGAATACAGCAAGTAATATGAAAAAATCATACTTTTTGCTATTTAATGACACTCTTTGCTAACATATCAGAAGACCAATAGACAATAGACACTAGAATCGTTTGCAACTATTATGTCGTTTTGTAAAAAAATCTGTATTGTCTGCGTTCCAAAGTATTGAATAAAATTAAAGAACACATACAAACGATCTCAGAGCGATTCTATCGATCTTCCAACAGAGTATATAAATCGAGGAGAATTTTATACAGATTCTTTATAGGAAAAGAACAAAAGACATCGTGTGACTTTTTTTACTCGATCAAAATGGCCCATTTTTTTTACCAATCGATAACCAAGCGCTTCAAAGTATTTCACCTGCTCCACAAGAGGGAGGATGATCCGGAGAATAAATTGCTTTTCGAAGTGTTGTGGGTTTTCGGAGTCGACATAGAAACAAGATCGTTGCTATTTTCACATATTAAGACTCGTTTTGATAATGTGGGGTTTAGTCTCATCATTTTAAGCATGTTTCTTAATAGACGTACCTTTATTTGTCATTTGAAAATACTTACAAGGAAATATAAAATTCAATTTTGTAATTTTTTTTTATTTTCGTGAGATTTAAAAAGCATAATTCCAGGAATTACAATGAGATAAAACAGTGCTTTTTAAAACAAGCCTTTGTCTTTTTTAAAAAAAGATGGGTTAACTTCATATAAATTTGTATCATTTTTTTCAATGCCTTGCTAATTGAATGTTATCCATAATGGCACTACAAGGCGGTAGTTGTAAACCATTGATGTTACCTTGGTTAGCCATGGGAATTCACCTGACATATATTCTAGATATAACACGTTTATAGGGAATCCGCCAGTTTCCGCCACAGACGTGAAATATAAGTAGACTGAGTATTGCTGTTGAGAGGAGCTTCAAAAAGTGCGACTAACAAGTCGACTATTAGTCACGTGATTGTTCTCTGAAGAATTGACTTGAGTGGCTGATTTGGCTTCTTATTTTGGCGATATACACTGAAGCGCCAAAAGTCATGAGATACCTCTCTGATATCGTGTGGAGCTTCCTTTAGCTCCGCGAAGTGCAGCAAATACGATTCGACGTGGCATGGACTCAACTAGTCGGCTGAAGTCGCCAGGAGAGATGGTCAGCCATGCTGTCTCGATAGCCGTCCATTATTGCATGATTGTGTAGGTGCTGTATATTGTGCATGAATGACTTTTTCGATCATATCCCAGATATATTCCACGGAGTTCATGTCTCATGTCGTTCGTTCTAGATGGCCAAATCATGTGCTGGAATTGTCCAGAATACTCCTTAAACCAGTCGTGAACAAAATGGGCCCGGTGACATGGAGAATTATCATCCTGGAACATCCCATCGTTATTGGGGTAAGTGAAGGCCATAAAGGGCTGCAAATGGTCACCAAGCAGCTGAACATCACAATTTCCTGTAATGACCGGTTCAATCAAGAGGACCCAATTCATGCCAGGTAAACACTCCCCACGCCATTGTGAAACCATCATCACGCACCCTGCCTTGTTAACAATTTGGGTCCTTAGCCTCATTGGGTTTGCACCACACTCGAACTCAACCATCAGCTCGTATCAACTGGAAATGTGACTCATCGAACCACTCTACCTTCTTCCAGTCATATAGGGTCCAATACAAGTGTTCGTTACCCCAGGTGCGACTTCGAAGCCGCTGATGTGCTGTGCGTAAAGGCACTCGAGTTGGTCTTCTGCCATATCCCATCAACGCCAAATTTCGCTGCAAGGACCTCACCGACACGCCTCTAGAGCGTCCCTCATTGAATGTGGCAGTCAGTTCACGCAGTTGCGTTTGTCTGTTAGCACGAATGCTTCTGCTTAGACGTCGCTGGTCTCGATTATTCAGCAGACTTGGCCGGCCACTGGGTTGTCTCTTGCGGAAAGTAATAACTTCCATGAGGTGCTCTCGATATACCCTTGACACTGCGGAGCGACGAATCTTCAGTCTCAAAAACTTCCAAATGCTATGCACTATGTGTCGAGCTTCAACTATCATTCCACGTTCAAACTCTGTTAATTCTCGTCGGGTAGCCATTATCACTTTGCTAAACGTTTTACAAGACATTCAAGAGTCCAATAGACAGCACTGATAACCATCTGACTCTTTATACCCTTCTAATGCGATGCGAGCGCCACTTGTAAATTTGCATATTGCTATCACATGGCTTTTGGCACGTCAGTATAACATCTTATGACAGGGCATGTGAATGCACATTTGTTTATAGTGAAGAAAAAGTTGCGAAATCGCTAAAGTCTATGTCGCGTGGACCAATCACATGATGGATCAGTAGATGAGCGTCTTCTCCCGTCCAGTGGACCAATCAGATGATGAATGTTCGGTTCCGTCTACCAGACGAAAGTAGTCTAAGGATCACGTTACTACTAGTTTTGGTCACATGATCTTGGGCGCTTTAAAAGGTTACCATTACTCTCCTCTACGTTTATATTTCCTCTATGGTGCGACGTTAATTCAACTACCTACTACCTACTTTACTCCACTACTCACAAAGAAGACATGAGCATAGAACAGGAATAGAACGCAGTGAGTGATAGTGTCTTTACTAACGCAACTCTTTACAATAACATGATGGGAGATCTTTTTCTTCGGGATTGGTCGCAAATATCCCGTTGTGTTTCTCCAGTGCGATGGGCCACGATAGCCGAGTTGGAAGAGCAACGGAGTAGCAACAGGAGGGTTGCGACTTCAATTAACTACCTACCTGCTCCTGGGTGCGACGCAAATTGAACTACCTTAAAAATGCCGATATTATTTACTCACGAATACGGAACATGTTAGCATGTTTGCATTTACTTGTTATTTTTAATTTTTGAATAAGAGTTCTAGAACGGATTTTAAGATGAGTGATAAAATGGAATATAACACAATATGAAATAATAGATTGTGCAAAATATTAAAAAAATAATTTAAAATTATTGGAGTAAATTTAAAACAAGTGGGGACAAGATAGACCAGTTGATCAACTTGCTGATTGCAACCGGAGGGTTTGCAGATCAAAACTCGACCCAACCAAAGACCATAGTATTCGTGAGGGGTGGTGCACTTTAAAATTATAGTGGCCTCAAACGTTCTCACTTTGGCGTGATGTAATAGTTTCGGAGTGTGGGGTGCCAGCTGAGTTGTTGTCCTCGTCACCTGACCGTTGTTTAAAATTTAATAGGTGTTGTCCTCGGATCTTTGCCTTCTTCGGGATTGGTCCCGGATTGTCACCGGTAGTTGTATCGGTGCATCGTAATTAAATTACCTAACTATGATTACTTGTAATTCCCCAAATTTACATTGCATAATTTTCATTCTTTACTCTCTACTTCGGTTCATTGATGTTTTACAGCATTTTGGGACTGTGACCTACAATGAAAGAATGTTTTCTTGATTGAACCCTGTTATATGGCTGTTGGTGAAAAAGCACTGAAATCCTAACCTCCATAAACATCACATACGAAATGATATTTCTAAGAATAAAAATCCAGATTTTCATTGAATGGGTGAGCGTATATTTAAAATTTAGATAGAAATAGTTTAAATGAATGGGTAGAACACTGCCCTGTTATAATATTACACAAAGTACGCTAAAATGTTTCTGAGACTGATGAAGATACTGTCAAATTTGTTTACAGATTTGTTTGAGTTTGTTTGATACAGATGTTTCATGCTCAATAATCTTCAAAATATTAATCCTACCAGGTAAAAGATTTTTACCAATCCTCGTACATCCGTTCAAATACTTTCTGGAACCCTTAGTAGATTTTTCATTGCATCCCTAGAAGCTGTTGTCTACAGTACATTCATGGCAGAAACATAAACCTCGTCTTTGGAAAAGATAAATATCACAAGATGCTAGATCTGGAGATTATAGAGTGTGGAACCACTGTGGCGGCACTTTTAGTCAGATGATTTTGAATAGATGTGTATCGTATACACATTTATTCCTGAAACACACATACCTGAAAGTATTCATTCACACTTAATCATTCCTACCACTTGTTCCTTTGAGATTTCGAAGGACGCTGTGTAATATGCAGAGAACCTATGCATGCTAAAAATTATGTGTGAGAATTGCATTAGTTTCCGATTGAAATCCCAAGTATTTCTACTATCTGTTCAATTATTTTTGGAGTAGAGCAAGTTTATTTCTATCAGAACATCAAGGAAAACTAACTAAATATGTAAAAATAAAAGAAGGAAGGAATGCATCTATTAACGTCCCACTGGAGCAACACAATGGGATATTGGCGATGTTCGAGGATCAATCTCGAAGGGAGAGACCGAAGACAACATCTCATAATTTTGAACCAGGGTCAGGTGACGAGGTCAACACCTGAGCAGTCATCCCACCCTCCAAACTTCCACATCATGCCAATGTGAAGACATTTGAGGCCGCGACAGATTTAACGTGCACCAGCACCCGCGTACACAACGGTCTATAGATGGACCCAGTCTTCAACTCGCGACCCTCCGGTTGCTAATCCGTAACCACTGGGTTACCGCGGCTCCGCAAATATAAAAGTATATTTTAATATCAGCATTGCATTTACGCCTGTAGGGATATGTTTTTGGAATTTGCACTAAAAATCAATTTAAGTTCGAGTAGCATGTCATACCTTTTAGAAGAGTTACTCGAGAAGCACATAGAGCATTACAGACAAGTAAAAGTTAATAAAAGGGCAATACAAAATTGAGAGGTGAATGATTAATTTTTCTTAAAAAGATGTATTGATGAATTGATGACCTTACTGTGACAATGGGCTAAACAACTATTGTTATTTGATGGCTATGGATGAGTTACCTCTCTCCTTATAAGTGCTAAATGTTGGACTAGAAAAAAATGTTAATTAAATATTTATTGCATCCTGTAACCATCTGGTCTATTCTTGAATGTGTATCCCTGAAAACTGCGGCAGTTTGTTTCCTCTCGTTTTGCAAATTGTGGGTTAACCCACTGCAATAACCCTTCCTATTATCTAAAACCAATAACAGATTCATTGCTTTTCATCAGGTTTGACCAAATTCAAATAAAGAAACTTACAAAAATTTGTTCAAAAGTGATGTCTAGTCTAGTGAAAAGTAAACAAATCCTAATTGCCTTTTAGTATTACATTCTTTACATTTTTATCACCATCCGATTCTCATAAATCCAACCGGTATAGTATTCATTATGATGCAACTTAGAAATTTTTCAAAATTTGTTACTTATCTTCTAGTGATGCCGCATCTAGTGGAATCTGAAGTCCTTATTACTCACCATCCGATTCTAATAAATCCAACCGGTATAATATTAAATATGATGCAACCAGAAGTTCATAATCTGTTACTTAGCTTCCAATTATGCTAGTCTGGTAAAGTTCTTATTGCTTTACTTTCTTTAAATTTTTCTCACCATCCCATTCCAATAAATCCAACAGGTACAGTATTGAATGTGTTATCAAATTAAAAATGCTTGGAAGAGTTTCTTCCTAGTCTTTTCTTGTGGAGAAAAGAATTCCGTCAGCCTTGCGCAATGACCCACTTCGCCTAGGAGCCGGCTTTCTTCATCCTTATACAGTCCCCCAAGAAGACGCTGGGCTTGTCATAATTACCGACCGCATCATCCCAGTAATAATAAAAAGGGCCAAGAAAAGGAAGAGCATGGCGACACTAGTTCCACCGTCCCCCAGGGGCTACGTTATAAAAAGCCCGCTATATAATGTCCGAAAAAGAAGCTAACAAAACAAAGGACTCGCGGTGATTTATCCATAAGATTCCATTAGAGTTCGCCATCTGCCGCAACAGCAAAGCTGGTAATTAGAAGGCCAAGTTATGGTACCTAAGGTAAACATTAAATTCGGTGCCTTACTTCGAAGTATCATGCATAAATGTATGATTAGTGCATTGGGTATGGAAGGTATGGACCTCACTGCATATGTATGGGGTAGAGTAGGGTGTTCTGTCTCTCAAAAGGGGAGGGCCCAGAACATTTCCCCGGCATGATCGAAGGCGGCAATAAGATTGCTCTTTAAGAGATTGCGGCACTGCTCTGAGGTGGGTGACAAGCCTGTTTTGTTCCAGCGTTCTTTCGGGAGGGGGGTGCTTTGTTTTATTATTCGTATTACCGTCTGGCCATTGGGGTGTGGTGGATGTCGAAGTGCGTCGACGACGAACCTTGAAAATGCTGATTAGAGGGATTCTGGATTGGCATTTCGGTATATATTGTTGCCTTCTTTTTACTGTCTGTTATAAAGTGAGTGACGGTCTTCTTTGACGACGCATCGTTCCATTATCTGTCTGAGACATTAGCCATCGCATTATACGTAAGGCACTGAATGGAAGGAATTGTTTTTCTGCTGTTTTATTGACGAACCTACTAATTTGATCTCGGAATTTATTTTCCCTTGCTCATGTTCGTTGAATCGATTGTCTGTTTCATCTGGTGGTTCTGCTTTTTCTTCGGCTGATTTATACTTTTATCACCTCTTCTTATCTGTGCTATTTTATTGACTCTTACCTGGACACATCAAGTGTATTCATGAAATAGACTCTATGATCAAGTGGACTGGTGGATGGTTTATGATCGTGACTGCGCATTACGAGAAAGCTAGCAGTTTCCATTCTACATTTGAACTTTTGTAAAGCTGTGGATAAGAGAAATGACGACGTCTTGCTGTTTTATTGGCAAACCTATCGATTTCACCTCGGAATTTATTAATTTTGTGTTTGTTCGTCGAGCTGACTGTCCATACTAGTTGGCGGCCGGCTCTAGTTTTCCTGTGGTTGATTTATATTCTGGTCACCTTTTCGTATCTACGCTATTCTTATTGACTCTCTTACTTAGAAACCAAGTGTACTCATCACAGAGAAAATACACTATGGTTAAGGATAGATTATGTTTGAGGTTGCACATTATAAGAGAACAAAGTTTCTGTGTAGCTCCTGAGATGTAGTTCTTACTTGAAACGATTAACTTTTTATAATTATGCATTTATAATGTAAATGAGTGGTTGATCAATCTTTTTTATACTATGAGAGTTGGTGAAGATGTGATTCACCATGCCTACTTTTTCTATGATACTTTTGGATTTTCAAGGTACAACGTACGGGTTGGTAAGTTTGGTTTTATGGCTGGGAATTTTAGTACAATCATCCAGTTCATTAGAGGAGTGCGCAATATTTCTAGATACACAAATCATGTACTTATTTAAAGTGTGTGTAAACCTATTTTCTCTCTCCAGATTTCTTAGAGTCATCAGATCAATTGTTTTCAACCTTTGTGGTCCCGGTAAATTTCCATTTTATAAGACATGGACCTAAGATTCCAAAACATTTGCTTATAAATGACTACAATGTTTCAAGTTCATACGTTAAAGTAACATAAGTATAAATTATGGAGCAATCATTATGAGCATTAGTATATTTATGTATACCGTGTGGCAGTATGAAATTACATTTATCAATCACTGGACTAATGAAATCTTGTAGCGCGTTGCAGTTTCCTCAGGTCAACATAGTTAAATTAATTTGTGCTTATAACATTCCCCTCCACATCAAATTTGAGTATAAAGCGTCTGCTGTTGATCGACATCTTGAGCACATTTCTGCAGCAGTCCGACTTAGCTCCATTTCACCTTCCTGTGTCAGGTGTATCAGTACAACTTTCACGCCTTGGGAGACCTTACCAGGAGTATCACTCCCGAATATCTTTACCTTTATTGAAAAATTGTACCTTCTTTTCATTGGTACATGGGCAAATCTCCGGGTGATCGTTTAGATTTTGAGATGTAGGGAAGTGTTTTTTCTATGTTGACAAGACTGCGTACTGGAAATCTTTATCAAGGACCTTTGTCGATGGTACCAGTCTTTTCCCCGTTTTTACCAAATTTTAAAAAGTCAGCCTCTACACATTATATCCTGCATTGTATCAATGTCAATAGTCATTAAATCTCCAA
This sequence comes from Meta bourneti, assembly GCA_933210815.1. NCBI lineage: Eukaryota > Metazoa > Arthropoda > Arachnida > Araneae > Tetragnathidae > Meta > Meta bourneti. The sequence goes on along the minus strand of OW119927.1, from coordinate 75,451,653 downwards.
CTTCACTACAAGATTTTGCACAATTCCATGTTTTTGGTGTATAATTTATCTAGTACCTTGGGATAAGCACCAACCAACATTCTCCTCAGAATATTATATTATTCTTAGAGTATTTGAATTAAAATTATTTTTCCATAAAGGTGCTTAGAAAACGAAAATGACAAATTCCAAGAGGACCTTTCACGTTCTGGTAGAATTAATGCTAGGGTCAGGTACCTGGACGCGGCCCTGCCGTTGAAAAACATTGCCCTAAAGATTTTATAATAAAGTCAACAGTGCAGAGGTATATTTGTTCATAATGTCTAAAAGAACAGATTTAAGGCTCCAATCAGAAAAATCAATAAAGCCTCTCTTTTCCATAAGATTCATACTCAACTCTCACATTTTACTTGAACCCAATACTATCTCTGTAATTAGCTAGATCACCATCCTTTAAAAAGTGATAAATAAACTATCTTGCTTCTAATATTGTGAGAAACGTGTTTTTAAAAATAATTCATAGCACTCTTGGTGGTTGTCTCAATGTATCTTGTCATTAGAAAAATTGACTATATCTTGATGGACGAGATATCTCGTCATTATCAGAAAACTGACCAGATCCTGATCTCGTTACCATAAAAAAATCGCCAATATCTTGACGACGAGATAGGTTGTCATTAGCAAAATTGGTCAGATTTTGATGGATGAGATATCTCGTCGAAACCACTTGGAGGGTTAACAAACTGTTTATAAATTGGTTATGTTCAACAAATCTTATATATAATCAATTTATATTGTGCATTGAGAATAAAAAAAGCAAATTTCAGCATGTCTAGTACCATAAAGTTTGAAAATTTGTTGGCTGATACATGATTTTTTTTACTGTGATTATCAAATTCAGCACCCAAAATTACGTTTAGGGCAGCTAAGATCAATAAAAAGTTCTTTTTATCATAGGTCTCTACAGTTAAAAAGTTGTTGAATTTAAAGTAATAGTTCAATTAAAAATTTGCATTTAAAGATGGAAATACAAATTATTTTCAAGAACAAGATTGTAAGCCATTCGTATGTCTATTTCTTCTTGGACTCGTCTTTTAGCATACAGAGGGTTTAATTGTACACTTTAATTACGTATTTGCTTTATGGATCACTTATTAAGAAAAGTAAGTTTTGTATAATTTATTAACGGGACCAATAATTAAATAGATAACACATGAGCTGGTTGTAAATTTTTGCAGAAAAGAGTTACTGGAGCAAGAAAATATAGATTAATCTCTCCTATTGTATCCTCCATTTTTTAAAGATAATCCATAAGAAACCTTTTTCAAACGGAATAGGGTTATTTACATGTTATGATGACTTACTTTAGCTTTCAAGATTTAGTAGCATAGTAATTTGTATTGGGTACAGCTGAAAAGCAACATTGATTTAGTAGATTTGAAATATGATAACTTAAAAACTGTTTGAGGATCAAATATTCTAATTTATTATTTTAGTCTGAAGAGAACTTCAGAATTAAAATCTCTAATCTCTAATACTCAGAAAGATCTGAGCCTTCTTTGTTTGCTTGGATAAAATAATATGAAATATTTATTTATAGGATTTAAAATGAATATTCTGTAAGGATAGTTGTATTGATATTATGCTATCATAGTATTCATAGCTCTAAGTAAATATCTTTGAGCACTGAAATGAAGCTGTGTAAATGTTCGTATGCTTGTTGGATTTTAATAGTTTTATTAAAAACTATTTTTCTTAAAAAAAGAGCTAAAATAAACACAGCAACATCCTTATTACTAGAAATTGGCATTGGAATTAATATGTTAAAATGCAAATAGACCTAGAAATATAAATTTGACGTTCACACGCAGTAAAATTGGTGCTATTTTTCAAAATATAAAGGGATTAGTTAATTAAGGTCGCATTGAAGGAACACAGCGGACTAGTGGCGACAGTCCGGGATCAATCCCGAAAGGAATGAAATACAAAGGGAATAGATAATTTCAAATAATAAATCTTTCAAAAGATTATACGGCTACTAAAGAGAGCTTCCTATTTTTGTTAGCTAATTATTTCTCTAACAAAACTACTACTATTTGACACGAGATAAAAACACTACAACACTTGACAGAAAAACAAATTAAATGATTTATCGCTCGTTTGTATCCCGATCGGAAGGATTTAGTTCTGAATCTTTTTCTACCTGTGAAGTGCAAAGGTTTTAACTATATTATCTAAAATACTATCTATTGAATAATGGTTTTTAGAAACTTGAAAAAATTGGTAGATTGTGCTGAGAACACAAACTGTAGTTTTGACGTGAATACTCGGGCCTGGTGTTGGATTGTGGAATGAATCAAGCAGATATAGGAAGTTTGAACAATTGTTTGTTGTGTGGACATTCAACAATTAATTTACAGTTTGAACTACTAAAGTGTAGTTGGATATAAATATCGAAAGATAATTTTATTGATTAAAGGCTTGTGATTATAGCAGTTTGGTAACTCTCGAATGAAACTACTTACGCAATCCTCACTCTATTCAATACAAAATTACACTGGCCCAATGTTCGCCCAGTACCACAGAATTTCGACATATCGAGCACCCCCTCCACCCTCTCAGTGCGCTCTCGGCCCAAAGGTAATGTTGGGTACGGACATCCTTTGACTACACGATTCTATATTTATCTTCTGAATATTTCTTCTAGTTCTAAAATCTTAAGACAAAACAGGTGTAATGCTTTTTTTGTAACGCTTGACTTTTCATGCATGCCTCCAGTACTATTCCAATTTTAAAGACGTATTAACGTCAAAAATGAATGATAGATAGTTTTAGAATGCAATAATTTATGTTGGTATTGTTGTTACAGTTGGGATTGAAAAATAGGGGGATACAGGTTGGATTGAAAAACATTTTACGTTTTAATTGATATCTATTATTCAATAAAGTTGTTTTATACATCGCTGTTCATTGAAGATACAACACCATTAAAGAGTTGTTGGATTGACAGATTTGTGGCGGATGGGTAGTCCGTCATGGCAAAAGTAAATGATTAAAATCTCAGCTGAGTAATCGAATAGTATACGTTCCCAATAAGGTTGCATAGTGACTCGGGAGATATAAAAGATTGTTGGTTTGTTTGGGGTTTTATGGCGCAAGGGTTATATTTGACCAAGCTGCGCCAAACACAAAACAAACAATGTCAAGTAGTTGTGAAAAGAAAGGATAGAGAGAGGAAAGAGAAAGATCCCTTGGGCATCCTGGGGTCGCGACCCCCATGTTTACCAGATGCAATAAACCCCATGGGAAAAGAAGGAATCACTAAGGTACATCGGGGTTCGCGAAGCCCATACACACCTAAAAAAGATGTGCCCCTGAGGTTAGATATAAAATTAGAGATATTTCAGATGTTGACCTTGAGATGAGGGGGATATATTTCAGATGTTGACCTTTGTTTTAAAATATTGACACCGAGTTTGGGATGGATTTAATGTAATAGGTGTTGACTAAGTGATTAACGGTTAATCTTTCCAGGAACTGAAGGATTTCTATCACAAAACTATCTTTAAGCAAAGTTTACAAAAAGGCAAAATAGAAAATATATTAATGAAGTCGCTTTGTGAACACTGTGACCCTTACACTGTGAACACGTATCGTAACCCAAGTCTGCATTTATGGATTAACCTTCTTTGCAGAAACTGCTTGTGTGAGACATCAACCCTCCTAATCAACTGCAATCAGTTCACTTTTCACCCGATTGGAAGGACTTCAAACAACGCTTATTAGTACCTGCAGAATTAGAGGCGCGACGCATTATGGTATTTTCATTTTTATGCTCCCAGCTCCCCGAAACGGCAGTTATTTACAGCCACTCTGCGGGCGGATGTTATGGTAAACACCCGCATTTTCAACCTCCGCCACAAGGTTACTGCGTCAACAAAGTGTTGCAATTGATAAAGTGCGAGAACTTAATGAATGATCTTTGTCGAAGGGGCGTTTGGCTTGTGCTCATAAGATGACACCAGCCCTTAAGTCTGAAAGATATGTCTGTTCAAGAGGTGAAAGGTATGGGGCAAATGTGAAGGAAAATGGTATTCGCACGTTCTTTTACAAGGCACTTTCCTAGTCATTATTGCTATTTATTAACTGTTTGAGTAATTGCTGTTCTCTTCGGGATGAGATTTAAACACCCCGTCAGAAAAAAACGTAAAACCATGAGCGTAAGATAGGAAAACGTACTTAGGATAAATTAGTTGCAACGAATAAATTGATCTCAAACCCGGAGACCAGACACGGTCTTCCAAATATTTTTATCACGCCGGTAGACCAGATATGGACCTCCAAATAATTTTGTCATGCCGGCATACTAGATATGGCCCTCCAAATATTTTTATCAGACCTGTTGACCAGATGTGGCCTTCCGAATATGTTTAAGCGGCTCGCAGTTCAGATACAGCCTTCCAGATAGGTTTATTCAGACCACAATCTAGATATGACCCTCCAAATATTTTTATCAGACCTGTTGACCAGATGTGGCCTTCCGAATATGTTTAAGCGGCTCGCAGTTCAGATACAGCCTTCCAGATAGGTTTATTCAGACCACAGTCTAGATACGGCCCTCCAAATATTTTTATCAGACCTGTTGACCAGATGTGGCCTTCCGAATATGTTTAAGCGGCTCGCAGTTCAGATACAGCCTTCCAGATAGGTTTATTCAGACCACAGTCTAGATACGGCCCTCCAAATATTTTTATCAGACCTGTTGACCAGATGTGGCCTTCCGAATATGTTTAAGCGGTTCGCAGTTCAGATACAGCCTTCCAGATAGGTTTATTCAGACCACAGTCTAGATACGGCCCTCCAAATATTTTATCAGATCTGCTGACTAGATATGACCTTCCAAATAAGTTTAAGCATCCCGCAGTCTAGACATGGCCCTCCGGACAATTTTACGTGTTCCTCAGGCCAGATATGGCAATCCAAATATTTTTTATCAGGCCAGCAGACCAAATATGACCCTCCGAACAAGTTTATCAAAACCGAAGACCAGATAAGTTCCTCGAAAAATGTCTATATTTTAATGTTCCTCCGTAATTTTCAACTTCAAAAGTATAAAAGTTGTCTGCAATGATTGCATTTTCCCTTGAACTCTCATAGCATAATTTTGAGGTAACAAGTAAAAATTGTTATGAAAATTTTATTATAATGATTACAATTTAAAATATGTTCATGCAGCTTGCCGATATTTAAATGAAAAAATTAAATGATACGACAAACTTAACACCTGAACAAGCACTTTTTGAGACATTAAATGACCAACACAATATGATACATCGTGTGAAGCAGAGCTGTACAGTGTATGGCTGCAACCTCGATCATTAGAGAAAGAGCAAAGTAGAAATGGTACTGCATTGTTGGCAGACATGCGTGTTCATCCATGGCGTCACATCTTTGGTCATGCGCAAGGGGTTAGGAATAATTGCAGGAATTATTCAATTTAGTTTATTTTTATGTATCTCACCTATTTTTCAACTAAACCAAAAACAATATAAATCGCCTAGGCTATTGATTGCCATTTTCTTCTAAACCTTCAAAATAAAATTTTCCACAAACAGAAAATCAGTACATGCTAGAAACGTTTTACGTTTTATTGTGTTGTCAGTATTCTTAATTAACTCGAGGCAGGTGTGGTGTGTATGATACTTTTTTAGTCTTTCACACCTCTTATTAGGAAAAAATGTATTTCTAAATATAAGAAGTCTGTAAAGTGTTAATGAATAGCTTTTGTGAATAATTTCCCTCATAATTTTTCCAATTTTAGATTAATGCAATTAGTCCTTTTATATGTTTAATATTTTTATGCTTCCAAAAAAGGAGTTGTAATTATTCTTATAAGGTTACGAGCCAAACATATTTTTAAATTATTTCAATGTTAATGAATAGTTAATTTAGGCATTTTAATAGAAAATTGCATTTCTAAATCCGGTACACATTTTGTTAAGTGTACCGGATTCAGGTAAATTTTGTTATATTGCGGGAGACATGGCACAAGCAACCTAATCAGAGAAACATACATAGTTGTCTCACAAAAGTATTCTTCCCTTCACTTCACTTTTTATACTATTTCCTTGGATTTTATTAGGATGTAGTTAAAACCACGATTTAAAATTTTAGCACATTTGTCTTTATATTGCAACATCGCATCAAAATAAGTGAATATTTGTTGAAAGTTTTGCTAACAACATTTAAAACGTAACAATAAACATCCAAGTAGACAATATAAATTGTACTTTGCCTGGAACTGGTGACAGTTTGAAACAGGTTTTTGTATTAGAGGCTGGCCACTACAGGGCAGTTTTTGATGCGAAGATGAACCACCAGGAGAATTGATAGATTAAGTGGATGTGATGAAAATCTTCGCGCTGAATTCTCACATGCATTTGATTGATGAAACAGTATCTTATGACGGAAATTTATTTGCACAATTTTCCACCTGTCTCCATATTTTAATTGTTGGAATTTCTGACGAATCTTTTACGTGTAAGGCCATATGTATGCAAAAATTGATTAATTTTCCTCCTCTGCCACAAGGTCCTGCGTCAACAAAATGTTGAAGTTGATGAACTACGCAAACTTTATGAATGATTTACTGAAGGAACGTTTGATGTGTGCGAAAATGACACTAAACCTTGTTTAAGTTCTGAAAGATATGAGGAAAACATCTCCAGGAAAAGTGAAGGAAAACGATATTGAGCCATTCTTTAGTTAAGCTCTGTAGTTGGATTAGAGTAAGGCACTTATCAGGCGAGATTCTTTGGATTTATTGGATTTACAGCTTTCGAGAGAAATTTAGGATCTTGAGTTTTCCAGTTAATGCTTGCTGCCATTATATATACTACGGTAGAGTGTCAAAGTTAAAGTAGAGAGCAGGCGTATTTTCATTCATGAACGAGTAATTATGAGAACTCAGTATGACACCGCGGAGAGTATTCTTTTATTGAATTCAATGTATAAGGTGAAAAAATCTTCGTTCACATCATTTACAAGCATTTGATGCATGGAATAGTGTCTTATACACGCATGTGGGAAATTGTAGCATCTAAATATTGTTTGTAAATTTTTCATAATCTCTACACTTTAGATAACTTGAATTCCTGCAGGTTTGTTTTTGTACAGGATCATGTGTCACTTCCAAATCTTGATCATTCAAAGAGTAAAATCTTTTCAACTTAAAATTCACAAGATTCGATTAACTATTGTCAAGCACAACTTTATCGTTCCTAGAGGTTCCGTAGTTGATGTATGTTTAATGATTGTTGTTTGGTTGGGTTCTATGGTACAAGGGCCATATTTCATAGAGTTGCGCCAAACACAAGACAAGCATCGTCAAGTAATAGATATACATACACAAGGAAAGCTTTACTGACTCAAATGAAAGAAATACAGGAATTGAAACCACGCTGCCTGCAAATATCTGGCTGCTCTAGAGTAATAGCCAAACCCACTGAGCCATTGCGACCTCTAATTAACGATTGATTTCATAGTTAATTAGAGGTACGTTAGCCTTCTTAATTGAGATAATGAGTAGATGTTATAAACACATGTCATGCATAATACTTTTCCTTTTGTATTTAGCTTAAATCCTTAAGTATTGTGTTATTTTCGTCTTTCATTTCCTCTTCATCGCATTCCGTTTCAACTCTTTCATTTGAATATTGCTGTTTCATCTACTATCATCACTTCATGCGTTTAGAGTGTGCCTACGATATGCTTTTCCAAAAATAATTGTGGGTTGCAAGAAGAGAATTGAAAATGGTCTTTCTCTGTATTGAAAAAACATGCTGCAAGATTAAAAATTATATTTACTGATTGAGGGGGTAACTCTTTTGGCATATGCGTACAACATCAATGGTTGTGTAATCGCTAGTTGTACATCACACATTTAAGCGATGACGAGTTCAAGATTTGATTATTTTTCTTCTAAAGACACGCTATCTCGTTCATCAAGATCTGGTCAGTTTTCTTCTAATGACGAGTGGAAATGCATCATCATGAATATAAGCATTTAGTGTCTCCAAGAAACTGTTAGTTGATGAGTTGCTGTTCTAAGCCGACGATATATAGTACCTTATAATTCTACTCTGATCAACGTGATTTCCGTGAAAATCAACACATATTTGAAGAACAACATTATAGAGGAATGTTTGAAACTCTGACATTGAGTAGCGGCTGAGAGGGAAATAAACACCTTTAATACACCTGTTTATTAGAAGGTCGATGATGGAGTATTGCCACTCACAACTCTCCACATATCGTCAGCTTAGAGCAGAAACTCATAAACTGACAAAATTGCCTACCAGCTGTTTAAAGACTAACTGTAAGTTTTGGGTCAAAAAATAAAAGCATTTTGAGTGATATATATCTTTGATTGTTATTGTTATTTTTTGTTATTTCAATTAACGTCACACTGGAGCAACACAACGGGCTATTGGTGACGGTCCGGGATCAATCCCAAAGGGAAAGATCCGAGGACAACACCACGTAATTTTGAACCACGGTCAGATGACGAGGCAACACCTGAGCTGGCACCCCACTCTCCAAACTTCCACACCACGCCAACGTGAGGACATTTGAGGCCACGACAGATTTAACGTGCACCAGCCCCCTTTGTACACGACGGTGTTTGGCTGGATTCGAACTCGCAACCCTTCGGTTGCTAGTCCGTTACTCTTCCAACCGGGCCACCGCGGCCCATATATCTTTGAAACAGATTGCAATATGATAATGTATTTCTCATCACCATGAAAATAAGCATTTAGTGTGTCCAAGAAACTGCCAGTTATCACTTCTGGTGGTTGTCTCGATGAGGTATCTCATCAATAGCAAAATTGCCAGATCTTGATGGACGATATATCTCGTCATTAGAAGAAAACTGACCAGGTCTTGATCTCGTCTTCATTAACCCTCCTGGTGGTTGTCTCGACGAGGTATCTCGTCATTAGCAAGACTGGCCAGATCTAGACAGATGAGGAATCTCGTCATTAGAAAGAAACTGACCAGATATTGATCACATCAGCATAAAAAAATGGCAGTATCTCGATGACGAGATATCTCATCAAGTATTAGCAAAATTGGTCGACATTCATGGATGAGATATCTCGTTGAAACCACTTGGATTTTTAATGAGTTTCTGCTCCGAGCATACGATGTATAGTACCTTATATTTCTACTCTGATCAGAGTAATTTCCTTGAAAATCATCACACATTTGAAGAATCACATCATAGATGGATTATTCGAAACATTGACCTTGAACAGCGGCAGTGTCCTTGAAGATGGGGAAATACACACCCCTTTAATACCCCTGTTGCGTTTTCAACGCAGAGCAGTGCCATTTAAATTCAATGCGTCACATACCATCCAGCACTGACGCATTCTGGCCAAGCAACGATGCAACTGATAAAAGGGCTCGACACGTCAAATGCACCAAAACAAAAATAATGATGATGGATATCTTAATTGGAGATCGATATTGATTCGCATTATAATGACGAGGGGATCATGTGCCGGAACAATCTGTTTGTCTTGAGTGAGTAAATGTGTGGGATGGCTAAAAGTGTAAATAAATGGTCGGTTATTGCCTGAGGGGCAGTCATTAGCGTATAGTTGGGGGATGGAATTCGTGATCTGATTTTCTGGCCGATCAGTTGTGAAATACGTTTATGAAAAATGGAAGATTTCGTAAATGAAGTTGTTCCTGAGGATTAGCATATTAATAACTCGATTTCCTATTGACGGAGTAAATATTGTCGTGAACTGATTTCTGGAACTAAGTGATTATTAAGGCAGGGTTTATTTTTTCCTTGGAATGAATCTACGAGGAAGATAAAATGTTTAATAAGATTTGTACAGTCAACGACAAGAGTTTAAGGTCAAAATCATTTTTTAAGTGGGATTATAGATATATGAATTATATTTAGTTGTATAGGAATTATACAACTCAATTTCCCATTGAGGCGTAAATATTGTCGTGAACTGATTTTTGGAACTTTGATTAGTAAGGCGGAGTTCATTACATTCTTTTGAATGAAATTATGAGAAGGACAGAATTTTTTAATGAGATTTGCACAGTCAACAACAGAAGTTTAAGGTCAACATTATTATATTCAATTACACGCCACAATTGGCGAATTTATCCTATAGAGGTTGATTTTATATAGCTTATATGTTTATATCCTGTGTTGTTATTCGTACTTTCTGCGATACGTACGGTAGCGAAATATATACACAAGGTGTTTCGAAAATGTCTCGTCAAATTGTAAAGTGTGGTAGAGTGGTCCAAAATAAACATTTTTTGTCAAAGAATGTGTGTCCAAAAATGCAGCGTTTAGGCGGTAGAGGGCGCTGTTTGGGTTAGCCGATGGCAACGTTTCTGTAGCGTATATATGGCGGATTTTCAACAGCAAGCTCCAAATTCGTGTAGCGATGCATGCCGTTGACAATGCGAGTGGGGAACGACGCCTTATGAAAAAGAAACGATGTTATCGAAAGACTTAAACAGCGCTCTCTACCACCTAAACCTTAAACCTGGCATTTCTGGACACACATTCTTTGAAAAATGTTTATTTTGGACCTGTCTATCACCCTGTACAAGTTGGTCAGATATTTTAGAAACACCCTGTAGATTACAAAATGTATCCACCTTTAACTTTTGTCTTAACTGTATCTTAACCTATGTATATTTTAAATGGACTCATATGTGCTCATATGAAGGCACTCACGAGTACGTTCATTGTTAAGATTTTTTAAATCAAATCTCGATTCGACCTAACTTAAAGTTTTGCCGTCTTCATATGCTGAAATTTTGTTTTTCGTTATATAGAAGTGGAAAAATTATTGCACCACTCATTCATCGTCGTATCGTCGTCGTATGTGGAAATTTTGTGGATGATATTTAATGGTAGTTGAGCAATAAGAGAAAAGTATTGTCATACATTTGGTACAGTATTGCTTTTCGAAAAGTATTGTCATACTGAATGGCACATAAAACGATCAAATAAAATACAAAATTTTGATACGTCATTTTATGGATCACTAATGGATATGCTTTAGTGAATTTCAGTTGCGAGTTAGCCATCCTAGTGGTTATCTAGACTAGGTGTCTTATCATTAGCAAAACTAACCAGATCTTTGATGGATGAGATATTTCTTCATTAGAAAACCGGATCAGATCTTGGGTCTCGTCGTTATAAAAAAATCGGCAATATCTTGATGATGAGGTATCTCGTCATTAGCAAAATTGCTCACCTCTTGATAAACGAGATATCTCGTCGAAACCACTTGGAGGGTTAAGTTCTATCCATTTCGTCAATTGTGGGAATATTGAGAGTTAATTGAGCTGTTGCAGATAAATTATGCAAAAGTTAACGGTTCTGATGGGATAATCCGTACGTATTTCTATTTCAAAAATTTGACAAATTTCGTGGGTGATGCAATAAGTTTCTCCACTTCTGTATATTTTACTTATCAGCATTCTCATTGTTAGATTATGCTATTTGACATGAAAAACACATTACGCGACTAATATTAAATGGAATTTCCAAAATTTGCACACATTTTCGCTGAAGGTATGAAGACTTCATTAGTGATCCTTCTGATCCAACAACATTTCAAACGTATCAGATGTTGTATTTTAGAAAGAAATAACTCTTGAACAATATTTACAAAACTGCATCTTCAATTTTTCATTCTACTAAGAATTTATCTTAATATGTAGTTATACCTAAGTATGGCATGAAATAGTAGGCCAACAGCTTATACACGTATTATTTGGATTAATGCGTGTTACAACCAATCAATTTATTGGTTACACAAGGCTAAGGAGACCAAAATCACTGTTTATGATTGCAATACCCGAATCAGAGGAAAGGCTTCTTGCATCAATGATTTCTTCGAGTATAAAAATAAAATAAAATTGTTTAGGTTACATAAATAGTATCAATGAGCTGATTTCTGTTAATTTATGAATATTATTTTTCTGACAAACTGCGTAACTTGATATTTATTTTTGAATTTATTTCATTAAAAAATAAATTATTTGAAGTGAGTTTTAGGTTAATTTATGAAATAATTTAATCAATCCAAAGTTTGTTGTTTATTGGTTAAAAGATATTTATAAAAATTTGCAAACATTAAAAATTATTATTTGTCACTTTTCTACACGATCAAAATCGTTCCAATAGTCATAGCAAAGAAAAAAACACAGCGTCAAATCAAAAAACCCGAAACCAAAATTCGAATTGACAAAAACCTCCACCTAGCGATAGTTAACGTTTCTTCTTGGATAACTTCTGGTGAATGAGTTTGATTAATGAGAATTGCGAGTTAGGAGTGAAACTGTGGAGTGTACGAGTAAAGTAACTTTTTTTTGGACACTTTTTTCATGCTGCCATCTATTACCATTTATAAGAAACAGAAGTTCTTTGGAATAAAAAAATTAGTACGAATGGAAAGTATTGATTTTTAACCTCTTGCCGTGCTAACTGTGTTACTAATACTTTAAAGGCGTTTAGAAAATCCCTTCAAATTCGTATCATTACGATGCTAACATAAATATGTCGTACAATCATATCTTTTTATTGTTTACCCAAACGATTTTCAGCGATAATAAGTAGAACTGAATTGGAGATAGGAAAATTTTTTAAAAAATTGCAAAATGTAAAGTATTTTCGTAAGAACGTTTTTATAGTAGAACGTACTTCCTGTACATATTCCATGTTTGGTAATAGAAGTAAAATCTTTGTTTATTTACACTGGAAATTCCTCTCATAAATACTTGACAAAACATACTTGATATTCAATTTTATTGCTACTGAATCTCTTGGTTACATTTTTATGATTAATTGATATGTATATGTTTAGAAATGACTCAAGTGTTATTGCCTGTAGTTAAAATTTGAATTCTTATTAAGAAATGAATATAATTATAAAAAAATAAATAGAATCAGTTTAAGAATAATTAAAAATTCCTTATTTTTTCGAGATTTTTAAAAGTATGTTCTGAAAGTACTTTTAACCCATATTAATGTCTAGATCGGAATAAGATCTCTGAGAAACTGTGTTCTTCATTTCTTTAATAAATACATAATTACATCATAGTTTCCCACAGACATAACAAGCTATATGCAGAAAAGGATCTTCGCTTTAGAGCACATATGACCCTCAGGACTATGTGACTTATGAATCTCATGAGGTTTGAATCAACTTGACACTTTTCTTATAGTTTTTGGAACGTTATATAATATATGTATATAATGATGTAGTACATAATGTTCCAAAAACTGTATATATATATATATAAAATAAGAATTATATTATAATTTTGAATTAATTTTTTATGTAGTACGGAATATCTATCCAGAAGTATAAAATGGAAGAACTAAATGAAAATTTTTCTTATATTTTCAAAGTACAGTTGTAAAATTAACAGAATCTCCTACCGCACCATTAAACTTTATTCATGTATGTCGATGTTATTTTTATTGAGATCGGTACAAGGACTGAAGTTCGAAACATGCAATTCTTTAAAAAATCAATTATTTTGGTGCTGCCACCTAACGGATATCAAGAGAGATAAATAAATTCCTTAGAACAACATCAAAATATTTCTTGATAGTAGGGGGAATGTTGTATTATTATGCAATTATTTTAGGGATGAAGGTATGAGTTTTGTTTATAAAACCAGTTGGCTATTGTTATGTTGGCATACGTTATTTGTTTATATATGACTTTTAAACACAATAAAAAGTAATAAAAAATAATCCAAGCCTTGGTAAAAATTTGAATAAAATGCAAAAATGGGGGAAGAAATACTGTATTTCGAACCAAATACACATTTTTTTTTATGAATCTCTTCAATAAGAACAGAATCATATAAATTTCATGGCGTCAATTTTTTAATTATTACAATAAATCCAGATAATATATTTCGAGATTTAAAGGATTCATACAGTATCAAATGTTATACGGACAAATTTTTAAATAGTACATTTTTAAGTTAACATTTAATTAAAGAGCCTATCTGTGGCACTTGCATTATTTTTCCTGGCCGACAACGACTTCAAAAACAAAGGTAATTAATAATTAAATTTTTAATTAGGAACGTTTTTCCTGGAATATGAACTAAATAAAAACATATTAGTAAAATGCAAAAGGTAAAAAAACTTTATTAAAAATTTATAAATATTTGAGGTATGGGCCTCTAAAAAAAACTCTCCACGAACATATATTCTAAGGTGAAATGAGAAGTTTAATGAACATATGCTATGCAAATGTAAAGATTTAATACGTATGATACATAAATATATTGAAAAGATACAACCACAATTAAATTATCAGTATGACAGATAAATGAAACAAACTATGTAAGCATTTGACATATATTTAATTAAATAACTATTAATGCATACATTTTATGGCGAAATAATTGAAAGTTTGATGCATATATTTCAAAGTAATATAAAGATTTAATAACCAATATATATATAATACATAAACTTCATAATAGCACAAAAGTACAGCCACAATTAATTTAATTCTGCCTAAAATTTTAACATAAACGTATCATTAAGGAGATGGCAATTCCGACGCATTGTTCATTATGTGTTTCAGCACTTTCGCCAACTATGAAGAGATGGAGAATGCACAATCACCAACTCCCCACTTTCCAAAACTATCTTCAGTCAGCAAGGGCCGTGTTAAATATTCCTTTAGGCCACTTGGAATTGAGGTACGAGAAAGAATGACCAAAACGAGTCAACCATTTGTAGCAGTTTAATATCCACTGAATATGGCAACCTCCAATTCCTTTCATGTAGCCTTTTCTCAGATTTTCCCCAACGATAGCGTCAGATACTCAATCATCCACTACATGTCGAAAACTGACATGTAGTGGCCAGCCTCTGGTCAAAAATCGGTTCCAATCTGTCACCAGTTTTGGAGAAGGGATAATTTGGTTCTTTTGTTTGAATCTTCATTCCTTTTAATAACAGAGCAGTTTTGTCTCGACGTGATATCTTGTCATTAGGAAAAATGACCAGATTTTGGACGAGATATCTCATGGAAATACTTGGAGGGTGAGTGTGCTGTAGGGTAAAAGCAATAGTACATTGCTTGTAATTCTCGTAACGATGAGACTGCTAGTTGCAGCATTGATAGTTTGTCCATGTATAATACTTCCAAGCAATCTAAATTTAAGTAACTTCATTTTATCTTGTCGCTCTGTGACAAGAGAAATGACAAATATATGATTCTTAACAGAAACGAATAGGGGGTCAGTGAAAAAGGTGTAAAATTAGAAATGAGCATGAATGCTATGAAAAGACTACTTTATGATCTGTTTAAAGAGTTCAGGAGACACATGGAAAATATAAATGATACACTTGAGAAATTAACTATATAAAATTATATGCATTACGTTAGCCTAACGTAATGCATTTAAAAGAAATTTTATCCATAACTACGCTTCGAAAATAATATAGTTAATTTCTTAATTTTTTTTTCAAACGGAATAAAGCTTTTAAACTGTTACTAAATATTTAAAATCTTGTTTATTCGACGTAATGTGAAACCAATCCACCTCGAATAACCAGGAATTTGGGTAATACGTTCGTAGTAACACAAAACAACCTACCCGAAATACAGAAGATATTTATTATACTACAGACATGGTACTATTACTGATAATGAATGATTCATAAAGCTGTGAGTAATTATAATCTATGGATCTTATAACAAAAATCTATGTAACAAAATATCCATATAACAAAAATCATGGATCTTTGACACAGTATGTTTTGGTTGTGATAATTTTGCAATAAAATTTGGATGAGATTAAGGTACCTTTAAACTATCTTGAAAAAAGTGGTTGTCTCGTTGTGGTTGTCTCGTTGGGGTATCTGGTCAATAACAAAACTGACCAGATCTTGATGAACGAGATATCACGTCATTGGAAGAAATCTGACCAAATCTTGATATCGTTATCAACAAAAAATAGGCAATACCTTGATGATGATATATCTTGTCATTAGCAAAATTGATCATATTTTGATGGATAGGATATCTAATTGAAACCACTTCGAGGGTTAATTCATTCTTTACGTCATGTATTTTAAATTATTTTATTTTTTACATATTTAATTTTCTTAATACTTTTGAAATGTTTATTTTGTTTTAATGTTGCTTACTTAAATGTTTTAACATGCCTTTAATGGTGATCTTGTTGCTAATCTTGATATTTTAAAGTCTATTTTTTATTGAATTTCGTTTTGTCTTTCGTTTGGCGCATCTGATCTGTTTTTGGATCTTGCACCATAAAACCCAAATCAACCATCTGCCCACCAAGCCAGACCAGTCAAGTGCCCACACTCATTAAGTGCAGGTTTCACTTAACCCTACAAGAGGTTTCGACTAGATATCTCGTCCATCAAGATCAGATCAATTTTTCTAATGACGAGACATGTCGTCATCAAGATATTGCCTATTTTATGATGACGAGATCAAGAGCTGGCCAGTTTTTCCATTGACGAGATACCGCGTTGAGACAACGACTAGGAGGGTTAAAGCTGTTAGAAAACTCGGTATCAACTTCGCCTCGGATAAAATAAAGACTCGGTTAATCAGAGCTTGGATGATTAAGACTCTACTCTATTTTATATCTTTAAAAGAGAGATTTTATGTTCCCAAGATCATTACTCGAAAAAAGTCAAGGAATAGTGTGATTTCTTCACTTTAGCCAGGACCAAACAAATCGAAAAAGAAAACGGGAAGAAGTCACATCTTTAAGATCAGCGTAAAAGATGCCCGCATCGTTGTGGATGATCCCTAAGGATGAGGGTAAAAACACCAAGAAGGGTCAGCAGGACAAAACAATAGTCTACTCCGCAAAAAGTAACCCGTGGGCGGAAGCGACGTTTCATTTTTAGGAACATTCATGATGGTTTTTTTTCTTTGTCTGAAGATATTGTTTTCTCTCAGGGCGCACATTTGAGAAACGTTTCGTAACTTCGAATTTATTTGAGTGTAGTTTTTTCGTTTTTAAAATATAATAGAATGGGTTTGGTGTTTTTATGAGAAGCGATTTAGTAAACTGCATTGGAAATTCCCCCATTTTATGTGAACGATATTAATTTAAATTTTTACTTTTCTGGTCTAGATAATAAATGTTTTCTTTTGTATATTTTCTCATATTCCTTGTTAAATTTCCATACTAAAGATATGTAATGCCATGTAATCCTATGTGTTTGGTCGTTGTACATTTCTACATAGACATAATCTTTCAAAATTAACTTTTCTCCAGTCTAGTATCCACTTAATCTTCCAAGTAGTTTAGACGAGATATCTTGTCCATCAAGATCTAATCAATTTTTCTAATGACAAGATATTTCGTCATTAAAATATTGCCGATTGTTTGATGATGACGAGATAAGATCTGGTTAGTATTCTTCTAATGACGAGATATCTCGTCAAGACAACCACCAGGAGGGTTTTAGTATGATAGGGATTTTTAGCCTAAACAATCAAATCAGAAGGAAGATGGCATTTCACTTACTTAAATTCTCTTATGTTACATCTCGAGATTCTTTGAAATAAAGTTTATCGCCACTTTAACCGTTTTTGTATATGGTTTTCTTGGCGATTTTAGGCATTTCAAATAATCGTCATTGAGCAAATAATTTCATAGATTCATTCATTGGAATTGCTATTGGCGTCGTGGTGAAATTGTATTCGAAGAACAAACCAAATGAGATCTCGTCCGGAATACGCATATTAAGCACGTTGCATCCCCAAACAGTATAGCCACCTAAATTTAGCTCGCCAGAAAAAGTACTCAGGGTTGTCAGAAGCTACCGCATAATAATCAAAACACGTAATTCCTTGTCAAAGACCAACCTGCGATACATCCAGTCATTCGAAATTTCAGCACTAAAGTCATCGAATAAACTAGCCTTTTAGCATCCCGGGGTTGAGGGCACTTGAGAGCAAATCAAAACACAAGTACGAAATTAAATACCAGATGGATATTTTAATCCAAGTGCACGAGTTAACCCTCCAAAGGTTTTCGACGAGATATCTCGTCTATCAAGATCTGACTACTTTTGCTAATGACGAATTATCTCTCGTCATCAAGATATTGTCGATTGTTTGATGAAGACGAGATCAAGACCTTGTCAGTTTTCTCCATATGACGAGATATCTCGTCAATCTAGATCTGGTCAGTTAATGACGAAATACCTCGTCGAGACAACCACCAGGAGAGTTAAAGTATTCCGTATTTTCGCATATTTTGAAATTTAAATATTCAATTTTTTCTATTCAAGACCTATTTCAAAGTAGCTTTTGTAATTGTCTTACAGGTACAATAACAAACTCCATAGTTGCAGTAGTGGTACATTTATTCATTCATCGCTATTCTTCAAAAAGTTCTTTTAGGCATAAATAAATTGAAGTTGTCAAAAATTGGGCATGGTAAAAAATTAAACTTGTTCCGAATAATAGAATTTGTACAGTGTATGTTAAAGTTACTTTATTAATTAATAAAACTCGCGATTTAATTTCCCGTTTACCCTCCAAGTGGTTTTGGCGAGATATCTTGTTAATCAAGATCTGATCAATGTTATTGTTGGTGAGATATCTCGTCATAAAGATATTTCCTATTTTTTTATGATGGCGAGATCAAGATGTGGTCCGTTTTCTTCCAATCACGAAATATCTCGTCCATCAAGATTTGGTTTTGCTAATGACGAGATACTGTATCGTACGCTATGATATATATTTAAAACAATAAAGCACCCGCTTTTGACATTTAAAACAGATCATGAATTTAAATAATTTATAGAGAAATTATTTGAGATTTGAAATACAAAAATGAATCATAACACATATAAATGTAGCAAAAATGTCTTTTCTAGGAACTGCATTGGTTGCATTTTTTAAAAAGCATTTAAGTCAGTTACATGCTTCGTGTTCTCTCAAATTCAATTTTATACCGTCCCCTCCAGAAAGCGTTTGAAATTCATGGACATTCTTCTCTTTCAAATGTATATAGAAACGAGAATGGTTATATTATGCGATCCGAAGTCATAATGCACCGAAATATTAAAAGATATTCCCCTAACCGTAGTTCAAATGCTTTGAAAGAGCGTTTAATTTTTCATACCTCTTCCTTTTAAATGGAACGTAATTTTTGAAAACTGCACGGAGAATGGACTAAATAAACAACAGATGAGAGAGCAAATAACAACGTTGTTCATACAGAATGGAAGACAAGTTAATGTTTTACTCTTTCAAAGGAGCAGTTTAAATTCATGATTCATGAGAGTGTTTAGTTTGCTTAAAGTAATTTGAGCTCTTCAATATTTTTGAATTAGTATTTGGTTTTGAAGAGTGTATTTTAGATTCATGAATTTATTTATATCCAATATTACTCGAACTGAGGGTTTTAGGTAGTTATATATCTTAGTTAGCGGAACAACACTTATTAGTCATTCTTTTTAAGTAAGAAACTCGTCGAGGTCGATTCCTTGTCTATAATGTTTCTGTCTAATTCATTTCGAAGTTCGTTAACGTAAGCCCAAATGAAATTAATCATATTTCTTCTGAAAAGTTTCTCTACTTTAACGTTTAAAGAGTTAAGATTGCTAACAACTTCTGAATATTACTTAAATCAACGACTGGAGTGCCATGACATTTGGAATCATACCTGTTATAGTAAGTACAGCAACATTTGTTAGTATGATTGGAAAATTGTATAAGATAACAAAAATTAGTTTGAGTACATGACTTTGAAACATCCTGTTGCATAATGATTAAAAAGTAAGGTCTGATAAGCCTTTGAAATTTATTGCTCGCTAGCAAATCATGTGGGATCTTTTGAATGAAAATCCACGCCTTCTCAACTTGATACGGTTGCAAGCAGTATAGTTTCTTTACTTCAAATCTTCATCATTAATGACAGAAAGTCTTCTACAACATAATTAATCTCCCACCGATTTTTGAACAGAAAAAATCTGTACGCATCGTGCGGTGCGATTGTTATAGCATTGCTTCCAAACGCAATACATATTACAACCAATGACCTTCTAATGAAATGGACGGTACAATGTGCAAGCATAGACCTTCCAATGAAATAAACGGGAGCATGTTCAAGCAGCTTTATGATATATCTTCCGGACGCTCGGTTTGAAGATCTGTCACGTGGTTGTGGGAAAAGCATGAATCCTAAGTTATTGATTGGTTGAAGCGATTATCCACCGTGATCAAAAACACTAGTCTGCGCTTCGGCTAATCGAGCCAATCGGCTAAGTCGAGTCGTAAGCCCAAGTAATTTACTCTTCAGAGATCTTACGACAGCGACTCCAAACACATGCTCTGTCTATTTCATTAGAAGCTCGATAATTACAACTAGCCTCTTCTGCGTTTGTGCCTCGTGATTTTGAATTCATAAAGTCATGAAATACCACCATTGAATAACATTAGGTCTAACAGACATTTCAAATGAGTTGTAAATCACCGAAAACTAAACCAATTGCAGTGATACTTTCTTGATGAGATTCATTCTAAATTTACGACGTCTCCAAAAATGTGAACAGTACACATTTATTTGCGATAAATCAGCTACATCAGCGGTCATATTTGTCCATTTACTGAGTCATTAGGAAATTTTAGGTCATTTTTAAGTCTAGCATAATGTTTTAGTTTTCTCCTGAGCTTTTAACAAATTTTTGTTTAAATATTTCCAAGTCGACATCTTTTATTCGCTACTTCTTTTACAACAAAACACAATATAAATGACATCTTCAGTTTATGAAGCTAATAGAATCTACTAGTACTTCAAAATATAATCTTTATACGTGTTTTTGTTCGTACGTAGATCTTCTGTACCGGAAAGCGTAAGGTTGGGTATAATTTTCTCTAGTTGATAGAAGGAAACGAAATGTAAATATTGAGGTTTTCAAATTTTTAATCGGGTGAATTTGCTACAATGCAATATTTTACAAATTGAAAGTCAGTTTAATTTTTAAATTACTTAAAAAATATTATATAATTTTTATACATTTTTGTTCAGCAAAACCCGAGCCCTGATTATTGATGAACGATAAACATGTTCATAGCATTAGAAGAGTCATTCTATTATTTAGATACAGAAAAATAAACTTTTAGTTTTATAAATACAATCACATTAAAATATTGAACATTCTAAAAACATCAAATGGCTTTTATATAAAAGGCATATGTTTTTGTTCTGTGTCAATATTTTTTCTTTTAAGTGGTTTTCTGAGCATTTTTTCCCTTTTGCGGGGAATAAAGCAGAATAATGAAGTCAGAATAATGAAAAAATAACGAGCCATTTTATACTTCATTACTGTGTCGAGATTGTTTACGGTTGCCGAGTCAACATTAAGTTCAGCAAACGGAAAAATAAGTGGCTTAATGTGTTTACATTTGTCTCCAATTCAACAATGGATAAAACTGATATTTGCTGTGCCAACTTTTTAAATATATTAATCGTTTTGGAAATCATAAAGAGCTGCATGTTATGGGAACGATTTTAAAAAATGTTACAATTCATTAAAACTCAAATGCATGGGAAAAGAATAATCACATTAATAAATCAAAGTACTGTTTATTCTACAGCTTAAAAACTATTTGATGTGTGTTTATATTTAATACTAAAGTAGATGGAGAAAAGTAACGCGGTTTGAAATTTATTTCTTAGAGATAAATATGTAATTTTAAATTATTTTAATCCTCCTAGTGGTTATCTTGATGAGGCATATCGTCGTTAGAAAAACAATTAGCAGATATTGATGGACTAACTATCTCATCATTAGAAGAAAACCGACCAGATCTTGATCTCGTCATGTTAAAAAAAATAGGCGATATCTTGACGAAATATCCCTTCGAAACCACTTGTAGGGTTAATGAAAGCAATTAAATATAATTTTTTGTGTTATTTAAATCTAATAACAAATAATATAAATTCCCGCATGCACTTTTATTTGAAGTATGGTTCTAAACCTCGATTGTTTGAGTAATCAGTCAAATCATGGCTCAATCTATTTTTACTATGGACGATTGATTTGAGTTGGAAGATTTACATTCAATCGAATTTTTTAACTTGAATATTAATATAACTACATTTTATGTACAGGGTGCTTCAAGCCTCCTATTCAAACTTTTAGAAACCCTAATTTTACAGTTTCACAGTGGATGCTGAAACTTGTAACCACCAATAGTGATGCACGCGTGACAGTACCACCTGATTGGTTATTTTTTAATGTTGCACAAGGGCCAGATCTGGTCATGCTGTGCCAAGCAATGCTTTTTCATCAAGTAAATGGTCACACAGATGAGAAAAGTTTTTATTAACACAGAAGAGGAGAAATGGACACAGGTGTCTGCCGTTGTGTCTATGGAAGGTAGGTACGTAGTTAATTGACTTCGCACTGGATCGCACAGGGTTATTGGCTTCGCACAGGGTTATTGGCTTTGTTAAGGGATCAATCCCGAAGGCAAAGATCAACCTTCAGGTACACGACGGTCTGTGGTTGGACCGAGTATCGAGTGTCTATGGAAGGGGCCCAAGTTCAAATTTCATGTTTTCAAGTTCTTCTACAAATTTCATGTAGAAGCTACAATGGAATTCAAAACTACTGAAACAAAAAAGACACTTATTAAAACTGCATATTTACAAGACGCCGACCGTTGAACTCTGTTTTGAAAATAAATTTTATCGTTATACCTTCCAAAGAATTCCAATTCTGGTTAAAGATAAAATCAAAATATCTAAAAACATTTGCACGCTCAAATAAAGGTAGGAATGTATTTAATTAACGTCTCACTGAAGCAACACAACTAGTTATCTGCGACGGTCCTTATGACGAGGTCACACCTGGCACCCCACACTCCAAACTTCCACACCACGTCAACGTGGGGACATTTGAGGCCTCGACAGATTTAATAGGCACTAACCCCCTTTGCGCACGACGGTCTTTGGTTGGATTCGAACTCTCAAACCTCCGGTTGCTAATTCGTTATTCTTCCAACCGGGCTACCGTGGCCCTCGCAAATAAATAAAAACGGAAAAAATTAAATCGCGAGCTCGAATTTGCACGTTCCAACACCCGGGTAGTTACAGGAATCAAACCTGCGTCGCAAGCAGGAGTAAACCATAGTCGTAAGTAGACTGAGCATTGTTATTCAGAGGAGCTTCAAAAAGTGTGACCAACATATCGACTTGCAGTCGACTGTTCCATGAAAAACTGACTTGGTTGGCATATTTGGCATCTTACCGCCTCGTTTGACGACATATCATCTAATGACAGGGTAGGTGTTTATATGCGCATTTTAATAGAGTGGCGACAAAATTAGCGAAATCGCCAAAGTCTAGCAATGTCAGGCCAACCAATCAGATAATGAATCAATGGATGGGCGTCTGCTGCGGTCCCTTGAACCAATCAGATGATGAATGTTCGGTTCCACCAGCTGACGAAAGCATATAGTGTAAAGGTCACGTTACTACTAGTTTTGTCACATGATCTTGGGCACATAAAAAGGTTATCATTGCTCACTCTACTTTTATGCTTCCTCTATGGGACAAACCCTATGTATGGTAAGAGTTCCATGATAGGAGTGTTGGATAGGACCGTTGTTGATCAGAACTATTTCACCTATTGCTCATGAGGAATGTTCTGATTTCACTCAAAATCTAGTGTAAACATTTAGAGATTCGGCACCTTCTATCGAGGTAGCGTTCACGATATAATCTCAAAGCTTCTTTTCCGTTTCCGTTAGTCGCTTCATATGCTTGGTGCATGTCAGCAATCTCGGAATTCGTGAAATGAAACACATTGCACTTACGAAGTCAGCTTTTAAAATAACAATGACCCAAACTGAGCAACTGCCGAAGAGGCTAAGCAGCGCCCTCTAGCATATCTAACTGGCGCTTGCGGATTCTCACGTGAAGGTTCAATTTTGAGTTCATACCTCCTCTTGAAGTTTGTACAGGAAGTTTTGAAACGCCCTGCAGATGATTTTATGCGTTTTCAAAATATTTCGAATTTAATTTTGTGCTTTTTAAAATATGCTTTGAATGACGTTAATTCGAAGTTTATTTTAAACGTTTGAAATTGGTATCATTTGTAGAAATAAATTCTTCCAAATTGGTATGAAAAATTCTCTGGTTTAGATCAGATTAAATTGAGTTAGCCAGTTGTATTACTTGTAAGGACAAACATTTATGGCTGAAAGACATCAGCTCTTGGCTGACGTCGAAAATGTGAATTAATATAGTCAACATGTCAAATTAATTCCTACTAATATGAATTATAAGTGCTCCTGTTGACATTGATATTTTGTTAACAAAAATCGTTAATTAAGTTTTGTTTCTCTAATCTGCATAGACAGTTCAGAAAGACAGAATATTTAAATGTCGTTGTAGGATAAATAATATCTTCTAACGCACTTTCTACTACAATTTACATATTTAACTAAGGAATTTAATTTAAAATTACTGTTTTGTTTTCAATGCATTATAAGCATTTGCTTGAGAGAAGAGATGCGAAAAACATAAATTGGATTTGCTTGAAAAGGAATTCATTCATCGTAGTGAAATTATTTTGTAAATTAAAATATTCATACTATGATTTCATCAAACATCAAAGTAAACGGAGAAAATTTGAGTTTTTGCGTCTGTCTGATTCAAATTTCATAAATAAAACAAATAGCTTTTCGCGCTTTTAAATGAAATGTGAATTCATTTAAATTTATTTTGTTTCCGCTCAATACATGAAAGAGGAATTAATTGCTTCTTTTATATTAAGTATTTAAACTTATATTTAAACATATTTCTCTTATTCAAACGTTGCAAGTTATTTTTAGGTTAGTAAAATTTGGAAAGTTTAATTACTGTTCCGTTATTCCTTTCTCAGCTTTTAAGATACTATATATCCTAAGCTTAAATGTCATGCAATTTTAAATTTGAATTCCACTGGAAAACTATAAATAAAATTTGCGCACTGCGAGTGAAGAAAAATGATTATGCTGAGCATTATTATGAGATCCAAAGAAAAGATGCGTTTTGTTTGCAAAAACAGTATAGCGGAGAACAATTGAAATGTACTGTGTACCAAACAATACCAACCAGAAGAAAAAGAAAGTAGGTAAAAGGAAACTTTGGCTTGGTATAAAATGTTTTCTGTTTACCGAAGAGACTGGTGGAAATAAATCTGCCATCTAATACAAAATGCACACTCTGGATGGACTTATCGGCTTGCAACTTCACTTCTTTCCCTAAGACGAAAAAAGCTGGATCCATTCAAAGTGAAACTTGGGCCATAAATTTTCTCAGCAGCTTTCCGCTCGGCTTTCAGAGATATAAAAAAGCGTTTAGTTTCATTGGATGCCGACAGATGGCGCCAGCTAGGCGCATTGGAATCTTTTACGTATCATTAACTGTGGCGGTAAAATTTTATTACTTCTCGCTTACTTTTTTTCAGGAATTTATTGTATACACACGAAATAATATATATTAAAGCTAGTGTAAAGAAAGGGAGAAAACAAGCCGAAGAATTTGCGGTGCGTTGATATAAAATCTGTGTATAATGGGGCTACTGTTAGGAAGTGAAATATTGACGCGGACTTTGGCATAGTTATGAATGTTTATTTTCGCTTTAAAATTCCGCCAAAGCGTGTCGGAACGACGGATTTCGACCCCTTAAACGACACTAAAGGTCTGAACTTGAAATTAAATGCACGATTAAAGAGTCTTAAAAATCAGAGACGTAAGATTTAAGAGGGCTGTAAAGTCGCTGTTTTTTGCTTGTGTATAAATATCTCGTGTATAAGGGCAGACTCATAAATTCACTTTGTAAAAGATTTCGAACTCTGTCTATGCTGGAGATTACTTATAAATAATAATAAAATATTATGGGTCATAAAATGCTCAGCTTATTTCGTTGAGGGTATACTATAAGTAGAATAGGAAGAGTCGAATTGATAAACTCTCTTCCATTCTGTGATACCGGCACTAGATACATATTTACTATTTCAAAATAAAGTAATAAATTGAGGTTAGTAATTTATGAGAGAGTACAGTAAACTTCATTCGACTTTCCTTAATGTGGTTGAAATATATTCTTTAACTTCGTCAAGACATGAAGCATCGTAACGTGACATATCGAGAAAGAGTGCTTTCTTTGGTGTCTGTATTTTCCCTTTGCATCATATTCTCTATAAATTGTCAATCAGAGCAACTATTTTTATTAAAAGTAAATATTGAATCGAAATGGATTGCAATTGAATAAAACGTGCAGAAATTAATTGTGAGTGAGGTTGTGTCCATTTCTTAGTCAGATGACGCCGTGTGGATTTTTCAGATTTAACGATGTCGATTATTTTCTCATTATAAAACTGTTTTTCAGGATGGTATTTGATGGTTTGAAGAGCAGCTACTATTGCAGGGCAGATGAATATGTTATTAAGTATGAGTTCAACTCCCAGACAGTTTTTGCAATGTCTATACATTCTGGTTTCATAACTGTTAATTTTCATGCCTTTTAAGTGTCCTGTTCTCAGTCTGTATATCAGGGTGGTATTTTATCTGTAGGTGTTAATTTCACAAATGTGTTGTTTTCTTTAATTTCTGTGATATGAGTTCGAACTTCACCAAAGCATTAGCATCAGTAAGAGTTATTATCCATCAGCATTTCATTCTCTGGATTCCTTTGCCGATTGATCTGCAGCTTCACTTCCTTCGATGTCGACATGTTCGGGAATCCACTGAAGAGTGAGGTGATGACTACTAATGAGTGAGGTGTTACTTTTGCCATGTCATTTTATTGGAAATAAGAATTAACACCAATAGGTACACAAAATGCTGATTTATGTTTTTAACAATTTTAGTTCATTTGGGTGTATGGAATTCGAGTAAAAACACTGCATTAATCCTCCATTAGTCGCGTGTATTCTTTAACAAATGAAATCGCTGTGTTTCTGTGAGATTTTCGACGTTCTTTCCTAGTTACACACGCAAAAAGATTGTTCACTAAAAATACTTAGCATATATTACGACATACTATAAAATGAAAAACTGTAAGAAATTACTGTAAAAAATGTATTATTCATATTTATAAGTAGTACATTTGTTAGCTACTTTTCACATTGCATAGCATTGAAAAAAGTTTTCTGAAGTCATTTTTTCCATTGCGTAACATTGAACGAAGAAAGCGATTTTTAGTCATTTTTTCCATTACATAACATCGAAAAGAAGTCACAGCGCCCTAATCAAGACCAATGCAACTAACTGAGTTTTAATAGAAATATACAATTAAAAAATTTCAGGGCTGTGCACGGATCTGTAAAGTAAAATAACTTCCATACTGCCCTAGAAACTGAAATACACATCAGGCTTTATTCTTTGTCCACACTTTCACAGTCCATTCCAAGCAATATCGCATAACTGCCCTTCCCACATGAAGCGAAAACAAATCCACAGTAATCCAAACCACAAAACCCCTCCTCGGCATTACAACCTCATCAAAACACAATCTCCCGATTCAGCAACGTGACATTTCACACATATCAACCGCCTCTTCGCATTCACTTGTTGACTTTCCCCCAGTTCCGTCCAGATAAAACCCCCGACTTAGTGCAAAGTAAAGGGGAAGGAAAAAGTTTGCGGGAGCTACTCATACTTAGGCATCCATTTAGAGATCTTCTCGGAGAACAAAAGGTCAGCCTCATACGTCATGTCGGCTTTCATGACAGGGCGGTCCCCTTTCTCATTCTCGCATTCCAGAGACTGAGTGAGTGCGATAATATATCTGTGCATTCTCCTGTCCACCGTGATATACTGTACACCGGCCTAGATATTAAGGCTCTTTCTCGCCGGGGACACCTCCCAAAGTGCCCTGCTTCAGCCACTTCTCGCCTTGCTTAGTGCTTATTGGAAGGCTCTGTTGGTATTGTACTGCGTCCACTGTGATGTGTTTATAACGATGCTTATGAAAACGGAGCCCCTCTTTTTCATGAGGATTTAGCTATCTTAGGTGTTATGAGTGTTCTGTTAGGGGTTGATATGACTGCACGAAAATAAGTGTTGAATCATGTTTCCTCTGGCGTGATGGATAAAAATAAAGCATTTTGTGAATAAACCCTTGTGTATTATTCTTTGTGAACATTAAACTAATGTTTTAATGTTGCATTCTATGAGGTACCGTTGACAGATATCCGGCCACTCCCTCCCGGAAATAAAGCAGCCTTCTTCAGCCACTTCTCGCCTTCTTAGTGGTTATTGGAAGCTCTGTTGGTATTGTACTGCGTCCAATGTGATGTGTTTATAACGATGCTTATGAAAACGGAGTCCCTCTTTTTCATGAGGATTTAGCTACCTTAGTTGTTGTGAGTGCTTTATTAGGGGTTGATATGACTTTTAGAAAATCAGGGTTGAATCAAATTAGCTCTTGCGGGATGGATAAGAACAAAATGATTCATCAGATTTTGAAGTCCTATAATTTCCAAGCTATGGATTTGCAACCCACCGATTGCTAATCCGCAATTTTACCAGCTGGGCAACCGTGGCCTGTTTTCTTTAAGGAATTTTATTTGTTTAAAACTTACTCTGATAATCAATCACAATGCATAATTAATGTATCAATAATAAACAATCCCTACGACGAATATGTGAATGTGTCGAAGAAACCTCCATTACTGCGGACAGGGTGGATTGATCTTATATTAGTCACCTTCTACTGATATTGTATTTTTTACTTATTTTCCTTTTGAATATGTTTCCCACCCCACCCCTTGACAGACCTTCAGCTCTTGGTTGGCATGCCATGGAACATGGGTTATTAAAAAAGTCTATGCTATTTGCAATAAACAGTGAACGTTACCGAAAACAATAATTAACATTATATTTAAAAATACAGAATATTGCATTTCCATATAATTAAAACTATATTAATCTATTCCTTTCATTCGCACTTCTGAGTTGTAGGCGGCGCAGGTTCGATTCTGTATTCTGTGTCAGTACAACTTTCATTGTGTGTTTGTCCATTACTTGACGTTGTCTGCCTTGCGTTTGGTGCAGCTTGGCCAAATATGGCCCTTATGCCATAAAACTCAATACAACCAACCAAATAACTAACCTTTCAGTTAGAATGCAGTTGTTATGTCGAATCCCGGAAATCATGTTTAAAATGTTTGAAGCCATTTTGTAAAAGACTAACGAAAGGAGGTATTGCAATGTCGCTGATGTGTGGTTTGGTATTTTACAACATAGCGGAATAATGTTTCAATTACTTTCTTTCTTTAGATCCGATAAACTTACCTTGTTTGTGATGCACTTTGAACCAATTTGATATCAAATAATGTCACCATAAGTCTTACAATTTTCTAAATTTAGTAATTTATACAGATATACTGATGGTATATGAATTAGGACATTGGAATAGGAGAGCAATAATATCACTGAGTTGCGTTAC
This sequence comes from Meta bourneti, assembly GCA_933210815.1. Taxonomy (NCBI): domain Eukaryota; kingdom Metazoa; phylum Arthropoda; class Arachnida; order Araneae; family Tetragnathidae; genus Meta; species Meta bourneti. The sequence continues at coordinate 75,422,132 of OW119927.1, read as the reverse complement.
TTAAAAGTATTTCGATTTTTTAAATTTATAAATCTTATACGATGCTTATATTAACATTTGGTAGCAGGCGATTACTTAAAAGATAGTTGACGAATAGAAGATAAATTGATCTAATTTGTAAAATAAACTGTCACTCTTTGTAAGAAATAATGTAATATAAAATGTGTATTAAATATGAGTTTAACGTATATAAATGGAATGCTGCATTAAGAATTTGATCAGTTAACTTGATTAGTTTCGTACGATGCAAATTACTACCAAATCCACTACATTTGTAAGACTTGTTTTCAAAGAGAAATATACCATCGTTTTACTTTCAAAACCTTGTAAGTCTTGAAATAAAAATTTTTCAGGGGCAATGAAAAACTTTATGCAAGACTGTAGACAAGTTATAATATACTAGGTTTAAAAATTCACCGACGAGGGATTTATAAATGAATTTTAGGTAGTAAATAGGTGCTTTTGAAACAAGTTTAGTAAGCATATTTGTAACCAAATAATGTTAAAATCCCCTGCACTAGTGTCATATTTTGACGGAAAACGTCTTAGATTGTATGATATGGACTAGATGAGTTTATTGGAATAAATAAATGAATTGAATACACATATTTGTTTGATTTCATTCATTCAAAGTATGGTACAGAATGTCTGCCAATTTGCAAAATTTTATTAAAGACTGGGCAATGATATGAACAATAAGATATATAAGATTTGCAGGTTACATCGATATCTCTTGAGAATGTAAGATCTATCGTAGTATTTATTAGTATCGTAGATTTGCCTGTTTGGGCAAATCTACCGTCAAATCATTCTTAAACCATATCCGATCACAAAGTGAACATACACAACGAAGCTCATTGCCATAGAAGGACTTCTCGAAATGGACGGCGACCAGTCTTCAATGGTCCCTTGAGAACTTCAAATCTCTCTGTTCTATTTCGTTATCAATTTCCATTTGTTCCGTCTCGTTGTCTACATCCATAGCAGCTGCAGATGACGGCGCAACGCTCGTTTCAATCACCAACTCCGCGGCCGACCGCGCGCCATCTTTGAGACGCTGCCGTGACGCTCGTTTATGATCGGCAAATGTCATGGCTACCTTTTTGGATTCTCCAGATCTTCCTCTTTCGTTTGATATACGTTTTTTTATGCTCTTTCTGCTTTTTATTGGCGAGGTATTTGGACATTTCTGAAAAAATAGTGAAATTTTACAAATGTATCCCAATTTGATTCCTTATGCCTATTCCAAATTGTTAGATATACCTACTGTTACTATTTATTCTTATTTTGTAGTTAAGCAGCTACAAAACAACACCTCGCTTAACGAGTTCACTCGTCGGGAAGCAGAGCTATACTAATTTCAGTGCACGCGCGATCACGCTCTGGCTACCTCAATTTGGCGGCCATCTTGTTTGTAGTTATGACGTCATCAGAAATTTCCAGAATGTTATTTTAGGTCTTTGTTCTTTCCTCTATCCGATGATATAGTTAGATTTGCTAGATCTGTTAAATTATAAAAGTTATAAACAAAAGTCTGGTAGTCATAAGATCGTGACAACCGTTCCACCGTACTGACCGTCCTTGTAAGACGTTTTCCGTCAAAAATTACTCTTTCGACTTAGTCTTCGTATAGGATTGTAGAGCTCAAAACCAATCTCAACTTTCAGTAAGAAGAAAAATATCTTTCCGAAAAGAATCGGAAACAGAGGAAGATTATTTTGTTTTTCTTTTTACGAAAACAATTCAAAATAACATTGACAGCAATGGTAAGCCGCGTCTGCCTCTATGAAGAGGTCTTTCTATATAAGTAATCCAATTTAAGTACTATTCTCTTTGCACTCAAAATTTACTTTCTACACTTTGCTCCGTTTTATGCAGGGAAGCTTTGTTTTTCATTTAGAGTGGGTGTAGGTACAATAAAACAGGGTTATTCATGACAGCAAATAAGTATACAAAATTCATACATCAAGAAGATAGATTTGTGAAAGAATTTCATTATTTCCTTAGAAAGTTGTTTATGAAGGCGATGGATGTATCGAAGTTACTTGAACAAAAGGCATTTGTAGTTTCGTATTATTTACTTAGGCTGTGGTTAGCTTCAACAATTAATGATGCGAGCTGTGATTAATTGACAACAACTTTCTAAGCGAAATATACAACACACATTTACAATGCGAAATAAATTGCTCATGTATTCAAATTAATATGGTCACTCCTGTAAACTTTTGTCATTTGTTTTAGAATTGAAGCGAATTTCAGATCGTCTTATTAACTTAATAAGTTTCAGTTCGAATTTGAAGCAATGCATTACTTTATCACTGTTACGTGAGAATATTTATTCGAATATACAGATTGAGAAATGAATAACCAAAAAAATTATTTATAGGACAAACATGAAAACTTCCTCGAGATTTTCATTTACTAAATAATGCACTTCTGAGGTATTTTTCGAATCAGCACTGAATTCAATTAAAGATGATTTTAAAGTAATATCAATACAATTAACACGGAATAAAAATGTAATTTTTGTAATGAATTAGTACTGACTTAAATAGAAACGGTAAATTTGAAGCATTGAAATAATAGTCTTTATAATATCTAGAAAAATGAACTATTACTTTGAATTTATTTGATTACTTTCAAAATGAATATATTACTTTGAAATTTTGAGATTAATATATTGTTGGGTAAAAGGGAATATATTCAGAAAACATTATTTCCTGGTGTCAACTTTAAAAATTATTTTACAGATTGATATTGTTCTGTAACAATACCATTTTATACAAAAATTAGATATTCTCTGAAAAATATAAAATCAAGGAAGCATATTCGATCGATCTGAATTTCTAGAACTAAACATGAATAAATGTAAGTGGTGGCCCAGTTGGTAAAGTAGCAGATTAGCAACCGGAGGGTTGCGAGTTCGAAACTCAATCCAACCGTCGTGTACATGGCAACTGGTGCATGTTAAATCTGTAGTGGCCTAAAATGTCCTCACGTTGGTGTGGCGTGGAAGTTCTGACAGTGGGGTGCAAGCTCAGGTGTTGATCTCATCATCTGACCGTAGTTCAAAATTATGAGGTGTTGTACTCGGATCTTTTTGCTTGAGGTTTGACCTAGGACCGTCACCAACAGCCCGTTGTGTTGCTCCAATTCAACTTAAATGCAACTACCTACCTATAATTATAGTGGATTGCTTCAGCCCCCTTAATGTAAACAGCTGAAACCCACACTGCTGTAACAGTGTCTTATTAAGTCTTTCAAGCCAATCAGCTGTCATGAAAATAAAGGGGTTAACGGAAGATAAGGTCACCAATGCCAATTAAACTGAAAATGTAATTAGTCGTTAGTTTCCTTCTTTGTTACTTGTAGTAAAGCGCAATTTTATTTAAGAAAAATAATTTATTAAATATAAAACTGCATAGGCATTACTTTTGCTCGAAAAAGTTCACCGCTATACTGTTCCACTTGCTGTATATTAAAGAGTAAAAATGAATCTAAAGTTTTGTCTTATGGCGTAACGTTCAGAACAGAGACATACATCTCTAAACAAAAGACACAAAATCGGAGTCAATGAAAATATAAAACAAAACCCTTTCTTAAAGGTCACTATAAAAGCATATGGGCAATTCCACGAAAGATGTGTACATACAAGTGAAAAAATTTAATCATTCAGTGTTTAAATCTGAAATTTCCTTCAATAACAAGCTATTATTCTCTTATACGTACAAAATTTAATGTTTGCGCAGATTAAAACTTCAAAATCGTTATTAACAAACATTCAGTTTCTCGGAATTAATAACGTTCTATTAATTAATATTTACTTAATTATTAGAACAATTTCATTTTTTAAAAGGTTAAACATGATTCAGTGTTAGTTAAGCATCTTAATACTTTTTCCGTTAACTTCTCAGGATAAGAAGAAAAAAAATTGTAATTTTTGAAACTATAAAAAATTAATGGTCTTTTTGTTGTAAAATGAGTCACTGTCTGTAATGTTGCCACTGGAGTAACTAAATTCATTTTTTGTTCCAAATTATGCCACGGATACTTTAAAAACATATCAGAGAGTCTACAAATCATTTTCTTAAATAATTTTAATCCATCTTTTTTTACATTAAATTCACTATTCAAAATTCATGTCATCCCTTATTTCCATATCGTGAGTCATATGGATAAAATAATGGTTAAGTAATGTAAAACTTTCGTGAACAAAGTAATAAAAATGTAACTGTAATCAGATACGATTTATGAAATACTACACTGCTGGCCACCCAAATTGCAACACCAAGAAAGACAAGAGATATCACAACAAAATTTATTTTGTAGATAACATGTTGACCAAGTATCAAATGATTAAATTTATAGACTTCTGTGAAGTGTGGTTCCTGCCAAAATCAGTAGCCAGAGTAGCCGCCATTGTTGGAGATCACCGCTGCCACACGCCTCGGCATTGATTCAAAGAGACTTTGGATGTGTTCTTGGGGTACAGCAGACCAAGCAGCTTCCACACGTTGCCAAAGTTGATCTGGTGTGGCAGCTGGGGATGTATTCTGGGTCAATCGTTGAGCAACCATGGACCACATGTTTTCTATCGGCGAAAGATCCGGAGAGCGAGCTGGCCAGGGAAGCAATTCAATCTGGCGATTGACGAAGAACCCTTGGACAATGCGTGCCACGTGTGGTCGCGCATTATCCTGTTGAAATATGGCTGTGGGCAAGCCCTGAAAGTAAGGAAGGACAACTGGCTCCAACACCTCGGAGATGTAGCGCTGGCTGTTTAAAGTACCGGCAATGCGTACTAGAGGAGTGCGAGAGTGATATCCAATACCGCCCCATACCATAATACCCGGTGCAGGACCAGTGTGGCGGTGCATAACGCAGCTGTTCAGCATCCTCTCTCCACGGTGTCTCCAGACTCGAATCCGACCATCGTGGTGTTGCAGACAGAAGCGTGACTCGTCAGTAAAGACAATTTCATTCCATTCTGCCGTCCACATCCTCCTTTCATCGCACCATTGGCGGCGGAAACGTCTGTGGTTCTGCGTCAAGGGTAGACGAAGCAATGGACGTCTTGCGGACAGACCACTCTGCTGTAAACGGCGTCGAATGGTACGCGCAGACACTGGATGATGCGGTACAGACTGAATGCGCTGTGCTATGGTTCGTGATGTGGCTGAGCGATCCGTCATTGCCATACGCCCAATATGCCTGTCATCACGTGAAGTGGTGCACTGAGGTGGATGCGATCGAACACGTCGGTCCGTCGTACCCTCCTGCATCCAACGATCACATATCCGCATTACAGTTGTTTGGTTTCGTCCAACACGACTACCGATTTCCCTGAAAGATAATCCACAATCTCGATAGGCCACTATCCTTCCTCTGTCGAACTCGGATACTTGATCAAAAGATGATCGCTGTTTTCTACGAGGCATAATTGATCGTTTTTTTTTAAAAAACCACAAGAAAAACACAATTGCCGTACTTGAAATCGTCGAAATCTCCAAGCCTTAAATAGCGCTTTGAAGTGGCGCCACAGGCGCGCGTGATGTGCGTCTGCGCTGAAATTCTAATCATTTGCATATCTCACCTCCGCTAATGCATGTTGTAAATTTCATATTATTTGCATGCTTTCTTCAGGGTGTTGCATTTACGGTGGCCAGCAGTGTATATTCATTGTAAGAAGCCAACGACGAGTAAAAAATGGAGGAGATTTGTGTGTGGTTCACCTCAACCAATTCTTGCTTGGTTAAAATACCTATTTTTATAAGAAATAAAAACTGGGCTGAAAATCAACCATCCTTGTGGTTGTCCCGACGATGTGTCTCATTTTTTAGCAAAACTGACCAAAACTTGTTGGAAGAGATATCTCGTCATTAGAAAAAACTGACCTGATTTTGATTTCGTCATCATCAAAAAATGGGAGTATCTTCATCATCGGCATTCTTGATGACGAGATATCTCATCATTAGCCAAATTGGTCAGATCTTGAATGACGAGATATCTCGTCAAGGGGGAAAATCTCAGCCGGCAGGAAGAAATTTTAGGAATTTAAGACCTACTTTTAGAAAATATGTGTAGTGGTTTCATAGGGTCAAGAATATAACACCAATAAAACAAAAAAAGAACATGGAAAATATATGAATGGCTGATTTGCTTATCAAAGAATCTTCCTTTATTGCCATTCTATTCTTGGTGCGAAAACAGAAATGTCTGCTTTGCGTACTTGATTTACTCAGTTCGGGGAAAAATAAAAGTGGTCTGTTTGTTATTTTATTATATTTCCAATCAGAAGATGGGAAGTTCTCCTTCCCGCACTGATTTGTTTCGGAACGAAAATATTTGCCTCTTTCGAGGGAGATATGAGACTCACTTTCAGATGAAGAAAAGATATTTCAAGTTTCTTTTTCTCAATTACTCGTTGCCTGCTAAGTTATTACATATTTTTATCCATTTAGCTCCAGTCTTTCCAAAATTTTGTTTGCCAATCTCTTTGACAATCCGAAAATGTCTCAGGATATTACAAGTACCATTTTAGTCTTTCCATTTGCTGTGTAATTAACCTAACACTTTCAGTATGTGCAAAATTAGTACTGTCTGGGAATTATAGTTTCCAAGTTTTCAACTCAAGGAACGAAGGAAGACATGCATGCTCAAGAATTATAAGTAAAAATTTTTTCTCAATTTCTCGAGGCCTACTAAGTTATTACTTATTTTTGTCCAGTTAGTTTCAGACTTTCGAAAATTTTGTTTGCCAAGCTCTGATAGTGCGAAAATGCCTTAGGATATTATCAGTACCATTTTAATCTTTCATTTGCTGTATAATGAACCTAAAAATTTCAAGTACGTGTAATATTAGTACTGTCTTATAATTATAATATACTCTAAGTCAATTTTTCAACTAAAGGAACGAAGAAAGAAGTGCATGCTCATAAGAATTATAAGAAGTAAAATTTTAAGGGGATAGTATACTTTTAAAATTCCCAAAATCGATTTTTTAAATTCAGCTTTAGAAGTTTATTGATACCAAACTTTGTTGCTAGTAAAAATAATTTTCCACTTGCAATAATTTTTGATAGAGCTACATGGGCAACAGCATAAAGTGTTAAATAGGTCTACCTAAAAATGCGGTTTTCTCTAATTGAGATATTTTGACACTTCTGATTTCAAACCTGTACTTCAATTTTTTCTCGATTACTGTGAGATTAACGTTACGTGCGCTCATTTGTAAGGAGGTAATTTCATGTGAAGATGAAGATTGGTGAGATAACTAGTAGATAAAAATATAAATTGATCAAGCATATAAAATGCTGGCAGGTCTAAGCAATGAGTGGCCTCAAAGAACAAGTGAAATGAGGCGATTGTATTTTTGTAAGTAGAGTTTAGAAAAGATTCGACGTGGACAGTGCGATGTCCTTAGTCTGTAAATAATATACTGAAATATGTATATAATAAATAATTTATAGCAAGATTGGTTCCTTTCTCTCTATGATCATCACAGTAACATCTAGTATACTGCTAGGTTAGATCTGTTACAATTACCTTGAAATGTTTTTTTATTTAATCCTTGCAATCTGATGTATATATTTAAATGTGTTAATGGGAAAATTATCGAGTTTCCTAATTTTGAAATGTTGGTTTGAAATGTTACTTAATCTATGATATTTTGCAAAATTTTAGATGTTTTGATTCAGTTTCTTTAGCTTTAGAATTGAGTTGCTGTATTATGTATATTTATATGTATACACACTGTTATGTACAATAAAAAAAATGCCAATGCATGGAAAATTAATGCACACGAAACTTGTCTACTTTTGCTAATTTATTGAAAATATCGACAACATAATATGTAATAATTTTTAGATCAATCTTCATATATAGGCTTTTTAATAGAAACCAAATAGTTTAGAGAAATTTTGAAACAATCGGATTATAACGTCAGAAGTTTGTTTCAAGTCCACTGTCCCTTAAGAGTTCATCAATGCTGATAATTCCATTTCTGGAAATGCTGTTCATCAAAAGAAAGGACATTTGAGCTACTTCGAAAATTTACAAAACTTGCCTTATCAAAAGGCCATTTCTAGAATTATGTACTCTTTATTGGTTTGTGAATCTGATGTCGAGAAATCAAAATGAAATTCAATGTCGGAGTAAGGTAATAGATTAGTATGCACGGCTTGGTAGATAAACAAAAGTAGAAATAACTTTAGAAAGCGAAAGTATTAAAAATCAGTTTCATCAAAAATCGTTTTCTTTAATTTCAGAATTATTTTAAATACCTCTACGGTTCGAGCATTAGTCATCGCCCCGAATGTAAAATTAAGTAAAAGTAATATTAAATAATTAAAAAGACTGTATTATCGTAGTATTTTTTGTTGATAGTATGATGTTTTAGAACTTCATGTGGTTAAGGATTGAAACGTGTTAATTAATTATGTGTCCCTTTTATAACTAGTACTTTAATCCTCGGTGGACATGTTAATCGATGGATCAAAGTTTTAAAATATGTATTTGAAACACTCACGGTGTGTTTTATCGTTTATTAATTTGTTCAGTGTTTTAAATGACACAAAGGCTTCCAGACACTTTTAAACAAAAGAAAAAGATTGAGGTCGATAACAGAGGTTTGTTGTAAAAGTTAAAATCACAACCTAAATAGACGTTGACATAAGAACTGCTAAAAATATATCCATATATATTACACGAAATTGATCGTCCAGTTTTATCTTCCGCTCTTGGAAACTGAGATCTCACTGTAAAGAAAACGACCGCATCGATCGGATTCAAACTTTTTCTTTAATTAGCAACAACGCACAATGAATACACAATGTCGAAGTTCTTGAAACTGATAGTAAGTACGTTGAAGGTCAAAAGAAAGATATCCCTTCCAGTTCACAAAATGTCAAGATGCCTTCCATTCCAAAGGTCAACGCCTTTTGCTTTATTCAGTTAAAACTCAACTTGCGGTTCCAAACCCTACCAACCAGTTAGTCAATCATATTTCTGTTCCCATAATTTCTAGAATTGAAGAAGAAACTTAAACTATGCAAAATATTAAATGAGTCTCAATTGTCACCTCCGACATAGTGAGAATCTGGAATGCAAATCGCCCAGTCCCTCTTTGTATAGCGCCCTTCTTCGATTTGTGTGTTGTCTTTCGGAGCTGATTCCTAGACGATTTGTCTGTTATCAATATTTTAATAAAGATGAGTTCAAACAATAAAATTTAGAAATTTGTGCGTTGTCTGTACGAGTTGATTCCTAGGCGATTTGTCTATTATCAACAATTTGTTAGAGATGAGATCAAATAACAAAATTTATAGAGTCTAAATCATCTGGTACCACAGAGACCAACACCCTAGAGTCTCGAAATAACCCGTTGTGTAGCTCCAGTGCAACGTTAATTAAAATACCTACCTATCTGCCTGGAGACTCGTCCCCATATAAAAGGTGACAGACAATGTAATACCTTTTCAGACTTGTGAACGAGCACATCAGAACTCTATGTTTCGTTCAAGGACATAAGGCTTTTCCAACTTACCTAAAATGTGCCGTTGAACGAGCCTCCCAAGTCATCTTCTGGCCTATATATATATGTTTGTCCTGTAATGGCCAGCCTTAGGTATAAAAACCTGTTTCAAACTACCACCAGTTCTGGGAAAGGAACAACTTGCTTTTCCTACTTGGACCTTGAGACACCTGGGAGTAATAGGACAATTTTGTCTCGACGAGATATCTCGTCATTAGCAAAACTGGCCAGTATCGAGATTGACGAGATATCTCGTCCTTAACACAATGGACCAGATATCAGCGAAACATTTGGAGAATTTAAATAGATTCGTCCCACTCGGAAATGATCTTCCACAGTTGTCTTACGATCTTTACATCAGCAGTTGCACACTTTCATTATCTAACATCAGAACCATCAAAACGCGCATTGCTGAATAACATAAAAGCGATAGAAAGTATGTTAAAAGTCGGAAGAACAATATACCTTCCTCCTCTTCAAAAGCCAAGAAGTTTCCCACTCGTAAGGTCAAAGCTTTCCCTTTATTCAGTTAAAACTCAATTTGCAGTTCCGAAAACTTCCAACAGGCTTGTCAACCATTTTTCTAGTTCAGCAATTTCCAGGATTGAAGCAGAAACTTAAGCGGTGCAAAATGCTTAATGAGTCGCAATTGTCACCTCCAACGAAGTAAGAGTCTGAAATGCAAATTGTCCAGAGCATCGCCCTTCTTCCAGGACTCGAATGGATGTTTGGCAATTCTAATTAAACAAGCGTATTTAAATAATCCCGGACCCTCCAGAGCAAGTAAAAGTGCTTTTATAATTAGCTTCAACGGCATAAATGTCACACTTACATAATAAAACGCAGTGTAATTAGGGACGGAGTAGTCTTATTAAGATTTTTCGAAGATTGCACAACCCCACATTTAAGCTCACTTAAATGTACATATCATTAGCTGTAATAGTACGTCTCAATTATGCGTTTTAAAATGTCCTTCTTTCAAAGCAGAGGTCATTATTAATGCGCATTCAGCAGAGGGATTATTATTCATTATATTAATATCACGTTGGAAGCAGCTGCTGTATTCGCTGGGAGATTGAAAGACCAGAATTAGTGGATATTAGGTGAAAGTAAAAAAGATTAAAAAAAAATGAAGAGTAGTAAAATATGGCTTAATTGTTTAGCCTAGAACAGAAGTACTTTTAAAGGGAAAATATGAAATTAACGTTCGGAAAACATATTTACCCATTTTTTGATGTATATATAAATCATATAGATAAGGTAGAAAATCTGCTTATCTGATGCAAAAATTCTCAGGTTCTTTGAGAGGCTTTTTCTATAAAACTAAATGGGCAGATGGCACTAGTGTTTTTGTGGTAGAACGTGTTTTTGTGAACGGGTTGATTTATTGAGATACTTGAAGTAAAACACAAGACGGATTACAAAAATACTCAATCAATCAAATCTTATTTTATTAAATAAACGTTTTTAATTAATTTTTCAAATTTTTGAAATATGTTTAAGAAGTTGAATTGGGGGAAGCTCCTTTTGAACTTTGTTTTTACAACTTTGTCTTTCTTTCATTTGGTCAAAGTTTAACCTATCACCCTGAATATGTGATCCCTATGATTGTACTTTCTGTAAGAAAATGACTATCAACCCTCCTGATGGTTATCTCGACAAGGTTATTTGTCATTAACAAAACTGACTAAAGCGTGATGGACGAGATATCCTGTCATTAGAAGAAAACTGACCAGATTTTGATCTCGCCGTCATCAAAAAATCAACATACTCCATAGATGGAGATTGATAATTTAAGCATATTTATGTTTCATAAAATTAAATGAAGATAAAATGTATCGAAACTTTTCCTTTTGATCAGCGGTTCTTAAATTAAGAAAACTTTTAAAATGTGCAATTCATTTATAATATTAATTATAAACAAGCACGCACGAACCATTAAAAATACCCTTTCTCATACACACATTAAATTCCTGAAAATAAATTGCATAACGATTAAAAATTTTCATGTTTATCAGTGATTTATGTATTGAGAAAATTGTTGGATACATTTATATTTTTTAATACACATTATAAAACAACACGCACGAACCATTAAAAGCAATTCTTTTTTTCTGAATAAAGCGAATAATATTTTTTACAGTACTATGGTTTAAATTTCGAAGTGGTTTCGACGAGATATCTCGTCCAACAAGATCCGTTCACTTTTGCACATGGCACGATACATCGTTGAGACAAAACTCAAAAGGAATGAAAATTCAAGTATGAAAAACAAATTGTCCCTTGCCCAGAACTGATGATAATTTGATATAGGTTTTTGTATAAGCTGACCATTAATCAGAGCAGTTTACGACCTGAAAATAAACCAACAGGAGGGTTAAAAAACAATCATTAAATCATCTCCAATTCTCGATGGAGAAAGCAATATCTTCTTGAGAATAGACGGTTGAATTGTGTGTATATAAGTGTTTGATACTAACCAGGGACTAAATATTACAGTATTACAGCCATCCAACCACTGATTGAGTGGGTTTTTAGCTTTCAAGTGTTATGAGGCTTCAAATACTTTTATATAGGCCTTATTAACAATTGCAAATCCTAAAGACAAAATTTTGACGTACTAGCATGGCAGAATAAATACCCGAGGCTTGAATTACGTTTCATTTATCCATGTACTTTATGTATACTACAATCGGGTATTGATACAGTGTTACAACCATTTTTTCTTTTATTTTTTTGCGAAAGAAACGCCTAATTTGTATTTGTTTTAAAGTGACAACTAGAAAAAGCATGTTGCGATTCAATTCTGCTAATGAAAATACCCAAAATTTTTCATCAGATTTAAAACAGAACAAAAGCGATGAGTAGTTTCACCTTCCTATTTTAAAATAAATTTAACTTACGCTGATAAGTATTAGGTTAGGTAGATTCATTACAGGGGGACTTTCAATTCTGTGAGCAATTTGGCACTAATTACGATAACCAGCCTACTGTTTTGTTTTATAGCTTTCGGGGTGGCAACCCTTTAGAATTAGCGACAAATTTCCACTTGGTAACAAAATCTCCCTGCAGTGTATCTCAACCTTATCTTAAATTCAAATGAACGAAGACTAATCAACTAGCAGAAGAATCCTTGGGGGAAATTAAAAAGAGAGAAATTTAATTTGGTAAGTATTTCCGAAATAAGTAGATTGGACTGATATCTTAATCCTCCTGGTGGTTGTCTCGACGAGGTATCTCGTAATTAGAAAAAAAACTGACAATATCCTGATGGACGAGATATCTCGTCATTAGAAGAAAGTTGACCAGATCTTGATTTTGGAATCATAAAAATTTCGGCAATATCTTGATAACTAGATAACTCGTCGAAACCACCAGGAGGGTTAATAGACTAACAAATTTATAAAGACCGACACAATCCAACAAATTTTCAAAACAAATTTTTACTTGGTCACAAAATCTATAATACAACTTAACTTTACATTTAATCAAACGAAGACATAATCAACTAGCAGAGGAACACTTAGAGGAAAAGTAATTAAGCCCGAGCCATGCTATAAATGGTAGTCCGACTAAATAGAGATAAAGGGCTATCCGGCTCCCCATTTAAAGAATCGGGATCCATGTAAGGTTGACTTGAAGGGCACTTACCTCTGGTCTCATAAGAACACAGGTGAGGAAGACCTGCCAATCTCTGTGATCTGCAAACGATGTTCGAATTTTGGTTTCACACTCTGAAAAACGATTTCGTATGTATTGGTCTCGACCAATACATACGAAACTCTTTCTAAAACTCTTTGGGGCCTTCCCTATATTATTAATGACTTGGGTTGAGCCCCCATCTAAGAAGAGGAAATGAAAAAATAGGGAATAATAAATGTGGTAAGTCCAAAGTAATTGTACAAACGTCTTAATAAATAAATTTGATTTTGCTGATTGAAAAATTAGAAAAATTATTTAAACTCATTTGCAGTATTTCAAGGAACAAATGACGACTTTTACTTTCATAGATTTTTCCCACGATCGGACCATACACTTTCCTCGATATATGGTCAGTATCTCAAATTAAAAAAGTGCAATTGACGAGTATATTTCTACACCCCCATAAAGAATATTTCTCTCAATATAAAGAACATTTCTCATTATAAAGAATATTTCTCAACATAAAAAATACTTCTCAATATCAATTACTTTTATTTAACAAATTATTTTTCAAATGTTTTGCTGCTAGGGCGCTTTGATATCATGATTCTTCCCAAATCAATGTAGATTGCGTAGAAATCTTCGGGATTGGTAAGCGGTTGCAAGAAAAGGGTAGAGTCCCCTTGCTATTTTATATTTAGATACAAATATGAAGAGTTTAATCTGCATTTTAGTCTCACTTGGCTCCCCATACAACATACATACTTTTCGAAAGGGGCATAACTATGAGAAGATCTCTTCAAACATCCGGCCAGAGAACTTATTTTTAGATAAACGATTTGCAAACATCTTGGGGGAACGAGCAAGGTGAGCGAAGCTGTTTGCCGACGGTCGCTCAAGCTCTCTTGGCTCTGGTTTCGAAAGTGGGTGAATGTTAAACAATGGGTGAGCCCTAATCCCCGCATTTGCCGGTTCGGGGATTCTCAAACAATTGATTGAATGAATCCCCCACCGGCATGAAGAAAGGAGCAGCCACCATATCTCCCTCGGATTCGGACAGCTGCAGGTTATTCCAAGTGAAAATTGTGCTGGCTTTAATTCAGCATATCGTGAGAACTGTCAGGCTTACTGTTAATTCGTAATAGCTGTGCGAGTCTCTGAGTCAGATACTTATGCTAGATGTAATTAAGAAGGACTGAGTATCTTTTTAAAAAATCCAAACGTAATTGTTGAGGTAGGTATTTAATTAACATCGCACTGGAGCAACACAACAGGCTATTGGCGATGGTCCAGGATCAATCCCGAAGGGAAAGATTCAAGGATAACGCCTCGTAATTTTGAACCACGGTCAGATGAATAGAACAACAGATGAGCTGAACAGACATCTGAGCTACATCCCACTCTCCAAACTTCCATACCACTCAACGTGAGGACATTTGAGGCCATGATAGATTTAACGTGCATCAACCCCCATGTACACGACGGTCTTTGTCTGGACCGAGTTTTGAAATCACAACCTCCAGGTTGCTAATACGTAATTGTTGAATTTCCGCAATATAAGCTGCGTGGTTCTTCATGGAGAATCTATTCGCTGTTATTGGACGTTTATTTCTCATTTCGTGTATTTGAAAGTAAGTATGTGAAGCAATAATTCGTTCATTTGATATGTGTAGCAAGAAATATGTCTTCGGCTTTCAAGTAGATACACTAAGTCAAAAACATACATACTCGTAGTTCTGAGAAAACGAAGGGGGAAATTCTATTCCCTAAGCTTTATTCATCAAGTGCGTTTCTCAAAAAGTATTACATGCCTCAAAGAGAAAATAACTTTTTCGTATCTATCGTAATATTTCGTAGATTTGATATGTGATAACAATAAAATATGTCTTCGGCTTACAAGTAAAACACACTAAGTAGAAAACATAGTTTTGAGAAAACGAAAAGGTAAAATTATATTCCCTAAGCTTTATTCATTCATTAAGTGTGTTTCTCAAGAAGGAATCTTAACTTCACAAAAAGAGAAAATAACTGAGTGGACTTTATCAGGTCTAAAGAAAAGTTTAAAACTTATATCTTGAAAACCATGATTTAGTGTTTTTATCTTATAAGCTGACGATATATTAAGGAATTGTGTGAAAGGTTTAAGGAACGACCGAATAAAAGTTAAGATAACTAATAATCATCACAGTAACTATGCTTGTCGAGGCTAAATGACTGGTAACACATGTTATTGACATTATAAGGTAATTCATCATAATTTCAATGAGCTTCAAAATAACTAAACTAGTGAAATTCCATGCTTACTTATAGAAATTGAAAAATCCAATTAAAATGTGAGAAAGTAGATTGTATTACACATTTTTTCAAGGAGAATATAAATAATATTGTTTCTACAAAGTATGCTTTCTCATCAGTTGTGCGCTCTCATTATAGATAACTATCGATTTAAAAATTGGTTTTTCAGAAGCAATTTAATTTTTAGTTTTATCGTACAAGATTTAAAAATAGATAAGCTGCGTTCAGAAGCAATTTAAATTGACCCTAAAAATCTGTACCTAAAATAACTTTTACCTAAAAATAAAGTATTGAAAAACATTTTTTGGCAAGGTTCAACATTGTACATACCATACTTTTGAAATGAAGAGCTTAAGTGAAACTGAAATTTGGTTAAAAGGCGATTTTTGAGGAATCTGACTGCAAAAACAATTTATGTATGGTTTCGAATGAAAACTATTCAGCTCATGAAAGAATTCAATGAGAACATATTACATCTAACAAGCTCAAGGAATATATTTGTACAGTAACAATATAATAGTAGAAATAGCAAGATTTCCAGTAAATATAAATATTACTTTTATTCCCCATAACGTAATTAGTCTTAAATGAGAAAAAGACTTGACACATAGAATTATGAAAGTAAATATTGCTGTTATATAAAAAAATAATATATTTGGTGTAAAGTAAATAGAAGCTTAAGATGCAGTTTAGTCAAAAACGAAGCTTTTTTTTAATTGACTAGTAAGAGAAAATATTTCAACAAATGAGCTTGAGAAATCTGCTTGAGTAGTAGCATTGCAGAATTTTCAGTTAACATAAAAATATTACTATAATTCATCATTAAGTACTTGTCTTATATCAGAAAAAGATGTGAAAAATAATTACAAAAGATAAAAGAGTTGTTTATGTACAGAAAAGAATGGATTTGATGTAGAGTGAATAAAAGCTCCAGACAATTAGAGGACTTTTCACTTGATGAGTTAGATAAAATATTCCATGTAACAAGCGTGAGGAATCTACTTAAGTAGAAGCATTACCGACACTTCCAGTAAACATGAATATAGTATATTCATCCTAATGTACTTGTCTCAAATGCGAGAAAAACAAGACCAAACTACGAAAGATGAAAATTGGGTCCATGCAGAAAAGAAGGCATTTGATGTAGAGCGTGAATAAAAACTTCACGTACTGTAGTCAGACAATCAGAGGACTTTTCAGTTGAGTAAGAGAAAATATTCTATGCAACAAACGTGAGGTAAGTAGTTAACTAACGTCAAACGGAGCAACACAATGGGCTATTGGCGACGGTCCGGGATCAATCCCGAAGGGAAAAATCCAAGGACAAGGCCTCTTAATTTTGAATCTCGGTCAGACGACGAGAACAACATCTGAGCTAACAAATATGAGAAATATACTTGAGTTATAACATAACCAACGTTTCCAGTAAATGTAAATACACCTTATTCACCATAAAGCAACGTGTCTTAAATGAGAAAAGGTGTGATAAAAAACTACAAAAGATAAAAATTGCTTCTATACAGAAAACAATGCATTTGATATAGAGGTAAACAAAAACTTAAGGTACTTACTGTTCAGACAGACAATTTGAGGAATTATCAGTTAACAAATGAACATATTCTATGTAACAAACTTGATGAATCTACTTGAATTACCGACATTTCTAGTAAATATAAAATTACTTTATTTCACCATAAGGTAACTTGTCTTAAATGGGAAAAAGACGTGACAAAAACTATAGTAAAAGTTGCTTCTATGTAGAAAACAATGCATTTGATGTAGAGTGTGAACGAAAGCTTTAGGTACTATTTAGTCAGACAATTAGAGGACTTTTTAGCTGACATGTAAGAGGAGCGTCCTTACATTTGCATGGACATGTTACCGCGCTATAATTAAGAGCCTGGTCAACTAAAGGGTTGTCAGAAACTGTTCAATCAAACTATTCAAGGTCTCGCTTTGCGGTAATGAGAAGCAATTTCAACAGGATTGTCTAATTGATCATCCTTTTTCTTTAGCCTCATTTGAAAGATTAATGACTTTGGCGTATCTCCCAGAATTCGTCTCCTCTTAAGTTTCTGAAAATTTCCAGAAAATGTTAGGAGAGAAATATTTGAAATTTTAAGCTGTCCGAACCATATAATTTTTTTTCCTATACATTGTAAGCCTCCAAGTGTATAATTGTAAACATTCAAGTACAAGTTTCGACAAGATATCTCGTCCATTAATATCTGGCCTATTTTGCTAATGACGATATTTATCTAGTCATCAAGGTATTGCCGATTTTTGATGATGGCAAGATCAATTTCCGATCAGTTTTGTTCTACTGACGTGATAACTTATCCATCAAGATCTGGTCAGCTTTGCTAATGACGAAAAACCTCGTCGAGGCAGTCACCAGGAGGGTTAAAGTTATGCTAAAGTCATATATATCTTTTAAATAACAAGAGGTACAATTTTGTAACTGAAATTCTCCAATGATGCAAGCTGTTGCATAAATAAGAACACGACACAACTTCCACCACTAAATCTTCTAAAGGTGCTAAACATAAAAAAAGGAAATTCAATTATTGCTCGTTCAGCACCTGAGTAATAGCTACTAGGGCATTTTCCCCAGAGCGCCATCAGTCCCTCACTTACCTATATACATATAAGGAATGTACATGGTAATGTAAATTGTTACCACATTTGAAGCATTTTTGTAGTTGCAAGTACCTATGACTAATAACTGAGTGGAAAACGATCATGTAATTACTTTCGACATACTGTACTAGTAATAATGACGTATATAAATATTACAAGTCTTACAAAGTTTGATGCCACATTCCATTAACCCTATTATGAGCCTTGGTGTAATAGAAGATGACCACAAACTAATCACATTAACCTAGGGTTGTTTTTATTATTCCACATCGTTTAATCCAAGGAGAGATCATATCCGGATCTTGTGAGCATATAAATACAGATACATTCACTCGAGTTGTCATCATAGGCAGAGATAAATGTTTTCTTATATCTTGGTAACGCTAATCAAAGAATTGATATAAAATATTTTCCCAGTTATGTAGTATGTTAACAATAGTTTGTACCTGGAACTTAAGAAATAATCGTTTCTTTCAAGAGTACCATAAATGCATTACATTACCTGTTAAAAGTTATTAAAGGAATTTCTAAAATATGCTTAGATTGTAAATTATTTTCAATCATTGGGGTGTTGTCTGATTTTTAATAGTCGTTTTCAAATTTGCCCACAGTTGAAAAAAATAATGGTAATTACAGAAAATAATGTATCCTTATCCACGCAAAGTTACTTCACACAATGGTACGCAATGTTATTTTATATTGAATTTAATAGAAAAAAAACGATCGAATTGAAAAATCAGTTTGCTTTTAACATCATTTCATTTCTTTCAATCACACTTAAATCAAATCATTTGCTTTCAATTACACTTAATCAAAGAGACAGGAATTTGTGAAACAGGAGTTGAATTTTATCAGATAATTACACAGTTCCAGCAAAACGTGCAACACAATATTTTCCAGCTTTTCAACACAGGTTATCTTTTAACATTTCAACACAAGCTACATGTAAACTTTTCAACTTTTCAACAACAGTTCTTGAAGATAGCGTATATCAATATTGAATTTTGGTTCTCAGTTAGCTTGTTTGAATTTGTTTAGATTAGTATCAGAAATTATTCAGAACTACATAAATGATATTTAATAATCATGCTATAATGGATATAACATTAAAAAATTATTTTGACTTTACTACAGATTGCTGAATAGTGTTATAGGTTATCAAAATAACAGTTATCATTCGATAATATTGTTTAGTTACCTATCCCACAACTACTTTAATTCATGTGTTAATTTATGACTCACTTCATTAGTTAATAAAGGTAATTACAAATTATGGTTTACAAATGTAATAATATTTTATAGACTTTCACCTAGACGGATAATACGGAAAATCAAATGCATGATCATAGTTCTATATTAAACATAGCTATGGTCCGAGCAGAAATAAAGCGAAATTGTATTTTCAGCGATGTTCGATCAACAATTTCTTTCTAATCACATCTTTCTTTTCATAGAAGCTTCAAAGGATTCATACAAGTGAAGTAGAAAACACGACGCAAAAATATTACTCCTTACTGCATCCCATGCAAGCTCGAGTAGAGAATATTATTAATATTTGATTTTCTTTCCGAATTTTTACGCATTGCTGAAATAGTTCGTAATCTTTTGCGAAGGATTTTGCAGGGTTTCCCCTACAAGTAGACATTTTTTTACTTCATAGGAATGGATAGGAAAACAAATCAGCACTGTATACACAATCTTCTGCTGAATAGATGAGTCTAGGATGATGACCTTTATGGCAATATACGTTTTTAAAGCACATTGCAAATACTTAGTATTCTGTTTTGATACTAGATGTTTAATGGGGATATCTAGAGTATGTTCACGGATTCCTTTGGGATGGATAAATGTACTCCAACTATTCCTAAAAGTTTCCTAGAAAGACAAGTTTTCGCTTTGTATATTTTTAACTTGTTTAAAAAACGAGTATAAATATTCGCAGCAAATGCGAAGTATGGTGAATGATTACAAAAAGTTCAATAACCATAGAATAATATTTTCTGATAAAAGGTAGAACACTTTATTCGCCAAATATATATTTTCTACAAAATAAGGCAGAAAATACACTTATGAAAAAAATTATTATTTTATAAGTTTGTTTTAAAGTGTGAAAAGCAAATGTTTTTAAATGTTTCTTTTCCCTGGGTGAAAAGTGCCAATCTTCAAATTCGCTGATTTTGATCTGTCCATGCAATACTTCAGAGAAAGGAAAGTTGTAAAAGAAAAGTGCAAACGTCGTCCTGTCAATACATCATGAAAGAATTAAACCATCGGAAAGTTTTTCTTATACGCTGTATTTGAATTGCTGACCGGATGGTTGTTAGTTCGAAACTCGATACAACCAAAGACTGTCGTGTACTTGGAGGCTGGTGCATGTTAAATTTGTCGTGGTCTCAAATGTCCTCACGTTGGCGTGGTGCGGAAGTCTGGAGAATGGGAGCCAGCTCAGATGTTGACCTCGTCATATAACCATGGCTCAAAATTATGATACGTTGCCCTTGGATCTTTTCCTTCGCGACTGATCCCGGACCGTTGCCAATAGCCCTTTGTGTTGTTTTAGTGCGACGTAAATTCAACTGCCTACCTGTACGCTGTATAACCGATAATAATTACTAAACAAACTTATGCCAAAAACCTGCAAAAAGGACATTGGCCTTTTCTACTTAGGTACAGTTTATTCTTAAATTATATTCAGTCAGGTGTCACCATAGTGCGACAAATAGAAAAGCAACAAGCAATACGGAATGGAACAATTTACAGCATTGTGAATTGGGAGGGGTCAAGCAGCTAGTGATTGAATATGGGATGAGTAGCCATGCTGAAATTAGACAGAGCATTGAGAATGAAGCTGGATTTTATTGGGGGTGGAACTGTGTCCTGCATCAGCGACATCCAAGCGCCCAATGCGAAAGACCAGTCGATGAGTACTACTCTTTTGAATCTCCCACCTACACAAATATTTGACCTCTCACCACACCTGTCTATAACCATGATGCTACCTCCAGATCGATACCTCATATTGCATGAAACATTCACAAACTTAGTACTATGATTAATGTGGAACTCTAATCAGATTTGCTTATGGCTTCTTTATCTCTTGCAATGACAATCGTCTGTACATATATGTACATGCATATTTGCAAGTAATTAAGCAAATTAATATATAAATTTACAAGGCATTGTAAACTTCTATAACAATGGGAAACTAAGGAAAATACAACTACATTTCATACCCTGTCTGTTTGATCTTTTGATGACTGGGAGCATCTGGCATTCCACATCTGTATTTAAGGGCCCCTGAAGCCCGGTTGGAGGAGTAACGGATTGGCAGCATGAATGTTGCGAGTTCAAATCCAACCAAATACCTTCGTGTTCAAAGGCGTCTGGTGCATGTGAAACCTGTCGTGGCCTCAAGTGTCCTCACGTTTGAGGTGTTTGGTGAAGAAACTTGGAGAGTGGGATGCCAGCTCAGGTGTGACCTCGTCATCTGACCATGGTTCAAAATTAAGGGGTTTTGTCCTCATATCTCTCCTTTGGTTTTGATCCTGGATAGTCGCCAATAGCTCGTTGTGTTGCTCCAGTGCGACGTTAATTAAAATACCTACCTACATCTGTATTTAAATCTTTGAAACAATACTCGATAAGCTCATCTCAGCTCTACGATCTGTAACTCGTAGTTCTACGCTTCAAACTGATGGCTTAATCACATATATTTGTGTTTTTTTTTTATCAAACCTCATATATAAATATAGGCATCGTAAGTTTTTCTGTTAAAGGTTGGTAGATTTAACGCATTGTTTACGAATATCGAAATAATAATTTTTGTAAAACATGAACTCATACTTAATCACACCTTGTATGTGTTATTGATAGCCTGCTGTTGAAAACAAACTATTCCTTTATCTACTGGAACTCTCTGGGCTTGCTTCAAATTTATTTTCTATTTATCGCCACCTGAGTCAAAATGAATCAAAGCAACAACTTTTTCTGCACACAGCAACCGATTCCTATATCGTTCGGGAATGAATGCGAGTCCAACGCAATCTTTCTCAAAATGTAACAAATCGTGTTTTGAAAATAAATTGTATCCTATCAACAAAATGTACGTATCCTTTCTTTGATCTCATTTCACTCATATTTTGTAACACTCGTTCAATTCAAGTAGGTCTTTTTATTTACTAAAGGATTGAGAAAATGAAAAGTACAACGGTGTTATGAAATATCTACGCGTTTAGTTTTCGTGTTTCAAGAATTGAATGGCATACATTAGGAACTTAGAAATAACACGTTTGGTCCACCCATGTTATTCGATTGGAGCATTTTTATAAAATAAATAAGTGGTATTTCCTGTATCTGTTGTTTCTTATCCCCAAGGTTCAGGATAAACCTAAACCAGATCCATAAGACCATGTCGCTCTAAAAGAAAGTTTCCTGTATATTCTTTACCAGACTACACCAAATAAAAGAGCTTACATATAGATTAAAGTTAATACCATAAAAATTATTTAAATTGAAAAACCAAGAATGTTTTATTTTACTAAGTATAGTAAATTCCCCTCAATGTAAATTGAACAATCCATGCTTAGTTCGTTAGAGTAATTGAACTATAGTAAAATTTATCTGAATAAAACAATAGAATTTGTCTACCCAAGGGCTTATATATGCAAATGATTAGATTGAAATATCTCTGGAATGTGAAATTTTATACAAAATGTTTCAAAACTAAATAACTGCATAAGTTTTTTCGTGAATATTTTACATGAATAATGTTAATGTGACTGTAACGAAAAGGCAAAAACGAGAAAAATTAAATATCTTTCCTAGAAAGAAAGAAAGCCAATTGTATGTTTTGAGTAACTGTATAACAAAAATTTGAGTGTATATTGTGCTTTTATAATATAGTTGAAAATGTTTAATTTAGATTAGTCTTCGGAGTAACACAGATAATTATAGAAATCTTTAAAAAGTAAATAGAGGCGAGATTTACAGCAGAAAATAGTTTGGAAATATATCTTTTAAACTTTGAACGAATTTTTAGGATAGATTAAACTCGGAATCTTAGAAATGTATTTTATATTGGTGATACATTTCCCAATTATTTTTAGAAAGTAACGTGTGCATAAATAACATTTTAGGATATGCATATGAAAATTCAAATTCAGTCAAATTCAAGTGTTTACGAGATTGAATTACAACATGTGTAATGTAAAAATGTTTTCAGAGATAATCCTTTTAATGTTTGGTAATGATAAATAAAAATAATCAAAAATAATCCAACAAATTTTATAAAAAAAATCTAAGAAAGTACAAAATTTTTAGAATTTTCTTTGACAAAGCCACTAAAAAGTATGTGAAATTTTCATGTGGTGTCTTTCATGATAACCTAAGAAAAGCATTTTGTAATTATTTGAAATTATAAATGGTAAGCTACTGTTCATTGTAAATACAAAACCAACGAAAAATTTAGCGACAGCAATGAAATTCATTTGATCATTGAAATGGAGTACAATGTATGAATGATTGAAATTACAGAAGTGTAAGTCAACAGGTAGGTAGGTATTTAATTAACGTCGCACTGGAACAACGCAAAGGTCTATTGGCGACGGTTTTGTATCAACCCCCGAAGATCCGAGGAGAGCACCACGTAACTTTGAACCACGGTCAGATGACGAGATCATACCTGAGCTGGCACCCCATTCTCCAAACTTCCGCACCATGCCAACGTAAGAACATTTGAGGCCACGACAGGTTTAACGGGCACTAGCCCTCGCGAATACGACGGTCTTTGGCTGGACCTGGTGTCATAATACTGTCTGGTTGAATTTGAACTCGCAACCCTCCGGTTGCTAGTCCGTTACTCTTCCAACCGGTATGTCAATAGGAACATGCTAACAACAATTATTTAGTAGGACCAGGATTGGAGTTGGACCAGTATGATATTCTGCTATACATCCTTTCAAATGCCGTTCCGCACTGTATCTGCAAACAAGGATCGTCATGAGTTACGAAATTGTATCTCGACTCGTCAGAACACATGACTAGATCCCATTTATTGTTCAAGTGTTTTCGCTCTTTGTACAATTGAAGCCTCTGAAGTCTGTGATGCAGTGTTAAAGGAAGTCTTAGCAACGGACTCTGATTTACGAGCCCCTCACTGCATTCACCAGCAGACATCACCGGATGTGTCACTACCATCCATTGCTGTGCTAACACTGTGGATATCGCTCTGAGATTCGTCACCGCCATGCGTAGCAAGAGCTTATCTTCCATTTTTGACGCAGCCATAAGTAATCGAGATTCCTCTTCTGTAGATGCGTAGATTCTTCCATTCATTGTTTTCAAATACGCATAATTGTATCAGCGTTTCGCCCAACGCGTACAACAATATCACGACTCGACCAAAACACCCTCTCTCAGCCCAATAACTCTTCTCAACCTAAACTCTTTTCAGCTGCTCAAAGTTTTACTTCGTTTTGAGACGACGAGGCATGTTTATGTAGTAGCAGTGCAATGCCATTTAAATATGCAAGTGTGTAATGACTTATGTGTGTAACTCTGTACCAGAATTCTAAAGACCACTGTCTTGACTGAATTAAAAAGTTAACTAGTTTAATCGAGACAATAATTACCAGTAGATACCACACAACACATGTACTATTCCATGAAAAGCATTTCATCCTTTATAGTAGCGCGATCATACGCGATCAGTTGCGGACTGGGTTGTGTGATCAGCCCGATAAATATAACCATCTACAAGACTCAGAGGTTGAGAACTTTGAAATGGTTGATAGTAAAATCGGTAAATTTAAATTGTGATGCCATTCTTGGTTTCTCATATTAATATTGTACGTTCTTTTTTCTGAATCGGGGCTTTTTGTGTGTATTGACCGTTTAATTCAGTAACTACATCCGCATTGCAACCAATTATAATACAGAATCTCTGCTATTATTGGTTATGATATAATCAGGGCTGCCACAGGTGACTAAAAGGCGACTTTTTGCTACTATTTTCCAACCTTGGTACCTGGGGTAACTTTTTAAGTAAAATAGCCCTCAAAGCTACTAATTTCAAAATTTTGGTGATATTTTTGGAAAATTCATCAAAGGTAAATTTCGCCTTTCTTTTCAACTAACAGCAGACGGAAAAAATATTTTTCGGATTTTTCTTTCGTGAGAAAATTTTCCAAAGGTTGCCAACTTCTGACGTCAAGCCGTGGCAACTAAAAAGAAAAACATCGCAATCTGGTTGCTAGACAGCCGTGAAAAATTTATTAATAAAATATTTAGCTTTTAATTTCAAACTTTAAATTTCTTGTCGAGATCATCAACGTCTATTTCATACGTAATTAGCGCATTTTGTGTTTTAGTCGATTCATTTTGTGTCTGAGCAACCAAAATTGCTACTAAAATAGGGTACAAGTGAAGAAACTACTACAAGTGAAGACTTTTGCTACTCTTTAAAAAATTATGCAATTAATGCTACTATTTCACAAGTGTTTTGGATGTGGAAAACCCTATACAATAGATTTAGTTAACTGTCTTAACATTTTATTGTTCTCTAATTGAAAAAAGATTTAAATATTACTTCATAAAATAAATTCTCCTGTTTTAAATCACCTTATTTTAAAGATATTTTTATTGGAAGACCTACGCAGACCCTAGAGTACCGGTCTTTTGGGGAGTTCCCTGATTTCCTGGTGGGCCTACCCGTCCTTGTATGCGATGCAACAACTATTTCATATTACCGGCAATGTTTGAAAAGTATTAAAAATATGGAACAGGTCCAACTTCTCATAAATCTTCGGTATTCTCAAAGGACGATGGCTTAACGAGGCTTTCATGATTGTATCTGAATGATACAGTACTAATTAGTAAACAATCATCGGTCTATATAGAGATTGCTCAAACATATTCACATTAACGGATTCATAAGAAAACTCACTACTTCACCGGCTATACCTTCACAGAGAATGTGTAATGAATAACCTAAGAGTGTAGAAGAAATTAACTGTAAAGACTATATCCAACGCTTGTAGAGTTGCTGTCAAACAGCCGTCATGAAAGCCTCGTTAAGCCATCGTCCTTTGAGAATACCGAAGATTTATGAGAAGTTGGACCTGTTCCATATTTTTAATACCTTTCAAACATTGCCGGTAATATGAAATAGTTGTTGCATCCAACTGAAAACGTTTTCCTCATCCCTACAAGTGGCACATCTCATCCTGTCTAGACACGTACGCGGAGCAACTACCATTTCATATTACTAGTTGAAAAGTACTAGAATTGAACGGAGTTTATGAGACAGGTCATATTTCTCATAAATCCTCGGTGTTTTCAAAGAACGATGGTGTAACGTGATTCACATGATAGTGTCTGAATGACATAGTATTAATTGGTAAACAAACATCAGTCTACGTAGAGGTTGCTTAGGACCATATTAAGATTTACGGACTCATAAAAAACACTAGTTTTCAGGATATAACTACATATATAATGCACAATGAATAACCCAAGAGTTTGAAGATAAAATAAAGCGTAAACAATTATATCCGACGCTAGTGGAGTTGCTTTCAAACTGTCGTCAACCGGACTGCAAAGTTTTCCCTCACGCCTGCAAGTGGCGCATCTTATACTTTCTAGCCACGAACGCGAAGTAACAACCATTTCATATTACCGGTAATGGTTCAAAAGTACTAGAAATGAACGGAATTTCGTATACAGTTGGTATTTCTCATAAATATTCGGTGTTTTCAAAGAACGATAGCATGACGGAGTTCACATGACGGTATCTGAATGATACAGAATTAATTGGTAAACAACCATCAGTCTGCGTTGCAACTGCTCAGTAACATATTCAAATTTACGGATTCATAAAAACACTAGTTTCCAGGATATACCTACATTGAGAATGCGTAATCAATAGCCTAAGAGTTTGAAGATAAAGTAGTTAAGGCAGAGAAACAACTATATCTAACTTTAGTGGAGTTGCTTTCAAACTGCCGTCAACCGAACTGCAAAGTTTCCCTCACCCCTACAAGTGGCATCTCATCCTTTCTAGACACGTACGCGAAGTAACAACCATTTCATATTACCGGTAATGGTTGAAAAGTACTAGAAATGAACGGAATTTCTGATACAGGTCGCATTTCTCATAAATCTTCGGTGTTTCCAAAGAATGATGGCGTGACGAGGAGGATATTATTTCCAGTCTATACATCTGTGTGTGTTTCGGGGAGTATTTTCAAAATCATTTTGTATTCATGAGATATGCAACTTTTTTGTACTGTTGAAAGTTTAATACCTGGTCGCAACTAACTCTTAACATAAAAATGGTAGGTATACAGCTTGTTGTTTTCGGTGCTCATGCATATTTCAGTTTATTTGCGTTTCGATAATGTTGTGGATAAAAAATGAGGCACACTAAATCCATGCATTGGGATCTGTGTTTAACATATTAGAGCATTGTAAAACATGGCTGTTTCTTTCTCTTTGTAAACTATAAAGTTGGACTAAAGCATGAGTTGGATTGTAGTTTTCTGAATATTTGTAGAAAGACGATGTTTTTATCCAGATGTTGTTTTGGGAATAGCATAGGCTTACACACATAATATTCAAAATAACCATTTATAGATTACTGGTAAATTCATAAAAAAATGTTCGAGTTTACGGAAAGAGCTTCAAATATTACAGTTGAACATTTTGCACGCTATCGCACACATTTATTTTCTTTGTCGAACTTATTTATATCTTATTTTTCGGCCTACATTCAAAAGTTTCATTTCAGCATGTTCCAGTCTCGGAGAATTTTTAGTATCGTACTTTCTCTATTCAAAAATGCATTCCACACGTAGCTCGACCTAATTTAGATGCACAAATACATTGAATTAAGTATTTAAAAACCTTACATAAAATACATTACAATCATATATTAATTTTCAAACGATACAGAATGCAATAGAACAATTTTCTAATATCCTATCAAAATGAAGAAATCAGTGGATCAATTTATAAGTTTAGTCAAAAATATAAAACTTCGAAATATGACCAATAAAGATTTAAACAGGTGATAAAGCATTTTGGTGGAACAAAATGTCCACCATCAGCAGGGAAGAAGGAATTTTGTTGCTTAGTTAAAAGCTCGATTCCAGCTATTGAACTGCATTATATTAGTAAGACTACACAAAAGTTCTCGTCTCTCTAATGAAATTCTACAGCACCTTGATGGTAGAAGATAGTGCGAAATCAGCGCAGATGTTTGAAAAAGAGAGAACGCATGAAAAAGGAGAACGCAAAAATATATTTAGGTGTCAAGAAGCACCGAATCGCGTGTAACACAAGTGAATTACTGGCAGCTGAAATGAACCCTCACAAGCTAATTGTAATAAAATCAGCGAAGTATGCCCTTTATACCATGCGCTTTATAGGAAATACGAATAACGCGTGTAAAGAATACACCGTAGGTAATCAACACCGTAATGGAGAAACACAGTGGACTACATGCAATGGTCTAGTTTCGAACTCGCAACTCTCCGGTTTCTAATCCGCTACTCTTCCAACTGGGCTACCATGGCCCCAGAAATACTCGGAAAGGCTGCATTGTATTTCTGATTAAAATATTTCATTTCGGGGTATGAAATGCACATATCGATATTTCCACTCATTATAAATGGTTAGTTTTTTGTGGCATAAAGGCCATACTACGCCAGACACAAGACATACAATATCAAGTAATAGAGACACACACAATGAAAGTTTTACTGACACAGAAGAGAGAAATACTCCCAGGGAGGAATGCACCCGACAGGAACCGAACCTGCACTGCCTACAACTCAAAGGTTGCTAGCGCAGTGGGCATACCCACTTAGTCACGACTGCCCCATTATAAATGAATTTATTATGTATGAAATGTGAATACTTACACTGCCATCAATAGATATATGCGATTTAGAAACTTCAGCACAGATGCTATTAATGGGTCTACTAACTTTATAAATTGTACTTTTTAACGGCTAAAATATTTTACTACTATCACGGGCATTTTATGCACATATATATGACATCAGGTGAGAGATTTTGGAACACTTATTCGGTGTACCTGTTCTCCAAAACAGGTTTCTTTTATTATTTGAGGCTACTAATATTTTTTTGTTAGTTACATTCACAATAAGAAAAGCACTGTAGCTAATTCATCATAACGCACTATTTTATCTCATTACTAAAAAAGAAAACGTTTTATAATATTTTGAATGTGGTCATTTATTACAAACATTTTCTAGTTGCTTATAATTCCATCTGATTTACTTGTACGGTTTACTTGTACTGATTTACCACGGGCAACTGATTCGCTTATTAATCTTCCAAGTGGTTTCATAGAAATATCTCGTCTATTAAGATCAGACCAATTTTGCTAATGACGAGATACCTTGTCGCTGGATCCAAGATAATTTTTTGATGACAAGAACTGTTCAGTTTTCTTTCAATGACGAGATATCTTGTCCATCAAGATCTGATCAGTTTTTCTAATGACGAGATATCTCTTTGAGACATCCACCAGGAGGGATAAATAATATTCATAGTTCTTTACTTTTGAATACCGGTGCTGTTCTGTTAGTGTGAAAGTTAAGTTTTAATTACAATTAATTTTGCATTTTTCAGTCAGTTAAACTGAGCAATAGTACAATAAATATATGTATTGCAATGACTTCTAAGCCTATTTAAGTTTAAATTAATCTGTTGATATTACGTCATATTTTTGTATTTCGTTAAAAAATAAAATCAGAACAAATTAGTAGTAAATTTGCTTTCCGTCCAGATGTTTATTTCATCGATGTTCAAATGAAATAGACTTAGATTATGGGAGGAATCGCTGTCATACGATCTCAGAGGTGCAAGTCATGTGGGCTTGGGACTCGGCGTAGGCCGATTAGCTATCGAAACGCCAATAAGTGTTCATTATGCTCGTCAATTAGTCCTACATTAGGATTCGTGCTTTCTTCCACTGGCACGTGACCTTAACCTGGAGATTTTGAAACTGGGATCCAATCGGGAGGAAAAGCAAGAAACTGGGCTCATATGTTCTTCTATTTCATTCGAAGATCAATGATTTATTTACAAACCATTTATACGGGTCACCCATTTTCCCTAACCAAATTAATCCTATTAAAGTTTTCTTCAATACACAATGTTTGAATAAGCTTTATTTGATCCTGTCTGGTCTGTTAGGTATTGCCTTGTGATTATCAAAATTTTGAATTCTAAAATTAAATTCACCCGAATT
Organism: Meta bourneti; assembly: GCA_933210815.1. Taxonomy (NCBI): domain Eukaryota; kingdom Metazoa; phylum Arthropoda; class Arachnida; order Araneae; family Tetragnathidae; genus Meta; species Meta bourneti. The sequence continues at coordinate 75,391,746 of OW119927.1, read as the reverse complement.
ATTTAAATTGCGATTTTCAAACAGCACTTACAGCAGAGAAGCATTCAGGACAATTATATTATATACTAATAATGTAATACCTAAAATTGTTGCAATAATTAATAAATTAAATACAAAGTATTAGATTTCATTAGAAAGTTTGGAAGAACAAAAATAGGAATTATTGATTTAAGCAATTACTAACTGTATAAATTAATTGTTGATGTCCATTTCTAGCAGTTAATAGTAATTTAATTAACTTACTAACTGTTAATTTGCTATTAACATTCGCGAAATTGTTAATGTTATCAGTTATTAATAACTGTTCTTTCGTAAGTTTGTATAACTGATAAGATTATTATCGTAAAATTGCTGTTTGTATCTCTATTTACACAAAATAGAAATAATTTAAGCTGGTATTTGGTGTGAAGCTGCCAGGAAGTAGATACTTTTAATAAGATATCCATTAGCAATCTGACACATTTCAGAAATGTATATTATTATTATATGTATGGTGGAATCGGAGTGTCCACAAGCCTCCCCGTCAGATGGTGCTGATTATCAACTTACCACACATGCAGGTGCTGGCTGAGACTGAAACAAAGGAAATAACGGCGCGCTTACGTGTCCGCTGAAATCCGGTAACTTTGTACAAGTGCGAGAAGGCACTTGCTGATCTTCGAGCGTGACTAGTAGAAACTTTTCCTGACTCAGTAATAGTTAGATTTGAACTAGTGACTGAAATCTTCCACGCGCAGGTGGAGCGAGTGCTGTTTTATACAATTCATGCAAGTGGCAGCGTGTAGACCGTTCCATCATTTTTATAACAGTGGGCGTATATAGTTTTGAAGTAGAGAAATCATATGTTGTGTTTGTCCTAATCTCCGTATTATCCAGCTTCACTTCTTCACACCCTAGACACCGTACCACATGTATCTATATTATTATTCAGAAATTATACGAACAAATGATTCATTTTGCGAATTAACTAAAGAAAACTAAGCATATAAACCTCAATATAGGATTGTACTTTCTGGGTAAGTACGTCGCAGTGGAGCAAGACATCGGGATATCGGCGACGGTCCGGGATCAATCCCGAAGGGAAATATCCAAGGATACTTTGTCATTTTGAACCAGTCAGATGACAAGAACAACACCTGAGCTGGCACCCCACTCTCCAAGCTTCCACACCACTCCAAGGTGAGGACATTTCAGATTTAATATACACTAGCCCCCATATACACGACCGTCTTTGGCTGGACCGAGTTTTGTATTTTATGTGATATACAGCTAAGACCAATAGTAAATAAATAATTACATAATGGTAGGTTTCTAAAATCTCATGCAAAGTTCCTTTTTGAACTTTTCAAATCGTAAATGTTGTCTTTCTGTGGAGAAAACCGAAACTATGCTAATTTAATCAATTTCATTTAATATTATGCAGCTTGGTAGCTTTAACTTCGAGTCATTGCTTACACACATTCTGTACGATCATTATTCATGATCTACAAAATATTTGAAAACAAGCTCCGAGTTGTGGTTTCATAACATTTCATTATTCATTCATAAAATTTTATTCAAATTTGTTCCTCTAAAATCTCAAAAAATGAATTCCTGTGCTTCCGTAGATGCATCGTAACACGAAAACCGTTTGAATTAATCAATGTCTGATATTAAAGATAGATATTTAAAAAAAGTAGCTAAAGATGAAAGTAAAAGAGCTGAATTCTTTTTTATACATCGCATTATTTACGCAAGTTTTAAAATGATAAATCATTTTAAATGATAAATAGTGTATACTTCACAGCGAGGAAGTCAATTTTCAGCTGAATTCAATTTGCTCTTCTTAACAGGCATAGGGGTATTTTTTCATTTTCTTCGATTTCTCAGTTTGTTTTTAGTTTTGGTTATACACTTCACATTCTTAACTGAAGTGCCAGGTAAGTTTTATGCGAGACAAAAAGCAAAATACTCTCGAATACTTAAGGAATTCTTTTTTGCAAATTTCTCTCTTCCCAGCAATTTTTAGGCGTTCTTTCCTTTCTGTAAACTACCAAGCACCGTCCTCTGCTTAAAGATCCACGAGACAAAACTCAGGAATGCAAAGTAAAATAGGAAACACAGAGAAAAACTAAATCAATATAAAAGAAATGGAACGCAGATTCGAAGGAAGCAGAGACGATCTCGAAAAGTGCGGAACATTAATACGGCCTTTTAGCGGCGGGAAAAGTCAAGTGCATTTTTATACATTCTATTTTTCCACGAATGGAAAATTCTTTCTGAAACTAGAAGGGAACAGTACTTTTCTTAGGACTATAAGAAGATGAAGAATAAAAGCTGCATTTAAACGTAGCATGTCAACAATGGCAGAATGGACTGGCAGCAAGTTTTACATTTGCTTATTCAGTTTATCTTTTGTCTTCTGTTTTCCTCCACGTCTCTCTAGGCATTTCTTAGAATTCTAGTCGATCGAAAACGAGGAGTTATACATTTGAGGTAATTCCTGAGTCTTTTCTTTTCAAAAGTTGCTTGTGTGTATCCTGTCTAAGAAGGCTTACTTATACCATGAAAGAAACTGACCATAACAGACATATTGGTATGAAAGAGGGGTTTTAGGAACAATTCCTTTTCCTCCAGTACCTCTTTTGTCTAGAACAAGTAAATCTTTCTTGAAAGCTTTTCAAAAATACGAACTTTTAAAACGCATTATTTTATCGCTTATGTTTTTGCAGGTGGACATGAAAGAGATAACATAGAAAAAGGATCCATTTTGAGGTAGGAAAATTGTTTTCATATAATTTTGTTGAAAATATAAGACGGTGTAGAAATCTTACGTATTTTAAGTGCATATTTTCCGAACGAAATATACTGCTTTGTTATTTTAAGAACTCTTGATAATATACGTACAAAAATTATTACAATTCAACAGTTTGGAAGATCAGTACAGTTTTATAAAATGAAATTGGAAACTATAGTTTATCTGGTACGGTCTGGCGGTATAAGACGTTTTGTAAATTAACATTCCATAAATAATTCGTTGCGTTGCTCCAGTGCGACGTTAATTAAATACCTACCTACCATAAATAATTATATTAATATTTTAAAATACTTTTCAGACTAACTAAAAAACATAAACAACTAACAACAGGGGGGAAGTTTTTATTCAAAATTTTAAAGAATAATAAATGTTTAATCTATCATGGTAGTTTACAAAGGAAGATGCATAAAAAGAAATCTTTCTTACATTTAATCATCGCAATTCTAATTATACGTTAAATTATTTCACCATTAAATGCAATGAGATAAGAAATTTCGTTTCTTCTCTCCTGAAAATTTGTATTCTTTGTGTTGCGAAACAGTGCTCAATGTGTACACTATTCATTACTTGGCACTCAGTCAGAAGTACAGGCTGGACATAAAATAACTTTCACTATTTGGAGACATATGTAGCTAAATTGAATAAACGTTTGTGTATATTTGATTTAGCTACATGTGCCTGCAAAGGGGGAAGTTATTTTATGGCCATCCCGCCTCTCCCATTTCTAACTATTCAATTATTTTACAATTTAACGCGGTGTAAGTAAAAGTTCCTTTCTTCTTTCCTAAAAATTTATATTGTTTATACTGTAATTTTTTTGTGTGTATGAGTCGGCCTGTCTTATGCCAGAATATCACAATTATAACTGCATTCAAGTATCAAATAATTCATCTCCTAGTTAGAAACTCTTTCCCTTTTTCCTGAAAGTTTTTATTCTTTCTCTCTCTCTCTCTTGTGTTGGAACAATCTTCCAAGTGTACACTGTTATAGGTGTGAATGAGATCTGTCTTGTACCTAAATATCACAATTCGAACTGAATTCAAGTATTTTACAAATCAACGCAGTGTAATTAGAAATCCGTTTCCTCTGTCTTGAAAGTTTGTATTCGCTGTGTTGAGACAATCTTCCAGGTGTGCACTATTCAAAGTGTGCAAACGTAGAATTTTGTCTTGTACTTAAGTATCGCAATTGTAATTGTATTCAAGTATTTTATAATTGTATATTTAATAATTCTTTTCCCTGAAAAAAAGTATCGTTTATGTTATGACAGTGTTCTGTGTGCATAGATCAGAAGTCTTTCTTCTACCTAAATGTTCTAGCCTCATTCAAGTATTTTATAACTCAACTCGGTGTAATTAGAATTTTATTTACCCTTTCTCAAAAGTCTATATTCCTAGTGTTGTGAGATAGTATTCTGCGTTAACATAGTGCAGAGTTTTAAAAATTATATTTGCCTTTCAAAAGACTTTTACAAATTTGAAACATACAGGAGAGATATTACCAACATCGATAAGCAGTAGAAAGTGGTCAAAACGAAAAAAGCGATTATCACGAGGAGTTACAGAAACCTATTTCAAGTAAACAAAAACGTTGCCCCGCAACAAAGTACAATTGTGAAAATGAAACATACTTCAACATTCCGCGTGTGCATAAGTCAAAAAATCTGTCTTACACCTAAATATCGCAATTGTAATGGCATAAGTATTTTACAATTCAAATCACAGCAATTATAGAAACTCGCACACTTTCCCTGAAAGTTTGCATTATGTGTACATCAAAACATAAATTATTACGTGTATTATGTTGTGAGTTGGAAACAAATTATTGTGCATATTGTTGTGACATAGAAACATAAATTATTGTGTGTATTGTGTGTTATAGAAACATAAATTGTTGTGTGTATTGCGTGTTGTAGAAGCATAAATTATTGTGTGTATTTCTGTGTTGTGACTTAGAAACATAATTTATTGTGTGTATTATGACATAGAAACATAAATTATTGTTGTGTCGCGACACAGAAACATACATTATTGTGTGCATTATTGTGTTGACCTAGAAACATAAATTATTGTGTGTATTGTCGTGTTGTGACCTAGAAACATAAATTATTGTGATGAGACATAGGAACATACATTTTGGAAAAGAGAGACGTAATTGCAACTTTACTGACTTTATTTGTACATTTTCTTTCTGAAAGACTTTAGTTTTCCTTTCAAGCACAAACATTTGATTCCGAACACTAAAGAATTTGCCCACTCCCCAAAATAAAACTCTATCCTTAGTTTGTTAGAAATTACATCATGTGATAGAACTGTTGCTAAGTCTCCAATTGCTCTTTCTCATCCGCAAACCAATTGAACTTCCGAGAAAAACAGAACAGCACGGGTTCTTGACCAATAAAACGGATAAATTACGAATTTCGGCGAAGAACTGTGCGAAACCCATGGAATTACAAAAACTGGACTTAAAAATAGGACGCTTCAAAGAGAAATCGAAGCCCTTTCACGAGAAAAAGGCTTAGAACTTCTGTGTGAAAGAAAAGAATATGAAACGAAGTTATACATTTCCAGGATCATAGATAGTTTCAAAATTTCTTGCCTTTATACTCGATTTTTAGAAAGAAAAAAAGCCAAGCGTCTGCAGTAAAGTAAATAAATAAAGAAGTCCAAAATAAATAAAATATGTGAAAAGTTCAAGCTCAGCTGAATCAAATAAACTTTCTGGTTGAGTGTTCTGCTTTGCTTGAGAGAGAGAGAGAGCCCCATAGATCACTGTTCGGCATTTTGTATTTATTTTCTGTAGATCGTAGGAGTATGCCCTCAATATATTATAAAAACGGTTAGGAAGCGAAGTAGACTTTTGAAAAATAGCAAAATTCTTAGAGTTTAATATTTATGCAATACTGGAATGTTAGTTTGCTTTCGCAATTCAATATGGTACTAGAATTTCGGTTTTTATTTGTTCAGAATTCATGCGATATTAGAGTTTTAGGTTTTCTTCCGATAAATGCGTTTAAGGTTTCGCGGCAATTTTTAAGTGTATAAATTTAAATAAATTGAGGTTTTCTTATTCAAGCGAAATAAGCTCTTTACTGTACATATTTTACATATGAGGAACGATTTCGCCAGTGAAGTTACTTCAAAGATGCATAGATTAATTGAATTTAGGTAGATTTATTTATTCTTTTGTTAGAAATACAATAAATATTTAAATCGGATAAAACTGTTCACATTTTAAGTCCCAACGAGAAACAGAGCAATTCCGTTGAATATGACAGTTAAGTTTTAAAAATAAAATCGTTAGTAAAGATTTTAGGGATATTTTACTATACATTAACTAACCGTAATTCCTTAAAAATAATAATTTGTCTATAATATTTCAGAAATATACTAAATAAAATGTTAAGAAACTGCAGAGTGAATTTAAAGAAAAATACGATCCTTCATAATTGTACGATTGTTTTGTAATCATCATGTGATTTGAGATTACAGTATATGAGAGCTAGACGAGGTTTACTGTTCTATCCTATAAGGAATATAATTGTATTCTGATAAAATAAACAGAAAACGTTTAGGTGGTAAAGTAAGCAGTGAAGTTCTTTGTTGTGACTGTGGTAACTCATGTGAAATTAATTGAGAAATATTTTGTTTTTCAGCCTCACTGCAAGTGGAACGTATATTTATTTGAGCAATATTATAAATATGGATCATATTTATGAACATTACTGCGTTTATGCTTGATAATTTAGTTTTAACGGTTCAGTACACTTTAAAGGCTTAGTAAGTAAGTGACTGTCCATTCTAAGGATAGTAATTTAATAATGCAATGGTAGAGCTCGGATAAAATTTTAATAGGCAAATACAATTAACCCTCCAAATGGTTTCGAAGAGATATCTCGTCCATCAAGATCTGACCAATTTTGTTAATGACGAGGTATCTCGTCATCAAAATATTGCCAACTTTTCATGATGACGACATCAGATAGTATAATTTTTCTTCTAATGACGAGATATGTAGTGTATCAAAATGTGGTCAGTTTTGCTGACAAGATGCCTCCTCATGCAGACAACCACCAGGAGGTCTAATAAAAGTATTTAGATGCAATAATGATATAGAGTATTTTGAATATGTTGTCCTAGTATTTTTTCTTCCACTCCCAGTCAATTAACTGGACATTTCCATCAATGCACTACAAGGCAGGTAGGTTACACTGATGCACCACGGGCGATGGGTTAATGTTAACCATCCCCATTCTTTCCACCTATTCTAGAGGGACACGATATCCCAGTTGGAAGAGTAACGGATCGACAATCAGAAGGTTATGAGTTCGAAACTCGGTTCAGCCAAAGACCGTCATGTACACCGGGACATTTTCACGTTAAATCTTTCGTGACCTCAAATGTCCTCACATTGGCATGGTGTGGAACTTTGGAGAATGGGGTGTCAGCTCAGGTGTTGACCTCGTCATCTAACGGTGTTTCAAATTACTTGGTGTTGCCTCCGGATATTTCCCTTGGGGATTCATCCCGAATCGTTGCCAATAGCCCGCTGTATTGCTCCAGTGTGATGGTAATTAACTACCTACCTACCAGACATTCCAGACACAACCAACTTATAGAAAGGTTACACATTCATTCATAGAGGACAAGCACCCATACCTTACAATGGATTCGAAACAGGAACTTTTCGATCCAAAAAGCCAGTTCCATGGCTACTAGACCGATTGGTCAGCTTCCAAGTATATTAAATAAAGTAAAATATTGACGACTTTTTATCCAAATTATAGCTCTTTTTAATATATTTGACAGGAAAGCGATGGTGTTATAGCAATGGTTAGAAAAAAAAAACAATAAATTAAAAAATAAACAGTGGTTTTGTAAAATAAGGAACTGACAGAAAAACTTAGTTAACTATGATAAAACAAAGTTATAAGAGACGAAAGAAAAATTATACAAGCGATTTCGAAAAAATGTTCTTCAAATGATCACATATAGATGCACAGCATTCACAGAAAAGAAAAGGTAATTTTTAATGAATCCCACAACAAACTCAAAGCAATAAAAAACGAAACTATAACTAACTATTTACATCAAGTGAACCTTTGATAGACAAAGTGCTTCCTTTACTAATAGATTAGTGCAATAACCTCACAGAAAAAAGCGATCTGTGCAAAAACTTAATTTCCCCTCCACTTAATGAAACTCAGTTATTAAAACAGGATCCAGGCGCACTCTTAATAACATGCAGCTGCATCTCAGTTTGAATCTCCAGCAGATGTCACCGTTAAATGCAGAAACGAGGATAAAAACGAGACGAATAATTTAAGTTTAAAAAGAAAGATGCCACCATGTATGAAGCGTAGAAAAACATGCTGTAAAACAGTTGTTATAAAAAGTGTTCAAGGAGGCGAAAGAAATCTGGGATTAAGTGAGAGAGATTTAATTTTATGATTTCTTATTCCGGCAAGGGAATGTCAAACCGTTGACATTTGAGAAGGCAGTTAGCTTTCCTTTTTAATTTTGCGTTTTTAATGCGCAATTAAAAGAATCCCACTTTTATAAGTATTCCGAAGGTTTTTCCACTTTTGAGGAAATGTTTTGCTGCAGTTTAAAGTATCATTACTTTTACAATAAACTAGGCAGGGTATAATATCCAAGTTAAAGTTTCTTAACTTCTTATATCTATTGTGTGTAGGTAGGTAATTAATGTACTATAAGCTGGTAGGTAATTAATCAACGTCGCACTGGAGCAACACAACGGGCTATTAGGTCACAATCCCAAAGGGAAAAGGGGCCGTCGTGGCTCTGGATATGTCCACTGCACTAGCAACCTCCGAGTTGTAAGCGGCACAGGTTCTATTCCTGTCAGGTGCATTACTCCCTGGGTGTATTTCTCTCATGTGTGTCAGTAAAAATTTCATTGCGTGTTTTTATTACTTGATATTGTGTGTTCTGTGTCTGCGTAGCATGGCCAAATATGGTCCTTGCGCCATAGAACCTCAACAAACCAAACCAAAGGGAAAGAGCCCCACTGTTAGATGACGAGGTCAGTACCTGAGTTGGTATCCAACTCTCCAAACTTCAACACCACGCCTACCTGAAGACATTTGAAGTCCCGATAGACTCAACGTGCACAAATTCTCAAGTATACGATGGTCTTTGGTTGGACTGAGTATTGAACGTAACCCTCCGATTGATAAACCGTTACTCTTCCAATTGGGATACCTATTGAGGCAAGATAGGGTCGTTATTCATAATACACCTTATTTAAGTCCATTTGTAATAAGCATCGATATTGCTTCCAATTGGGATACCTATTGAGGCAAGATAGGGTCGTTATTCATAATACACCTTATTTAAGTCCATTTGTAATAAGCATCGATATTGCTTCCAATTGGGATACCTATTGAGGCAAGATAGGGTCGTTATTCATAATACACCTTATTTAAGTCCATTTGTAATAAGCATCGATATTGCTTCCAATTGGGATACCTATTGAGGCAAGATAGGGTCGTTATTCATAATACACCTTATTTAAGTCCATTTGTAATAAGCATCGATATTGCTTCCAATTGGGATACCTATTGAGGCAAGATAGGGTCGTTATTCATAATACACCTTATTTAAGTCCATTTGTAATAAGCATCGATATTGCTTCCAATTGGGATACCTATTGAGGCAAGATAGCGTCGTTATTCATAATACACCTTATTTAAGTCCATTTGTAATAAGCATCGATAAGCATATTACCTCTAAATGGAACAAAATAGGTCACAAATATAAAACTGAATTCCATATTCTTACTGGTGTTAATTCTTATTTCCAACTAGCAGAAAAACCCGGCGTTATTCGAGTTGAATAAGTTTACTAATTTCCGTTTTCGTTAATAAATTGTAATTCCTATTCATCCCATATAACAATTATCACACTCTAATAAAGGTACAGAATTGTTAAATACCCAATTTCACAAATGTAAATAAATGTCATTTTGCATTTCACATTTTTGTAGCATTTAAATTTTTAGTAAGAGAGAAAAGTCTCTAGGGTGCCAATGTTACCCAGAATGCATAGAACAGTTCAGAGTATGCATATAAATGCCTTGTATGTCATTTAAATATAAAAGCGTTTCCCAAAATTATCATAAATTGATTAAAAACGTTTTTAAAACTAATCAAACCATTATTCACCTTGATTACAGTTATTGAAAGAAAAACATCAAATTCAAAATATAGAAATACATCGTAAAACAGATTTTAATAAAGCTTCAAACGAAAAGTAACGAATATATCAGTTTTTTCACTACAAAAGAGATTCTATTTTAAAACGTTTTGTTCTGTATAGTTTTATTCTCTTTATCGTGTGTCCCAAATATTCAAAAAATTTTATATTTCGTAAAGAAAAAATAAGGCTCGAAATAAATAAACTATTAGAATTTAAATTCCGCAAAAATAGTTTTGGAAAATAATTGATATTTCAGCAGCACTGTTGAAACAATCCAAGTAATTGCAATGCTCAATACATCTCCCAACTACTCCAAAACTACCCAATTATACTTGATTTAAGTATAGTTACTCAGATGTTTTAACTTTTATCTCAGATGTTAAGTGAAACTTGCTTAAATATGTAAGCAAAGAAATTTTAAATAGTGCATTCACTAAATTAAAACATGATGTATCAAACATAAAACATTAAATTAAAATATGTTGAACAAACCTTATGTGATACTTGTACAAACACACAAACACAAAATCAAACATAGGACGGGAAGACGGATTTACAGACTTACGCAACCAAGTTCAGTCACTAAATGAATGTAAGAACTCACGGTATGCAAAGTGTCATGGAAATATATTCAACCGTTTAGACGTAGTATGAGCACGCACATACAGACAGACACCAAACACGCAAAAGACGGATTTAGCATCAGAAGGGTCCATAACGGATAGAAAACTTGAAATGGGTAAAAAATATTCAATAAACAAACACTCTTTGTACTCAATATATAGATAAAGTATATAGATAAAGTGTATGGCAAAAAATGCAGAGCTTATCCATGGTACCTCATCTAGCTTCTGAATGTTCAATTCAGTTCCCCTTTCACTCGTTAAAGGCGATTCAGTATTTTTTGATGTCTAAACCTATTTTCGCGATCACTCACATTTTCTTTTGTGCTGATTTCTCTCTTCCAGATTTCTCAATGCCTTATATCAACAGATAGCTGAATAGTTTCATCAGAAAGTCGAGAGCTCTTCCGTGCAGTTTTAGCCACATCAAGCAGTTCCGTAGCTCAAATCAAACATACTTAAACGAATGGACCAAATCGGAGAACGAATCCCGATACTGTTGAACTTATTTTGCTTATATTTTTTTGGTCAATCACCAATATACAAATAATGTCGATTAATCTGCCTCGTACGGAGGTGAAATCAATATAGATCCTTAATACATAGCTGATGAAAGTGGATACATTTACATGTAATTAAAAGGCCTTGCGCAGCATAATGATAAGTCACGTTTCAAATTTTGCAGAGTAGCAATTTTCAAGTTTTAAAAAATTCCAAAATCATAATGGCTTAGCCACTATTCAAGTAAGATGAATCAGCTGTAGCGAATAGATTTTAGACTCGGAGACTCGATACAGCCCTCTAAATAGATTTAAGCGGCCTGCAGATCAGATACGGCCCTCTGGATAGGTTTAACCGGCCAGCAGACCAGATAAGGCCCCCGAAATGATTTATCAGGCCAGGAAACGAGATATGACCCTCCGAATAGGTTTTTACAACCTGACAACCATATATGGCTCCCCGAAAAGGTTTTCCTTGCCCTCCGAATGCGTTTTCCCAGAGCGCAGACCAGATACTGCCCTACGGACAGGTTTACCCGGTCAGTACACCAGATACGGCCCTTGAAGTGTTTTGACCAAGCCTGCAAGAGATTCATTCTTAGAATCATAAGTTCTTTTGAATATTTTGTTTTTAATTCTTTCAGTGCAGAATTTTGTCTCTGTGGCTTATCACTATAACGTCCATCAATAGGAATTTGATATCTTGTATACTGTTTCTGTTTGGTTTGTTGCTCTACGGTCATTTTTTGTTACACATTGACACATTCTTTCTATGAATGGGATCAAACCTAGAGCCCGTTGAAATAGGTTACTGCAGTTGTAATATGTTACTGTTTAAATTCAATTACCTACTTATACAACACATCAAAATATTACTCATCTATGTGTATGTTTTCGGGTACATAGAATTATTAACAAAATAGAATCAATATAAATAATTATTTTTAAAGACTTCTTTATCTATAGGTTAGGATCAGTAGATTAAAGATTAGTACAAATATGATAAATTTACATTACAAAATCGTATGGTTTATCACTCTCGAATTTCTGCTTTCGTATTTTAATATCTCCCGGAATAGTGCATGATTCTTTAGAGTAATGAATCTAAGTATTTTACTTTTTTACTTCTACGTTATAAATCGTCTTCTTGTATATCTATATCGTCTTCTATGTTATAAATCGTCAAAAAACTCTGTACTATATATTATTTTCTGTCAAGACTTAGAGAATTAAACTTGTTCCTGTAAAAGGAAGTAACTGTGACTCTTGTATGCTTCAAGAATCACAAAACCCATTGGTGTGAGTCCTTTTTATGGAAGAATAATGATAACAGACTAATGCTTTGGAAAAAATACAAGAAATCTGTATGCTCAGGAAACAGCCCATAACATCTACTACACTGAACGTTAAGATTTCTGTGTCATTCTTATCTGGATAATTCGGAACCCTTCCTAATTTTATTTTTTATAGAGATATTTCTATTTAGAAATTGGCTTATATTTGTGTTTCAGTTGTTCCTTGTGTGCGCATTGTGGTGTATTTCGTTAAAGATTAGTGCTAATATGATAAACTACCATTATGTAATCGTATAATATAAATTCCAGAAATTCTCAATTGTCAAATGAGCCAAGTTCAAATTTCTGTTTTCTTGTTTTATTTCTACCACAAAGAGTATATGCTTCTCTAGAGTAATGAATCCAAGTATTTTACTTTCTTTACTTATTATAAATCGTCAAAACACTCATTAACGATACACTATTTTATGTTACGACAGAGAACTAAGCTTGTTCCCGTGACTCTTATAAGCTTTAATGATTACAAAACTATTTTTCTGTAATTATTTTTACAGAAGAGAATAAGGGTAACAGACTAATACTTTGAAAAAAAAAAAGAAATCTATCTATTCAAGCAACTCGTAACAACTGCTTCACTGAGCATTAACGTTTCTATGAGTCGTTCTATCTGTAAGTCGATTCCTTATTAATTTGATTTTTATAGCGACTTTTCCGTTTATGAAATATGCTTATGTTTGTGTTTCAGCTATCACTTGTGTGTGTTGGGGTGTATTTGATTAAGTATTAGTAATAATATAAATGCCAGTAATTTTCAATTGTCAAATGATTTATCACGCTCGAATTTCTGTTTTCATATTTTAATTTCTACTACGAACAGTACATGATTCTCTAGAGCAGTGGTTCTTAACCTGGGGTTCGAGCACCCCTGAGGGTGCGAGAGAACTTTCTAAATTTTTGATGGAAACTACCCCCTCACCGCCTGTGTGTGTGAACGCTACTACGACTTTCGAGACTCCCACTCCTACACTCTACCTTTACCTCAGCCACTGAGGTATATAAACTGGATTAAGCAATGCTGCTTCAAAGACGGCACCAAAATGCGCCAGGATAGAAAAATCTATTTACTGATAAATATTTTACTCTGCAGTAATAGAACTTAATAAATAAATCACATTTTTAGGGTGTACTAATTATTTCTTCCACGAATAAAATGCAAAATTATGTTTTAAATGGGAATTATCATCAGAGTAGTATAATTTGTATGAATTAAACACATCAATGCAAGGATTTAGTAAGGATATGTTAACAGCTAGTGAAAAATTATCTTCATTTATTGAAAAACTAAAAATCTGGAAACATCGAGTTGAAAATGGGAATTTTGCAAACTTTCTTGATTCAATCGTTCTGGAAAATGAGAAAATAATAATTACACCTCCAACAATTGCGTGAATCAATCATTTCATGGATACTTTACCACGGGAATTATTAGCAAAGTTCAGACATGGATACTGGATCCATTTCTATTTGACGCATATTCGATGGACGACAGTTCTTTTAATAAAAGGCGATCTTATTGAAATACGAGGCAATGCATGCATTCAAATGGAAATGGAAAAACTAGACTTAAAACAATTCTGGTGGACATAGTTAGAATTTAATTCACAGCTGGCAAAAGCAGCATTGCAGACACTTAGCTTTTGCCACAACCTACCTGTGTGAAATGGGATTTTTATTACTTTTGCACATAAAAACGAAAACCAGAAACCGCTTAAATGCAAGTGATGACTACGCGTGGCTCTTTCAAAAAAGAGCCTCACTTCAAAAGCATTAAGAATAAACAACAGCGTAAACATTAAAAATTAAGATGTAAATGTATGCGTTTATTTTTCACTAAATAAATTATCTTGCAATAGATGTAATTCCTTAACTACTAAAATAGAAACATATTTTTCATGGGGTGCGAGAACTTATTTTTAGATTCAAGGGGGTGCAGATCCCTAAAAAGGTTAAGAAGGCTCAAGAGTAAGGAGTCATTCTATCTCTGTTTATTCCTTCCTAATTTTATTTCTATATTTGTTGACATTTCCATTTAGAAATGGACTTATATTTGCATTTCAATTGTTTCCTGTGTGTGTTGTGGTTATTTGACTCCTAGAATGGCAGATGGAGCATGTAGTATAGAACTGAATAAATATAAAGTGATGAAAATACGGTAGAATGGATACTTGTAAAATGAGTAGGACACCCCAAATTGGTAGTCAGTTATTTTCGATTAACCTTTCTAGAGGTCCACAAGCATATATCCGTTCTGCAACCAGTAGTTTTCCAAACAGGATTTCGTACCAGTTATGACCATCTAAACCAATAGAATCTTTCCTTGGATTCTTTAACCCTCCTGGTGGATGTCTCGACCAGGTATCTCGTCATTAGCAAAGATTTTGATGGATTTTCGGGATTTTTATGGACGAGATACCTCGTCCCTCTAGATCTTGTTGAGGTAGGGTAGAACGTAAACTCAAGTAAAAGCAATAACAAGGAATTTAATTTGCCCGAAAATATACAGGCATTGTATGCTTGTAGGAAGACGAAACAACAGAAGTCTATAAAACCGTATGCTAGGCGAGCAGCTTGAGCAGTACAGGGGAAAAGATCATATAAATTTATCACCTCACAAAACTCGGCGCACATCAGATTAAAACGAACCGACCATTTCCCCGAACTCAGTAAAACTAATTTTTTCGTCTTCCGAAACCCGAATTCAAATTACGATTTCGGAGAAAATTAAAATGCCCCAAAACATGTTCCGGAAAAGTTCACGCGCAATAAATACTAAAGAAGGAAATTAAAATGAAACATCAATCGGTGAGCTCGAACTCCCACAAACGAACATAAGTGGTTATTTAGTCATTGGTGGGTAAAGACGATACTACAGTACTCAGAAATCTTGTGACGCTCAGAGGGTTAAAATTCAATAGAGGTCTCTATGTGACTTTGAAATAAAACTGGCATTAACACACCTATCTTTATTGTTATTCTTTTTTATTATTTTTTAAAGTATGTGTTTATTGATACGATAGATACGAGTATATAAGGATTTTTTAACCCTCCAATTGGTTTCGACGCGATATATCATCCATCCATATATGACAGGTTTTGCTAATGACGATATATGTAGTCATCAAGATATTGCCAATTTTTCATGACGATGAGATCAATATCTAGTCAGATATCTTCTAATGACGAAATATCTCGTCCATAAAGATCTGGAAATTTTTGCTAATGACGAGATACCTCGTCGAGAAAACCACAAGGATGGTTGCCCAAATTTCGGAAAAACGGGTATTAGAAATTGCTCATAGCTCGTTAATCAATCTTTGAATATAGTATGGCACTGAAGTGTTCTCATATATACGTGATGATCGTGAATGAACTCTTAGCCCTCCAAATAGCTTCAGCAAGATATCTGGTCTATTGAGATCAGACAAAATTTTGCTACTGACGATATGTCATCAAGATATTGCCGATTTTTCGATGATGACGTGAAAAAGTTCTGGTCAGTTTTCTAAATAATGAAAAGATATCTTGTCCACCAAGATCTGATCAGTTTTCCACAGGACGAGGTATCTCGTCCATCAAGATCTGGTTAATTTTCTAAATAGTGAAGAAATATCTCATCCATCAAGATCTGGCCAGTTTTGCTAATTAATGACGAGGCACATCGTCCAAATAAAAAGCAAGTTAAAAAAAATGTAATTCATTTACACACATTTTACTATCTCAAAAGATTCATTCAGGCACGTTACCGATTTTTCTTCTGTTACATCCTCTATCTAAAGCCACAAATTCACATTACAAGTACAATTTAGCGTGGTAAGAGTCATTAAAGCAGAACAGTAGTTATTAAATAGCCGTTTCTTTGACTTTTTCGCATATAAATACATTGAGTGCATTTTTGAGCTATTTTAAAAACTACGAAATATACTTAAAGATTCAAAAATATCCATTTTATCATGAAGATTTATTCATAACTCGTGACCACGCCAAGTATGCATAAAGAAACTGAAAGCTGATTGAAAGGCATGTTGTTTTAAAAACAGTTTTGGATGAAGATAACTTATTATGCCTCATTGATAAATAGAAAATTAATCTAAACGCTCGTGCATGCCTAATTTAGAAATAGATGACGTAGAAAAAGAAATTCAATGACGCCACACATCTCAATCGAATTTAAGATATTTATCAATTCAGACCTTAAGAATTCCTCTCATCGTCCTTTATTTTTAAGGTAGGGATGTGCCATTTATTTTATAGGACTCTAAATAGCAATTTTAAGAGGGTGGTATTCTTGTTTTGCGTAGATTACGCTTTGCATTCATCAAAATCTTTCCAACTTACATAAAAAGGTCGAGTACCTTATCACCAGAAAGGATTTCGTATTGAAAGGGTAATAAATCACTTAATTCTTCAAATAGATCTCAAAACGTGTATCGGAAAAGAAAAAGAGATTAAGGATATTTAATAACTTTCTTTCCATGAATAATAAAACCTTTAATCAAAGGTATTTGAAACGGTTTTCGAGGAGCAAAGATACATTTAATTAAGAGAAGATTTTTCTACGATTCCATAATGGGGATATGAAATGAAAGGTAATCCTTTAATCATTTATTTTTAATTAAAATTTCAAACATTTCTGGTCATGGCTTTTCGAAAAATTTCATAATCGGTGTTCCAGCTGAGATTTTTGAAAACAGGGGTGTTTTTTTCCTGTGGAAGTGAACATCTGTTTTAGAGGGGAAATGTCTAGTTCAATTTCATTTTGTAATTCCAATGTAGATGTTCTTTTCTCTGATACAGTTTGTATCAATAATTAAATTTATACGCATACAAATGTCTGCATGCAATATATTCTGTCGTAAATAAGCTAGTAAGTCTTAAACCCATTTAATATTTTGATTAAAGCTTATAAAATAAAAATTATCGCTTTTATAAAAGTAATGTTACATTCATCAGTATCAGCCTTAATAAAATAAAATGGCGTTGTACTATGTACAGATATCGCATTAATTAAAAGTGTAAGTTATATTTTGTAGTAAAATACTTCTTTATTTAAAGACTTTGTAAGATTTTGCAGGATTCTTATAAATTTAAACTATTTGCTAGTATAAAAATCAGTATTTACATTTTCCGAATAATAAAAAACATGGAAATAAAATATACATTATTTTGAGTATGTAAGCGCGATTTATTTAGATAAATTTTTTTTGTCTTAAAAACAATATTATTCAGCTAAAATGTTTGAAAATATTTCACAATTGAATTACTGAATGTAATCAAAATTCATGCTTTAAAAACTGTTCTACAACTATTTCTTTTTCTGGTTTCCAGTGTTGAGTATAATTAAATGGAAATTTGATTAGTATTACTATCCAATCACCCAAAGAAGCCTCAAGATATAAAACTTTAATTAGAGTCCAAACTTTTCATTAGACTTAACTATTTATTTCTACTTTTTCCTCTTTGTCTCTTTATTCTTCGAAAAAACAAATTGATTTATTTAGGACAAATAGTCAATTAAGTGCTGTATAGAATTTATGACGTAGAATTTTTAAAACATAAAACTGAGAAGTCTTATAATATATAACAAGTACAAGAATTAATTTAGTGTATGTGATAATTATAAAATTCAAATATTTAACAATGCATATATTATCAACATTTATGCATATATTAAATTTTTAAAAATGCTTGAGGCCATACAATATAATTTCTGATAGTCAATTACATTCACAATTCATTTAAAGTTCTTATGTCCTAGACACAGGTAAAATGTAAATATTCACATCAAGTTAAAGCAAGAATCCTTAAAACTACACATTTAATAATTTTCAATAAAAAAAATTAAGATGTTAAAAAATTAGAAATAACCGAATAATACCTATTTTGTAATTTCTGTATGTAATGTAATTTCTTTGTGTTAATGTATGTTATGTAATTTCTTTGAACAAGCATGCTGGGTAAAACTCAAGAAAACGGTACCAGTCCACGTCAAATTAGCAAATCGCCCATATTGGATTCTGAAATTTTCTTTGCCAAAAGTTTTTTAAATAAGCCAACGACGTGTAACCACATTCAATAATAATTACACCCTTTGGTGATGGTAAACAACCGCCAATTGGCGATCATGCAGTACTATTGAGTTTAGCAGTATTATATATATATATATATATATATATATATATATATATATATATATATATATAGTATATATATGTATTGCAAGAAATGCAAAACAGGTTAGGATATGCAAATGATTAGAATTACAAAGCCATCATGGGCCGAAAAACACCCTCTAAACTTCCAAGTGAGCCGTGTATCTGCAAAGGCGCATTAAAATGTGTGTATCGTCGTTTGACTGCTGTAAATGATTGATTAGATGTCAATATGCCTCGACAAAAACACAGAGTGTCATACGAGCAATTAACGAAGTTCGAACGGGGCCGCATGATCGGCCTGTGAGGGTAGTCTTTCGTATTGTGAAATCGCCACTCGCACGTTGCGTAATGCCGCAACAGTGATGCGTGTGTGGAAGAGATGAACCATGAAGAACCGGACAAGTCGAAACCTTGGCAGTGGGCCACGCAATATAACGTCACCACGGGACGACATACATCTTATACGCATGGCGGTGACGCACCGTACAGCGTCCTCTCGTGCGTTGGCACAACATTAGAGCACGTCTACATGTGTGTCATTTTCTGTCCTACTGTTCGTCTACGTCTGCTGCAACATGGGCTACGTGCAAAGATTCCCCTGCGCAGGATTCTCTTGACGCTGAACCACCGACGCCTCCGGCTACAATGGGCTCACCCACACAGCCAAGCCAATGGCGTCAATGGCGTGCCGATTGGCAACAAGTAATCTTCTCAGATGAGTCCCGCTACAATCTGGACTATTACGCTGGACGCGTACTCGTCAGACGCTAGAGAGGTGAACGCCTTTTCCCTGAGTGTCTTATTCAGCGTCATACTGGACGAACGAGTGGCGTTATGGTCTATTGGATATCATGGGCGATCCCGCCTACTCCAAATTGTGGGGACCCTGAACAGCGGGCGCTTCATCAGGGAAGTTGTTGAGCCCGAGGTCCTACCCCTCCTGCAACGCATTCCTGGAGCTTTACACCAAGACAATGCCCGTCCACATGTTGCTTGGAATGTACAAACCTTCTTCAGTGCACGACAGGTTCCGCTTCTTGCATGACCTGCACGTTCTACGGATATGTTGCCCATTATCATGCCTGGGATTACATCGGACGGCGACTCGCTCGTACCGCTCGTCGGGCAGAGAGTACGGCTGAACTCTTGCATCAGATAAAGGCCATCTGGAATGCCATTCCTCATCATGACATTCAGAATCTGTATGATTCGATGCCACGACGTGTACAGAGTCTCATCGCTGCGCGTGGCGGCAGCACAAGTTATTGATTTTCGGCATTATTTTTGTTTCATTGCTCTGTAAATTTGATCGTTTATTTAAACCACTATAAGTAATACGTGGAATAAATTTCATTTATTTCTGATGATTCTTTCATAGTGTTGCAATTTTCACAAACAGTAGAGTATATATATTTTAAAACACTTAAAATTTTTCAAAAATACGCATGGGTTAAGCAACATTTTAAACGAAAATTTAAAAATTTTGGTGCATGACGAACTCTTCATTTGCACTAAGATATATATAGCAGATTGTACGTGTAATGCAAAAAAAGTTTTCAAGAAAATCCAAACCTGATGAATGGAGAATATTTCGAAATTAGAAAAATGTTAAAAGATCAGAATCCGAGAAAAGCTAATTTTTGTAAAAGATTTACTATACTCATATACTTTGTGTTTTATGTAGTATGTATAATAAAAATTATCGTAATTGAAAATACTTTTTGCTCTTTGCCGTATTTGATAACAATCAGCTCGTAACACTATAATTAAAAATCAATTTTAAGATACATTTTTAGTTATTTGGAAAGTCCCTTTAGAGTAAAAATGTAATATAAAAAGAAAAAGGTAATACGATAATGAAAAAAAATTACTAACCTGATCCTGGAATGTCAGTGTAATCCAAATCTTTGGAATTTTGATGGGAACGTATGTGTATGTACGCTGCTGGCCACCGTAAATGCAACACCCTGAAGGAAGCATGCAAATAATATGAAATTTACAACATGCATTAGCGGAGGTGAGATATGCAAATGATTAGAATTTCAGCGCAGACGCACATCACGCGCGCCTGTGGCGCCACTTCAAAGCGCTATTTAAGGCTTGGAGATTTCGACGATTTCAAGTACGGCAATTGTGTTTTTCTTGTGGTTTTTTCAAAAAAACGATCAATTATGCCTCGTAGAAAACAGCGATCATCTTTTGATCAAGTATCCGAGTTCGACAGAGGAAGGATAGTGGCCTACCGAGATTGTGGATTATCTTTCAGGGAAATCGGTAGTCGTGTTGGACGAAACCAAACAACTGTAATGCGGATATGTGATCGTTGGATGCAGGAGGGTACGACGGACCGACGTGTTCGATCGCATCCACCTCAGTGCACCACTTCACGTGATGACAGGCATATTGTGCGTATGGCAGTGACGGATCGCTCAGCCACATCACGAACCATAGCACAGCACATTCAGTCTGTACCGCATCATCCAGTGTCTGCGCGTACCATTCGACGCCGTTTACAGCAGAGTGGTCTGTCCGCAAGACGTCCATTGCTTCGTCTACCCTTGACGCAGAACCACAGACGTTTCTGCCGCCAATGGTGCGATGAAAGAAGGATGTGGACGGCAGAATGGAATGAAATTGTCTTTAGTGACGAGTCACGCTTCTGTCTGCAACACCACGATGGTCGGATTCGAGTCTGGAGACACCGTGGAGAGAGGATGCTGAACAGCTGCGTTATGCACCGCCACACTGGTCCTGCACCGGGTATTATGGTATGGGGCGGTATTGGATATCACTCTCGCACTCCTCTAGTACGCATTGCCGGTACTTTAAACAGCCAGCGCTACATTTCCGAGGTGTTTTAGCCAGTTGTCCTTCCTTACCTTCAGGGCTTGCCCACAGCCATATTTCAACAGGATAATGCGCGACCACACGTGGCACGCATTGTCCAAGGGTTCTTCGTCAATCGCCAGATTGAATTGCTTCCCTGGCCAGCTCGCTCTCCGGATCTTTCGCCGATTGAAAACATGTGGTCCATGGTTGCTCAACGATTGACCCAGAATACATCCCCAGCTGCCACACCAGATCAACTTTGGCAACGTGTGGAAGCTGCTTGGTCTGCTGTACCCCAAGAACACATCCAAAGTCTCTTTGAATCAATGCCGAGGCGTGTGGCAGCGGTGATCTCCAACAATGGCGGCTACTCTGGCTACTGATTTTGGCAGGAACCACACTTCACAGAAGTCTATAAATTTAATCATTTGATACTTGGTCAACATGTTATCTACAAAATAAATTTTGTTGTGATATCTCTTGTCTTTCTTGGTGTTGCAATTTGGGTGGCCAGCAGTGTATAATCGTATCAACATCATTTTAATAAGAATTGGTGACATCGCGTCGCACAATGATACCTTCGATTTCCATATTACATTTCATCAATCATTTTAAAATTAATATAGATGCATTGTTAAACTAATAACAGTGTTTATTGACACACAAACGATGTGTGAATTGTTTTCTACAACAAAATCTTAACAATTGTTGTGAAATTTCCAACAATAAACTACCATACTATTCTGGACTACTTCTAAATTATTCTTCCGCATCATGCGATGGTTTAAATTTTGATCCTGATTATCTGCAAAAAATTCAATCAAAATTTATTTTTATTTAATATGGAAAGTGATACATCCTCCGTTTTCCTAATGAAGAATTTGATCAAGGTTTCAGCATCGCTGCATTCCGTTTTAAATACTAGACTGCCCGATCCGTGGGACTTTTTCAGATTGAAGCAAAGCATGGATCTGAGTATTCTGTTGAATAGTGGTTCATACCTAGCAGTATATTTTGCATTCATAGCCTGGTTTGTTAAACTTGTTGTTAGGAGACTAGAAGAGACTTCTGGAACAGAACTCAAAGTGAAAGACAAATGCTTAGTAGCAGTAAGTGTTAACATTTTCTTTGCAGATGTTAAGATAAATCTGGATTAGTGTCTGGATTGCGGATGAAAGTTTTTGAACGATGGGTTCGGGAACGATTTGGATTTTCACCTGCAGGACCTTTTCCAAAGGGTTGCCACACTAAAAGCTGTCATATAAGAAGGAGGGTTAACAGAATTATTGCAAAATCACTTGTTGACTTGAAGATCCACTACGATTTCCTCGTTGAACTGCTTTAAGAAAGTACAAACGATACATGTAATTTATTTTCTAATGAAGGAGGTATGCATATTCTGAAGAATTGAATGCCCCACAATGCATCGTTACCAAAGTTTTTAATTCTGATATTAAACAATTTCCTCGTTAAATTGCTTTAAAAAAGAGTAAAAGATGCATGTCATCTAATTACTAATAAAGAAGATATACATATTCCATAGAACTGAATGTCCAGTAGAGTGCATCGTCATCATAGTAACTTCATTCTGGTATGAAACAATTTTCTCGTTAACCGTCCTGGTGGCTGTCTCAATGAAGTATTTCATCATTATCAAAACTGACCAGATCTTGATGGACCAGATATCTCGTCGAAAACTGCTTCCAGGAGGTGTAACCAATACAAATTACTTAATTTATTTTGAAGAGGATTATCATATTCCGTACTTAAAATTTAAATGTGCATTGCAACTGTAAATGTGTAAATTAGATCTAACTTCTCTACCAGTTTCCTCTATTATGTATCTTATTTGATATGCATTAATATATTACGCGTAAAGGAATAATTTTTTATCTCTAAATCCACACTTAATTTCTAGGCCCAATTGAGTTTTATATATTTTAAAATACTTTCGCAACACTCATTCTAAAAATGTTTTAGGTTAAAGAATTTTTTCTGAAAATATTATTCAAATTCCTTATTCGTTGTTGCAAATTAAAAACTATATTTGTTTTTCTTGTTTTAGAAATATAAACTACAGGTTTAAATGTAAATAAATATTTAGTGTACATGCCTTGATGATATATCGGTACATTAACTACATTAACGTGCATGTTGTTTCGTCGTTTTGACAGGAAAAATAATTTTAAAATTAGCTGTCAAAATTATCTAACGTTACCAAACAAGTTATAGCTCCTGTGGGAAATGGTTTTCGTTCAAATAAATTTGCCACGCATTTCCTTCAAGTTCTTATATTAGTGTAAAACAGTTGTTTGTGCTAAAATACTAAAATAGTTTTATGAAAATTAAATATTTTCCCTTTATCTTTTTAAAGGTGGTAACGATGGTTCCTGCAATTGAGCTCTTGTGGCCAACCTTCCTGATCTTCACCCATTTCTTCACATGCGGTTTCTATCCATGGGTTACAGCCAGTAGTGTGCTATACATGCACAGCCCCTTCACAATCTCGATGATTGGACGGAAATGTTTGAATATTAGTTGGCCTTTGCTACTAGGAGACACTGATTTGCAGTGGCGATTTCCTTCGAGACGCCATATTGATTCAGTTAAAGATAGGCTAACAAGTTCAATTACAGATATAGGCATTACCTTAGTGACAAAAGTCAAACATCTACTGCGGAAATTTAAAAAAGCAGTAGTCGAGAAGGTTTCTCCAATAGCATGGTCCCAGAAAGATACACGCCCGAAAAAAGTTGTTGACAGCAAAGGGCCAGACCCATCGGATAGAAACCTCGGACCACCACCAAGTGGAGATGCGTCTACTGAGAAAAGCAGTCCTCGACGAGTAACACCAAAAAGAAAGTCTAAGAAAATTCCTCCAAAGGATTCAGCGAAAGATGCTAGGTAATATGTGTCCCAACTATAGTAGGTAATTCAACTGACATCGCACTGGAGCAAGACAACGGACTATTCTAGTACAAATATTTCTCACACATACTTGGTTAAAGCTCAATACATAGTAAAAAGCAGATAAGTCACTATAATTTTCAAGATTCCTTGTGTATATGTGCACGTAAAATATATACTATGATAAAATTGCAAATTTATCAGGGTCTCAAAGAATGCTACACCGAACCGAAATTCCCATAAGTAACGGTGATTGACAAGAAACGCCGAATATTTTCTTGAAGTTATTCCTATTTCTTAACCCTCTGAGGGTCACCGGATATGTGAGTAGTTGGCATTACTTTCACCTTCCAATTCACAATTAATGATTAAATAAACACATCTATATTAGAAAAAAGAATCCTAGAAAGCGTTCTATTAGCTAAGATCATGTAAGAGGACTGGAAGTTTCAGAGTGGATAAATTCGATTGAACACCTCAAAAGGTTAAAACATGGTGGAGGTAGTTTAATTTTAAATACCACAGCGTCAACCAATCTCTTTTGTTACTATCTAAACATCTCAAAAAAGGGGAAACTCCACGAATCTGTTGCTAAGAACTTTAAGTTGATGTAGGGCATTATTGGAGGTCTTGATGCGGGCATTGGAATAACCTTGACTATCACGGGAAATCACCATTGCGAGCACTTTTAGGGGCCTGGAATATAAGCCAGTAAAGGAAATCATTTGCCTGTGACAAGTAGTTGCATTACGCTATCGTTCAATGCGTCTGCCTCGGAGAAATGATAACTTAACAGGTTTATATTAATATTTGAAGAGCGTGGGAGAGAGATCGCCTCTCGCAAAACAAGAGGTTAACGGGAGATAATTGTTTATATACTCGGAAGTGCCAGAAAGAATTGGTAGGATGTATCGAGGACACAAACCGTAGTTTTGACTTGAATACCCGGGCCTGATGTTGAATTGTGGAATGAATGAAGCAGACATCGGAAGTTTGAACGATTGTTTATTGTGAATATTAAACTAATTTAGAGTTTGAACGATTTATGTGCGGCTTGATATTAATATTGAGGGATAATTTTATTGATTAAAAGTCTAAGATTTTAACGTAGATTGGTAGCTTCCGAATGATACCACTTACGTAATCCTCACTCCAAGCAATCCTAAGTTACACTGACCCAAAGCTTGCCCTGCACCGTAGAATTTCGACATATTGTGGACCCCTTCCCCACGATCAGTGCACCCCCGCTCTCGTTCGAAGATGATGCCACACGTAAGGACATTGTCAACACGAATTTTTTATCTTCTGGTTGTTTCTTCTAGTTCTGAAATCATAAAATAAAACAGTTGTAAGGCTTGACTTCTCATGCATGTCCCAGTACTGCCCCGATTTTAAAGATAAATTCACGTCATAACTGGTACACCAGTCTAACACTTGGTAAGGCCCCACACTAGGGCACAGAACTGCAGCAATACCATGAGGCATGCGTGGAAGAGCATATATGGTGTTGCTATGCATTTTTGCACAGCTCGTTTGTACCAGTTTTTCTGACACTTCATCGAATATGCAAGGCATTTTTTATGCATGGACTAATGAGATTTGTTAAAAAGTGTCAAAATGTGACGCGTATAAAAGTGCGTCGTAGAAATAGTTCTTTCATATATACTTGAGTAAAACCGATACATGTGAAACCAAAGTAAATCAGAAATTTAAGTTTAGGATACATGCACATATGGACTGGACCTATACAGTAAACCGAAGACAAATTAGCCAACTGAATGCGAGTATTTATAATTAGTTCTTGTGTAGCAAACGCATGACCGTAGATCGTCTAACTAAATCAAACCAAAGTGCGTCCTTCAAAGATTTTCCATAGCAATCGGTGTTCAACGTGAAACTCCAGTTTTCTCGGGAAATTCATTAAATTTCTTAAAATACGGGTGAGGTAGTTTAATTTTAGATACCGCAGAGCCCAATAACCTCTTATCCATATGTTTCCATTCATGGTACGAAAAAGGGGAAGCCTTTCATTTCCCGCTTACTATCTAAACATCTCGAGAAGGGGAAACACCACTTGAATCTGATGCTAAGCCCCTCAAGTCAATGTAGTAGAAGATCTGTGGCCTTATTGGAGATCTTGATAATAGCCGCGGGGCATTGGAATAACCTTAACGAACGAGGGGAATCCCCACTGCACAGAGCAGTGTGCTCCTTCAGGGGACTGGTGTATATAAGCCAGTAAAGGAAATCAATTGCCTGTGACATGTCGTTGCCCTACACCACAGTTCGCTGCGTCTGCCGCAGACGAATGATTACTTAGAAAACAGATTTATTCTAATCTTTGAAGAGAGATCGAAAACAAAAGGTAAACGGGGATAATTTAAATTTGCACCGTTAACGATCTTCAAATACAATTGTTGCTTGTTTTGCCATTGACGTATATCTACTTGATAGAAGTTTGAAGAAGAGGAGACTTTTAAATATTAAACGCAGTTCTCTCTCAATTAATCTTACCGAGAAGTTACTCGAGTTGGAGGACATTGATTTTAGTCGGGGACTTGGGGGGGTTTATTGATACAGAGGCTTCTCTTAGGTGGTACTGTCACATTTTGGGAAGACTCGACTGAGGTATTTTGGGAAAAAATTGTTGCTGAAATGTATAATTGGTCCGATCGATTTCTTAAGTCGATCTTTCGTCAGGATGTGCTGTTTGTTCTAGACGGTGGTTCGGAGAGTAGATTATATTTTAAGCAAATTGATGTCTGTAGTGTGCTTCGGATCGAATTAAAGAATATCGTAATTAGTTTGACGTTTTTATTTATGGATTATTATATTATGGCTATGATTTACCACTATCTCGGTAAATGTATGTTTTATCTCTCCTTGAAGATTTCACAGAGTGTGATGTAATTAAAATTATTCATTTATTCTATTTTGGATAATTTTTTATAAAAATGGAAGAAATGTCTTTTGTATTGCATAAATAAGTTTGCTAAATATGCATAAATTAAAGGTATTGTATTAGTATTTTTGTTTTAATTTTAATTTCGTGAGACAATTTTGAGACATTTGTATCATACATTATGAGATTATTTTGCTCTTCACTCATGACCGAAATCACACAAAAAAACGGGAAGTTTAGGTTTGTGAATAAAACAATAAAATTTCTAATCAGATTGTCTTTCGGAAAAATATATTTGCTTCATTAAACACAACAAATGACCTTAATCCTACAAGTGGTTTCGACGAGATATCTCGTCCATCAAGATCTTACCAATGCTGGTAATAATATGATATGCTGATATATACGTATGTCGTCATCAAGATCTTACCAATGCTGGTAATAATATGAAATGCTGATATATATGTCATCATCAAGATCTTGTCGATTTTTATATGATAACGAGATCAAGATTTGATTAGTTTTTCTAATGACGATATATCTCATCAACATTTAACCAATTTGGCTAGTGATGAGATATCTCGTCAGCAAGATAGTGCCACTTTTTTTTATTAAGGAAAGATAAATATCTGGTCAGTTTTTCCTAATTACGAGATATCCCGTCTATCAAGATCTGCTGATGGTTTTGCTATGACAAGATACCTCGTGAAGACAACCACCAGGAGGGATAAGACAAAAGTCTTAAGATTAACTTGTGGATATATTTTTATTTTGAAATTTCCTTTGACACAATCCTACTAATTTGTAAAAAATATGACCTCACATTAAATTTAATGTCTTAATACGGTTATTTTTTGTTCAACCCTCAAGTGCACCGACCCACTTGGTCCCCAAATAGATCAACCCATGGGAAATAGACTCACCCATGGGAATTTTCCAGTTCCTCCACAGCCAGTTCACCTCTGGCTGTGTGGAGGAACTGGAACACAGCCAGTTCACCTCTGGTTGTGTTCACTACTTTAACAACAGCAGCTGCTTCAAAAATAATTTTCCTCTGAAATAGTCCCAGCAGTTTAAGTTCCTCGACATAAAACGCTGAATTCCGATTCCCACAATATATATGAATCTAACCTCCTTTTTACCTGTTAACTATTTCTTCTCCATATCTCCCGCATTCCTTCCGTTCATGGCATGTTCCCATCCCTTTCTCAAATTCGAAACACGTTATCTTCGAATCCGGACTGCAGACTCCAACGATGTCTTCGCTTTTAATCACTTTAAACGTATGAATATTCATTTTTCGCAAAGGTTCAAGCCCGATCCGATACAAAACTTTCAAGGTGCCGGATGAATATTCATAAAACGATTTACATATCCCCAAACGCCATAACATATTCGCTCAAATATGTACCATTGAAGTTTTAAGGCCCAGAAAATTGAATTCAATTGATGTTTTCTGTGCCATTGAAGACCTAATTGTGGTTTCATTCTTTTCAGGAGGATGCGGATGAGAACAACTGTTGGGATCTCGGGCTACAAGATGGGTTATTGTGGAAGATGTTGGAGGGTGAACAACTTGCCTTTCCGGCCGGGATTTAGTGGATTGAGACAGCCTTATACGACGAGGTGTGGAACTGCGTATGGACCTACTCGTTACTTTCTGACCACGGATCAGTTTATTGGGCAGTATGGAATAGGGAAGCCTGTAATATAGTTTCAACTGATGAATTAAAACTTTTCTGCGTTTTCTGGAATATATTTATTTCTATCGAAAATAGGTCTTTGAATTTATATCCCACTTGAGGAACAAAATTGTCTATTTGCGACGTTCTTGGACCAATCCCGGACAAAACCTGGTAATTTGGAACCAAGGACAAATAAAGAGGTCAACAACTGAATTTGCAACCCACTCTACAAACTTCCACATTACGTTTTCGTTTGAGGCCACTACGGATTTAGTGCACTTGTCCCCTACGTACCACATATTTAGTTGGATCGAATTACTCGCAACTCTACGGTTGCTAATCCGCGACTCTACCAATAGGGCTATCGCGGCTCTCGAAAATGTGGATGAAACTAGATAGGATGAAATTTGTATTTGAGATAACTAAAAGTTTGCATCCTACATAGAGAATACATTTCTAAACAATTAATGCGAAAAAGAAATAATCCAGACAAAGTAGCAAAACAGGCTAAAAATTAAATTACAAGACCCACGCATAGCATCAGCGTTGAAATTTATATTTATATCAATTGATGGTAGTGTCGTTACTCACTTTTTATGTCTAATTTAAATCCGTTTTTAATCAATATACGCATTGATATACACATTTAATACTTCCAAATGGAATAAAATTAGTCAAAAATATAAAATGGCATTTAGTTAGCCCTTACTGGATTAAATCTTATTTCCACTAGTGCCTGGCATAATGTTCATTACTCAATCCTGTTATGGCAATTAGCTTTGCAACCCATTTACTTGAAAGGTGTGATTTGATATATTTTAATATCTAAACCTATTTCCTCATTAACATACATGTTCTTTTCTGCACTCTTCAGATTTCTCATTGCCTTCTGTCATCAGACGGCTGAAGAATTTCATTAGAATAGTGAGCGAAGTATTTTTTTACCTCGAGTATTTTTCAAGAGTATTTGTAGCTCAAATCAGGTACATTTAAACAAATCGGTAAAATTGGTACCGTTTGATTTTATGCGGTTTGCATCCGCTCGTTTCCATTTGCCAATATACAGATATAGTCGATTTCTGTGCTACGTACGTTAGTGAAATTGTATATAGATTTTGAAGCACGAATTGGGTATTTTTATGATCACAACAATCTAAGTCAGATCATTTCCATTGTATGAAACAAGTGTTATGGATTAAATTGATCTCATTTTAGTATTACAGAATATTTTTATTACAATTTTTGTATTGAAAACTCCTATTATAGTAAAGCGAAATAGTCATTTTAGTTAATTTTAGCAGTCATAAATAAATAATTATTTTATCTCAAATGTAAATCTCACGAATAATAAATATTTGTACATTCAGCACTTGTGTCCCAAGAAATATATTGAGTAATGGACTATTTTTTAACTTAAACAATAATTTAGAAAATAATATTATAAGTATTTATACTGCATTACTAATTCTCTAATTTCACATAGCTCAGTTATAAATTATGTACAAACTCAAAACAGCAAAAGAGGGAAAGGTACATAGCAAAAATAATGACACAATCTAAGTGATGAAAAACTGCACTCCTTTTTCATAAGTTAAGATGCAGTGGCATAGATAAAGCGGTTAAGCTTTGAGGGTCGTAGTGCCCCAGAAAGGGTTCGTTTGGAATTATTAAAACATTTACAAATAAAATATTATAAATACTTGAAATTTTTTTTATCTTCTTCAAATAAAATAATAGTCATGTAATTCTTAAAATAATTATTTTCATGAATTTATATTAAGTGTATAATATAATCGTTTAACTTAATATGGCATTGCGAAATGTGAAAGCAGCGATTACGGACATAATTATTTCTGAATTGACTCAATCACCTTGATTGATTTCGGATTTTTAAAATATCAACAAATAAAATGCTTTATATATGTAAAAATTTTTTTGTTTTTCAAATAAAATAATAATTTCATTCTTAAAGTAACTATTCCTTATAAATTTATATTAAGGACATAATGTGAAAGCAATGATTATGGACAACAGTTTTTCTGCGTTGACTCAACCATCTTCTCACATATCTACGTATAGTATCAATACCCAAAGTAATACAAATGTGAAAAGTGAATTTCCAGAAACAAGGCTCTTGTAAATATTTGCTTAATACTATTTATTTTGTAAATATTGGACAAACCACCATTGTACTGTCATTCGTGTTCGTAGATCATCTGAGAATGTGTCGCCTTAGGAGTAGAGCAGTATAATTTTTTGAGTAACAAAATATCTTAAAAATAACTTTTTAAGAATCAGATAAGATCTTAAAGTTACATGAAAAAATTCAGTTAAACTTTGGGTCTCTTCTGAAACAATCCTGCCTATACTATGTTGCGACGGTGCTGGATAAATACCCAACTAACGATACACTGATTTGTTAAAGCATACTTCATTCCCTTTCAAAATAACCCTGACAACGCTACTGTTCAGATGGTATAGTACCCAGACTGGATAAATACCCAACTGGCGATACCTGCTTTGATAAAGTGTGCTAAAATTCTCCTTCAAAACAATCCTGTTTAAGTTATTGTTCAGATGGAACTGAATAGTACACTTTATCATAGCAGTGTATACCCAACTGGTGATACACTCCTATAGTAAAGCGTGCTAAAATTCCCCTTTAAAATAATCCTAGATACGCTAATGTTCAGATGGTGCTGGATAAATACCCAACTGGTGATACCATGGCAAAGTGTACTAAATGTATGTAAGATACTTTGATTAAGTGCACTAAGTAAAGTGATGTGCTATCATAAAGTGTGCTGAAATTCCTTTTCAAATTGATCCCGGCTACGCTGCTGTTCAAAGGGTACAGGGTAAATATCCAACTGGTGATACAATACTATGATAGAATGTGCTAAACTTCTCTTTCGAAATAATCCTAGCTACGCTACTGTTCAGATGACACTGGATAAAATACTCAATTGGTGATACACTGCTCCGATAAAGTGTGTTAAAATCCCCCTTCAAAATAATCCTGCCAACGCTACTGTTCAGAAGGTATTGAATAAATACCCAACTGGGTGATGCATTGCCAAGCTAAAATTCGCCTTCAAAATAATCTTTGTTACGCTTCTGATCAGATGGTACTGAATCTATATCCAACTGGTGATACACTGCTATGATAAAAGTGGACTAAAATTCCCTTCAAAATAATCCTGGTTACACTACTTTCATATGGTACTGAATAAATACCTAACTGGTGGTACACTGCTAAAATAAAGTATACTAAAATTCGAAATATTAAAAAAAATCTAAGGTAATAATCATAAATTTCAAACTAGCCCAGAAAACAAATAAAAAAGGTGAATACAAAACACCATCACAAACTCCATTCTATCACAAACCCCACTTCCATTCTGGGCAACTTCGGGAAGCCACCAAATAAATGTCTACCCGTGTCTTCCAATGCAATACTCAGCCCCGACCTCAATTTTCCCGTGGTCGGCTCTTCCTTTTACACACATCCAACGCCACAGCCTCTATTTTTTTCGCACTTTATCCCCCAAAAAGGCTTTTGTCCACTTCAGCAGCCCCTTTGAAGTGATCCGATTTTATCGGGTTTTAAACCTCAGCGATTGAACCCGAAGTTTGTCCCTTATCGAGATCTTTTGGGACACTGAGAAGGACGGGGGCTATATGATGTGTCCGGGACAATCTGATCATCTCTTCAGATGCTCCAGGATCTTAGGTCCTAAGCCCTCGGGACATAAGGTTTCTATTTTATTTATTGCATTATCTTCGCTCTGTATCGATGATGGGGAGAGAAAACTTTTCGATGTTCGTAGTTTTTCCGCTTTGGAGATTCAGCGGAGTGAGTATTAGGGAATACAGCCCTGCTGGAATTAAATATTCCAGCAGTGTTGATTGTTGTATTTTTTCGAGGTCCAGTTTAAAAGTTTTTTCGCCAACGGTAAAAATGGCAAAACTAATTTTATTTTTATTAAGTAGGAGGATATCTCAGGATATGAATTAATTTTACAGATACTATGGCAGCATCTTCGTCAATACATGTAAATATACCTGAAAAGCTAGAAAAGCGACGTTTATTAATATAATAAATAGTTGAGATAAATTCATATGGATTTATTTAGTGATTATCAGTGGTAAGATAAGTGTTAGGGAATACAATGTTACTAGAATTAAGTATTCTAGCAGCGTTGATTACTAAATGGCCAATGTAAAAGCTTTCCTCCAACCGAAAGAAAAATAATTAATTTTATAGGTAAGATAAAGGTTTATCTAAGAGAATATGTGAAACATCTTTAAAATACTTACGCATGTATATTGTATAAGTATAAGGCAAGTTTAATACTCTAATTAAAACAAACTGTTAATAAATAAATTCATACTTTAAGACTAATTCAGTGGTGTGAGTGTTTGGGTATACAATATTGATGGAATTGAATATTCTAGCAGCGTTGATTGTTACATATTTAAGGTCCATTGTAAAAGACATTCTCCTAAAGTAAGAAGTGAATAAAATTCCATTTCCTTTTTTTAAAGGTAGGAAAAGGATATTCTCTAGTATATGTAAGGGTTTATCTTAGAGAATATGCGAAACATCATCATGGTGGGTAGGTATATATTTCAATTAACGTCGTACTGGAGCAACACAACGGGATATTGGCGACGGTCCTGAATCAAACTCGAAGAGAAAGATTTGAGGACAACACCACGTAATTTTGATCCACGGTCAGATGACGAGGTCATACCTGAGCTGGCAACCACTTTCCAAACTTCCACACACCGCCAACGTGAGAAAATTTGAGGCCACGACGGATTTAACGTTAACCAGCCCCTTTGTACACGACGTTCTTTGGTTGGATTCGAACTCGCAACCCTCCGGCTGCTAATCCGTTATCTTCCAACCAGGCTAACGCAGATTTGAAAAATCATTAAATACGTACGCACGTATACCTGACAAGTTTAATGCAATTTTTATTCTCTCAATGTAACAAAGGGTTAATAAATAAATTTACACTTTATGACTAATTCAGTGGTGCGAGTGTTTGGTGATACAATGCTGATGGAATTAAATGGTCTAACATCGTTGGTTGTTACATTTTTTAAGTCGAGTGAAGGCTTTTTTCCAGCTGTAAGGAAAAATTATTTTTCTTTTCCTTTATGTAGAATATTTTGTTACGTAGGATAATATAGGATATGAGTTTATTTTCTAGAATATGTGAAACATATTTTTATATACCTGATAAGACACTATATGACTTTTATATTCGCAACATAAGAAAAAGTTCATAAATAAGATTTATAATTTAAGATTAAAAGTCCACATTTGTACTTTTACAATAATACTCAAGAACATTTTAGCTATAGAACCATCGAGATGTATGAATTTATCTTGCTTAACCAGCTAGATTATTAACGAATCAGACGGGAGTTTAACTTTATAAATTCTAAAAATTTCATCAAGTACTATTATGCACTTATCTGCAATGAACATCTGTTATAATAATTATTATCAGATAATAACATTTTTATTTCTTTAATCTTTCAATTATATTCATCATTTGATTCTTCTAAAAAATAGCGCTTTCTCTTTCTTATTAATACTTATAAAATTGTTATTTAAAAAATAACAAAAATGCATTGATTAATAGGCTTGAAATTCCTCTGCATTTCATTGAAGGTACTTGCAAACAAATGTTTGTCAACGTTACCAAAAACGCAGACAAAAATTACGTGGTGTCGCACTCGAATCTTTCCCTTGGGGACTGATCCCGGACCGTCGCCAATAGCACGTTGCGTTGCTCCAGTGTGACGTTAATAACCTACCTACCAACCCGTTGAATGGAAGCTAAATAAACCCCATACCATTACAGAGTCACCTCCAGCCTGTTCAATCCGCTGTTGACATGTGGGATCCATGGCTTCATGAGGTTTTCTCCATTCACGGATCATTTCATCTGCCCGAAATAGTTGAAATTATGACTCTTCAGACGGTCTATACATTTTCAGTCGCCAAGTGTCCAGTGACAGTGTTCCCGAGCCCAAGCGAGAGTGGCGAGTATTTATCAAGAGTGCTCACTTTGGCGTCGGTTTCAAAAGCCAATATTTTAAGGAAGCGTTTTCCAGTCCAGACGCTGATGTTTATTTTAGGTTCAGCATTGAATTCCGACGTTATTTGAGTCGGTGTTGCACTTATATTGAGTGAAACGATTCCTGCCAATTTCTTCTCTGACACAAACATGAAATTTCAAAATAATATTCTTGTGATTCCTAATTTCAAAATCACTTGTCGAGCAAGAGAAACAGAAAAACAATTTAACTTAATTTCACCTGCTTGTTGAAGCAATTCTCTTTTTCAAATATTTCGAAAATAGTTTTTCCATAGCTAAATCATTACCTTAGAAAATAATCTTTGAATTTAGACATGAAAATTAAAGGAGTAAACGACGCTTTTTATGTATAAAAATGGGCGGAGGAACATAATTTTGGAAACAATTGTATTATTCAACCTGGATAGTCCAAAAATTTATGATCTGCGCCAAATAGGACTAAATAGAAACATCAACAAATAGATGTATAACCCATGAGAAAACAAACCATCACTAAGGTATGTAGAGTTCGACAATGTTTACGGGAGTCCTTAAGATATGCTAATAAAATACATTTGGAAAACAGAAAAGTGAAACTGTACAACTTGAAAAACAATTTATTGAATTCACGCTTACAAAATACGTCAATCACGAGTGGGAAATCTCAGGAAAATCACACGAAAGCATATACAATGCAACATAAACAACATCAATATATTTCCGTCCCAAAACTTGTCACAGACGTCCCGGAGAAAAAGAGCGATTTCCTTCACTGTCATAATCCCATTGGCTTATAGCCCCGTATGGCACAACATGCTTCTCCCGTCAACACCAACTTCGAAGACTTTAGAGTGCGTGATCGATAAACATTCTGTCAAATGTTTTTGTCTCTCAGCACCGCTCAAACTGTTGGACGCTTCAGGTCTAACAATAGAGTGGAGGAGAGTTTCATGATTATTTTCTTCCTTTTTTATTGTTGAGCAGTGAGGAACAAGTGTAACACTTTGTTTCGCTTCGAGAAACTCTTTTACAAGGAGTCTTTTATGTGTAAAACAGACAGTGTTGGAAGGTTATTGTGTTTTTAATGCATTTTACTGTTTCATACGCAGTTTTATTGTAATGTTTGTTTGGTATGTGTTAGCAGTGTAGCGATCGTTGAATGGAACGTTAGAACAATATCGTCTGAAACGTTCCCTAAATCTAGTATCCTTGAATTTTACATTTAAATAATGCCATGCTATATTGTTTAGAGAGGATATGGAAATAGTGTGCTTGAATAAAAGATGAATGTTTTTAAGTATGATGAATTTTCTAAACAGTTTCAGTTTGTTGTTAATTGCTTATTTACAGGATGACTTTTGTATGGAAAATTAAAAGACAATGAGAGATTATTGTTTTTTAATGAATATTACTGATTCATACTCAGTGTTATTGTAATGTTTGTCTGATAATGATAAGTTTTAGCACTTCCAATACAGTGATTGTTGAAGGAACCAGAGAATCATATCTTCTGAAAGGGTACTCTAAATCTAGTATCAAATTTATTCACTAGTAGGGGAAAATAGGGGAACTGGAACAATGCGGATTGGGATCCTGGACCACTGCGGGGAGTGTATATCCTTAATTTTAAAAGGATGTATTAATGCGGGGGTGTTGCGGGGTGTGTATATCTTATCTCTAAATTCTGAAGGATGTATTCTTACTGGGGTGCTATCTGATTGCAATTTAAGACATAATACTTTTTGCATACATCGGGTGCCAGCTTATCTTTTTTTTCAGATGGATTATTTGGAATGTTATATATGATTACACTTTAAGATTAGTTCTAACAGTGACAAAGATGGTACACACGTATGATTAACCAATATAAGTTCTAACGGTGACAGTACAAAGCTTGCTTGTGATGAAGTATCCAACAAACCAATTTTGGTTTCACAGCTTGCCCCGTAGGAATGCATCATGTCCTAGAATTAATTTAACGTTTCGTAAGATTCTAGCATAAATAAGCGATAAACCACTTATGTGCTCCGAACTGGAATTCAGTGTCAATGGGGATGTACACTGGACGATATTTGAAAAACGCTACAATTAATCTTTGTGCCTTTCTGAATATTATTTTTATAAATGCTTAAATCTTTCTATTGTAGATAAAGGTTTGCGTGTCATATCACATACACTGTATTTTGTATTACTTTTTTATTACATAGTTTTATAAATTACATTTTAAAATGCAAAATCTGAAATGAAATTTTCTTTGCTATAAAGATTTATGTTTTTTTTTAAGTTAGATGTTTTTCCTCAAAAATTAATTTTACATTAGATGATATAACACATATTTTATTGCAGAAATTTTGATTTGAATAATGTACACTTAAGAAAGAGTAAAATCTTTGAAACTTTACGAGACCCATATTATGAACATGTTTCATTGTATATATGAGGAAGTTATAATAGTATTGAAGTCATTTATCCTAATAAATCTAAATCAAATATTATTTTTTAATTAATCTTTCCTTGCAAAATATTTTTAACTTTAAATAAATTTTCCTAAGTTTTAGTGATTTAATTTTTTATTATATGTATTTACAAACTGTTTTTTATGAAATTTTCTTTGATATAAGAATTTATATTTTAAAAGTTACATGTTTTTACTAAAAAATTATTTATATATTAGATGCTATTGCACATATTTTAATACTGAAAATTTTAAAACATTTTACAATTGAAACATACATAGATATTATTACAAACATTTAAATTCAGATTTGTTTTTCATTTTTAATTTTACAATTAAGACATTTTAAAAGTTTGATTCTAAATGTGAGGTTTATGCATACAAATTTTTTAATCCCTCTAAGAGAAACTTTTTTTTGCTTTTATTTGAAATTTTGCAAGACCCATGCTATGAAGATGTTTCCTTGAATATTTGAAGTAGTGAAAAGTAGTATTAAAAACCGTTTGTCCTATAAAATCTAAATTAAATGTAATTTTTTACTTAATATTTCCTCGGATATTTTTTTACATTAAATAAATCTTCCTAAATTTTAGTGATTTAATTTATATTATATAGATTTAGAAACTGTTTTTCGTAATGCCATCACCTCACGTTTGGGACAATGCAAATTATTTTTGTGGTGACCACATGATAGTTTTTGGATATATTTGTTGCTACCTAGAGCGCATAGTGCATCGAATTTGGGAC
Organism: Meta bourneti; assembly: GCA_933210815.1. Classification (NCBI taxonomy): domain Eukaryota; kingdom Metazoa; phylum Arthropoda; class Arachnida; order Araneae; family Tetragnathidae; genus Meta; species Meta bourneti. The sequence goes on along the minus strand of OW119927.1, from coordinate 75,353,476 downwards.
ACCCATTTTGTTCCAAGTTGATGTTCGGAATATTGAATACATCATAGCATTTCTTCTCCACATAACGACCTGTATAAGCCACTAGGTACTGAATGGCTTTCTTGGTCTGCTCGTGCAATTCTAAAAGCTTAGAGTCTAGACTTTCTAAAGGAGACGCACTTTCCCATGCCATGGGACAGAAATGAAGTACACATACGTAATTTTCGACATATCGCACAGATTTGCGATCTTTGTCACTAAGTTTATGCTTTTAAGGTGATAAGTTAAAACTAATACTTGATGCTGCTACTTGTGATTTTACAGCGATGTATCCATATTCATGTACATTCTTGAGTCTGAAATCCATGAAAATCCACAATTGCACAAATATTAAGCATTGCTATTGAAAAGCGTTAGCTGTTCTTGGAAAAATAATTGTAAACTGTAGGCACGAAGAACTGGACTATGAACACCATACACGTACTAATCATACTAATCAGTAAAGCTAAAATTTATCTTTTTCGTGCCATAGTTACTCACTAAACATAAGAATAAGTGCAGAATATACTCAGAAAACATGTGCTTGTGATAATGCGCCAAATAAAATTTTGTGTTGTAATACAAGAAGAGATTTTAACGAAGAGATGTACTTAAATGTGCATGTGATTTTTTTCTTTTTACTTTACCACGTTGAAGCGCTGAATGCTATTTAATTCTACGACTAAACTTAAGCAAGAAAAAATAACTATATGTAATTGATAAAAGAAACGTATTTTTACTTTCTTTAAAGTGAGAACTTTAAAGTATACTTAATTCTCTTGGTTCTGCAGTTTTATTTTTCTAAAATTACATCAGCAAATTGAATTATTTATTTGTGGGCACAAGTCTTTGCCTTTGTTGAAAGAAAACTGGTGCCTTTGACAAGCATCGGATATTTAAAAATTGAAGAAGATACCTTTTTTTATGGGATTTAACTCAATCTGCACTATAATTTTACAATTAAAAGTAATAGAGTACAATATAATGTTAAGGAAAATCAATAACCATTCTGCAAATTTGAAGCCAAAAGTTCCAAGCATGTCTATACTCAATAAACGCCTATCTACGTGTAGAGATTGGCCACGCACAACCGTTGACATTAGGGACTTGACCGAAAACGGATTGTATTATATGGGTATCATCAACTGGGTCAGGTGCTATTGGTGCGGCGGAGGGCTTGAAATTTGGAAAAAGGAAGATGCAGTGAGACACGAACACAAAGTTTTATGCAAAATGCTTAACAACGACCGATTGTTGACTCTAGAGCGAAAGGAACACCCGTAGATGAAATTGTACAGGTGTTGGATGAAATCAACAATAATATCAATGGTTTTATAAAAACTGATGTAAAGCTTTAACCCCTTATGCACCGACAAGAACGAACGACTTTATAAAATTTGCCCGGTATCGGAAATGAATGCTACTTTACAGCCTTGCGGTCATCTGGTGACATGTATGAGATGTACAAAAGTCTCTCAAAGTGTCGTATGTGCCGAACCAATATTTTACATAAATTTAAACGTACATTTGTTACTAAACATTGTTTACTCTTTATTTACACATGTAGTAGATGCAATTTCTGTGATTTACTGAACATGGTGTGGAAGAAAATCCATTTGTAAAAGGGTGGTATTGAGTTGAAAGTCATGAAATTAACGCAAGTGCTACAGCAAAAAGATTTGTAAGGAAGTTTGAGACTAAAAATCATAAGACTCTTAGCAAGGACTCCTTGAGGGAGAAATCGTGTAGGAAATGACGTATACACCCTTATCAATATATTGGTTATTTTAATTATTAATTGTTTGTTCATTACATGTTGAACTTATTTACTAAAGAAAAATTTTAAAGTGGCTTAAAAAGGGAGTTACTAAATGTACTATGCAATGCAAGAACGCTTGAATTAAATATTCATTTTGAGTGTTTCTTTCTTTTAGTGTGGGCTTATTAAAACTTTTGTTAAGACATTTAAAATATTTCTCACTTAAAAAAATATATATTTATTTTTATTAATTTTTCAAAACTTTTTTACCTTTTTACTGCTTAACTTCTTTTGTTACTGCTTAACGTTTTTTGCTCTTTAACTTTTTCTAACTGTTAAACTTTTCTGTTCAACTTTTTTTTAACTTTTAAACTTTTTTTCTGTTTAACGTTTTTTAAGCATATATTTACTAGGTAATTCCATTTCTTTTACAGCACTCATAAACACATTAGTTTCAAAATGAACTGTCTTTTTATCTCTTAAAATGTGGTCAATTAAAAGTACGTAATTAGAACGGGGAATAATTTTGTTATTGTAAATTATTTCACCTTCTTCAAACCATTTTAATGGTCTTCTCCTATTCTTTAAAAAATAACATAATTCTTTAGAATCCTGTTTCTGTATAATTAGTAGTTTTCAGAACACTTTCCAAAATATTGTCTTTTTCCTCAATCTTTAATTGTAAAATATTATCTGAAAAGTCGGTTGGAGGCTTTAGTACTTCGTTCTGCTGAACCTTTTCTAGATGCGTCTTAACTGTCTGATTTGGTGATGGAAACTTTACATAATTTTGCAAAACTTTCACGTGTAGAAGGGCCTTTTCGTTGTCGCTCAGATTTTTTTGTCTCAGTATATCGTGCATTTTCCTGTCCATTTCGGACAAATGTTCACTAACAAAAGCGAGAAGTCTGTCTTTAGGAACGAGAATTATTTTCTTACTGTGCTCCATGGATAAGTGAGCCTATCACTGAAACGGTTGCTGGCAAAAAATACTTCAAATTCGAGTATTTTTCTTGCCATCAACTGTCTCAGAAAGACCGTTTAAGAAATAAAAAGAAAGTTCTTTTGGAACTAATGTGTTCAGAGTCCTTCAGCGTTTGTTGAATGAAACGAGAAAACCATATCATGTGACCAAAACTAGTAGAAACGTAATCCATAGACTACTTTAGTCTGCCGGGTGATAGGTCAATGGGACGCGAGAAGACGCCCATCCATTGATTCAACATTTGATTGGCCCGCTTAGTTAACTTTAGCGATTTCACCACTATTGTCCATATGTATGGAAATGTGCCTTCACACACCTACCATGTCATAGGACGTTATAAAGATAAAGGCGATCAAATGCCAAATCGGCCACCCAAAACAACTTTCCTAGAGCTGTAACTTGACTTTCAGATCTTCCACACGCGTCCACATGTTGGTCGCGCGTTTTAAAGTTCCTCTCATTACCAATGCTTAGTCTATTTGTATTTCACTTGGTGCCGCTGGTTAAGACGCTTGCGCTGATTAAGACGGTCAAGCAAAAAGGAAAAGACAAAGCATTAAAATTATCTTCCAGCAACTATCTTGGAGTACAAAACAAGACAGAGCTTCTTTTCTTTCCTCACCCTGTAGACCCATTAACAAATCTAGACCTTTTGCTAGTTTTTATGTACACTCATACAAAGCAATCAAAAATTAATATTGGAATTATTGTAAGAAGTGAAAGAGATCATATGTTAATAAAATTAACATGGTATAATATCATATTTTATCCCAATTATCTTCATTTAAATATGTAAATTTTATTTGGACAGAGTGGCATCAGTTTTCTTTGTCCCAGGTATGAAAACGTCAAGCTTTGCCTCTGCCCTTGGGGCTATAAAATCCTTTGTGAATATGGTTTAATTTTTATTCCTTATCTTCCCTTAAAGATTGTACAGAAAACTTTAAAACTTTGTTGAATAAATAATTATTAAAAATTTAAATTTATATATGTGGAAGCTTTTTAACTTTGAATATGTTCTCTTCGTTTGTTCAATTAAAATTAATCGCTGCATAGAAATATTTTACTAATTGAAGGTCAACGTTTAAGGAATGCAACGTATATAAGCTAAATGCTATCATAGGAATTTCCCTTAAACTCGATGGAAAAGATAATAGCTTTTAGCGACTACAGTTTATAACTTAATAGACTACGGTATTTTTGTTCAAAGGACTCATTAAATTGGAATTTATACATGGATTATTATAGTATGGGTACATAACTAAGCTATATAAATTGTTTTAGGATGGAAGAATATTTAAATAAATCGTATCTAAGGAATAATTAATGAAACAGTAATATATTTATCATATACTGCCTAGTTGCAAATTTAGAAACATTGTTTCTATCAAAATTTAAAGAGAATATTTAAAGTTGTTCATGCTAAGGAAAGTTGTTTGCGAAGAGAAACGCCATGCCTGTAAGAAATGCAAGAACCTTGTGAATCGTGACTGCTATATTTTCTTATTAGCTAAGAACATTTGGATTTGTGAATGGACGAAGTTAGCCTATAAAACGGGTAACGAAGTCATAAGTTGGGGACATGAGTTAATATAAGATTGATTAATTTCACTTCACAAACCTATTGCAGTGGTTTATGATATTTTACAATGTACAAGACTTGTATACGTAAAATGACAGCTTAAGGTATGCCTCTTGGGATGAATCAATATACTATAAAGCCTGCCTTACAAGAGAGGAAATAAACTTGAGAAAATGCACGATATATTATCTTAAGTTAGGTTGGTTGGTTGATTGTTATGGGGTTTTATGGTGCACGGGCCATATTTGACCAAGCTGCGCCAATCCCAAGACGGATAACACATTGAGGGAGGAAGCAAGAATATGAAAGTAGGCGAGGGTTAAAAATGAAAGGGAGGAAAGATCACTTAGATACCGTGGGGTAGTGATTCCCATTACACACCTAATGATGTGCCCCTGAGGGTCTTTTAAATTAGGATTGTAGCATAATATTTTACATATTGGTGAAAAAAGTTATTAAAGGTATCTAATTGTTTTTTGATGTGGGGGTTAAAAAATAACGCTAGGATCGCATATTGATATGATTACTCATAAGAATAGAGTATGATTAACGATAGATGAAGTCAAGGGTACCAACTATTTACAATTCCCAGTGTCATATCCTCGATCTGATTTGCAATTGAATAGTGACTACACTTACGATGACATGATTATTAACGACTACCACGATATCAAACAATGGCGAGCAGAGAACTTGTAAAGGTCAGACTTAAAGCCTAAAATCTAAACTTTTTCTATATAAGAAATTAAATGTTATGTTTTCAATAAATGTCAGGTAATTTTTCTCTAAAAATTGGATATGTAGTTATGCATATGTATATGCATATTCATTTCTCTATAAACTGCATATATAGTTTATATAGAGCCTATGTATAAGACCAGATTGGATATTTACAATTAGTGGGAAATGAAAACATGCGCCATGAACTAAACAATCGTATACTCACGCTACAAGACATTTTACAATTAAATTTCTTTTAACGATGGTAATTAAATACCGGTAAAAACCAGTTTTGGAATTTATTGAGAATTAATTACCGACACATCATTACAGGTTCCTTAATCACTATAGTTTTTAATTTTAGATATTTTTTTCGTGGGTTTAGGTAGGTAGTTAATTAGTGTTGCAATGGAGCAACACAGCAGGCTATTGGCGACAGTCCGGGATCCGGGAAGGGAAAGATTCGAGGACAACACCTCGTAATTTTGAACAATGATCAGATCACGAGATCAACACTTGAGCTGGCACCCCACTCTCCAAATTTCCACACCACGCCAAAGTGAGAACATTTTAGGCCACGACAAATTATTTTGCCCCATTCCCCATGTACGTGAAGATCTTTGGTTGGACCTAGTTTCAAACTCGCAACCCTCCAGTTGCTAATCCATTCAACTGGGCTACCACTACCCTGTGGGAAAAGGATTACTATTCCAGAGTCCAGAGTTAGAAAGACTCACAGAGAAGTGGGTTACCACTACTCTATGAGAAAAGGATTACTATTCGAGAGTTCAGATTTGAAAAGACTACGCATGTCTTCTTACCACGGTTTGAGCATATACCTTCGGAAAAGAAGTGGGTCTCGACTATTTGCTTCCATAAAAAATACTGTCATTATAAGACTCCTATATGAACATAAAATACCTTGATATTATTTTATATCAATCCGAAATTTTTTTCATTGAATCTTGTAGTACCTACACTATTAAATTTAGCAATTAAGTTCCACGTTAATTATTGTAGGGAGTTGAATTAACATTGCACTGGAGCAACACAACGGCTATTGGGGACGGTTCGGGATCCATCACGAAGGGAAAGATAAATCCGAGGACAAAACCTCGTAATTTTCAATCATGGTCAAATGACGAGGTCAACACTTGAGTGGGCACCCCACTCTCCAAATTTCCACGCCACGCCAACGTGAGTATATTTGAGGCACCGACATAAAGTTCACCAACCCCCTTGCATACGGCGGTTTTTGTTTGATATGAGTTCCGAAGTTTCAACCCTCCGATTGCTAATCCATTATTTTTGCAACTGGGTTACCGTGGTCCACCACGTTCCTATGGTCAAAAATCGAATCGTTCGCGAACATGCTGAATACCGATCACTGTAGCCAGCCTTTGCTAACTTGAGAAACTAGTGAGTTAGTAGATGGGGGTGAGACAGATAGTAGACCACGGGGTCTACTATCTGTCTGTCTATAACGAGATCTGAATAGGGGAACACTCAGGTTGACGAAATTTTATTTCATTTCTTGCGAATGTTGGCGATAGAATGAGGTAGTTTACACAGGTATAGATCTTCTCATCAACAAGTAAAACTGTTAACTGACATATTTACAAATCCTCACTGAGTGTTCTAATGTGACAAACGTGGTTATAATATAATATATAATTTAAATATATATATATATATATATAATTTATATATTTCTTCAAGCAATCTCGATGGAAAATGGGATGAGGTCTTCTGCCTGGAGCCGTTTTCGTGTGTAGCCGTGTAGACAGACAGTACACACCTGTTTGTAGATCACGTGACCGGCAACAAGACAGTAGAGTGGTTCCGTCGGGAACTCTAGTGGGTGCTATCCAGGAGGACTAGTAAGTAGGTAGTGTTGCCACGGATCAACTTCACTTACCACTTGTGTTAGTGGCTCGTGAACCCCATATCCACATAAAAGCGTACCTTACCGCAACGGAAAAAAGTACAAAGGAAAACCAGTATTGAGAATTTCCGTTGTCCATCTATCGCCCATCCATTGATTCACCATCTGATTGGTCCGAGCGACAAAGTAGTAGACTGGCGATTTCACCATTTTGGTCACCATTCCATAGAAATGTGCATTCGCACATCTATCCTGTCATAATATGTAACATCCCCAAATAAGGCGATAAGATAACAAATCGATTACACGAGTTAATTTTGCACAGAGCAGTCAAGTGACTGCTATTCGACACATATTGGTTACACTTTTTGAAGCTCCTCTTAATAGCAATGCTTAGTCTACTTATATTTCACGTCTATGGTTTGAGCCCCTTTAGCTCTCCCCTATACATATTCCTGAGGTCAAAGGAATAATTTATTCACAAATCCCACATAGCAAGAAATCTATCTAGGTGATATAGACGAGATATAAATGTGTTCACAAAACTTGCAGAAGTATGAATAATATTATAGAAGAACGATCAATAATTGTAAGGTTTCGAAAGAGGGCGAATAAGCCTGAGTGAAAATCGATATCAATCATTTTTGAATTTTTGCTCTTTTCATTACTTTTCGCGTGAGGGTGTTTAAAATTGAAGCATTGAATCGCTCGGCGGAAGTGTCCCCAAGAGGAAAAGGTAGGTTGCATGAAATAGCTGCCCGTGAAGATAGTCTTATCGTCTACTTCGGCCGTGGAACTGGTGCACCCATAAAAGGAAGCTTGGTGCATGATCGCTAAATGATCGGCTACGCGTATTGATAGATGATTTCAGTAGGATCACTTCTTTTTTGAACGTCTTCAATTCAATCGAGATACGCTGCACCTGTATAAATATTCAAGTTCGGCTCGTTTGAGAAGTTTGTTTAATAAGTGTTAACTAAACAAACAAGTGCTTACTTTAAACTACTACAAGTAGTTAGATGACTACTTGTAGGTTTTCATTCGTTCTAATCTACTTATTTTTGTTTGATACACAGCTTTAACCCTTTACGTATTTATATTCAGATCCTTTACATATTTCCTTAGTGTGTTGTGTGACTCAGGTTTACGTTGGTTTTTGCTCCAAGGTAACTTTTGTCCTACACGAATGCTGATTTGACCAATGATGCATAAAACGTATTGAATGTAACACTCGCAGAAATTCATTTTACTAGTTACAATGGTAATTATTTTTGAGTTTTCACTCTTTTCACATTTTACTTCAACTTTTCACTTTTATATTAATCTCTTTTGCATATATGCTCCATAAGTGTGTTATGTGAAACACAAGTTTGGTCTTCCTTTTGGTCTGTGCCTTCACGAATGCTGATTGGATTGCAATACGTAAAAAGTGCTGTTACTGGATATAAATTCCAAGAAATATTTTATTTTTCCGAATAATTGCTTTTCAGTTCATTCTTTGTTATTTGCTTACTTATTTGTGAGCTGTTTTATTTTATTTCAACATTTTACATATTACCATTATTTATTATTTGCCTCTTTTAAAAGGCCAAGGTTTGTTTTGTATGTACTTAGTATATGATACGTAAGAAAAAAAATACGTTATAGAATGTAAATTCTAAATTGTTTATTGTAGACGTTGCAATGATAATACAGTAACAGTTTTCATTGCTAATGTCTGGTTACTTTGGGTAAAACAAAAGAGCATAGTAATTCAAGTTTTAAATACTGATATTTAAGGGAATCTTGAATTTCTTATCCCTGTTCTTTTTAAAGTTTTTAGTTGCGTTATTTTGTAATTTATTTTCTAAATGTAATTTTATCTGCCTAATATGTGCTTGCATATTTTACATTTGGTACTTTAAAATGAAAGCTAATTTTAAGAAATTGCATTGAATAAAGGATAATAATTTTAGGGTTTAAACTACATTTAATTGTTAAATATAATTTAAATCATAAAAACATTTATAATAATTTTTAAATGTAACTAATACGACACACACTAACGTTAAATAAAGGAAAAGAATAAGTATAGTAACACTGTTTTATTGTGCTCTTTATTTTCAATGTTTTATAAAAACACAAATGTCTCTGATTTAAACTTCGGGCTAAAGTTTTAATTAATACACATGGGCTAAGTTTAAACGTAGAAAATTTTCAGTTTTGATACCAATAACTCATAACCGCGTAAATATTCTAAAACTAAAAAGCATGAATATATGATTACAAAATAATGAAACGCGTACTTAAATGAAAAAATTAATTTTCCAGTAATAAAAACTCAAGTCAGGAACCATTTAACAAACTTATTGGTCCCTTGGTATCGGTAATCATTTTCGAAAATTACTATTTAGAATAAAATTTTGAATGCAAAAAATATCTCCCCAATTTTTTATTCCTGTTAGAGTATTATAAAAACTATCTATTCATGAGGATAAGTATTCTGTAAACAAAACAATCTGTTTCACTCAGAATGAATAAATAAATGTAAACGAAATAAATTGTATCAACACAAGGATAATTCATGCAGTATCGTTGAGCAATGGTACGTAATTTTCTGGGATTTGCATATTTATCAACTTGAAATTTGCCTTTTTAGAATTACGGTTATATGCAAATTTCAGATGAAATTTGAAAATAAATTATTTTAACTTGTGAAATGTGTTTGTTCTTTTGATAAACGAAATATTATGATTCTTAGGTTTTATTTACTACTTTTTTGAATACAAAACAGGTTTTACTGTGGGAAAACATCAGATATATAGTAGCAAGGTACCTTTGCTAATTTTATATCAAAGTTTGAATTTTCAAATAGATTTACGAAGATACACAACCATAAATTGTTACAGCAGTCGTATTCAGGTTAAAGAACTATTGGTATATACATATGCATGCAATAAAAATTCAATTTTATATTAGTTTTATCTGGGATTGCATTTCGTGATATGAAAATTTTGTAACGAATTAAATACTGCTGATTAAAATAAGATGAATTATTTCAGTGATTTCCCTATATATACAGAGATACATAGACAGATTTCTATATTAATTAATTTAAACTTGAATTAATTATAGCTGAACATTTTGAGTCAAACAATGTAGAGTCCGATTGGTAAGGATTTAATGTTGTACAAAGTTTAAATGGTATGGCTTCATTATCTATTTAATTATACCAATCTGTGATTGCATCGCACAAACGTGGTAAGCAACGTGTTTGTATTTAATGTTAGCGTTCTGGCCATTCGATGACATTGGTTTCAAAGGCTTTCCAATTGTTGTCATAGCAGTAAATCTAATTGAGTTTTCGTAAATTATTCCCTGTTGTAGCAAGTTAAATCTTTTGAATCATTCTGGATAATTCATTCAACTTGATTCCAGTGTAATTAGAGAATGGCCCCCTACAACTTCTTAACCTCTTATTAATGATCTACTACGAAGACCAGTTAAACATAGTAATTTCCCATTATTGATAACGCTAATTTTTATGAGAATTATAGTAATTATTGCAATTGTTTTGGTTTCTAATGTATGAACCATTCGCACAAATTAGCAAGTCCACATGTGTTTATTCAGTTAAAAATTTAACACAATTTTCTTCAAGTAAAAATTAAAGCAAACTTAAATCGTAGACGTTATTTGTAATTTCATATCCCATCATAGTCCAAAAGCGTTTCCACTTGGACAAAAGTCTGGTTAGAGTAATATTTAACGTTATTTGTATGAGGTTTGTTTTACAATCGCTGGTAATGTGTATTCTTGTCTTAACGACTCATCTGGGTTATAAAACTTGAATATGCTTTTAGTATAAAAGTATTTCATTCAGAGATCTGCTGAGAATCAAAAGTTATACAGAATGCATTCATCAAATTGATGTGTTAAGAGGAGTAATACCCAAAAGATTAGAATGATATATAATTTTTTTACTTTGCTAAGTGAGACTTTTCCTGTCAAACTAAATGTAGATGGTGGTGATTATTTTACGGAGGACGTATTTCCTATACGTATTCCGGACGTGACGTCACGGCTTATTTTCCGAATATGATATCAGCACGTTGCGAATAGAAGTTCCGAAGAATGAATTTCAATCAATATATGATTCTTGATAGGTCATCACAAATAAGATTACAAGTCAAACATTGCCAAAAATCCAATAAACTACAATTTAAGGTAACCCCGAAATGTATCATGCTGAATCATTTGGATAACAGTAAAATCCACGTTTCCCGTTGAGTACACTGAAATTAATTTTCATATGATGATTAAAAAAAATTTCAACGTATGAATTTAAAAATATTTCTCAACACTGTTTCAATGTACACGTAGTTTTACTTTCAGAATATATTTTAAGATTTATATGCATTTTCATAAAAGCTTTTGAAACTGCGTTCCATAATTTTCATGTTAATAATGAACATACATCAGCAGTAGATGAACTTACAAAATTCAAAATTTACAATAAAATGTCAATAGAAATATTTTATTGGTCTTAAATATGATGGATACAAACATTTTTTACTTACGAATATTTATTCTGTTGTTGTCTGACGTTGTTTTAGATATTATTTGATGCTATAGTCGTATTTCAGTCTGTATTACTTATTTTCAACTTCGTATGCATTTAATATATTATACAACCTATGTCCAAACAATTTCGATCCTGACGCAATAGCGCGTGAATTCAATTGCGTCCGGAAATTTGCACGTGTGCTTTCAGAAGCAGCAATCACTGTTCGATAAATGACCAGCCATAAAACACTGTTTGACTCTTCGAAGAAGCAACATAGGGGAATTACGAAGTGATAGCACCCCTCGTGTCCCATTGCCATTGGACAACAGAGCCAATATCCTGTTTCGTTTAAAACCGGGTGAAACAGCTACAGAAACGTACCACATGTTAATAGAAGCTTATGGGGCTGCAGCATTATTCAGTAGCCGTGTTTGAGTGGTACCCACATTTCCTTGAAGGCATGGAAGGAAGGCCTCTATAGACGATAGCCGAAGTGACTGTCCTTTGACAACTCGCATAGAGGGATAAATTCAGGAAGTTTGCACTCACTTAGAGTTGGATCGCCGAATTACAGTTCGAATGTTGGCTGATACAGTAAACGCGAGTATGTCAACCTGTCATGTAATTCCTCGTAATTATCTTGGTAAAAGAAAACTTGATGCCAGACTGGTAGCCCGCATTCTAACCAATGAGCTAACGGAGGCTTGTTGCTCCATGGTAGTGCGAGACCACATACCGCTTTCTCGGTTCAAGTTCAACAGTTCCTGGCATACCATCAGATAACTTGTTGCCCACTCCATTTTTACAGGATCTATCACCATGCGATTACTTCTTGTTCTCTAGTATCATACGGGTGCTAAAAGGACGATAGCGTCATGCATACATTACAACTATCCAAACAGCTATGACAAAGCAACTCGCAAACATACTGACAAATGCTTTCCAGAATTGTTTCAAGGATCTTTGGAAACGGTAGAAGCACTGTATTGATTCTCAAAGCAGTTATTTTGAAGGAAACAAGGAATAATTGTATGGATGATTCTTTTCATATTTTTCTAGCTACAGTCCTGAAACTTTTTAGACATGAGTTGCATAAATTGAGAATAACAGACAGTAGTGAAAGTTTTAACATACAACGTTCAATGAATAATATCCTTAAGTACTAAACATGATTCTGGAAAGAAATGTCGGTTTGTCATATAGAGTCTGAACAACATGTATTGCTTATATGTGTGTATATTGTTGCCAAATGTGATAATTGAAGGCGTAAAATTTTTCAGGCTATGTTTAAATAGTATATTCGATTAAAACAATGATTAAAAACAACATGGCGAAGACGCAAACTAGCAGAGTTAATTAACCAATTTTTGTTGCTCAATTGCAACTGAATGCAGACAAAAGTTATTGGACTGTCTGCTCATATTGTTATTTGAGGAGCTGTGCAAATGATAAAAAATTCATAAGAAACAAAAGAAATTCAGATTAAAAATGCCATTAGACTGATGGCAAACAATATGTTTCAAAAAATAATTTTTTATTAAAATTTTATTTTGTATTTTTGGTAATGGCGTCGTAGAACTTTGGAGAAGGATCTTGTAACAAATCATAAAACATATAAAGTATGTTCATTATTATATTCAACGTTGATTATCATTTTTCCAACTTCTATTATGCTTTTCAGTTTTTTCTTCTTATTTTTAGTTTTCGAAATACACCTTTAAAACTTCCTCCCACAAATTTTCAGTTATTTCTACACTACAGTATAAATAAATTTACTATTCTTTGAAGGATATTACACTTGTAATTAGCTTATAATGTTAGGTGCTCTTAAGTTAGACTACATTTATATTAAAAAGGAAAGGAGCTAGGAAAATAAATTAATTCAGACAATTTCGGAACAATTAAAATATCGTTAAATTTCTTTAAGCAACATTTACGCTGTCTAATTTATATACATTTATAAAACATCTTTTGTGCGTGATTGTTTTGATTCCAACCTCTGAAAACATTGTTTCAAGTTTCTTGCTGTCCGCTATTGTTAGAAAGTACCTATAAATACATTATTCAAAGGCCTTTAAATACAAACTAAAAAGAAGTGCAATTCGTATTCAGCTAATTTTTCCCATAAGAAAATGAGAAAGAAATCCTAACCACTTGGGGAATGATGATCAACATATGCTTTGTTTAAATTTTCTAAACCTTTTTATCTGATATTTTTTTTCAGTACATCCCTTTATCAACTAAAGGGCACTAAAAATATCATTAAAATTATACATTGAGATAGCCCCGCTCCTTTCAGCAACAATGTATAAACTTACTTTTTATTTCTTCCCCAGATAGTTTTGGCAGTACAAAGCTCCTCGAAAAAAAAACGCTGATCACGTACAGAGAATTAAAAAAAATACTTTACCATAACAATCTCTTTTATAAGTCCTTAGAAAAAGGAAAAATCCTCGTCGCCTTCACACAGAGGTGATCGACCATGGATTTTTAATATATCACGGTTAATCTCGCGCAAACAATAACGCCAAAAAAAGCAAACTTTTTAGGAAAGACGACAGAAAAAAACAGGAAGTCTCCAAGTTCCTCATAGGAAGCGAAGGGGGAAAGAGAGAAAAGAAGTCGGTAAAAATAACAACCTTAAAAGATAACCAAAATTAATCTTGAGGTAGTGAAGCATGTGGTGTGTAAAAAGACTCGATATTATTGGCGTTAGTCGCGAGGTGGTGAAAGAGTGATTAAGCCAGAATGGCGGAAATGTTAATGAACCATTGCTAATGACCGGTGATAAAAGGTAACTTGAAGTACCTCCACTAATGAAATTAAATATGCTCCTCTCCACTTTGCGGATGTAATGAGACGACCGATGTTCAAATTATTCAAAAAATACAAGCTCTGAAAACGTGCCCTTCGGAATCGGAGAGAAATTCATTGTTGACTCAGTGGATTTTTCTAAGGATTGCCCAAGTAAATGTTGTTCCTCTTTGACAAAAGTCATATGTTTATGAATCTTATTAACAGCCAGAGCGGTATTTGGTCTTGGAGTTAGCGTTATCTGACAGAGAAATCAGGTTTCTTAATTAATAAATCGAAAATCACTGGCACATTATTTCTTGAGCGCTGTCTAGAATGTTTTATGAAGAACTGATGAGGATGAAACTTGATCAAGAGTAATTAGTACTATTTACTTCGTCTGTCAATCATATGCAGTTTCTAAGCAGCAGGGACTTTAACCAAGGGAAATAATTTCTTGTCTCAAGAAGGAATTATTTTTATTTTCACTTTGAAATTCTACGAGTGGGAGACAAATAATTATCCGCAATGCCGTAGCATTTGTGTTTTTCCTGTAAGTACTGTCGCATTATCGCGCATCACTAGATAAGAATTTTATTCTTTTATTGCTGATTTCCAGATTTGAAGAAGCTAGATCAATTAACTTGTCTGCCATGACATTAACCATGACCGATTTTCTTTCGCTTGCCACAAAGAGCAGCTTTAAGGGTTTCTTTTTTTGTATGGTATGAAGGTATATCAAGGAAATTAGCAGAGATTCCATACCAATTACAGTACCTTTTCTTTTGCCAGCACAGCCGTTCTTTTCTTATCTCTGTTGTATAGGTTTAAATTTGCCAATCCGTTTCCTTGCTGCCCTGGCATTAAATATGGATGATTCATTTATATTTACTTCAAAGAAGAGTGAAATCCAATTATCCGTTTTGATTTACTGTGGTCCTAAGATCCTCTAGCTGGTCTAAAAGACCAGCTAGAGGACTAGATCCATGTGATCTAATGTATTTCTAGGTCTAGAGATATATATTTCAAGGTTCTATAAACTTTCAACAAAGTATCCAACTTGTCGAAATGAAGTGCATAGGAATGGATTGATTCCTTAAATAAAATTATCTCACAAGTGTTACGATTAAAGAAAGCCGGCCTATGCCGCTGGCTACAATATTGAGTCCCTAGATGGCAAGATACGGTCTTTCAGATTATTTCCTGTTTGGTCCTCTGAATGATCAGTAATGAAACTTAAACTTGGTTCAAATATTTAACTCAGATCCAAAGATTAAATATAAAAGTAGAGTAGACATTGGTAACCATTTTATATGCCCAGGATCATGTGACCAAAACTAATAATAACATGACCCTTAAACTACTTTCGTCTGCCTGGTGAGAACGATCATTCCGATTGGTTCAAGGGACGGGAGAAGATGCCCATCTAATGATTCATCATCTGATTGTTTTAAGCCACATGGTAGTACTTTTCATAGAACAGTCAAGTGACTACTAGTCGACATGTTGGTCACATTTTATAAAGCTCTTCTCAACAGCAATACTCAGTCTACTTATATTTCACATCTATGCTCAGTTTTGAACGATTTATTTCAGATGGCATTATTTCAGCGTGCGAGTTTGAGAACACGAGTGATGTTCTGAAAGTGTGCCAGGAAGAGGAGGCTTAAAACACAATACGGGGACAGTGCTCTACCACGTAGAAGTGTGTATGAATGGGTCGAGAAGCTTAAAAGAGGCCAGACAAGCGTGATGCACGAAGAAGGAGCAGGACACCCGGCAATGTCCACCACTGACGAGAAGATTCAGCAAGCTCGAGAAATGGTACTGTCAAACTGGCGAGTTATCGTCGACAATGTAGCGTATTCTCTGCAAATTAGACGGACAAAAAAGTGGGAAAAGCTGTGTATAAATGGTTGAGTGACCAACCGAAAACCTTCTTCTTGGTGGGAATACGCAAGCTTGTGGACCGCTGGACCAAGTGCATCGAAAAGGAATGGAGGGAAAAAATGGAGGACTATAGAGAAAAATGACGAACTTGTTAAACCCCTACATTTATGTAAATAGATTGGAAAATAAAGTGCGGATAAGTTTTGACTTTCTCTCGTATATTTTATAGATGCACCACTACGAACCCAGATGTTCGTAATATAGGTGTTCTCAGAAAACACTATATAATGCTAAGTAATTTATTGTGATTACCTCACGGATGGATGGCGTTCAAGAAATTGACTTATTGACTAACGAGTCTCAAGACATTATGTAAGATTCATTTTGATATTGAAAAATTCCAACAGAATGACTTCAAAACTTGGCTCTTAGTTTGAGATTAAAAAAATAATATCAAGCACATGAAAAATATTAAATAAATTTTTGGAATTTCTATTTTATCTTAGATTTTGGAAACTCGATGCAAAGAATTTTATACTTAGAAAAATTATTTTTCTTAAGTATATGTAATATGTCGGAAACTATATTAAATTTGAAGTTTTTAAGAGGGAAGTATATTAAATTTTAAATTCCTAATGGCTTGTATTATTAATGATACCACAAAGATTAATTTGATCTTGAGTTGATGGTTTTATAAGTATTCTGATGTATAATAAGGATTGATGATCCCACATTACGCATCAAATATATACGTTAAAAGATTAATTTATTAAAAGTCAAAAGTTAAGGTTATAACAAAAACATTGGATTCTGATTTTCGATATAGTAAAAAGTAATAAATCAAAAATAACAGTAAGAGATTCATTATACACAATTTAAAACGTTTCAACAGAAAAATGAAGTAAAAATGAGCACAAAAACGTTCCTGAAGTTTACGTAGGATGTGCTACGGTAGATGGTTGTAAGAGGTAGGTAATTGAATTTACGTCGCACCGAAGCAAACACAACGGGCTAATAGCGACAGTCCGGGACAAAATGAAAGGTCCGAAGACAGAATTTCGTAGTTTTGAATGACGGTCAGATGACTTGGTCAATACCTGAGCTGGCACCCCACTTTCCCCTCCACACACACGTAGATAGTTGTAAGAGATGATCGTGAATTGCGTAGTAGATGTCACAAATTTTAGTGTCTCTTTAAGGTACTGAAAAAGCCAGGGAGCAAATGGAATTATTGTCAATTGCTCGACATTCTCCAACGCACACAATAGTGGTGCCTCTGGGTCCACTCATCCTAAGGTAGGTAGGGATTTGAATTAACATCGCACTGGAGCAACTCAACGGGCTATTGGCTAAGGTCCGGGATCAAACCCACACTCATCCTAAGATTTTTAATAAAATGATAATATTGCTTATTATGATGAAACAGTATAGATTCTAATCAGTTATGGGATTGAAATTTATGAGCTGAATGAATGAAATGCATTGTTCTAAGAATAGAAAACATTAGTTTTCACATTCCCTAGTAAGTAATATTCCCCAAGAAATATTGTAGCGAACACGTATTCTCATGTTTAGTTAAATAAATGTGTAAATCGTCAAGAGGATTTAATATTTCACATAGGACTATTAGTGATGCTTATTATGTTTATATATATATATTAATTCATAATTATTTGGTCACTATCATGCAAGAGTGATGTCTGATTGTGTCAACTGGTTAGCAAATAAGTTAAATTATTTCAAACGAACACCCCTTCAGAAACTGCTTAAAAGTTTTGCTGTATAAGTTGTGAAAAATTTACTCAAAGCAAACAAAGGTTACTTAGCAGTAAAGTTTAAAAAATATATTTCTACATTTTTACGGAAATCGCTTGATGAGTTTTGATCTGTTTTTAAAAAATAACCAGTTGTGTTGCTCTAGTAAAACGTTACTTAGTTACCTCCTACCTGTTTTTTTAATTAAGTTTTAGAAACTAAGAATTTTATTTCAATTTTATCTTCCCATATGATTTATAAATATTTAACATTTGATTTTAAATTGATTCTTGATCGAGTTTTATAAAATATCACTCTTGACTCAAAACAAATAAAAGATACGTTTAGGTAATGGCAATTCATTAACGTCGCACTAGAGCAACACAATGAGCTATTGACGACTGTCTGGGATCAATCCCGAAGACAACACCACGCAATTGGAACCACGGTCAGATGACGAGGCAAAACCTGAGCTGACACCTCACTCTACAAACTTCCAAACCACGCCAACGTGAGGACATTTGAGACCACTACAGATTTAACGTGCACCAATCCCCCTTGCACACGATGGTCCTTGGTTGGATTCGAACTCGCAACCCTCCGGTTGCTAGTCCCTTACTCTTCCAACCGGTTCACCGCGGCGCTATGTTTAAGTCCTGAATGCTTTTAGACAAGTATTCATCAAATCAGCTACAGAGAAGTTGAGAAATA
Organism: Meta bourneti; assembly: GCA_933210815.1. NCBI lineage: Eukaryota > Metazoa > Arthropoda > Arachnida > Araneae > Tetragnathidae > Meta > Meta bourneti. Next base: position 75,334,832 of record OW119927.1, on the reverse strand, counting down.
GCTAAAAATTCTAACTTGAAAAATATCACCATTTTTTGACTTAACACTTGCTATGTTAATATTCATGCTTCTACACATTTTAAATTCGCATGATCAGTCGTATCTTATTTTAAATTTATCAAAACCATCAACTAGCTTTCACTCATTTCCTCCTGTGCAAATCTATTTGGATATATCTAATTGTGTGGTGTACGCGTAACTGGATTATACACACTTCTTGACCAGAAATACAACCTATTTTTGAATTCCTTGTTGCAACAAGTTGAGATAAATTTTCATCTTGATCAATATTTTTAATTCTCCGCTTGAAAAACTTTTTACGTGCATGCCTAGATATTATAATCTAAAATATTCTTGAAATATAATACCAGTGACCATTTTGTCGCTAAGCTCTTGTTTGCATCAACTATTTTGTTTTATTTTTCTGTCAACATTAAGAATGAAGCTAAATTTATTATCAGTAAACTTCTTTTCATCTGGTTAGTACATTAAAGAATTGCTTGGAAAAAACAAATAACTCAGCTTGTATCTTGCTTATAAGCCAAACCGTAATGATAAACAACCACTCATTGTGGAGTACCTATTGTTTATTTCGCGGAGTTATCCATCATTTTGGTTTTTGCTGTGAATTATTTGTTTTCATAGCAAGTAGATGGAATTTTTCCAGAGACAATAATGTCAATTTGCCCGGGTTTCTCTTACGCCATAACGTGCCAAGTAAGAGATAAACAATGAAAGGTCGGAAGTTAGTCCATCACACATAACCTTTAAAGGGGTTTATGAAAAAACGTTTCTAGGGATAGATAATTCGCAGTCAGATAAGTTTAGAAGAAAAATTGTTTGGAAGCCAAGATCGAAATGGAACATTTTAAAAATCTTATCAGTTGACGTAGGTATTCTAAATTCACTAGAATTGTTCACATCATGTAGAAATTCGAAAGGGTATTTTAAGAAACAGTTGCGTATGGAAGGGGAATATTATAAATTACAGAAATTAATAAGATATAACAAATTACTTTAGAGCTAAAAATTAAAGTTATTTACTTTTAATAGCCCATGCGTTCAATAATTATGTAACTCGATATTTGGATTTTTGACCTGATACACATTTTTTAACAAAGAGGCGAATCCTATAAATTATATCAGTTTCAGAAATTAAACAATAAACAATTCAATAATTATTTAAATATACAAAAGGTAAAGAAGTTTCAGGAAAATTTGCATTTTATAGTCTAAAATATTAAAAAGATTTAAACTGTATTGCTAAGAAATTTCCTCTTAAATTAGACTTTTTATAATGATTTATCGACTGATCATAAAGGTATCTACTCTAATTGTAAAATAACTTAAAATCTGAAATCAAAGACACAAAAAGAAACTTGTAAACTACAGTGCCTTTTTTATCACTTAAAATTTATTGAAATGTAATAAACACATTTCAGTTCGAATTTGTCACACTACAACCAATAAAATAAAAAACTCCGTATTCTTTTATGCAAGATAGAGTCACGGATTAGCAATCGGAGTTTGAGAGTTCGAGACGCGATCCAACAAGGACCACCTTGTACGTGTTTGCTGGTACACTTAAAATTTATCATGGGCTCAAGTATCGTCACGTTGGCTTGGTGTGGAAGTTTGGAGAGTGAGGTGCCAGCTCAGGTGTTGACATTGTCATCTGACCGTGGTTCAAAATTACATGGATTTTATCTTTATTATTTATATTTATTATATTTTATCGTCCTCTTATCTTTCCTTTCAGACAGTTCGGAATTCATTCCGGACCGTCGCTAATGGCCTCCAGTGCGACAGAAATTCAACTACCTACCTACCTTTGTGTATGGAATCTCACCAATTTTTAATAGTATTTTTGATATAGAATGCAAGTATGAAGGGTATCATACTACATCAAGAATATCGATTCTTTATCTGAATTTTTGTTGACAAAACCTTTGTTGATGGAATATGTGAGATTCACATCTCGTGTGCTCTTTTGTAGGAGATGATCCCATATAGACTAGTGAATTGAAAACCTAGTATTTAAACATAGAAATGAATTAATATTCAATAAGCATAGAATGCTGGCAAGTCTACCAGCGAATGGTCTAAAATAAAGATCACAAAATAAATTAGACGATTGTCTTTTATAAGTTGAGTCGGAGTGGACGAGGTGATGTCTGTAATAGTGGTTGTTTTTGGTTTTGGGGTTTTATGGTGCAAGGGTCATATCTGGCGATGCTGCGCAAGCCACGACGTACAATATCAAGTATCACAAGGAAAGTCTGCAATAGTGTTAGTCTGTAAATAGTGCACTGTACATATGTATAATATAAATCATTTATGACAAGATTGCGTCCCTCTTTATGGTCACCACGGTAATATCTAGTATACCGCTTGACCAGATCTGTTACAGAATATGCCTGCCGTTGGACATTTTGACTTCTGCAATTAAAAGTTGAGATAAATAAAACTTTAATTCTGTTTTTATTCTTAAATATCCTTACATACCTTTAAAATATTTCTGTTTTATTTATGGCATACTTGGCTGTCCCTCTTTCTTGATATTTTTGTTACGTGTGTCACTATTCCATTGAAAGACTCAACCAGATGATACGGGAGAAGTCAGGAAACCCAAACCGATTGAATGAGGTCTAAGCGGACACACTGGCATTAGTTAAAGCATAAAAAATTAAGCCGAGTCAACTTATATCCTAATTTTTAATATTTTATGAATGCCTGCGAGTTCATTCAGCCCTCAGTCAATCGGTTTGTGTTTCCTCACTCCTTAACATGTCCATTAATGAACCACAAACAGACTATTGATCCCCGTACTTAACACAACTGCTCAAACACTTGTCAGTGTCAGTAAATGCACAGCATTTATGAAATGACACCTCATATAATTTACACTATGCAATTTAACACATTATTCATGTAATGTAGCACGAAATTTACCTTCCTGGTGGCTGTATCGACGAGGAATCTCGTCATTAACAATACTGACCGAAACTTAATGTACGAGATATCTCGTCCATCGAGACCTCGTCGTCTCTCGTCATTAGAAATCTGACTAGATCTCGATCTCGTCATTACCAAAATAATCAGCAATATCTTGACGATGTCATTAGTAAAATGTATGAGATCTTGATGGACGAGATATCTCGTCCAAACCACTTGGAGGATTAATCACGGGATTTGTAATGAATATATATATATACACCGTTATGTATTTTATATGAATATATATTTTATATATTCATAAAACATTCATTTTTTGTGCATCCATTTTTTATATTTTATACATATTATATTAAATATACACATTATATAAATGAATATATATTTTTTTACCACTAATATAAAATCGCATCGGGATTCATTGCCCTGCCACAGTATGTTAATATTTTCTTCGAAACGTTTAAAACTAATTACAAATATTTAAATTACATTTGATTGTATACATTCCCCGTCTTCAGTTAACCTTCTTGTTGGTTGTCAACTCGTCATGAGCAAAACTGACAATATCTTGTTTGACCATCATAAAAGAATCGGGCATATCTTGATGTCGAGATTCCTAATCATTAGCAAAATTTGTCAGATTTTGATGAATGATATGTCACGTCGAAACTACTCAGAGTGCTAAATATGTGTTGCATTTGAGATATTAAGGGCAGTCATTAATAATTTTTCTTGTCAGGCATCTTCACACCAGAATTTGGGAAAAGTTCAATCCCTAATTTTACAGTTATTATTATTGCTGCTTCGAACATGCTATGCCTTGTAGTCCAGTATGTGAGAAGTCACTTCAAAAACAGATGGAGCTGTACATTCGACATCACACAGATCAGGACAAACTAAAATGTGGTCAATGTTGTCCACTTTGTGGTGGACAAGTCGTAGTGTCGCAGTCCAATGCAATTTAATCGGGACTGAAGGCATTTTGAAAAAGGATGGAGACAACAGTTTACCTAAATCACAAATATTTTATACTTAAATAATGCACATGTATTGTGTTACTGTAAATATTCATGTTGATCTTAATTAAAATATATTTTTGCTCACCAGAATATATTCATAAGTAGAATACACTCATAAATTTAGAGAGTCGTGGTGATCGGTTGGAAAAGTAGGGGTTAGAAATCGGAGGGTGGCGAGTTTGAAACTTAATCCAACCAAAGATAATCATGTACGTGGTGGGGCTCGTGCACGTTCAATCTATCATGACCTCAAATTTCCTTGCCTTGGCGTGGTGATAAAGTGTTGACCTCGTCATCTGACTGTGAGTCAATATTTCGAGATGTCCTCTCGGAACTTTTCCTTTGGGACTGATACCTGACCGCAGCCAATATTCTGTTGTGTCCGTTGTTGACGTTAATTCAACTGCCAACTACCTACCTTCAAAAATACAACATATCGGAGTCTTCTTATCTGGATTTGTTGACTGAGTAATTGGGATTTCATTGAATGGTCATTTTTTTGCTGACTTAAACTGAATAACTTCATGACGGCAACTATAATTTCATGTGTGCCATACGACCAAAGGTGCTCTTTTTGAGCATCTTTAAATATATGCAAAAACATTGGCTTCTCTACACAAGCACAAAAATGGGTGCTCATGTCTTGAATAGTTTCGACTTCATACAATGTTGAAAATGTCGATTTATTTGGTAGTAAATGTGCGATTACCTTTCCCTTCAGAAGTAATCCCAGACCTTCGCCAATAGCCCGTTGCGTTACTTCAGTGAAACGTTAATTCAACTATCTAACTACCTTTAAATTTAGCTCCTTGCTATATACTCTATCTAAGGAATTTCAATCACAGAACACTGATTGCACTATATCCAAGTCAATTTAATAAGGATTTAATAAGAAAATTCGTAATTGGGTATAAAAAGAACAATTTGCCATCAGTAATTCAATCTCTTCTTTTATAACATCCAAACAAAATTGGTTACCTATCATATTTACGGATCGATACTCATCACTTTAATTTTCTGCTGCGTGCATCGAAAAATGGCTGAGTTATTATTTCAAGCCTGACATTTATCCTCTCTCATCAACGTAATTTAATAGGAAATGTAATCATTGCGTCCCAGATCTTTGATGAGGACATCTCAAAACAGTAACGAAGACGGGCAAAAAATTGAAATCCATAAGAGATAATGAGAAACATAATCATATTATTCGGAGTAATGAATTGGCGGCAGATAAATTGGCGAAGCACTTCGGGACGAGCGGAGGTAATATAGGACATGGATTACCTGACATAGAGAACAACGCAGCAGATCGGATTACGGGTGGTTTTCTTTTCTGCTTTCTTTCTTCCTGCTTCTTACGCTGCATTAATCAATGATCACGACCTTCAAGGAGTCACTAGTGAGGTCGTTCTGTGATGGTGTACAGAGGGCGACGGAGACTGGGGAAATGAAGTGGAGTCTGTGTACCCAGGCGAGGCAAGGATGATGTCTACAGATTAGGTATTGGGAAAGTAGAGTTTTGGTCATTCCATCTGAAGTTGCAGTTTTAGTTTACATAGAAAGGTAACAGTTATTTGCTAATATTAGTTGTAAGAAGAAAATAAGGTATTAATTAGAATTGAACAAAGGTAGGTAGGGTAAGTAGTTCCATGAACCTCCTGGTGGTTGTCTCGACGAGGTATCTCGTTCTTAGCAAAAATGACCGTATCTTGATGGATGAAATATTTCGCCAGGAGAAGAAAACTGACCAGATCTTGATCTCGTCATCATACAATATCTCGACACTATCCTAATGGTGAGATATCTCGTCTATTAGCAAAATTGCCCAGATCTTGAGGGACATGATAACTCGTCGAAACCACTTTGAGGGTTGACTGGAGCAACACAACAGACTATTAGTGACTTTGCTATATGAATCTCGAAGGGACAGATTTTAGGACAACGCCTCGTCATTTTGAACCATGGTCAGGTGACGAGGTGAACTCACTCTCCAAACTTCAACACCACGCCAACGTGAGGACATTTGAGGTCACGACAGATTTAGCTACCGCGGACCTTTAACAAAGGAGTTTATTGTTTTCGAAAGAACTAAAAGAACTTGTAGGTTTATTTTACAAGTTAAATCTGTTGGCAACTGCCAGAAATCCTTTCATAATATATACTGGTTTTTGTAAAATTTGTACAGCACTACCAGAATATTTTCTTAACGTTGCAGATAGTATAACGACTGCTTTTATTTTTTCTACTTCTTACGCTGTCTGTAATCAATGAGCACGATCTTCAAGAAGCCACTAGTAAGACTGATCTGTGATTGTTGATCAAGATGGTGCTTCCTGATTAGGTTGGGAAAATATAGTTTTGGTCTTTTCATTAGAAGTTTAGTTTTAGTTTAGAAGGGAAAAGTAAACGATGTTTGTTAACTTGATGTTGGAATGGATGAGTTAAGACTTTACTCCGTTGTTTTTAAAGAACCGAAAGAGCTTAGGTTAAGATTGATATTGGTATTTTTAATTAACGTCACAATGGAGCAACACAACGGACTATTGCTTAGGTTAAGAACACACTACAAACCAATATTAATAATCCTAAATGACCAGGCAAATATTGATGACACTTTGCCAGAAGTAATTTTATGAGTCATATTTACTGATTTCTGTGTAATTTCATGTATATAATTCAAAAGCACTTCTAGAATTATTTTCATAAAACTGCAGATCTGAATTATGGATTTCTTGTTCCTGCTTTTATTTTCTATATTTAATCCGCCTTTAATTAATGATCAAGACCCTCAAGGAGTCACTAGTGAGGTCGTTCTGCAGTGTGATGATGGTCTGCAGAATGCGACGGATGCTGGTAAAAAGAAGATGTCTGTGTACCCAGACTAAGGGAGAAGTGGCAGTGGTGGTGACTCTTGATTAGGTTGTTGGGAAAATAAAGTTTATTGGTCTTTTCATTAGAAGTTAAGGTGAGTTTACGCATGCAAAGATTTGAGGTTGCCAGGAAAAAAAGCACATGTAAAACCTGAGTGTCATGCAAGCTCGAACCGAGCTTCAGTGGATTTATTGGCTTTCTGACTTGACTGATACCAATATAGCTCTTATGCCAATAAACATAGGCCAATTTAAATCTGGTTATGGAAGCAAGAATGGATTTTGCAAGTCGCGTTTAATCTTTTATCAGTTTATTCATTGTTTCGTTGTAAATTAGCTGAAACACTTCATTCCTACTCAAAAAATGAGACTGGAGATAAAGTTACCCTTCCATGTGTAAAACCTTAGTGGCGCGAATATTTCCATTTCATGTGCAAAATCTTTATCTGTCTGGAAAATTTCCATTTCGTGTGTAAAACTTTATTGGTGAGAAAATTTTAATTTCATGTGTAAAACCTTACTGGGGAGAAAAATTCAATTAAAGAAGACGTTTTTGCCAGTAAATCTATGCACTTTGAATCCGGTTTGAAGTTCTAGTTTCGTTTAAATTAACATTAATTCTAACTGTAGCTAAGAAGCAAAAATATATATTTATTTAGAACTCAAAAAGTAGTTCCCTTGGTTTTGAAAGCGATTAACGATTAAGATAACATTGCAAAAACCATTTTTATTAAGCGTAAATGGCAATACTGATAACATTTTGCAATAAGAAAGCTTTCGAAAAGCGTTGATTTTTTTTTTTGGAAATTTTGAACCTTATGGTATTCTACCAGCATGGTCGTCAACCCAAAATTCAATTGGAAGTCTTGTTTTAGTCAAAGTTGCCAAGTCGTATAAATCAAGTAACCATTCAAGACTTTAAAAAAATTCCAATAAATTTGGCCAATTCGAGAACATTTAATTTCTTATATTTAGTCTCGTATACAACACCAGAAACTTCACAACATCGTTCATTGTTATAGTATTGATTTCTATGTAATTTTATGCACAGAATCCATACATATTTCGATAAATTAAGGTATTGTTTAAATTTACGTATTTCGAATTACAGTTTAGTGTTTCTTAGACTTTATTAGTTACGCTACGCATGTACAGTAGCGGCAAAAAAAAAACGAACCACCCCCGTTATTTCGAGCACTATTCATAGTACAACAAATTGAAAGATATCATTCAATAGGGAATAACGTCCTCTACAAATTCAAATGCAAAAAAAATTGCCTCATATCAAATTTTACACAAGCAACATAATTTCCAATGAAAACGCCATGTTTCCATGCCTTAATGATATTCAGTATCGTTAAATTAGTCTAAATATGAAATTTCATGACTACTATCAACTACTCTATATCTGGATATATTTAATGACAAAGTTGCTGTCAATTTCAGGGATCATCTCCACATTGAAAATAGCTATTCGTAGATCGAGATTATTTGTAGCTATTGTTACAGGAATTTCAAATTTGAACACTATTTTAAACGTATTTGTCAGCGCGTGCAAACGATCCGAGAATTATTATCCAAGGTTTGTCAGACGTTTTTTAAACTTTTGGTTGCCCCCTAAAATCGTAATAAAGAGGAAAATTTAATGTAACTCAAAAACTAACGATTGGAATGAGCTGAAATTTTACATGATCATATTAGAAGTCCTACTGAATCAATTCCATCAAAATATAGTAAGGTTGAATTCATAATATTTTGAAATATTAATTTAATAATTATTATTGTATACTAAATACTATTTTTAAAATAAAATAGGTCGATTTTGCTTGGTTTGTTTAACAATAACATGGTACAAAATATCAGCGCTATAGAAATATTATTTAGGAAGATATCCATAAAAGTCTAAAAAACTGTTTTAACATTAAAAGCTCCAATCTTTCTGTACTCATAACTTCGAAACGGTAAGACCTAATGGCATAAAATTTAGTATATGAAGTTAAATTTTGATATATATTTGAAATTGTATCAAAATAGGCGGTTTCCATTGGAATTATGAAGTTGGTGCTCAATTTAATATGAAGATGGATCTTTATGCAAATTTTATGAATTTGAGTTTATAGAAGACGTTAGTTTTTGTAGAATGCCATATTTCAATTTTCTCTACTGCAAAAATTGCTTGAATGAAGTGTGGTGCTTCCTTTTTTCCGCGACTGTACATCAAGATTTACTGATGTATATACATTGGTAGGATTTTCCTGTTCTTCTGTTGTCTTGTATGCTTGTGCTGTTTGTAGCGCGTACATTAGAACTTTAGCAGCGGTTGTTTCGAAAATCTGACTATGTAAACCATATTTATGTTGCAATTGCCAAAAACGTCTAAGAATATTATGTTTGCGAAATGATTTGCGAGAGAGACTATTCTTCTCAAGAGATTTCCGTCAAACATACTTTATGGATTGAGATACGATTCCATGCTCTATATTAATTGAGATGGATACAAAATATATTTAGGATTTATGTAGAACCTTAACATATTTTTTCTAGCCATGTAAAGGAAGCATGCTACAGAGCAATCGACCAAAGGGGCCACATTTGTTGTCTTCTTAAATAAGAAAGCTGCTGACAACTGATACAATAAACATCAAATTCGTGGAAATATAGTTAAAAAAAGAAATATTCGGGCACCTTCATGACATAACTGTGGTTAATACATGGGTATAGTCAAGTTTACGCCATTTTATTCAAATTAACTACTAAATATATTCCAATTGCCTTCTGTTATTTGATTATATTCACCATCAAGTAAACTGCACTTATAGATATATTTTATTAACCCTCCAAGTGGTTTTGTCAAGATATCTCCTCCATCAAGATCTGACCAATTTTGCTAATGACGTGATCGGTTGTTTGGTGATGACGAAATCACGATCAAGTCAATTTTCTTCTAATGGCGAGATATATCGTCCATCAAGATCTGCTGAGGGTTTTGCTTATGACAAGGTACCTCATCAAGGCAATCACTAGAAGGGTTAAAACCACTATAAGTATTATTGATAGAATCTACAGAAAACCTTAAGCATTATTTTTTATTTAGCATTTTATTGTCGCTATCTAACATTACTAGGAAAAGAAAGCTCGATATAGTTCTACTCATAACAGTTATATCGAGGATCTATGCAGCCACTAAAAGAACAACAATTTGTTCTTACAATAGTCGTGATTTCTTGCTTGTTCATTCTAACAGTACAGTTCTTCACACAATAAAAACTTCCTAGGAACGTAACGGCAACTGCACGAGAAATATTCACACAGCGTTTTCCAATAAAACACATTCGTCTGGAATCACATTCGAAAGCAATAACCCTCTATGCGTCTACAAAAAAGGGCAAAGCGAGACTCAATAAAGCGACTAAGCGAAAAGATAAACAAGAAGGGTTCGGCAAGGATTACTAGCACATACAGTGATCACATGCAAGGATTACCACTAGACTTGCCGAGTCTTTCTTTTGTTCACCCCGCTCTAATGAAAATGAACCTCCACTGCTGGTCGCAGAATTAGGTGTCGTCTCTAATCCAGACTCATCCAGTCCTTCGAAGGCTTTTGTTGCAAGGGAAACTTCCTCGGCTACCTAACTAATTAAACAGATATATAGATGATTGATAATTTAATGCCTCGATCCGTAAGAAGCTCGGGTAATGCTAATTGTAAGTGTTTCGTTAAGACAGACAGTGAGAGTGAACACGGGAAATAGTCAAATAGTATTGTTGTACTTGGTATTTTCTTGCAAATTAACTCAAGAAAATTTTCTTTATCTGGTAGTGAGTATTCGTACATTGCGACAAAGGTGACTTCTGTGTGATTAAAAGCGTGCATTTAGTTACTGCTGAGAATGTAAAGATTTTGTTCTTAAATGTGGATCCTTAAATTCGCAACTTCAATGTAAGGTAAAGCCCGGATATAAATGCCATGCACGAAACTTTTCCCTCTTATTCAGCCAAAATTATTTAGTGCTATATTATTTTCCCTTTCTCTATATACTCTATTTGAACTCTCTCATTTGAATAATATTGTCACAGTGATTAATCGCCTCTTCTCCATTGCCGTACCACAAGTACTTTCTCAAACTATCTTCAGTAACACCCACAGCCCCGTAGGCATACAGTGTTAAATTCTGTTTCTGGCCATGACCACTATCATTTGAGTAGCTCGGAGGTGAGTTGCTTAAAGTAATGGAGAGTGAACCCATCATTCCAATGTTCGACACAAGACTGGAAAACAAATTGAATAAAATTATATATTTAAAGCTCAATAAACTATACATTTAATAACTAATAACTTAATTTAAAAGAAATCAAAAATTTATTTCCAATACAAATATTTAACTTTTTCTTCACCAGACAAATTGAAGGACATTTTAATTAACACAGTAGTCTCCTTCCATGTTGGTGTGATGTGGATGTTTGAAGAGTACTAGCTTAGGCGTTGACCTCTTCATCTGACCATGGTTCAAAATTCCGTGGTGTCCTTGGATCTTTCACTTCAGGATCGATTCCGGACAGTCGTCAATAGCCCGAGTTGTTGCAGTGGGAGGTAAATTCAAGTACCTTTCAGTAATCCCTTCTTATATATCACCTCAATATCTCAAGCAATCACCTTAAAAGCGATGTAGTCCGATTTGAGCTACATCGCTTTTTTATTTATTACCTCGATTAATTTTTAGTTTGAGCATAGCAGATATATTCTTAATTTGCTTCATTAGCAAATTGTGCTCACAATTTTAATGTTTCAAGCAGTTCTCTTAAATCAAAATTGCTCCCTTTCTAATTAGCACTTCTGCAGCAAAATTAGACTGCAAAGTTAACAAACCAAACCAAACCTGAAGTGGATTGGTAAAAAATATTTGGATAGGCCTGAAAATCGTGAACGAGGGGGAATTTCTGTTTCCAAACGCATTAATTCTCGAAGTGGTTTGAAGATATCTCATCAATCAAGATCTGAACAATATTGATAATGGCGAGATATCTCGTCATCAAGATACTGCCGATTTTTTTTATGATGACTAGATCAAGACCTGGTCAGTTTTTTCTAATGACGAGATATCGCGTCCATTAATATCTGCTCAGTTTTACTAATAACGTTATACCTCGTAGAGACAACCATCATGGAGGATTACCTTTCATGCTTCAAACAAAAACTTCACAAGATGACTCTAATCCATGAATTCTATCATCGTCGTTACATTGCATAAAGAGAGACATATCAAATTTGTGACATAATTTACGATATTTATATGTGACATAATTACGGGTTAAGCCTAATTATGTCACAAGTGAGATATTATTGATGTTTTGCCTATGAATTTTCTTTCACATACTTTTCATTCATAATATGTTCCTTTTTATATCTATCGAGCAGACTTTTCTCGCAGTCTTCACTATATCGTATCCATCGCTGTATATCAAGCTTTTCTAGCCCCTTCCCAAGTATCGCGATATTGGAGAGGGCTATACTACAAATATTTAAAGTTTCGGGATCTTCAAAAGGACCGACCACTCCCACAGTGACTTTTCTGAGCAAATCTAATTCCGTATCCAAATGAAATACCGCTCAACCTTTAATTTAGAGAGACGACACTTAAATCCAATCGGAATTATCTCACGCCTCATCTAAATAAATCCCTTCTGGCTCTCCTTGTAGTAACCCATGCAACTACAGATTGGACATCACGATTCTGAATAAAATATCCAGAAATATACGTTATCTGATAATCGATTCCTACCGGAACATGCGGGAATTCCAAAATAATGAGGTTTTCCAATCAATGATACTCGGGAATGCCTCGACTTGGGTCAAATTAAAGCATCTGCCTGGACTTGTTATTGGTAAAGTCTTGTCTCGAAATCAATTGAAGTTTATATCTGATGTTCGGGAGCTTGTAAGGCATGCCTTTAGTTGGAAAATGTGTACTCTAACAGGGGGAGAGGATTGTGTACAGATGTCATGTCAAACGATAGGAATTCCTTTATTTCCACAAGTTCTGACATTAATTTAGTGGGTGTATTATCGATGAACTCCGATGACTAATTTTAATACTATGTTAGGCATGTAGTGTTCAGGCATGTGATTTCCATCGAGACAGTTATCTTAAGTTTGCTCATTTCTTTCCTTAGCTTTGATATTAATTTCATGTGACAGTCAGGATTTTGCTAAAAAAATTCACTGAAGCCCTTTGAAACAATATTTTTGAATTTTGCAAAGATTCCATTGACTTGAATTTGTTTGACGCAGATTGGTCGACCTTACGCCAAAAAGCGAACCCAACCAACCCTATGAATGTCACGAGATTTCTAACTAGTATAGTATTACTTTCCCTCCAAAGCCTACATTATGGCTAAATAATCATATAGTTTGGGTGAAAAATTCTAGGAAACATTCCCTATTTGTCACGAAGGTCAAAAATTATAACAAGTCATGCATGGACGACAACAAGGGAAATGCGTGTTAAGCCTTTTGATAGTGAATATGCAATAATTTATTTAAAATTTTCTACTGTTCATTATGTAACATGCCAGAAATATAATGAAATAAATAGCCATTTTACCATACAGGAGGAAACCGGCTTTCCATAAACGTCAAAGATAAAACAGTGCGCTCACGCAGCCATAAAAACATATCCACTGATCCTAAGACGTCCCTTATCACGAGTCATGTAATGGCTTTTGATAACTTCTCCCCTCCGAAAGAAAACGCTTAACTCTTAATGATACTCCCTACACCCACAGCTGCACTGCACCCATCGCGTGTCAAAACACTCCCCCGACTTACTTTGTACCCCAGATCACGTTCGACACAAAAGTATCTTTATTTTTTCTCCCGAGGAACCACTCCAGTTAGTATTACCCACCCCTCAATAATCCCAAACGGTCTATTAATTAGACCATTAGAAAAGGAGGATGGGGTAGACAAAAAAATAAAGACCCCGCAAGAGAGCAAAACATCTGCGGTATGCGCGCTGGGGTAGGAAATGGACTCGCTCAACTTACTGCCTCTAACGACCCCACAGCTCTTTCTCTCCTCCGCATCTTCTCCTCCATCTTTTTCAGGAAGGATGCGGATGAGGAGTGTTGGCTTATTAGCGAGTGGGGGTGTCCCGAAAGTTCAAAGCAGAAAGGAATCCGGATGAAAGATTCCCTCAATGGGGATGTGAAGCCGAGCATTCTGATAGGGGGTTGAGGGGCTGCTTCACAGAACATTGCGCCGCGATTGTTGGGGGTCTGGTGTTTAGGTGAAGTTGCTTGAGTGGAAAAGCGAGAAAGATCACTCGAGGAGGGTTTTTTCATCTCTGGATGATCTTTCCTGCTGAGGTTCATTAGGGTTTTTGCTTCTGCAAGCTCTAATTAGTAAGCTCTCGATTTGGAGAAGGGTTTTTAGTTTTGAAATCACAGGGAATATAATTGAAAACGATGGGCTCGTGCCCTTTGAAGTTGAAGCTCATTTCGTCTCATAAGATTTTATGAATGTTTTTCTCTTATTTTCAAACTTTGGTTAGTTGTTAATTACGTGTTTTGAGAACAGGAGCGATTGATGGAGTTAGTGATGCTTGAGGGGGTTAATTATGTTACTGCAATGCGATATGGTAAAATATTTACACCAAGGCAATATTATTTATGTTTAAAAACTTACTTAACCCTCCTGGTGTTTGTCTCAACGGGGTATCTTGTCATTAACAAAAGTGACCAGATGTTGATCACGTCATCATAAAAGAATCGGCAATATCTTGGTGACGATATATCTCGTCATTAGCGAAACTGATCAACTCGTGATGGACGAGATATCTCGTCAAACCACTTGAGAGTTAAATAAAGTATTTAAATAATTCAGTTCAAAGATTTATATTTAATTGTGAACAACTGATTTTAATCTGCCATTGCAAGAGTAAGATATCCTTAACGTAATATCTTTCATAGTACAATTATCCTTAGTGAAATATCAAATAATCTTGTAAATATTTGTGTATATGACCTTTGGTGTTGAGGTTCATTAGTTTTTGTGCGTCTTACTATTTTTTTACACTTTAGATGCACTAGGTTAGTAAGCTCTTGTTTGGAGGTTTTGAGTTTTGCAATCACAAGGAATATAATTGAAAAAATGGGATTAATGCCCTTTGAGTTGAAGCTTTATAATAGTTGATTTTATGAATATTTTTGTAATTTTCAAAACTGTTTGATTAATTGTTAGTTACTTGTTTTGATGACTCACACATTTACATTTAAAATTAAGTATCTGATTTTAATCTGTTATTACTAGAGTACGATATAGATCTTAATCTTTCATAGTACAACTGACCGCAGTAAAATATATAATAATCCAGTAAGTGGATGACTTTTCAATTTTATGTTCTTAATATTTTTGTGTATTGCTCCGTTTCATTTTAGATCCCCATTTAGTAATATCTTTTTGAAAGAAAGGGGTTTTTAATTTTGTAAACACAGGAAAAGTAATTTGAAATGATGGAATTTGTGTCTTTTGAAGTTATAGTTAATTTTGCTAAAGAAAGTTTTGTGAATGCTTCTTCAATTTCAGAAACCTAGGGATAATTGTTAATTACTTAGTTTAAGAAGCTGAGTGATTACTGGAATTATAGTAATATTTTCGCTAATTAAATTTATTTCTATAGTTAATTAAGTAAACAGTCTAAGGACTTAAAGTATCTAAGGCTGTTTAAATATAAAGCCTTTTTTTAAACTTAAACACTTTAATATTAAAAACTATTTAATCTAGATAATGATATTTGAAATTATGCATCTGATTTAACTGCCATTGCTTGAGGTAGATATGCTTTTTATACATGGTATATCTTATAATAGAGTTGTTTAATGCTGTCTTTACTTGATTATTTATAAGTATAAATAATCAAGCAAACAATGGGTGACCTTCCTTGTGGTTCATTGGAGCTTTTTATGCATCTTGTTCTTTCTTCTCAGATACTCTAATTAGTAATCGCACATTTTGTAAATGAGTTTTTAGTCTTGAAATCATAGCAAAAATAATTGAAAACGGAATGAAATTTTGTTCTCAAGAATTTTTTCTTTCTTTTTACATTTTTTAATGTTTTTCATTTTAAACAACTAGCCCAATGTTTATTTTTAAGACGTGAAGTGATTGCTGTAATTAATAAACCTAGCGCTAAAAATTATACATTTTATAACAAAGTGGAAAGGTTGAAACTCAGATTTAAGGCTTAAATTTTAACATTACTAATAACTTAAATTGAGCTAAATGAGATTTGAAATAATTTACTTCAAAGATCTATATTTTAAATTGCAGTTTTGGTTTTGAGCCCTCATATATAAGGAAAAGTAAAGATGGCTTTACCTTTTGAACGTCGTTGTGTTGCTCCAGTGTGACATTAATTAAAATATCTACCTACATGTCTACATTTTCTACGTAATATCATTTCGAATACGAATATCTGTAGTAAAATATATCAGCTAATCTCGTAAACGTAAGATAATCAGATATTTTTAATGCATAATTCTTTACTTATTTGATTAAATAATTAAATGTATTTAATAGAATTGTATTTATTCAGCACTTATATTTTAAAACGAGACTCACTGTATCGATGAAAGCATTTGAAAAGAGATAATTGGAGTTCACATGAAAAATTGAAAACTACATTCTAAAATTTGAAGCATCCATGATTTCATGGAGCTGACAATAATCTTCTGAGGTATTGAGTCCAATTCGACATGACTTTATTGAAAGTTTAACAACCATAAGAGAATGAATTCTGACTAGACTCAATATTTATCTAAGATGCTCAGACATTCAATTCATATCTGTAATAATATAAAATAAATTTTTAAAATTCCTGTGAAATCAATTTAATTTTTATAAAAATAAAAACCCTAAAAAATATCCTTCAAACATAAATAATATTCATGTTCGAAATTTAAACCATTAAATAAATATAAATATGCTATCCCAATGAACTTTCAAACCAACTGAAGAACTGGCAAATAAAGAACTCCTTTTGATGACGATATACGATCTAGACTAAGAAATTGCACGAACATATGCATACTCAATATGCATATTGAATTTCATATGTTTTAAAGATGTATACTGCTTTCCCCAAATACACAATATATAAAAACTGTTATTGGCAAACTTATTTTAATAAAGTGCACACCGGGAATCTACAAAAAACAATAAAACACCTTGCTATCTTTCAGGTTTTATTATAAATATAACTTATTAAAACTTCTAACAACTGGAAGCTTTGAAGTTTCATGAAGAAATTTCAATTTCTAAATGAAAGTTATTATTTGTAATTTAAATATGTATATACACTTTTAAAGTACAAATATGTTAATTTAAAGGGTCGGTGCTATGAACATCCATTTAAATTTAAAAATATGAATCAAGTTAAAATTACCTAATGATTTCAAAATAAAAACATTGTTTGTTATTCGTTAAATAGAAACGAATGAGGAATACATATGAATTACAAGCATCCATTGTATGATGCGTTTCGTTATAATAGCTTTCGTTGTTTTTCATCTTGTAATAACAAAAATATGAAGGATTCTTATGTCTGTCTCTATGTCCTTCCAGAAAGTATACAAAGGGAGGTGATATCTTAAACTTTATGATATATTCCAAAGAAACTCGACGAATTCATATCACGCACGTATAGTACGATAAAACATGTACACAAAGTAAAAGCTATTTTATTAGTAATTTTTTAAAAAAATGACAGCAAAGAATGAAAAAAGCTTCTTTCTCATATATTAACACTAATAAAACAATACAATCAAAATCAATGATATCTAGAAAAGAATGAATTGGTTTTTGAAATCTAAAATACACTCATGTCCAAATCTATCTTTACATACCCAAAAATAATGATATTCCATGAAATATCCAATCGACGTATTCCATTTTTGCAGGTAATGTGTGAAAGACAAGCCTAATTAGCATTATCTAATCAAAAGTGATCAAACGGTTTCTGATATGCAAATCAAGGCGTTACGTCATCCGACAGTGAATCAAGCGCTTTGACAAAATGAATATCTGAGTGAATTTCTGCAATACAGCGTTTGATTTCAGTGTGTAAGGACTCAAAACGGTTTGTTATAGCTCCGAAGTATCCTTTGGAAGAATCTGTGAAGTGGCGAATTATCAGCCGTTTAGAAGCAGGGCAGACAATCATGGAAGCAGCGAGATGTGTGAATATTTCAAGACAGACAGTCTCTACGCTATGGAAACAATTTCAGAACTCTGGAACTGTTGTAAGGAGGCCTGGACAAGGTCGTAAACGAATAACAACTGCTTCTCAAGATCGACTGCCCGTCGTAACAGGAAGTTTACTGCTCGGCAGTTAAGTTCAGAGGTTGCAGCCGCCACTGGAACTGTTGTATCAGGGCAAACTGCATACTTAATGAAAAGGGCCTTTTTGCAGGAAAGCCAAGGGTATGAGTTTCACTGTCTTCACAACAAAAGAGGGATCGCTTAAATTGGTGCATAGAACATCAGAACTGGAGTGAACACCAATGGACCCATGTTCTCTTTACTGATGAGTCGAGGTTTAGTTTAACATCTGATTCTAAACGTGTTTACATCTGGAAGGAGTCAGGAAAGCGAAATCTTCCTTCGAACATTATGGAACTTGACCGTTTCTGTAGTGCAGGTGTGATGGTATGGGGAGGAATAATGATCGATGGATGTAAGCCCCTACACGTTTTCAACAGCTGATCTGTGATCGACCAGAGATATCGGAATGAGGTCTTAGAACCCTATGTAAGACTTTTTGGAGGTGTATATGGATCTGGCTGTTTATGGACGATAATGTCACATCGAGCAAACCTCGTTGACGAATTCCTTGAAAGAAGCCATTGAGTGAATACCGTGGCCAGCAAAACCTCCTGATGTGAACCCGATAGTAAACTTATGGACTACCTTGGAAAAGCAGTTGCACGGAGGCATCCTCCTCCTAGACATATAAATGCCTTGAAGACCACATTGCTGGAGGAGTGGAACTTAATTCCCCAAACTGTGTTTAACAACATTATTTCCAGCATTAAAACACGTTGTGATATGTGTGTACACGGCAGGGGAGATCACATTCCATATTGAATTCATAAGCCTTAATTTTTTTTGAGTTATCCTTTTTCTCTGAACCCTCCTTGTCACATATTGCCATTTTTATTGTTTCATGCTACAGTTTTATATCATATGTAGTGCTCTTAAATTTTTTCCTTTGTATTTATGTGATATGATGTTATGTATCATTTCACACAAATTCATAAAATTATAGTTCACAGTATCTGAGAAATCCGTAATTTTATGCATGTAAAGATTATTTTGGACATGGGTATATTATTGCCTAGAACTGTTGATCCTTCTAATTCATAACAGGAGTAAAGCAATTTTAGCTTTACAGTTACACACTTATTGAAGATCATTTGGTAAATTACTATTATGAGAAAAATATATTTTCTGCATCTCTAGGCACTTTTCCCTCCAAGTACCTCATATTCACAGAATCATTCTTCATCCTTAAGGCTAGAAACTGTAGTACATAAATAACTAACTTCCAAATATCCCATATATCACAAATGGATTTAATAATCTAAATACTAAGATCTATTTCAGATATGAGATTTAAACAATGATAGTTTAGACGCAAAGAGACCGTGCCAACACATTACACACAAATCTATAGTGATATAAATCTCGGTTTACAAACAATAGCACAGTTCCTATCCTGATACAAGTTCGTGCACCAATAATGACTGCAATAACTCATTGTCGTGTTGAAAGCAACGTTCCAGGCGTGAGACAATCGATACTTTTCTTGGTGTATCACCAATTACACACATTGTTATGTGTCCATTGTGATCGAAAAGAAAAAGAGATCACACAAAAACCCTGGTCTGAAAGATATATCACTTGCACAGATATAAGTTCAGCAAATCCTATCCAGGCTGTTTACGGAACGTGACCGCGTAAATTATTTCTACGGCACTTATCTTGACTAATCGATGAAGTTTATTCTTTGGCAATCCATAGTCTAGTTCATTTCTACTCCATGCTTTAACCCCAAAGTGGTTTCAACGCTGTATCTCATTCATCAAGATCTGATCAATTTTGCTATTGACGAGATATCTCGTCATCACGATATTTCCGATTTTTTATAACGAAATCAAGATCTGGTCAGTTTTCTTCTAATGACGAGATATCTCGTAAATCAAGATCTGGCCAGTTTTCCTAATGACCAGTTACCTCTCGAGACAACCACCAGAATTAAAAATCTGATAGAAAGGAATTTCTGAGGAGCAGCCATAAAAACTAAGAAAAAAATTCTTCAATGCTGCACCGAAATTTGTGCTAATCTTTCCTCAACGACTTAATCAAGCCTGCAAGACGAATTCGTACCTCTGGTTGTTTGCTTGTTAGTATATTTGAAGTTAACTTAACTTCATCATACTTGTTTTTAGTACACTGGCGTGTGAAGATTAGAGAACACCACTGGTTTTAAAAGTTATAACCTCAGAATTCAACGAATCAAGCTTAAGAGTGGAATTGATACCGTTATATCTCGCCTATCAATATATCATCAGTTTTCCTAACGACGGGAGGTACCGCGCCGAGACAACCACCATTTCAACGGTGGTAATGGTAATTAATTAACATAGCACTGGAGCAACACAACCGGCTATTGGCAATGGTACGTGATCAATCCCCGAATGATCCGAAGACAACATCACGAATTTTGACCCATGGTCAGATGATGAGGTCAACACCTGAGCTGGCATCCCACTCTCCAAACTTCCACACCACGCCAAAGTGAGGACATTTGAGACCACGACATATTTAGTTTCCACCAGCCCCATGTACACGACGGTCTTTGGCTGCACCGAATTTCGAAGTCGCAGTTCTCTGGTTGCTATTCCAACTGGGCTACTACTTATTTTAATTTTATTTTTATTTATTTCATATTTATGTCATGTTATAATTAATTTGACGAATAAAATAACTGCAAACCCAACACCTCTCTAAAGAAGGCACTGTTTAGTTTTTTGTAACAACTCTAAATGCGGAGCCAAAAGAAGTAAACACATATACCATTATTGCACAATTGTTTTGACATTTCCCAATAATTTTACGTTCGCTTTTATTTGAGTCAGCCGTGGTTAAGAGTGCCGCTCGTTCATGGCTGGTAGACCGGATCGGTCCGTTCGTGATGCTGTAAAATCTAGAACTCCATAAGTATTTTAGATATTAACAATTATAATAAGTATTTATAATTTAATCGACAATTACGCAGATATATAGCAAACTATACCGTTTCTTGCACTCTTATGCATAACCAAACTATATCGTTTCTTGTACTCTTATGCGTGACTTACTTAATGGACGAATCAAAATCAACAAATCAGAACTATCCATTAGTGAAACTTTTTACCTATCTGTAGAGTATTCTGTGCAACTAAGTTTTCACATCAACTTTACTGTTATTAGGTTTTTTGTAATCTTATAAAACCTTTATTTGTGTCCAACCAAATATATTCGAAGAACGTTGAACTGTTTTAAGTTAAGCCTGATATTTCCAATGCTAGTTATTAAAATACTAATTATTTATGACACACGAATAGAAGCTGAATGACTTACATCAGTAAATTGAAACGATCTGTTTCGTTTCGGTACAGTATTCACTTATTTAAGAACCAATTCAATTTCAGAGTAGTTTTCAATCTGAGTATTATAAGCTTCTCGTTTTCTCCAATGGAATTGCTACTTACTCATATTCAATTTAGTTTTATAAACTGATAATATTAATTTGAAATTTTTGAATTCATCGTTGGAAATAATTTTTTTTATTCTCGTATACACCTGAACAATACAGCTCAACCTGTAATGCATTCTAATTTAAAAAATTAATTTTAAGTGATATTTGCTCCTAGGAGAGAATGAAACTTAGAACAAAGCGCTATAAAAGAGCATTGTCTTTGTTCAGCTAATTTAAAATGAATATTGATAGGTGGATGTTTTTAATTTCTATCAGAATTTTTCTATTATTTATTTAGAATAATAAGATACCCGAAAGCAATATATTGTTACCAATTCGTATTATCTTAATTTACTGGGTCTCGTATGTGTAAAACAGATTTTTTTGTTCATGAAGAATTTTTTTCATTTTCTTTACATATTATTACATGTATATTTTGTTGAAATAAAATAAGCTTAAAACGAATATTTTCATATGGTTTTTCTAAATTATTTTTACTGATTTTTTAGATCCGGAACCAATCTTCTTTTCTTCCATAGATACAATGTCTTTTTTTACACGAATTTTTTTTACACGTATTCTTCAGGAACGTATCTATCGTGTAAAAACAGAATTAGGTGTATAGCTTAAAACCGTTTGAGCCCCATATATTCTTATTTAAAACAAAATGTAATGCAGATAGATGTTTATGATTGTGAATTTGGCAATTTTTAAATTAGCATGATTATACTGTTTAATTTTATAAAATTGTAAATAAAAAGAAGAATGATTACCCAAAATGAAAATGCATTTAAAAGATAAAATCTAGGTAAGTTTAGGTTTCTTATATATCAACGTTTATGGTAGATAAAAGGTTAGTGTAAATATGTGATGTTTAGCTGAGACAACTTAAAGAAACCGAGAGAATTTTTTTCCTTACAAATGTCTCCTAAAAATCAGATGTTTTCAGACAGGAATCGCGATTAAAGTTCTAAATGTTGAGGTTTTTAAACGGCAAGGAATTATAATATTAATGATTTGATATATTTAAAAATGGGATAAACATAAATTATTTCGATAAAACCCTATATAGTTGTTTACCAGTAAGATTATCTGTTTTATTATATGTTATTAATTTGGTTATAGCCTAAAGACGGTATGGTAGCCTAGTGGTTAATGCTCTGATTATCGACTAATCAGGTTCCGGGTACGAATGCAGTCTTAGTATAAATGCTAGTAGTTGTTTGGAATACATTCTAATCTAAAATCCGGTTCTAAGTAGCCCACGGGTATCGAAAAATAGCGACAGTTGAGTGACAAATAAGACCATAAATTATGCATTGCCTTAATCTACTCGCATTGATGTAAAAGGAAAGAAAAAGAGCGCATTAAATAAACTAAATTACAAAAAAAATCTCCTTAAATGACCGGTATTTAAATTTCTATCCTGATGGAGCTCTAAAAACGAATTGAGCAATTTTATAGCCATCTACCAGCAGTTTATTCAGCTTTTTGTTACGACCAATTCCGGCAGTGTTACGTAAATTGTGAAGGTCGTATTCCTTTTATCTGAAGGGTGACGGTGGTGCCGTCTACAGCGTTTTCTGCCTCACTCGCACTTTCAAATTACGCTATCAGGAATGTTTGGCGAGGAAGGAGAGCTCGCCAAGGCACCGGGATAATTAGTTTTCAGCTGAAGTTGATGTAGCCCTTGGGGATCGTTTCTTGTCAGTTCGCGCAACCCTCGTTTATTTTATGAGGTTTTTTCCCCGAAAGGAAAATGCTGAGTTGCCGCACTGCCCAAGAAAAAAACACCGAGTTCAAAAATATCCAGTTCGCTTATGGACGTGATTATTCACTTTTAAGGATTTAAGAAATAATCAAAATACTTTTACTCGACGAGATGGGTTGTGTCTTTGGAACATTAAAGGGTGGTTTTTTGTTTCAGGGAAACTGTCGTGCCTTATTCCGAAAGTAAGAGCAATGAAATATCTCTGCAAGCTGAAAATTTTTTTATGGTTTGATATTTTCTCGGGAGGGATAAAAGAATATTTTTGCTTACATCGTATCGAAAAGTTCTTTCTATGGTTTCAGAAATAGTTTCGTAAAGAAAGAATTTCGAATAATGCAATAAATTCACTGAAATTAGTGTGTTCAACTTTTGTATTCGCACAATGATTACGAAGTTAAAACTTATTAGAGTGAGCTTACAACTATTTTGGAAAGAAAGGGTTACTACAAGTTTTATTGGTTGGAATGAACACTATCCCTTTATTTAAATTCAGTTACCTAATAAGGAGAAATTCGTGTTTTGAGGACTTCTAATGCTGCATAAATTTAAAGCTCGATTCAAACGTTATGACTTGCAGTAAGATCATTGAAAATTGCTCTTTAAACAAAAATATAACAGATACAAGAGTATTTTGTTTGTAATTTTTCCCTTCTTAATTTATTGAAAACAAAGGCATATTTTTTATTTAAACTTTATAAAGTTCACCACGAAATAGACAAAAGCATTTAAATATCCTTTTGTAACGAGTGAACTACGAGCTGAGCTATAAACCTCAGAACCGTTGCTGACTAAAAGTGAGAACAAATACCACGTCATGCCGGCTGCGATCATGAGCACACCCCTGTAGCCTTTGCCCCCCGAGATATTTTTAATGTTTGTGTTTGTACTTGTCTAGGTCAAACTTGTAATGGAATGAACCTGGAGTCGTTCTAACAATTTACAATAGTTTAATTAAGAAGTTAAAACGTAAAATTTACATACACCCTTGCAGACACATACATTAAAAATATCTCGGGGGAAAGGTTACAGGGGTGTGTTCATGATCGCAGCCGGCGTGAAACAGTCTTCGTTCTCACTTTTAGTTTGGCAACAGTTCGGAGGTTCGTAAGGATGAAGGACAGACGCGTCATATGTTCCGACTGAATATCAAGAGATGCAGGATTCGCAAAAACATAACTCGTTGGAGAACTCTGTGTCAGAATCAAATAGGGTCCGTCTCGACGAGGTGAAAATTTCGCTGACCTCCTCTTAGTTCTGTTACTCACAGGGTGTGAGGTTACCCATACTTGAACTCCAGGTGCGTATTGGGGAACGCTTCTTCTTCCTCGAAACTTGTCCAGTGCCCAAACTACAGATAAGGCTACGCGTTCTGTAGTAGAGTTGTACCTCTATGCTAGGGTTAACAGACGACTAGCATACTCAATCGGATGTTCCTCTGGGCCTTCTCCTTGGATAAGGACTGCACCCAAAGCATAACTTGACACGTCAGTTCTGAGGACAAATGGTTTAGCCTCATCCATTTGTTTCAGCACGGGCGGTGAAATTAAGCTCTTCTTCAACAATTCTTTCTTCAAAATTTCTTTTCTCGCCAAGAATAACCTGTAAGGGGTAGTAGCAACTGGAGGAGCATCACCTGTGTCGATCCGGTGTTCGATGTAAGGTGTTGGTTCTCCCCGGACTGAAGTTAGTTTCATAGCAGTGCATTTAATCTTCTGTGCTGACCTTCCGTTAAATATTCACCTTCATCGGGACGAAGAATGCATGATTTTCTGGTCTATCACTTTTTTAATAACTAAGGATTGGATTAGAATTACACAGGCTGTGTGAACTTCTTTCTCTGTCTGATTCTGGTTACTGTGCGAAAGGGGACTTTTCGAATACTACATCTTGAAGTATATGGTACAATCTTTGGCCAACGATAGAGTGACTTTCTCCACTGTCTGCACACACTGTGCCAAATACTCTATTTATCGTAACATTCATAACTGGAACTTCATTAGACCAAGTTTGGTCTATCAATTGAATCTTCTCAATACGAGCAGAGGCAGATTTCGTGGAAGGATTCCAAACTGGACAGTTGGCTTTAATGAATCCGACTTTGACACAGCCATAACAAGTCAGTGCTGGTCGCTCCTAATTGTCACCAGACTTTATTCTACTAGTTCTGTTTGCCTGATTTGACTTCTTGAACATAGGCTTGAGAATTTCATCTCTGGTATAGTAAGTTTTCTTCTGAATTGGAGAGGATGAGCTTCTCTTTTGATTGTTTCTGAGACAGTCATAAGTGTCAAGCTTCTCTGCTAGATCTATGGCTGAATTCATATCTGGCCAGTTATCGATGAAATTATCTCTGATATCTTGAGGTACTCTTTTCTTTATCTGGTCAGCTATGATGAGTTCTTTCAATTTGTCAAAATCATCGATTTTTAGCTCTGAGAGCTAACCTTCAAAATAACTGGTCAGTTCAAAATAGAAGTCACGCCATGTACGTGTTGGACTCTTGCGATGTAGAGAAAACAGTTGCCTGAATTTATCAGCAATGAGCTTGTATCTTCTAAGAAGCATGTCTTTCACCTTTTGGTAATCTTGTTATTCTTCTTCAGGTTCCCTGGCGATAAGCCTTCCTACCTCAGATGGTCGTGATCCAATCAAATAGGGGACCCAAATTGCTTCAGGAACCTTTAAAAAACTTCGGTTGACGCTCAAACAGGTACAGGAACAACGCCATGTCATTGTCTTTAGGATCATATAGGGAAGACTACATTTTAATTCCCACCTGGGTTGATCAATCTCCAGAACGAGAGTTGCTGTTGAGGACTGGGTAACCTTCTGGGTTTGAGTTGCAACTTCAAGCGTTCTGATTCAAAAGCTCTTTCTTCGGCTTCTTCAGCTGTCTTCTCTATTTTTATCCGTTCTTCGATAATATTGGTTAACACATTCCTTACTAGTTCATAGTTTTCGGCACTTGTTATTAATTCTCTGCCCCGTCCAACCCCATTTCCTGCGCAAAAAGTTTCATATCTTCTTTTCGTCCTTCTCCAAGAAAGGCCATCTTTGATAGAGCACAGTTAAGTCCATGATTTGAATATAATTCACTTTTTAAAGTTCGCTGTTTCGTGATTTAATTTACATATACAGTTTATGTAAGTCCTGAGTATGTATTTACTGAGATTAAATGTTCTCAAATTAAATATTGGTTAATCTTTAACACAATCACCATATTCCCATATTACTGTGGAATACATTATTTCTTACAACCTAATCCCTGTTTCTAATTCAACACAATCAAGAGAATTAAAAGTATACATTTATAGCACAAAATAAAGAATTAGGATGCATCAAAAAAGAAACATAATAAATCACAAAACGGATAATTAAGATTCATCAATAAACAGATACACATGTATGACAAAATGAATACTGACACAAAAAAAGGATCATAGAACATCAAAACAAAGCGGAACAAGGAAGTTATGATTTGTCTCTGCGCATTGGAGCCCTAATGCAACCTACTCTTTGGCTCGTTTCTTTCGATTTCAAATGAAAACGGTACACATCTAACTCAAGAAAACTGAAATTATCACAAATATAAAACTTTACTAAGTACTTGTGAGCCAAAGGATTAACAACACTTAAAAATGATTTCACTCTATATTCTGAACAATAATATGTTTAAACACAAAACGAAGCTTCAAAATTTCGTTGCTGGGCACGTGTTAGTAAAATCGAAAGTATTTAGACAAGAATAATTTTAAAGAAAATTAAAATACACTGATCTCATTCTTCATCACCACTCGGGGATACGAGCAAAAGGATGATCCGTGGAACGAGTTTTCCACTTATATTCAATAAGATACACCTGGGATGAGGATTCCTAAAATTGTGATTTCGGCGCCGCTGCAGAACACTAAAACTCTGGCCCCACGTTTGGGTCGTTTAATTAAGAAGTTGAAACATAAAATTTATAGACACAAGTTCAGACACCTACACATGTATATATATCAAAGGACTGTAGACACCCACGAGTTTTTGATATTTCAAAAGGATATTTAAATATATATAGTACTATAGATAAAGAAAACAACTTTATTTAGTTTATTTTCTCGTGGGAACTAGCTAGTGTAAGACATGTGTGACTTAAGACTAGCGCCATTCGTCCTCGTAAGATAAGATTTCACTTTGATTTTATACTTTGTTAGCTTCACTGCCCGGCTTCACCCGAGAGATTTTACTACTTCAGTACAAAAATCGCGCATATCTTTCCCCAGCAGTTTTTGCATCGTTGCACAGTTTTTAGAACTTTGTCTGTTTCATATTATGTGCTTGTGATCTTTCCTCTTCCTATTGCTGGGCTCTTGACAGTTTTTAACGTTTCGTGTTGACCAACGTTTGATTTAAAAAATAGGCCTCATCTTATTAAAAGTTCCATATTAATTTTATTCCTGTGGTTTAAACCCTCTTGGGATGGTTATGTCAAATGTCATTAGAAAAATATTCCCAACATCTTGATGATCGAGACATCTCGTTCATTAGTTGAAAACTGACCAGGTTTTGATCTCTTGGAATCGACAATATCTTAAGGACGAGATATCTCGTCATTAGAGCAGTTAATCTGATAGTGATGGACGAGATATCTCGTCAAAACACTTGGAGGTTTGAGAACGACGTAATGAGCTCTAAATAGATTATCTGACCTAGAAATTCCAAACAAAATAAGCTGTACAAATTTCATGAAGTTAGACCTCAGCGTCCGAGATTTTTCGTGCTTCAGATAAGCAGGTTGTTTTATATATATCCATATTATTATTTTATTTCTAACACTCCTGGTAGTTGTCTCAATGAGGTATATAGTCATTAGGAAAACTGACCAGATCTGGATGGACGAGATATCTAGTCATTAGAAAAAAACTGACCGCAACGTGATTTCGTCAGCATAAAAATATCGAATATATCTTGATGAGGAGATATTTCTCTCGTCATTAGCAAACTTGTTCAGATCTTGATGGACGAGATATCTCGTCAAAGCCACTTGGAGGGTTAAATGTTATACTTGCATTATTGACGCATCTTGGCCAAATATGGCTATTTCGCCATAAAAACTCAATCTAACAACCTTACATTAGATTTGGCAACATCGGTACTGACAGCTGATAGTTAGGTCAAGTGAAATTAAACATAAGACTAAACCTTCAATTTCTGAAATTTTGTGAGGATGTTTACCATTAATATTACATATGTTACAGACTACTTGAAATATACTATTATGGCTTCCTTTCAAAGAGTCGTTGAAGCATTCCTTTTCATTATATTCAGTTAAAGAATTTCAGTTACTTTAAACAAGATAACTCTCCATTGCTAAAAATTATTTTAATGAATCCATATTTCATGGTGATTGGATGGTTGTTGGAATTAACGTCGTACTGGAGCAACAGAAAGGTGAAGGTACGGGATCAATCCCGATCCCGTACCTTCACCTTTCCGAGTACAACACCTCAAAATATCCGAGGACAACACCTCAAAATTTTGAATCGCTGTCAGAAGACGATGACAAAACCTGAGCTGGAACCTCACTCTCCAAACTTCCACACCACGTCAACGTGAGGACATTCAAGGTCACGACATATTTATCGTGCATGAGCCTCCCAAGTATACGAAGATCTTTGATCGAGTTTCAAACTCGCAGTTGCTAATCCGCTACTCTACCAATCCGGCTAAAACGGACCCCATGGTGATTTGTCTTTAGAAAAACTGACTACTAACTGAAGACTGAAAAACTGGAAAATGCTGTTCGGTTTGAGTTGTGAAGCGAAACCGTTACCCAAGATCAGACATTCAAACGTTTTGCAATTCACAGTATGTGTTGTGAAATATACGAAATAAATTTTATCCCATGACTTTAAACGAGTTAAATCGGATTCACTTGCGTTCACAATACTCTATGTTCCAGGACGTTAAACTCCCGCCACGAGCTCTAAATGCCCATTGCATTCGACGGCATGGTAGAACGCACCACCCAAGCTCTCAAAGTTGCCCTAATTCAACGAAAGGGCATAAAGCAAGATTGCCTCATCTAGAATAATATTCTAGATTGCTTGATTAAAAGCAAGACTGGAAGGAGATATCTCTTACTTGAGTTACTTACCCGTCTCTCGAAAATATGTTACGCAATAAAATGCGCCACGCAAAAGCACGGGTGGTTCTGTGACAGCACTGGAGCATATCGTTATCATTGGCGACTTTAAAATTTAATTTCCCATCTTCGTGCAGGCGTCAATTAAGAAAACTGGTGAGATGTTGATTGCGAGGAACGCGGATTGCGTCAAAAGTGGCGTAGTGGCGCGTTCCAGAAGCGTGATAACGCGCCAGGTACGTCCCCCTTTGACAGTTTGATGTAGTCTTGAGTTGGAAAATGCTGTTCGGTTTGTTTGAGTTGTGAAGCGTGGCGGCATCAAATTGGATAAAGATTAAAAAGCGTGTTTTCTCGAGTTGAAGCGTGATAATTGTTATTAAAGCATTTTTAAGTGGTCGGTGAGGATTCGTCGTTCGCTGCGGTGGTAAGAACCGAAAGAGTTCTAATTTGAATCACGTGTCGAGGCTAATTAAAGGCTCTAAGTGCTCATCTGCGGTGATGTGGTGAAAGAAGGTTTGTGGGTGTAGGTAGACGGTATGGATTCATAATTTATGTATTTGAATTTTACAGTGGAGTGGATACACTTTGGTAAGTTATCCATTCAAAGTATGTGATTTTCACATATATGTTATTCATCTCTTATGGATAGAGTTACTTTCCTCAAGTCGATGAAGAATATCTTTATCTAGATCTTCCTCTGTTAGTAATCAAATTAATAAATCAACTTTCGTCACATTTTCTAGTATTTTACTTTGGTGAATTGCTATTCCAAAGTACGTGCATTTCACCTACATTATTAATCGAATGTGTTGAATTAGTTTCTTTATGACGAATAACTTTATCCGGTTTTTCTACCATAAAAAATCAACCAAATATCCAAAACTTTCAAATGACGAATACCTTTATTATACCTTATTTATGACGAATACCTTTATCCGGTTTTTCTACCATAAAAAATCAACCAAATATCCAAAACTTTCAAATAACCTAATATTTGAAAATTTGTAAATTTTCACTAGATATTTGAAAGTTTTTGATATTTGGTTAATTTTTATACCATAAAAAATTAACCACTTACGGAATATCTAAAACTTTCCAAATGTCTAATGTAACTCAAATATCTAACGCCTTTTTTTTTTGAGGGGAATACTTCTTTAAAATAGGAATAGAACTGGCTGGCATTCATGTAAAGTCTAGCATTACAACTGTTTTGTCTTAGCTACCAAACTACACAACAATTAACCCTCTGGATACGGGGACCGGCCCAACCGGCCGAAAGTTTCGAGTCCTCTCGTTACGAAAGGCTCGGATTCCTTCAGACCTCAAATTCCTGAAGAATCGCCGAAGCCCGTTACGATTTCCATCCCCTATTTTCTGTGCTACAAAGAGACCCGCGCGTGAATAGCCTTATCTCCCCGTTGACAAAGATGTCAGGGTTATCGACGGGGAGCCTCGCAAATTGTTTAACCTCGAGCATCTAGTCTGAGAGATTGAGTAAATGAAAAGAGATACACTTAAAAAGCTACCGCCACCCTTTCAGTTTACACGAGAAGAATCTGTCCCTTCCAGGCATACCCATGACCCGACAATAGAAACCGACACATTAGGTGATAATGGAACGACACATGTTCCCTCTCTTCCAGGGGGAAAGCATTGTAAAGGCCATTTCGGTCGGTTTCAGTAAGTTGCCTGTAAAGTCATTGGGCCGGCTGCCGTAACCAAAGAAGGAAACGATATTCTGCCCCGACGTATGCAGAGGGATAATATTGGACAGCAATCTGTCAACAACAAACTGTGCTTTAATTGTTCAAACTGTAAATTAATTGGTGAATATTCCGAAAATAAACAATCGTTCAAACTTCCTATGCAGTTTTATTTTTTCCACAATCCAAAATCTGGCCCGAGTATTCACGTCAAAACTACGGTTTGTGTCTTTCCGACACAACCTACCAATTTTCTTGCAATAATGGGATTCACCGATAATCTCGAAGTTCTTAATTGTTTAGTTGTTCATGAAGATAATTAATGATTGAGATATTTTAACCTTAAAGACGATTAAGGATAAAGGCAATTTAAATCTTTTGGATTCTAAACCGATATAAATGGCTTTATCGGCTTATGGGGGACTTATTTCAAAAAGGAATGATGACTCGAGAGATCGCTGTGACTTTTTGAAGAGCTGGAATTTTCCATTAATTCTCCGCAGTGACTGCACGCTGGGAGTGTCAATATAAGACTCATGAAGCTCGCGTTGGATAAACACGAACAACATTTTTGTATTAAACGAAATCCTTTTTGGGGGTACGTAGTTTAACTCTCTGACGGACACGAAATTTCTAAGTAGTGTACTGTCATGTTCTCCCAAAGACAAGCATAACTTAATAACCATGTATATTGGTTGAAAGAATCCTGGGAAAGATTGTATTGGTCAAGAAAGTAAAAATTAGTTAGAAGTCATTCAGGAAAGACTGCAGGTTCCAGAATGGATATATGGAAATCCATTGAGGGATGTAAATCCCTCAGAGGGTTAAAAGACTATTCAAGCAGCAAAAATAAAACTAAGGTTGTTACACAAGTGTGATTCATTTCAGGTACATGTTATGGTGAAAAATGGGCTAATCATATGCTGTCTTACTATTGAAAACTCCCTATTTCTATCATACTCAACGCTCGTTCCGAGGAGTTACTGAATATTTTTTGGCAACTAGTTTTGGGTTTGATATTACTTGGTGGTAAATCATATTTAATTTTGTAAGGAAAAGTGTTTCCCGTGAGATTAACATTGCATTTGTGACGACTTGAATTTGTTTGTCATGAGCTTGGCGAAATTGTGCTCTTTCGCAATAATCACGTTGGCATGGTGTGGAAGTTTGAAGAGTGGGGTGCCAACTCAGGTGATGTTCTCCTCATCGGTTCACAATTATGAGGTGTTATCATTGGATACGTCAAGATTGATTGCGGACTGTAGCCCGTTGTGTTGCTCCAATGGGACGTTAAAAAACTACCTACCTACCTACTCTTGAGCAATAAACTCAATCAACCAACCATATTGAAGTTTGAGATTAATTTATTCTGACAAATTTGCAATCAAATGTATGCATAACATTCAGACACGAAATTCTCATTTATAACCTTATCCCACGAGTTTGATATGTTTGCTTTGCGATATATCGATTTGAGTCATGGTGATGCAAATCAATTTGACTATAAGTAACGGAAATATATCGTATATACAATGAACTAGTGAAAGTATATATAATACATTGAATTTCAAAATGGCCAACAGGTTTGCTAAATCCAGTATGGAGAATTCCAAATTCCAGTGGGAATTTGGTAATATAATCATATTTTAGAACAAAACAGTCTCCGCAATTAAATGCATATGATCAGCTACCTATATCTACACAAAAAAACCGCTGTGTATCATTAAAAACATAAACAATGCTTAATATAATGGAGTTGATTACAGCTTAATGCATATTGATGAAGTTGTAGTGTAGCTATGACTTGAGCTACAACGCTCCTGTGATATAATTGTATTCTGATAATTCAATCCTGAGCTGTAATCTGCAAGCAGATATGGAGAATCAGGATGCACATCGATTATCCATTACTCTCTAGAATCTTAATCGTGGGAGAATCACAGATAGAAACTGTTCTCAACTACCATGGAGATAGAATCGTTCTATGTTGAATATCGCACAATACCTTCGCCAATCTAATTTAGTGAGAGGGCGGTGTATACAGCATAACGGTACACTGAACACTATGTTGTACGTAATGGTATTGTTTTACGCCAACGAGCCCTATATAAAAATTAGAATAAAAACAACAAAATGCTATTTAAATTTCAGATATTCAATCCTTTTGTGTTAATCCTTATACCTGTCATTATGTAGTTAAGCTATATGCTGATATTTCTGTATCACAAAAGTCCCTTTATTTATCAAAATCTTTATATTGTATGTGTTGAAATTACTTTACTGCAATTACTTCATTCCGAATAAAAAATATAATATAATTTGAATAAGTATGTTTAATGGAAGAGTAGTACCAATTATTTAACCCTCTTAGCATTACGAGATTTCCGAGTAATGCGCTATTGCACTTTCACTATAGCACACATAATGTCTAAATATCCGAATCTATTGGTTGAAAAGATTCTAGAAAAGTTTTTATCGTTCAAACCGTTGTAAACTGGCTACCAGGCAGGCGGTGTGAACAGCAGGTTTCATGGTAGAAAATTAGTGCCTGACTTTCAGTGTTAACTGATTTCTACGCACTTACATAGACGTTGTAACTCCTGGTGCTTGTCTCGACGAGGTATCTAGTCATTAGCAGAGCTGACCAGATCTCAGACGAAATATCTCCTCATTAAAAGGAAACTCACCATATCTTGATCTCGTCATCAACAAAAATCGGCAGTATCTTGATGACGGGATATATCGTCATTAGCAAAATTAATCAGATCTTAATTGATGAGATATCTCATCATTAACAAAGTTGGCCAGATATTGATGAACGAGATACCTCGTCGAAACCACTGGAGGGTTAAAATGAAGCACCTATAGATCTCGTTGCCTCCAAGGAAAAGTATTTATTAAGACAAAGGCAATTTGAACACGAATTCCGAATAGCTGACCTAGGGGTAAGATGTCCAAGCTGCCTGGAGATTAAAGTAAGAAGAGAGAAAATTCTGCGAAAAGCAAGCAAAACATGTGAAATATGCACAATCAGAAAATTTAGGAGTTCCGGTCCTGTTTTGTCCCGTAGTGTTTCATAGAAAATACGATTGGTCAAATTAACCAGAATAAATAACCGTGGTATGAGTAAACTTGTTGGTATTGGTCAGAGCTCTTATTGCGAAGCTGGGGTTCAATGGGGTGGTGCCGGCAAGAGAGAAGAATTGTAATTTCTCATGCCAAAGGAGAGATATCTTTGAACTGTTGAAAGTGTTGACCTTTGATGAGACTGCTACCTTTTCGTCAACTAGTGCTTGAAGAATTATGCGTCCATAACCTGGCATTGGAAAAATTTCTATTCTAAATTGGTAAATGAAGTGAACTAACCTGAATTGTAAACATGAAAAATTATGTAAATGATTTGTCTATGCAACTGTATAGCAGAACTGAAATGACACTGCATTTTCTCTGAATTAAAAGGTTAGACCATTAACCCTCCTGGTGATTGGCTCGTCGGGTTATCTCCTCATTAGCAAAACTGATCTTGATCTCGTCATCATAAAAAAATCACCATTATCTTGACTAGATACCTCGTCATTACAAATTGGTTATATCTCGATGGACAGGATATCGTGTCGAAACCACTTGGAGGGTTAAATTGAGATTGTAATTAACCGTACTCAAATCACATAATGTATGTACATATCTGACAGTCAACACGTTGCTGTAATAGGAAAGCAATGTCATTGAATTAATAATGAATCTTCGTCTGCGAACTCGATCGTGGAATGAATTGCGAAATTTCGTGACTATAGGAAAGAGTATCGAGATTTCGAAACATGTTTTGATACATATTTTTCCAGCTTGAACCCGATGTTTATAGTAAACCTTTATTAAAGATATTTCCATATCCTGTAGAGAAAGAGAAAAAGTCACAGTGTATTGTGAAATGATTTATTTACGCCTTTACAATATAGTAGTGGTGACAAAGTTCTTGTGTTCCATACCTTGGTAGGAAATTAAAGGAATCTAATACAATTCTGTATACAACTGCTGTAAATATTTTACTCCGATGTAACCATATTTTAGTTCTCATTACTCAACGACTGTTACTCCTATACTATTTTCCATTCGACTCATGTGAATTTTATCCAATCGGATGTTTCATCTGGCATAAAATTGTTTCTACCTATCAGTATATAAATGTTTACAAAAGAATTTTGAAACAAAATAGAAAAGGGACTCAAATATAAATAACGAAGAAGACTCTGCACTAGTTCGTTCATGTTATGAGGAATCCTTTTCTTCTTTAAAAACAAATATATTAAAATTAGAAATTAAATAAATTTTCGTTCGTCGTCGAAATAGGATGTAGATATAAACGGTTAATACTTTCAGTTAAATTAGATGGCTTTCAATATATCATGGAAAATTTACATTTATCCTGGAAATGCTTTTAAATTCTAATTTATAAAAATTTATTGTTCCACATTCATAATTTCTAATGAATTAAAAATGTCTATTTGATACTGCAAACTCAGGCCTCCGTAGATAATGCAAGCTAAAAATATTTTACTTGATACATGCTGTTAATTGAAAATTCATTTCCGCATTACATTTTATGATGCACAGATAAATATGTGATAACCCAGAAAAGTTATGTTCAAAATACAACAGGTATCTTTCATTTATTTAAATGAAATTCAAACATGAAAGAGCATGCTAATTCGAATAATATAATTTCTAAAAATCAAATTTGCAATGAATAATGATAATTACAAATGCTATCATATGAAACGCTCTTCAAAGATTAACAAAATGTGCATGGATGTTTCCAATTATACATAAAAACACATTCAGTAAATACAATGTTTATCTGGAAGCATTCATAAATTTACTAACATCTCACAATCAAGGAGTAAATTCAGGATCTTTAAAAATTAAACAATTATCAGGAAATAAGTCTCTTGTGAATTATTATCTCATACGAAAGTGTATTTTTAAACTCATGATGGAATAAAAATTCCCCTTTAGTCTGAAAAGTATTTATTACCATGTATTGCTTTATTGGGATATGGAGATGAGAGGTTATTTATCACGCTTTCCCTACTAATTGACTTTGCATCGGCGAAATCGTTCTAGGAACTTTCAACCTCTTGTTTTAAAAACAGGAATTTATTTTCTTCACTGGAGTGAAAACAAAGGTATACTTATGAATATATTCTGTACTTAATTGGCACCATCTTTAACAGAAGCTCTCCTCTAAATGAAAATAAGTAAAATCAGAATTAATAACGTATTCTCAAGTTAGTAATGCATTTTAAATGACGGAATAAATTTTACTGGATATATGAGACATTTTATTTTATTCATTGTCTAAGAAATGCTTTTTAATTCACAATATACTTTTGATTCTTTGTACTTCCTCTTTAAGCACGAGTATTTCCAAGCGTATGTAGAGGATTTGAATTAAGAGGTTTAATGTTTTAGTGTTTCAAACAATATCTTTTTATTTCCTAAATCCATATATTCAATTTTATAAGTCAACAATAAATTTTATTTCAATGAGGTCGTACCTTCCATATGTTATAATTTTTATAAATTTTTAAAACAAATGTATAATTATAAATACATTCTGGACTTAATCGGTGCCATATTTAGCTGTGGCTCTCTTAATGAAATTAAGTAAAATCAGATTTTTAATAATGCAATCGAAGTTTAGCATTGCGTTAGTATAACTTTTACTAAGTAAGTGGCATTTTATTAATTTTTTTATATGGAATGTTCTAGATCCATTGTACATTTTCAAATAACTGAAGAATGAAAATGGATTTACACCTTTTTATATTTGTACGTTCTCTTTAAGTAGGAGCATTTCTGCCATGTGTAGATAATCTGAATTAAGAAGCTGAAAATTTTATTGCTTCAAATACCTTTCCTATTTCTCAACTCATATGTTTAATTTCGAAACACTCAAGGTAAATTTAATTTCAATAAGAACGTAAGCTACGTACACGTATCTTAACCCTTCAAGTACTTTCAACGAGGTACCAATCCATCAAGATCTGACCAGCTTTGCCAAAGACGAGATACCTTGTGGAGACAACCACCAGGAGGTTTAAAGCAATTTACTTTTTTATTCTGCTGCGAAACTGAAAAATTGGAAATTCAACAAGCCAAGTTCTTTATGTACTAGGGGTGTTCAAATGAAAAGGTACGAAACGACACTGTGGGTATAATTGAAGTCTTTATTCAAAAGTAATCACCAGAGGACTGAGTACAACTATCCTACTGTTTCACGAGCCGAAGGATTCCCTGTTCCCAGAATTCCTGTGGCTGTGACAAGAGCCAGTCCTCCACTGTGTCCTTCAGTTCGTCGTCCGAGTTGAAGCGCTTCCCTTTGAGATGTTTTTTAGCGGACAAAACAGATGGAAGTTGTAGGGCAATATGTCCGGGATGCAGGGCGGATGCTCAATCTGCTCCCTCTTGAACTTGGCCAGTACACTTTGTGTGACCCTGGAGACGTGTGGACGCGCGTCATCGTGGAGCTGAATCACTCCCTCCGTGAGCAGCCCAGGCCGTTTGCTCTTGATGGACTTGCGTAGGCTACGGAGTGTCTCACCTACCGGTTTAACACCTTCCGCAATCAGAAATCTGATAACACCTCGCTGCTCCTCAATCGTCGAATTTTGCAATGTGAACGCCATGATGTCCTCACACGCACTGCCGCGTCAATTGGACGGAACACACAACTGCATGCTTCTCTTCTGCGTCATGTGCGGGCGCCCGCGCATGCGCACAACCACGCCGGTACTCGTGCATTCACTTCCTTAGATGTCTCACTACGTTATCCCAAAGCGGCATATTCAAATTTCAACCGGTTTGGTTTTTACGACGTTTCGTACCTTTTCATTTGAACACTCCTCATACGTTAGATGAACAAAATCTGAAACAAGTAATTCGGAAGAAAAATTATCTAAGTTATAAATTGGAGTAGTTAAGAAGCAGAACACTTTCCAATGAGTTCTTTATAGCTAAATATAAAATGAACACTCATTGTTGAGCTTCCTATAATGTTAGAGTAAGATGAAGGTTTTTATAAACAGTTTGATTTGCAATCATACATTGTCCAACATACAAGAGAGGCATATTGGTGCCAAAATGATAGTTTTTTTTGGATTGAAAAATCAGGACTTCAAACTCAAATGTCAAACATATTAAACACTTGACGGAAAAGAGTTATAAAATATATGATAAGGGTGCTGAGGAAGCTTGCGACATCGAGAAAACTGTATATGAGTCTTCACAGAGAGAATTTTTGTCCAGGCTCAATAAAGTCAGTGTCTTCATTGTCACATTGATGGTTTTTGTCTGAACATATGCCGACTGAAGTTCTTGCACTTCACCAGACACTAACTATTTCGACTATTTTACGATTATGTACGGCAGGTGTAGACGTTGATTAAATTGTTGACGCATTCATTTAATTTCATTTTTATCCTACTGTGATATTATTAATGAAATATTTGATTTACTAAATATAATATATTATCCAATTTAATTTCAACTTATAGAGAATGGGGAAATGTTTTATTTATTATAAAAATCAAATTTATCTCTTTTGCAATCATAATGCTGTTTCATAAAACATTACATTTAGTGTATTTTGCACTTCCTTCATTGTTACCCTGGTAAACTGTGACCATTTAAGCTGAGTGTACCAATTGTCATGTTTTCTTACATTTATGTTTCAAATCAAATTTATCTAAACACACACATCTTAAAAAGTATGAAAGAGAAATATTTAACTTCCTATCTTGTTTAGTTTCCAAGAAAGGAAAACAAAAACCAACAGCTCAGCTTCAGCTAAAATGTAATTTATATTCGTTTAAACATTCGAAACAAACTAAATAACATGTTACTGAGAAATCGTCACAAACAAATTACGATTTCTGTCTCAACACTCATCATTTTCAGTAGTATTGAGAATAAAATTTGAAAGGCAGACAACAAAATTTAATAATTCGATCTATTATTTTGTCGTCTTTTCATATTACTGAAAAGAAACATTTACGTGTAGTATAAAATATTTGACACATTAAAAAATTGAATAGCCATGTTTTTTTATTCGTGTTTCTGTAATTTGATCATTTGATTTACGAAATCTTAAAGAAACTGGTGCATCTACAATTAATCCACTTTTTAAAACTATAACCATTTTTTATTTTTAAAGAGCGAAATTATTAGTTTTTAGATTAGTATAATCTTGTCAAATCGGTCACATATATTTATGGCATTGAATATAAACAACGAAAATATAATACTTGCTTCCCATAACGTATACTTCCAAAAATATAATTTGAATCATTCAACTAAATTTTCTTATAAGCATGAGGTTGTTGCTACGTTTAAAATGCAATCAATAGACATTTTTGTCACATAAATATCCACTAAAAGAAATATTAATAACTCTTCAACTTTTGTGCAAATGTAAATATTTTTCTAATTTTACAAATAATTAATTTCTGTTTAGAAAATGAAAGACAATCGATAACAAAAGATTTTCAATTTATTATTCTCCATTTTAAATCTCAATTTTGAACGCATAATTGCATATACGAATTAAATATCTCTTAATTAATACAGGATAGTTTTTCTATTATTCTGACAAATTTCCCACATTCATTTGACTATAAAGACGCATTTCTGCTGCGATTATTGCCACCAGCTCAGACTAGTGTTATTAAAACCTCTTTTCTTTATGCTAACATAATTACGGTTAGGAAAAGCACAAAAGAGTTTATGATGGAGTTTTCCAGGAACTGAGTGAGCAGGAAAACGATTCGAATTAAGGACGTATTTTGCAGTAATTTGTTTTGCGCTGTCTTTGTTTCGGAATCCAATTAAAAGTGGCATTGAGTATTATAAATTTCGTGTTTAACGGAAGGGTATATAAATTAACGGATGGAATACGAGCGCTTCCTTTCGCTTGGAATAACCTTTGAAGGAAAGTTCATTACTAGTACCTATGGAAAGTATGAGATGGGTATTGTGGTATTACTAAATTGCTAATAGGAAACGAGTAGCCAGATGAGGGGGAAGACTTTGCAAAGATAATGTGAGGAAGCATGATCCATAACTCCTACAAACTCGAGTCGTTTGTCTTATAATATTTTTATGGTCTCCCCCTTCGAAACATGAGACATAATTGTCCCAAATTCATAGATAGTATGGTTAGTCAGAGTAACATGGACTAACTCAATAGGTCGTATGACCACGATATTAGAAGTCATGGACGCCAAATCCTAGGGTCCTTGCTCCCTAGTATTTTTATGGTTAGAGCCCGTCTTACAAATGATGAGTTATAATTATCCCAAATGCAGATACTATGGGCAGTCATACATCTAAGATGACCCTGCCTGACTCAATAGTTTGGATGGCCAGGATATCACGAGTCAGGCTATAACTCCTTACCCCTTAATATATTTATAGTCAGAGTACGTTTTCCAAATTTTGAGTTATATTTATACCAAATGCATGGCCCCTATATCAAGAGACATGTGCTGTAACTTTTAGGGGCCCTAACCCTTTGCTCCCAACAATGGAATATTTTTATCGTCCGACACCGATTCCCGCAAAAACAGATGCTATGAATATTGCAAATATTATGATAATGTGGGCTATGAAATGTTAAAAGAAAATTAAATGTTCTCAAAACCCACACATATGTATATAAGAATCTACTGGAGTCTTGCTTGGATTCCCCAATAACTTTGCCAAGCGACGCTACTGTAGATCAAAAAGTATGGAAGCTTTTAAATCTTTTAAAGTGCAGATGACTATGGAAGAGTACACCCCTTGTGTGCGTGCGATACAATTCAATCTCAACTCCAATCCGAAGACGTAAGTTGTTGAAGCACGTTCTTTACGTTTCAACCTACATCTTAATTCAACATTCACGTTAAAGAAACGTTCTAAACAGCGTCAACATTGGCTCAAATACCAATATCCCAGTGTCTGACTATAAACAAGATATTCCAATCAACAGAGCTTGTAGACATAGTGAAAATATTTATGTACTAGTACTTTAAATGCATTTCACATATACATGTATTATTTGACTAGGCACATAAATGTTTTCTTTCATCTCACGCTTTCAATCATATACATTATGAAAATACACGGGTTGAATTTTTCATTGAAGTGCCAATCTACACTAAATAAGCTTTAGATATTGGTTTCATTAGATATTTGTAAAATATATAACAAAGTGCATTAATAAAACCATAAACACAAATTTTAATAATTACATATATATTTTCAAATAATAAAATTACTGTATTACCATTTTAGTTAAATTTACAAAAGTTGTAAAATTGACTAAATTTATCAAAAGTTGTAAGTTTTACTAAATTTATCAAAACACAAAGTGCAGCAGTTTCAAAAATGGATCGCAAAAGTAAGTATCAAAAGTCAAAATTTTTATTTCTCTAAATTGACAATCATTCTGAATGACTCAGAAAAAAAAAAACATTGTCTGCATCTTCAATGATTATTTTTTAGCATATTATTTTCCCTTTGACAAAATAGCGAAAAATAGTTTTATTTTCTATGGAAAGTTTATTTCGTTAAAGTGTTTTGATCTTTAATTACTATTATGTTCAGAAAGCCCAAAACACTTAGTTATTGGACTTACAATTAAATATAAAAAGCTGTCTGTAAAGTTATATGTACTTCAGGAAACTTGAAAACACTTATTTTGCATCTTTCCATAAAAGTTAATTACGCTTTAGATATTCTGCAACATTGCGTCTGAATAACTTCTAGTAAATAAGTTAATAAGTAACTAAATATTCTAATAGAGCTTGTAAAATTCTAAGATGAAAGATCTCAAATATTCCATACGGTGTTAAGAAACATCTTCAAAGAAAGTGGATAATGAATTTTATCAAGCAACAAAGTAACATATATTTGTATTTTTCTATTTTTTGTAAATGTTTTTACTATCATACCTCACAAACTTTTATCCTTTAGAGCAATTCATCCTCATCTTCATTACCTAACCATTGTAGTGTAAAAATTTTATATGAATTATTGCTATTGCTCGTGTAAGCATCTTAAGTCAGCAAAAATAAATAAACTACTAACAAAAATTTAGCAAAACAGAACGAAGAGATAAGAGAAAGTAACTAAGGTAATTCAAGTGTAACAACACTATTTTTACGAAGTAATCGAAATAAGTATATTAGGGTACTGTCTCCTAAGTTCACGGTTGTCTTCAACCTGTCATTTTCTTTACTGTTGTCTATTTTACATACGCGATACAGGATTTTCACTCACAGAAATAAATTAATAAAGCAAAAGCACAGTAAATCGTTGTAATAAAAACAACACTAAAAAGAACAATGTAATCGGAGAAAATAAAATCTCAAGAGTGAATATATAGAAATAATATACTAGCTTCGGAATCAAAGTAATCACTTAAGAGTACTGTCTTCTAATTTCACGATTGTCTTTTTCAAACCAGCCATTTTTAGTTTTTTCCTTCCAAATCTGATTTGTCTAGTTTGCTGTCCATTTGACATCAATAATAAAGCTCACATCAGAAAGGTACTAAACTAATCACAGTAATGAAGTATGCTATAATGACAATGAATCACAGGATTAAAGTAAGCAATCATAGAGAATAGGCGTAATAGTGTAATCGGTGGTTCATGTAAATCAATATATTAACGTAGAAATCAAAATAAGCATGACAGGAATCCTACGATTAGGAAGTTTACGATTGTCTTCAACCAACCATTTTCCGTTTTCCCTTTTCAGACGCGACCCCTCTCCCTTCTTGTTCTCCGTCCATTTAACAAACACCGACAGCAGAAAGACACTTAATCACTGTAAAACAGTAGTGAAGTATGTAATAACTACAATAATAAAGTAAGTAAAAGAAAAGTAAACCACAGTAATAACCATATTTAGCCATAAAAGTGAAGTAATAACATTTAGCCACAGTAATAAAGAAATAATCACATCAAACCGCAGTAATAAAGTAATAAAGAAATAATCACATAAAACCGCAGTAATAAAGTAATAATTGGAGTAAAATAGAGGAAGAAAAAAGTAATACTCACGGCATAGTAATGAAGTAATAATACAAGTAATAATGTAAGTAAAACACAGTAAGGCACAGTAAATAAAGTAATAACAGTAAGCCCTAGAAATAGCGTAATCACATTAAACTACAGTAATAAGGTGATAATAATAGTAAGTCACAGCAATAAAGTAATAATCACATCAAACTACAGTGATAAAGTAATGAATAAGTGCAGTAAATTTTAATAATAATGTAAATAACAATCACAGTAATAATGTAAGTGAAAATCACAGTGAGCCACAGTAATAAAGTAATAATCACAGTAAATTACATGAATGAAAAAGGTAATAATCACAGTGAACTACAATAATAAAGTAATAATGT
The DNA here is from genome assembly GCA_933210815.1 of Meta bourneti. Classification (NCBI taxonomy): domain Eukaryota; kingdom Metazoa; phylum Arthropoda; class Arachnida; order Araneae; family Tetragnathidae; genus Meta; species Meta bourneti. The sequence goes on along the minus strand of OW119927.1, from coordinate 75,291,132 downwards.
AATTAAAAATGACAGTAAACCACAGTAATAGCGTAAGAACGCAGTAAACCACAGAAATAAAGCAATAATCACAGTAAATCACAGTAATAGAGTAATTAACAGTCCAATAAACCACAGTAATAAGTGAATAATCACAGTAAATCACAGTAATAGCGTTAGTAATAACCACAGTAAGCCACAGTAATAAAGTAATAATTGCAGTAAGCTAAAATAATAAAGAAAGTAACAATCCAATGAATCAGAGTGATCAATTAATAATCAAGTAAACCACAGTAATAAAGTAAGAATCATAGTTCATTACAGTAATAAAGTAAGAATCACAATCAACTATAGTAATTAAATAATTAATAACAGAAAATATTCGTACTAAATAACAATAATCAATACTATGAAATCGCCATACTCCAATCAAACATAGAATGCATTAAAGTAGAAATGGAAATAAGTATGTCGGAGAACTGTCTTCTAAACTCGATATTGCAGCAATTCTCCATTTCCCCTTTCACACGTGACTTCTCCTGCCCATTTAACATACACCAAACG